>CM045766.1:146262640-146862640 GCA_025200525.1 Camellia lanceoleosa | reverse complement strand
TTTAAGCTTTGTGCATAACATAAAAAAATCTTGTTTTTACTTGCTCAAGAACATTCATTAAGGTCACTTTTTGGTTTGAGTGAAAACTCACCTCCTTAGGCCTTGTTTTGGTCCTTTTAGTGTCTTTTCTTGAAGCTTTGCTTACTTGGTGTTTTGGTCTTCACCACCGAAAACCAGTGGGTTTCAGTGGTGAGGAAGATGATTTTAGGTCACATATAGGGGAGGGACACCCCTCCCCTTGGCCCTTTGTTTGCCTTTGTTCTTGGCCTAAAGAATAGCATGTGTGCTTGGTTGGTTTTGGCTTCATTTCAGAGCATATTTGTGGTCCATATGAGGTGTTATGCCTCTGTTTTAGGTTAGATTTATAGCCCTTAACATGCCTCTTATACTTGCTTTGAAATGCTCTCTTATGCCTAAAAGCATGCCATGCATCTAGGTCATGTTCTTTGCATGTTTTAGCTTGGTTCCATAAGGGTATTAGCATCATATTACCATGTATAAGGGTTGTGAGCCACTGATTTTGCCATGTATAGTGTGCTTGACATGGTTGTTTTTCATTTTAGGCTTGTAAGCCTTATGTATTTTGGCCCCTAGCATGTTCAACATTGATCATCCTCATGATTTGGCATCATTTGTGACCTTATTTCAGTCCATAAGCCATGTTTGAATGTTTGTATATGTAGCCTATTTCATGCTTTAAGGGTGTGCTCATGTATGTCTAGGACTTGGCATTGTGCATGCTTGCATACTTGGGGCATTTTGGGGCTGCCATATGAGGGGATTTGGGCGTAATTTTGCATACCAAAAATCTGTTTTTGGTTGTTAGATTCATGCCATGAGTGGTTGTGTAAGGGATGGTTAGATGCTCTCTTGAGTGCCCTTGGCTTTGGGCTTATTGGTTCGCATGCTTGTATAGCATTTTCCCCATGATTTCAGTCCATTTCGGCCACTATTTTGGGGAGGTTCGAGGCCTCCCCCATGGTGGTTAAGGCCACCATTGTATGCTCATTATATGCTTGTTGCATGTTTGGTCCACTAGGTGTTGTAGCACATTGATTCCATTGCATACTTGGCTCATGTTTGCATCACACTAGCATCTCACGCACTTTGGCATTTTGCATGCCTAATATGTTAGTTGTGTGGTACTTAGTTTGCTAGCATCGTAATTTCCATAATGCATTATTGATGCATGGTTACATGAGTTGCACTTCATTACTTGGTTTGGGGTGTCAAACCAAGTGTGGGAAATAAAGGGGTGTTTGTACCTCAAGTGACAAAACACACCTTAATTCCCATGTCACTAGGGCCCTTGACCTTAGCATGATAGGGCCTTGGTTCCCATGTTTGCGTTGCATGCATTTTTACATCAAAGTGCAATCTTGGTTCTTTAGGCTATCATGCACCAAGGTGCACAATTGATGGCCCTAGAATCAAGAGCCATGTTTCCTTGAGTCCCATTAATGATAGGAAGCATTGGCCATGCAAAAATATGCTCAAAAATCCAATACCATGCACTGCTGCCTGCTGTTGCTGTCAAACTGTCTTCTGCAGGAATTTTGTGCCGACCGGCAGGAAAGAGTGCCGACCGGCACTGTATTGCTAGCCGATAGATTATTTTGCAGCCGGTAGCCACTATAAGCAGCCGGTGGTAATTTCTTCCAGCCGGTGGCACTCAGCAGCATGCAAGGAAGGTGTTCTGGGGGCTTTGGCAAATTTTGGAGAAGCAGGGCAGTAAAAACAGAGGCAGCAGTGGCTCGGTGTAGGCTTTCCGGGCAAGTCGGATCGAGCATGCATCATTCACAAGATCCGAGGCGTTTGAGGCCCCATTTCTTTTATTTATTTGATTTAATTTTAATAATTAGAATTCTGTAATAATTTATTCGTTTATTCTTCGGACTGTGTTATTATTTGGTCCCTCCGAGTGAGGGCAAAATTGTAATAAGGGTGTGTGAGTGGGTGTATGTCTTCCAATCCCCATTTCTTTCTATCCCTTTTATTTACCTGCTTATGTTGGAAGATTAGGGCATTTCTATCTTAGCATACCTTATGCAATGCATGCGTGCATTCATGCATTTGTTTACATGCACCGGGCTCGGTACATCATACAAACCGCATTGTATTTTCAATTCCAATTTAAATACGTGCGTCTAATAAAGTGCATTTCACATGCCAAGCTTAGGATAGCCGAGCCTGTCTAATTGCATTCTGTATGTAGTGCACTAGTCACTTAACATGAACTAGGTCATGCATGTTTGCTAACTAGTTTCTTGTTTTGGCACGGAGTACGATGTAAGTTTTTTACGCTTTAGCATATCGCATGCGTGTGAATGTTGACATGACAGTATGCTTGCCATGTGGCTAATTGCTTACATGATAAACTGTTTGAATGCCTGTGGGTGGAGGTTGGATTGCGTGAGTTGGAATAACTCATTGAAATCCGTATTTTAGCCTACTTGCGAGTAGCAAAAGAATCCAACACGTTTTTCGAGACAAAACGGATATGCAATGTTTATTTCCAAATTAGGCAATCTAGTCTATACTTGTTTGCTGCGCGCATAACATAGTAATTCTAGGCTAATAATTGGAATAAGAATGCATAAAGTCTTCAAAATCAGATATCACGGTTAGTAGAGGCCGGTCTTCGGACCGGGCGAAAGGGGGTGCTCATAGCTGACCTTCCCCGATCGTACCCAAGCTCCCGAGCCAAGACCACTTTGGTGATGACGGACACGTGGCCTTCGGCACCGAGTCAGGGTTTCCTAAATTTTCCATTTTAACATATTTAGGTGGCGACTTTGTAATCTGGCAAAGCAGTCCATGTTTGGCACTACTTTTCAAAAATCCGTTTTCTCAAAAGATTTGCCGGATTTGGACTCTTTGGTTCAGATTTAGAACCGATACAAAATCGAGTCCTTGAACTGTAGAGTGAAGCCCACGGGCGCGTCTACAGTGGCATACACGCTCAAGAGTATGGAGACCAAACCAGAGAAGCATGAAATTAGTAAGGATGGCCCGGTTGGTGCCTCTGACGTAGCCTTTTCCTAATGCCCAAATTTTAATGAACCGATGGAGGAACCGTAGAAGTGAAAAACGATGGTAGATGGTTAAGAGACTCAACATCACCCATGATATACCAGTATAGGTCAATTCCTTTGAAAATGTAAAAACGACACTGCTAGAGGTCTATAGAGAACTTTGATCACTTATGAAGAAACCCCTGCAATAGCTTATCTCAAGAATGTGTACAGAATGAGATCATGAAGTCAATCAGCATGGGCATTCAGAATGAGCTATGAACAAAGAAAAATGAAATCTTGCAAGCAGCATGAGAGGTGTTCATATGAGTCTAAATGCAGAGATGATAGAATCAATGACAATGAGATTATAGCATCCAAGCACACATAAAACCAATCACTCACATCCACTCAAGTAACAGGTAACACCCTAGTGACTGAGCACTACACCCAAGGTCTTTCTAAGGAACTCAAACCTAAGAAGATCAAGGGGTTTTGTAAAAATATTAGCTTTTTGATGCTTAGTGGTTACATGTTCAAGAACAACAAGGTCCTCTTCCACTAACTCTCGAATGAAATGATCACGAATGTCAATATGTTTGGTGCGAGAGTGTTGGACATGATTTTTAGAAATGTAAATGGCACTTGTGTTATCACCGAAGAGGGTGAGAGTGGTCTAGTCTATACCATAATCATGAAGCATTTGCTTCATCCACAACATTTGGGCACAACAACTCCCTGCAGCAATGTACTCAGCCTCGGTGGTCGAAAAAGAGATGGCATTTTTCTTTTTGCTATGCTAGGCAACCAAATTATTCCCAATGTAAAAATACCCCCCAAATGTGCTCTTACGATCATTAGCACACCCTACCCAATCAACATTAGAAAAATTAGTGATTTTAGTTGTAGTGTCGGTCAAGAACCAAATCCCATAACCCAATGTCCCATTAACATACTTAATGATGCGTTTGACTGCAAGAAGATGAGACTCTTTAGGATAGGCTTGGTAATGGGCATAAACACCTACACTAAAAGCAATGTCCGGATGACTGACTATGAGGTACAAGAGACTCCCTATCATACTCCTATAAAGGGTAGGATCAACATCAGTACCAGAGGAATCTTTGGAAAGGTGAAGATTGGTGCTCATGGGAGTGCATGCATGTTTGACCGACTCGAGACCGAACTTTGGCACAAGGTTTTTGGCATACTTAGTCTGAGAAAAAAACATACCCGAAGGAGACTGTTTAATTTGAAGAACTAAGAAATAGGATAACTCTCCCATCATGCTCATCTCAAGCTCATGTGTTATGCAATCTGAAAAATATTTCACAAGATGATCAGCAGTGGATCCAAACACAATATCATCAACATAAATCTAAGCAACAAGTATATGAGACTTATTATTTTTCACAAATAAAGTCTTGTCCACACTACCCCTTTGAAAATCATTATCAGGAAGAAAGGTAGTAAGTCTATCATACCAAGCCCGTGGGCCTTGTTTCAACCCATACAAAGCCTTGTCTAACTTGTAGACATGATTTGGACACTTGGGTCCTCAAACCCTTTTGGTTGCTCAACATAAGCCTCTTCTTTCAAGTACCTATTCAGAAAGGCACTTTTCACATCCATTTGAAACAATTTGAATCCAAGAAAGCATGCAACACCAAGTAAAATATGAATAGATTCGAGACGTGCAACTGGGGCAAACATCTCATCATAGTCAACACTCTCCACTTGAGTATAGCCTTGAGCAACCAACCTATCTTTATTTCTAACCGCAGTACCATTCTCATCAGATTTATTTTTAAAGATCCACTTGGTACCTATCACATTCATGTCTCTAGGTCTAGGAATAAGAGTCCAAACTTTGTTACGTTCAAATTGACCTAACTCTTCATGCTTAGCATTGACCCAACTATCATCTAGTAAGGCCTTTTTTATATTCTTAGGTTCAATTAATGAAACATAACACATATGAGATACCTCTTCCCGAATTTGTCTTCGGGTTTTCATTCGATCTGAGATACTTCCAATCACCTGTTGAGTCGGATAATTCAGATTCACCCTTGCTGATGGTTTGAATTTTGAACTTGTAATGACAGGAGCATTAGAAGTGGTGTCTCTTTGTGCACTCTTTGGACTTGGACTCATCTTACAAGTTGGTGCTGGCTCACCTTCTTGAGCTTGGTCCTCTGCTTTTCCTTGACTTTGTGGTTCAGTATCCAGAATTGGAGACTCACCATTTTCTTCCTCATTTAACGTTGAAGTAGGAGAACCTGTGTCATCTATGACCACATTGATTGATTCCATTAAAGTCAAAGTACGCAGGTTATAGACACGAAATGCTCTATTTGAGGTAGAATACCCCAGAAAAATACCTTCATCACTTCGGGAGTCAAATTTGCCCAAGGGCTCTTTATATTTGAAAATATAACATTTACTCCCAAAAGTTTTGAAGTATTTTACTTTAGGTTTCAATCCCTTCCACAATTCATATGGAGTTTATAAAGTGCCGGGCCTTAAATACACACGATTCATAACATAAACAACAGTATTTAAGGCTTCAGCCCAAAACTTTGGAGGAACTTTCTTACTAAGGAGTATGACCCTAGCCATCTCTTGAACAACCATATTCTTCCTCTCAACAACTCCATTTTGTTGTGGAGTAATCGGTGCAAAAAAAATCATGCTTAATTCCATGCATATTACAAAAATCCGAAAACAAACTATTTTCAAACTCACGACCATGATCAGTTCGGATTCTTATGATACGCCCAATAGAAACACCCTGTTAGTTTTGGATTTTAAGGACTAAGGCCTGGAAAGCATCAAACATATCAGATTTTTCTCTTAAAAAATGTACCCATGAAAAATGAGTAAAATCATCAATGGTTACAAAAAATGTATCTTTTACCTCCAATGCTTTCAGTGCGAGTGGGTCCCATAAGATCCATATGAACCAATTCAAGAGGACATTTGGTTGTGAAATTGTTCACCTTTTTATAAGGAGCACGAGTTTGCTTTCCAAGTTGACACGGACCACACACATGGTTCACATTTTTACCCATTTTGGGTACTCCTCTCATAAGTTCTTTGTTGGCAATCTTAGTTAGCTCTTTGAAATTCATGTGACCTAATCTTTGATGCCACAGGTCAATGTTACTTATAATGGCCGAGTGACAAGTAAGATCATTAGTGGTAACATCCCATAGCAATTGTCAAATGTGCGAACCCCATGCATGACAGTGTTTCCTTTCTTATGCAAAATTTCATATTTATTTTTTGAAAATAATACTTCATGATGAGAATCACACATTTGACTAATGCTTAACAGATTAGTTTTAAGACCGTCAACAAGCAAAACATTTTCAAGTTTAGGAAGACCAACAACACTTATAGAGCCCTTACCAATGACTCTAAAAGTGCCACTATCTCCAAAGGTAACAATTCCTCCTTCATATTTATCAAGAGATGTGAAGTAGGATTTGTCACCAGACATGTGACAAGAGCACCCACTATCAAGATACCACATGCGTAAGTCACGTGCTTTCAATGCAGTGTGAACAACGAAACAAGTTAAGTCACTCTTTCTAACCCATATCTTTTTGGTCTTAGTAGAAGCAGGACTGGCAGTCTTGGTAGACGTCTTAGCGTTGTGAACACCCTCATGAATCTTCGTGTTCCGCCTAAACATGTAAGGTTATCTCCTAACCCAAGGAGTATTAGAATTTCTACCATTTTTAGACACTTTACCAAACAACTCAAAATAATAAGGACGAATATGGCCATACCTCCCACAATGATGACAAACAAACATAGGTTTTACCTTCAGTTTGTCGACCTTACTCCCTTTGGGATGATGAAGAGAAGTATCAACCTTGAGCTTTCCCTTTGCTTGAGTCTTTAGATCATGTGATGTAGAGGCCTGGCCCTTTTGAAGTGTTGCAACAGTATAGCCTATCCCACATTTATCACCACTTATTTGTTAAGACCCGATGATACCTTCAAGTGTCTTTGACCCTTTGTTCCACATCTCAATCGTAGCTCTAGTAACTTTGAGTTCTTTCTCTTTCTAACCAATCGCTCTTCCAACATGGCTTGTGACATCTCAAGGATTACAATCTTCTCTTCAAATGTAGCATAGATGCTCAAAAGTTCATTCCTTTCGGTTTCACAAGCTAGAAGCTTTCCACAGAGGTCTTGACTGTCATTTGAGATCTTGATGACATCTCTTTTTGCAGCTTCAATCTCTCCCCTTAGCTTGACATTCTTGCTTTCACATGCTTAAAGCTTGAGAGTGAGTTTGTCATTTATCTTGGACAAATTAAGAGATTCATCGTAAAGCTTTTCATAAGCTTGTCGTAAGTCATCACCATCAATCTCATCATTGTCTTCCGAAGTTTCATCATCTTCTTTTTGCTCCTCTTTGTCCTGGAACTCATCCAGTCGAGCAACTAAGGCATGAAAATTGATAGATGGTGGTGAAGATGACTCTTCTTTTTCATGAAATTGACTCAGAATGTCCCATGCATCTTTGGCCTTTGTGCAGTGAGCAATCCGTTGTTGTTCTTTGTTAGAAATTGCTTCACGAATGGTAGACAGAACTCTTTGATTGCTCGGATTGTCAGTGCTCTCAACATCCTCTTTGATGGCTTGCCAGCCCTCAGGGTTGTAAGCTCTCAGAAACATCCTCATTCTGATCTTCTAGAACAAGTAATTACTCCCATCAAAGGTAGGAGCACAGTGCAAATTCTGACCACGAGCAAATTCCACTGGCTTTGGAGGAGATTGAGTAATAGTAGACTAGAATGCCATGTAAGTACTATCTCCGTCTTCACCGGATTCAGTTTCTTCGGGTTCTTGCTCTGACCCGCTTTCATCATCCCAAGTCACTATATAGACTTTCTTCCAGTTCTTTTCGATGGACATTCAAGAGCAATATATCAAAACCCTTAACATTCATAACACTTGACCCCTTGCTCCTTCACAGTCTTCTTTTCAGTTTTAGGAGCAATTTTTGGTGGAAAAATAATGGGTCTTTCATTACTCTTATCTTTTGAAATAGGGTCCTTGAAATTAGGCTTCTTTTTCTTTAAATTTTTTTTGAACTGTTTAGTAAACATAGCCGTCATCTCGGACTCTAGATGAAACTTAATCTCAAAGGTTTTTGCAGTCTCATGAGCACTAGTAAAAGCCACACTATCTTTTTGTTTTTTCTTAGAAATCTGGTGGGCTTCATAAGTCGGCAAGTTTCCAACCAACTAGTTAAGTTTGAGGGTATCAACATCCTGAGCCTCCTTAATAGCTGTAACTTTTGATTGGAACCTCTCGGGTAAAGACCTCAAAATTTTCCCAACAACCTTAGCTTCAGGGATTTTTTCACCGAGTGTGAAACAAGAATTCACGATGTCACTAAGTTTAGCATAAAAATCATCAAACGTCTCATCATCATGCATAAAAAGAGTTTCAAAAGCGGAGGTGAAATGTTAAAGTTTGGACCTTTTAACAAAAGTAGTACCCTCGTGAATAGTTTCAATAATATCCCAAGCCGCTTTTGCTACCTTACAAGTACAAATACGTCAAAACTCTGCTAGTGTGACGGACCAAAAGAAGGAGTTGAGAGCCTTACTGTTCCAACTCGAATTTTGATAATCGAATGCATCCCATTTATCAAGCGGTTTGGAAATATCAACACCATTAATGGTGACAACAGGTTCACTCCACCCATAGATCACACAGTGCCAGACTTTCTCATCGATAGATTTTAAAAACGCTCTCATACAAGCTTTCCAATAAGAATAGGTTGTACCATCAAGTAATGGAGGCCTATAGGTCGAGTTACCTTCACGAATTGAATCCATATCACCAATCACACAAAATCCCACTCCTATAGTTTTGATAAAAACAAAGAGTGACCTGCTTTAATACCAATTGAAAAACCTAAGTGATTCGTGATTCGATCAAGAATTAATTGTACTAATTCCCAAACAATTAAAACTAACAATCTAAATCATCAAGCACGTATGAAAGTGATTTAGATTGTTGTTTCAGAAACAATAAATAGACACAAATGATTTTTACGTGAAAAAAAATCACTATTGGAGCACCTCCAATTGTGATTAAAAAACCACGGGCGAAACGCCACAAACAGATCCACTATGAAGGAAGCAAAGAACACAAAATACTCAAACAAATTACCCAAACTCTATCAATTTGTCTTCAACACTTTGTATGTCTTCTACCGCAACCTTCGTCTCAGGATTGATTAGATTGATATTGATTCCACAACATTCACATCGACTCAAAGAATGCGCACAGCTTCGAACACCTTCGACACTCCACGCTTGAATCTCTGGATTCCTAACCATGAGAGTTTAATACTCAAGCAAGCATCAAAGGAAAACTAGCAAACTAGCCCCAAAACAAAACCCTAGAGCTCCCAAAATAGATCTAGAAGCGTTAACCCTAAAAAAAGACTTAAACACACACATATATAAAACAGGAGCCGGGTAACCTGCTCGAGCGCAGGACTTGCCGCTCGAGCGGAGTCACTAAAACGCGTGCGACTAAAACAGGTCTCCACTCGAGCATTGGAACTCACGCTCGAGCGCAGAAATACACCTCCCCGTATTTGTGCAGACAAGCCAAAATGCTGAGAAGGTGCAATATCCGCTCGAGCACAAATGTTCCCCCTCGAGCGAGAAGACCAAAACCAAGGAAAAAGAAACAACTCCATTAAACAGAGTTTGTTCGTGGAATTGGCAACTAGGGACCTAACAATTTGGAAGAGAAAATAACATAAGAAGATCTCAATTTAAATTTTTTATGTTCAAGGAAAAAAAAAAGATAGAAATAGAACAACAGAAAGAGAACTTTACAATCATGCTTAATTGTTGGATTTTGATAAAACCTTTCTAACCCTCAGTCATATCATCATATCATATATATATATATATTAAAAGTAATGTTTTTCTCATACTTAAGTGACACATTATAAGGGCTTACTTTTTTTTAAAAGAGCCACATCAGTATATATTTTCTTAATTACATATACGGTTCTACACAAACCCAAACCTATTTTAAATTATACTAACTTTACCTATTTTATATAGATTCTATTTGACAAATATATTTTTTTTCCATATATTTTTCATTGTAAATTAAGATAATCCACAAATCCAATACCAATTTTGCGTTTCACGTTTTTCTTCTTAATTCTTTCATGGGTATTACGATTTTTTTTCTTAAATACTAATCTTTCTTTCTTTCTTTTTTTTTCTTTCCTTCTTATTTTCCCATGTATTATTCTATATTATGGATTTGTCGTTTAAATTTTATAGTGAGTCCATACATGAAATTATACTTCATTTCCAACATTATTTTATATAATCACAACTCATATGAGGAAAAACCTGCAGAACAATGATACTCACGAGGAACCTCTAAAGTTTAGATTTACTGCTTGAGTTACTTTTTCAATTGTTGAACAAAAAGTTTTTTTTTATGTTTTGACATCATATTACAGATGATTAATTACTTCACACACTAATATGTATCTATTTTGATGTTTTCATTATTTTTTTTTTCTTGGTTTATATGTTGTTATATAATTCTTTCTTGGTTAGTCGTTGTTGAATCTTTTTTATATAATTGATATTTTAATTTAATCAATATATATATATATATATCATAGAAAATCATTATATGATAATTCAACTACAACATATTTATATTTAATTTTTTAATTAATTTTATATAATTTGTATTTCTAAAATTAAATAGTTAGAATTATTTTTAATTTTATGTTACTAATTCTTCTTCTAATTTAACTATTATTTTTAATATCAAAATTAGTATTTTTTTTAATATTTTATAATTTAAAATATATCATACAAAATTATTATATGAATTACACCTTTATAATACGATAGAACTAAAATTATCAAAATACACAAATAATTTAACTAAAATTAATATATATAAGTATTCAAGTAACAATTTTATAGAATGATAGCGTCAGTATTATCAAAATAAATAATTAAAATCATACTTTAATTTTAATTTTAAATTTAAATTTAAATGAAAATTATTCCTTTATAATATACATTGTATCATCAAATATTTTTTCTTTTAAAAAAAAAAGAAAAGAAAAGAGCCACGTACATTACATGTGTAAACTGCTAAGTTTAAAAATAGAATTATCATATCCAACATGGAACTCTGTCGCACAAAATACTCGAGTTAGCGAGTGATATAGATTTGCCCCTTAGAGTATCTCCAAGGGAATAGTTGAAAGAGGCTTGTTAGGCATTTTAGCCAATGTGATCCCAATTTTGAGCCTCCAAAGGGCTGGCTATTGCACTAGCTACTTTACCATCAGATTTTTTCGCTGGCTACAATTGAAAAGCCCTAGAGGCTCTGCAAACAAATACATTTACTACTCTATCCATCCTACTCTGTGTGTATGTGTGTGTGTGTGTGTGTGTGTGTGTGTGTGTGTGTTTGCTGAATCTCTTCTTCTTTGAGGAGAAGTTATACAATTAGTGATCCTGGAGGGCAAATCCCATGGGAAAGACTGTCTCTTGATGTTCTTTTTCATCCACAATAGTATCCAAAATAAATAAAAATAAAAATTCCCGCAAGAAGAAGATGGAGTGGATTCCTACTTTTTAGTGGCGAGCGCTTACACACACACACACACACGCACACACACATATATATATATATATAGAGAGAGAGAGAGAGAGAGAGAGAGAGAGAGAGAGCTGTCGATTTTGGAGGTGAAATCACACTACAACATATAAAAGTTTTAAAGACCAAATGTTTTGGTCTCTAAAAGTGAAAATTTTGTTCCAAAAGACATTTAGGGACCCAATTTCACTGTCATGAGGATAGTCGCTAAAAGGTCGTACCGAAAAGTCAAAAATAAGGTTTTTAGCGACAAAATTTTGAAAATGTCACTAATAAATAGACTTTTAGGGACAAGATAATTTAGTCTCAAAATGGTTTATTTTTTAAGACAAAAATTTTGGTCTCAAAAGGATAATAATTCATCACTAATGACCAATTTTTATTTTTATTTTTTAATCAACCAAAAGAAGACCTTTATTAATAAATCAACCGATACAAAGAATAGCCAATACATTAATAAAGGGAGGGGGAGATGGTGCAAACATCATCATAGCTCACCTCTTAATCACAACCAAGTTGGCACCAGGAGGCGAGCATAATCATCTGACAACACCACCTCAAGGCTGGTGAGAAACCATCCAAAGGAGAAGAAAAGAAAAGAAAACAAACAGAGCAACAACAATATTAGACAACCTAGAATAACCACACCCATCCACCTGCAAAACATAGCAGCCACCCACACCCAGTCCTTTCAAATACAGAGCTTGATTTGACTCAAATTTTCCACAATTTGATGCACTGAATAATGGACAGTAGGCAAATAAGACCTTACCCACAGCCTTACCCGCACTTTCACTAACTGACAAAGATCCTTCAATCTGGTTGAAGCCCTTTAAACACAACCTCATTTCATAACCTCCAAGTTGACCACACCATTGCTACAGGTACTAGCACCCAGATTTTCTTCACTAATTTCTTATGCTTAGATCCCACCCACCAAGGGAGCACTCCATCCAAGCAGCTAGCAACAAGCACAACAGTAGCACTAGCTTCCCAAATCTGCAACAGAAGCAACACTAGCTTCCCACCGAACAGCTTGGACTTCTCCTTACAAGCACATCCTAATCAGAGCACCCCAAAGTAGCCCAGCACACCAGCAGCAAGCAACATATTTGTAAACATAACAACTCTGCACCAGTCAGCATCATACATGGCACACAGATCTACAAACACAACAGATCTGCACCAGACAGCAACATACATGGCACACAGATCTACAAACACAACAATCCCTAAAAAACAAGACACAACCCTCCATCCCCAAAATGACAGAATAGATAGCAGCAACAACTTTACTTTAAACAGAATCTGACCTATTGAAGATTTTCCACCAAATCATGAACTGAAAACTAAAGATCCTTCCCATTACTTGTCACCCACAATGCCACTCTAGTTTTTATTAGTTCAAGCAACTCATCAACCACAAAATGTTTACCATTAAACATCACCTGATTTCTCATCTTCCACACAGACCACATCAGGATCAGAGGCACAACCTTCCATATTTTCCTCTCCCTTTTCTTCATCCTCACTCCATCCCACCATTACAATACCTCAGCCACTGATCTTGGTATTGCCCACCGTAGATCCCACTATTTTATCACACCAGACCATAATAACCAAATCTTTGAGGCAATGGAGAAGAATATGATTTAAAGACTCTGTATCATTTCTACAAAACAAACATAAAATACTAGCATTATCATTTAGAACTCCAATTCTCTGCATAAAGACAGATGTTTCGATTCTACCAAGCCAAGCTAACCAACAGAAAAACTCCACCTTGGGAGGAGCAACATTTCCCCAAACCAACTCAGATATTCTAAATGCAGAGTCCCTATCTTCCACTTTCCATCTCCAGATTGAAGCTACAGAAAACAGCCCAGATAAAGATGTTGTCCACCTCAAGGAATCCTCCACAGAATCTCTAACACTTGGGGCCTCCAGCAGCAGAGCATTCAACCTCTCCATCTCTTCCATTTCCCAAGCAAACAAAGGTCTTCTAAACTCCAAACCCCAATTACTTGAATTACTCCTTCTCAGACTAATTTGGTTAAGAGAGACGTCCTTCTCCCCAGAAATATTAAACAATCTAGGAAATTCCTCTTTGAAGATTATATTCCAATTTTTGTTACTAAAAATATAATAACGACACTTTTCGCAATAAAATTATTTGGTCCCTAAAAAATAATTTTGTCGCTAAATTTTGGTCTCTAAAACCTTTATTTTTGTAGTGTCATCGGCTCCAATGGTCAACAAAAGATCATCGTTTTTGTTTGTAAAGAGGGACAACCACCCTTAGAAACTTCCCAATCTCTCTGTTGAAAAGCCTAATTCTTGAGCCCAGATTCTTATATATTTATATGTATTGATTTGGGATTTTGTATATGTATATATATGTATATGTATTGGGTTTATATATATGTATATGTGTTCTTGAGCCCAGATTCAGCAATTAGTATTTTTTGTTTTAAAAATTGATTAACTTAGTTTGAGTAATTAGCAAAAATAAAGAGTGTGGTTGAAGAACACAATAGCTAAAGTAATTATATAAAATAAAGTGTGTATTATTTTTACATTTTAGCTAGAGAAAAATAAAAAGCATGGTTGGAGTTGCTCTTAATATTAGAATTCTAAATCAGTCCCTGCATATATTATTACATTTTTTTTTTTCTCATTATAATCCTAGAAAACGCAAATAGTAATACTACCTAAGCAAACAAATTTATCAGAAAAAACATTATATACAGTGGCGGAGTCAGAAAATTAAATCAGAAGGGGCACTTATTGATTACAACTTTAATTTTTTTTTTCCATAACCAACAATAAGAAGATAATAATAATTTTTGAATTAATATTAAGTACAAAAACTTAAATAAATTATTACAAAAGTATTTCACATAAAATTTTACAATTAATTTCGAGTAAAAAAAAAAAAAAAAGAAGTATTGCATGGAACTAGTGTATCACGGACAATGTAAAAAAGTCATATATTTAAGTCTTAATATAAATTATATAATGGTAAGATAAATCAAATTTTAACAAAATTTAAGTAAAAATTTCATATAATAGTGATATCACGTTATTATTGATATATGATATTACCAACTAATAGTAAAACAACATATGAATGGTGAACTCTAAATGCAAATATAACTAATACTCTAGTAATTTTTACATATATATTTAGATTAAT
This sequence comes from Camellia lanceoleosa, assembly GCA_025200525.1. Taxonomy (NCBI): domain Eukaryota; kingdom Viridiplantae; phylum Streptophyta; class Magnoliopsida; order Ericales; family Theaceae; genus Camellia; species Camellia lanceoleosa. Next base: position 146,847,736 of record CM045766.1, on the reverse strand, counting down.
TATATTTGCATATCAATAATGATGGATATTACCTTTATATTGAGATTTTTTCACAAAATTTTCATGCATAAAAATATAATTAGTTGTAGTCACTTCATTTTCAATAAAACAATCACTATTGTTTTCATAAATTTAAAAATGTCCTTGACATTTTATTCTAAATATTATTTTTGTTTAAAATTTTATTATATACGTATGTAAAAAAATAAAAAATAAAAATTCAGGGGGGGCACGTGACCTCCCTGGTCACATGGTGGCTCTGCCACTGATTATATATGTTATTCAAATTGAAAAAAAAATAAAAATTAAGTGAAATATCTCTATCCAACTTTTGGTAGTAAGAGAAGTTCAATATATTTTTCTTTATTAGTTAAGATCCCTCAATAATATTATTAGAGAAATTTGAACTCATCACAGAGAAATTTGTTTGTAACGAGTTAAAATTTCTTTGTGAAGCTAAAATTTTTTTGTGAAAATGTTAGAAGACCCCAATTATCATGAAAATTTTGCATGTCTTTTATTTTATAAAATTTGAATGTTGGGGACATTAAATTAAAAACCCCCAAATTCAATCTAAGTAAAACTCCATCACATAAGAGTCGACTGTACATTATTTTCAATAAAAATGTTATGAATCATGAAAAATTACCCCAAAATCTACTTTAAAACCAGTTATATGATGTAGCTTCAAAATTGGTAAAATATGAATCACACCTAGAATCATTGTGATCCACGGATATATTTTTCCAGGTACTTTTCTAAGGTTTTTTTTTTTTTTTTTTTTTTTTTTTTTTTTTTTTCTAGTTTGTAATTTTGTTGTATTTTTAAAATTTTGACTACAAATTCTGAATAATTAATTTTAACCAAACGCAAAAGATGAACAAACATTTAAGGGAAAATTACCAGACAAAAAAAAAAAAAAAAAAAAACAAACAAACAAACAACAACAACTCAAGATTTGAGTCTTACAACAAAATGGATTCTAAATTTTTAATTTTCTCAATTTAAATATTAATCTTTTTATTTATTTTTAATCTAAATCATTTGTCTATTTCTATTAAGTAAAAATGACGAAAAATGATAATTTAGTCATTGTACTAGGTGTATGGAAAATGTTGGAAAATATATAATTTTGCATTGAGTTTAATGACTAAAATACTATTTTTCTGTTTCTAGATTAAAAACATATCAAAAGATTAAATTTAAATTAATAAAAAAATTTAGACTTTATTTTATTATAAGAGTTAAATCTTGAGTTTTTTTTTTTTTCTCTCTCTTGCCAATGTTTAAAGTAGAATCCATATATTATTCCTTAGTTTTGTGTTGCTTCATTTCCTTCTATCAACACTCGATAAATCTTGTTAATTTGGCCCCTCTACACATGATTCAGCTAGCATTAATTCCATAAATTGTACCACTAACTTTATAATTTTAAGAAAAATTTACCAATAAATCTTATTTTACTCTTTAAGATTACTCTTAAATCCTATCAAGTTTCAATATGAACAATTAAGTCTTATTTGTCATAAAGTCCAAGCTCCTCTTTATTGATGTAATTTATCATATTTTGTATGTGTTTCATCAATAAAGTCTTCTTTTTGCAATCAAAAAAAAAAAAAAAAAAAAAGTCTTATTTGTCATAAAATGGTCTCAAGAAGTTCATTACTCCATAATGGTATATTTTATCCCAATTTTATTATTCTCATATATGAACAATAATTGTATAAATAATTTTAACTTAATTAAAATTAAAAAATTTAATTGAATAAAATATTAACATTGTATTAAAAGATATAAGTGACAACTGGATCGAAACAACTTTAGTATAAAATGCATCATTTTTTGTTGTTTCCAATTATGAATTTTGTTTGGTATAAACAATTGAGAGGGGAGATTCGCATCTGACTGTACGACCGAGCTAAGATAACGCCAGACGTGATGGACCGCGCGGCGCCGAGCTAATCTCTCTGTCGGCATGGCCGGCAGACTGACTTGCACGGGCGGAAATATTGATCGGCCAGGCACCAACTGGCGTAGCCGAGCTGCATCTTGCGCGTTTTGAACGGAGCTCGGGTTAGCGGATGCTGACCAAGCTAAAAGGTAGCCCGAGCTGTACCGTTGGCGCGATCAGGGCCGGTGCGCCTTGGATAGGTCAGTGGATATAAGGTGGCTTCGTGTGACCGAGATTGAAGGAAGAACGGTTGGAGGCCGGCATGGCTCGCAACCGGTTGGTCATGATGAACCGACCAATAATAGTTCGGCCGAGGTGGTCAAGCTTTTGTTTGATTCCAAGTTATAGGTCGGCGACACCTAGCTCGGTTGTCTGCGTGTAATAGCAACTCTCCGTGAGAGACAGGCCGGTCGTGGTATTCCGGTTAAGTATGCCACCTGGGCCAATGGCGTGAAGGAAAGGACATCTGTTCCACGCACGCCTCAACACCGTTGGGCAGTTCTGTGTGTGCTGGTGGGAGGACTAAGCCTTTTACACGCGTAACGTGGTGAGAGGCGAGCACTGCCACCTATCCAGGGAAGGACAGCAGAGGTAGTGCGCGCATAATCTTGAGGCTGCATGGCCAGCCTAGAAATATGAAGGAAGAAGAATATGGGAGGTAAGCGAATTCACTCTATCACAAACTCTCTCTGGTAGTCTTCTTCCCCAAGTGATCTGACTTGATCGTCGGAGGGTCTTTCCAGCACACCATCGCCGGGCAGCTCACCCTTTTTGTGTTGCAGAGATAGATGCCGTCACAAGAAGCTTGACGTACGGAAAGTAGAGGATATTTCACCCCCGTACAATTGGTGCCGTCTGTGGGAAGTCTTTGATATTCAACTCTTGTTCTTCGAGCTTCTTCGACCATTTCCATGGCCAACAACGACGAAGTTCTGCTGTCCGTCGTCGATGGTGTCACTCCAGAGTACGTCCGCCGGAGAGAAGGCCCCCCGAATGTTCCAGCCATGGCAGGCCTGGAAACTTCTTCGCGAGGAGCGCGAGACAAACGTGGGAGGAGTTCAGATCGCTCGCGGAGCCCAGAAGGTCGCCAATGCCGGGGGAAGTCTCGCGCGCAACGCCTGGAGCACAAACTCAAAGACCAAGATGCCCTCATTCGCAAGATGGCGGCAGAGATGGAGCTGCTGAAGCGCCAGATTAAGGGGAAGGGTGTTGCTGGAGATGGCAACCTCAGTGAGCGCACCCCCTCCCCTCGTTCTAGCGGTCGCCGCCAGAGAATGACTCACTCCATCTCCATCACCCGGAGCTATGGGGTTAGAGATTCTGACCAAAGAGAAGGCAGATCCCTCACTCGCGACAGCACTTACCATCCCTCACGCCCGATGCCAATGTCGCGATCTTCTTTCTCCACACGTTCCAGGGACTTGAGGGATGTATTGGAGGAGAAGGCGTGCCGTCGAGAGGCTCAGAGAGTGCCGGCGCTGCAGAGGTTGAGTGCTCCAGTTCGCTGTAGTGAAGAGGTGGTGATGCCAGCTCCCAAAGTGATAGCCCCTGCGCTGGAGGGCAAAGAGCTGGCGCGACTTACAGCCACCCCGTTATCTCCAGAGATTGAGAGCACACCACTCCCTACCGGATTCCACCAGCCGAAGTTCACCTTGTACGACGGCAAGACGGATTCGTACATACATGTGAGTCATTACCGGCAAGTGATGGCTGGCCATCGGCGCAACGACGCCCTGATGTGCCTCATATTCCCAGCAAGCTTGGGAGAGCTGGGTTTGAAGTGGTTCGAGAGGCTCCCGGAGGGGAGTATCGAGGGGTGGCAGCAACTAGCGAAAGCCTTCGTCACCAGATTCAAAACCAACACTCGAACGCCGAAGGAGGTCGACCATCTCCTGGGCGTCAAGATGGATTCTGGGTGTTCGTTGAAGGCATACAACGCGAAGTACTGGGAAACTTACAACGAGATCCTCGACTACCCTACCAATCTGGCGATCACTCAGTACAAACGGGGTCTCCCAGTCGGACATAGGCTGCGGGATTCACTTACGATGCGCCAACACACAACCATGGAGTCTCTGATGCAACGAATCAACGAGCACATCCGCGTGGAGAACGATGCTGCCTCCGCGACCGAGAAGGGTAATTCGGTCGCAGCGGACAGAAAGATGGCAGGAAAAGTTCACTCGGTCGGGCAGGAGGATAACCGCCCAAGCAACCGGTCAAAAGATCAATGCCGTGGACCAAACCGCGATGACCAAAACAAGGGGTGCAGAAATGACTGAGCTGACGCGCCTCGCGACGCAGCGGAAGATGCCAAGAGAAAACTGAAGGCGCGGACAGGAATTACCACGGTCTTCAAAATTCCCATCTACCGCATTCTGAGCGAGATTCGAGGTGAGCCTTTTGTCCGTTGGCCGGCCAAGTTAGGGAGTGCGCAGCGAGGCTTTAATCTGAAATATCGCTGCACCTTCCATGAAGAACGGGGGCACCAGACAGAGGATTGCTTGCCGCTCAAACAGCACTTGGAGGAATTGGTTGCGGCGGGACATCTTGACCAATACATAGATGGGGGCGTCAAGGCCACGCCAACAGGACAAACCGAGCCTAACGGCATGGCCACCCTAGAAGCGCCCCCGCAAGGTGTAATCAACGTCATCCACGGCATCATTGAACCAGCAAGGGTTTGCAAGCTTAGGGGAATGATCAAGAAGGCCGAGCACATGAGGGAAGTGCTCTCTGTCCAGCCCGCCGTAAAGAAGGGAAAAACCGAAGAGAAAGACATCCTCTCGTTTTTTACCAAGGACTTGGAAAGGGTTCAGATGCCGCACAATGATGCCCTGGTGGTGACTCTTCGCGTCAAAGGCTTCGATATCAAGAGAATCTTGATCGACCAGGGGAGTTCGGTCGAAATTATGTATTACGACGTGTTCAAACAAATGAAGTTGGAAAATAAGGACTTGGCCCCTGCAACGTCTCCATTGGTCGGCTTCAACTCATAGCCAGAGTGGCCAATCGGAAAGATTATTTTGCCGGTCAAAGCGGGTTCGGTAGTGAAGCAAGTGGAGTTTTGGGTGCTCAAGGTTCCATCCACTTACAACTTGATCGTAGGCAGGGGCTGGCTGTATGCCATGCAAGCGGTGGCTTCGACCTTCCACCAAGTCATGCGCTTTCCGGCACCAAACAGACAAATAGAAGAAGTTTGGGGAGACCAGGTGATGGCAAAACAATGCTTCGTTGTGGTAAATGGTAGCCGAGCAGCCAAAGGGTTTGTCCAAATGATCGAGGGGCCCGAGGGAAAGGAGGTCCTTGAAGACGTGGGTAGAAAGGCCGAGGAAAAGTCGGTCGAGGAGTTGGTGGAAGTGCGCATCGATGAAAACGACCCAACTAGGTTCTTCCTCTTGGGATCATCCTTGTCCAGCACCGAACGGTCAGATTATGTCAACTTCTTGGTTTCCAACTTGGAAGCTTTTGCGTGGACGCCTTACGATATGCCTGGCGTCGACCCAAGCTTTATTTGCCACCAGTTGAATGTCTTCCCCAATGCACGGCCAGTTATCCAAAGAACGCGCCGCTCAGCCTTGCACCATGCTGAGGTGGTGGCGGAAGAGGTGAAGAATTTGTTGGAAGCCGAGGCCATAAAGGAGGTGCAATACCCTCGGTGGATATCCAACACAGTGGTTGTCCCCAAGAAAAACGGCAAGTGGCGAGTCTACGTTGACTACAAGACTGTTAACCGAGCTTGCCCAAAGGACAGTTTTCCCCTCCCTCGAATTGACCAGCTGGTGGACTTGATCGCTGGCCATCAGAGGTTTAGCTTCTTGGATGCATATCGCGGCTATCACCAGATAGCCATGTATAAACCGGACAGAGAAATCACGTCATTCACCACTCCTAGAGGCTTATATTGCTACAAAGTCATGCCGTTCGGACTGAAGAACGCCGGGGCAACCTTTCAGCGGATGGTAACAAAAATGTTCGCTCCTCTCTTGGGCCGAACAATGGAAGCCTACATCGACGATATGGTGGTGAAGAGTAAGGAGAAGTCTCAGCATCTCACTGACCTAGCAGAAATGTTTGCCATACTCAAGCATCACAAGCTTCGTCTGAACGCCTCCAAATGCGCCTTCGGAGTTGGCACTGGAAAGTTTCTGGGTTTTCTGGTTACAAACCGAGGAATTGAAGCCGACCCATCCCAAATCAAAGCAATACAAGAGCTGGACCGCCCGAACTCTACAAAGGACGTCTGACATCTTGTCGGATGGCACCGGCTAAACAGTTATCAACGGTCTTCGGATCGCAGGGGCCCTTCTTCCGAACTTTGAAGTCCAAGTTCTTCTGAGATGAAGAGTGCGACCGTGCACTGGCAGACTTAAAGTCATATCTCTCCTCAGCCCCAATTTTGGTCACACCTCAGCCGAGCGAAGAGTTATACCTCTACTTGGCTGTTTCTCAACACGCGGTGAGCGCGGTATTGGTTCGTGCTGAAGGCATCAAGCACCTACCGATCTTCTACGTGAGCAAGACTCTACTCCCAGCCAAAACGAGATATCTTCCCTTGGAAAAATTGGCGCTGGCCCTGATGATGGCGTCAAGAAAGCTGACGCACTATTTTCATGCCCATACAATAGTTGTGCTAACCGAGTTCCCACTAAAGGTGCTGTTTGAAAGGGCTGACTTCACTGGGAGGATTCTGAAATGGGCCGTGGAATTGGTCCAGTACGATATCAAGTTTCATCCGTGCACCGCAATCAAGGCTCAGGCGCTTGCAGACTTTGCGGCGGAATTCGCCCCTGGGACGCTTCCAGTCTGCCCAATTGATTTGGTTGGTGCGGATTTAGCACAACCCATGGTTCTGGCAACGGTAGCGAGTATTGGCTCGCTAGAAGGAAACGGCCAGAGCGCGACCGAACTAGCAAAGACCGGAGAATTGTTGGAAGGTGAACCCGACCAAGTCAAGGGAAGAAACCAAAATGAACCGACCAGAGACTTGGATTTAAGGAGTTCCCAAAATCCCTCTGATTGCTGGAAGCTGTTTATTGGCGAGATGTGGAAGCTCTTCGTCGATGGGGCGTCCAACAGACATAGGGCCGGGCTAGGCATCGTGCTGACCTCCCCAGATGGGATGATCATCGAGCAAGCAATTACGCTCGGTTTCCCAGTGTCCAACAACAAGGCAGAGTATGAAGCCCTCCTAGCCGGTCTGAGAAGCGCGTTGAGAATGAACGCCACAGCCCTTATGGTATTCAGTGATTCCAAGCTGGTGGTCAATCAGGTCTCAGGGGAGTACGAGGCAAGAGATGAAAGAATGGCCAAGTATCAAACGCTGGTGCGAGAAGAAATCAAGAAGTTCGCCGCGATAAGAGTGGAACAAATTGACCGCGAAGAAAACAACACGGCTGACGAGTTGGCCGGGCTTGCTTCCGCGCAAACAGCTTTCCCTAACCCCTTGATGATAGAATTCTTACCTCGGCCAAGTATAGAGGAACCGGAGAAAACCGAGGTACTTTGCACCGACTTAGGTCCTTCTTGGATGGATCCTATTGTAGCCTTCCTAAAAGATAGAGTTCTGCCGGAAGAAAAGAAGGCAGCCCACAAGATCCAGGCAAAATCAGAGCGATTTTGGCTCTCCCCGTCTGGTGCCTTGTATAAGAAGTCCTTTACAGGGCTATATTTGAAGTGTGTCCACCCCTCTAAGGTGGAAGCTTTTCTCTATGAGATCCATGAAGGCATCTGCGGCAGCCATACTGGGGGCAGATCATTGGCTTACCGAACGATTTCTCAGGGTTATTGGTGGCCGTGCATGCAGGCAGATGCACAGAAATACGTTCGCCGGTGTGAAAAATGTCAGAAATTCGCTCACCAGATTCACCAACCAGCAAGAGAATTGCTCTCCCTTACAAGTCCTTGGCCGTTCGCACTCTGGGGGTTCGATATTGTGGGACCACTCCCAGCAGCCCCGGGCAATCGCAAGTTCTTCATCGCTGCAACCGACTACTTTACCAAGTGGGTTGAGGCCGAGCCTTTGGCGACCATAAAGGAAAAGGACGTGAAGAAGTTTGTTTGGCAAAACGTCATCACTCGCTTCGGCATACCCAGGGCCCTCGTCTCAGATAATGGCACCCAATTTTATGGAAAGCTCTTTCGCGGATTTTGCGAAGAGTTGAAGATCGAGTTCTACAATTCGACACCGGCCTATCCTCAATCTAATGGTCAGGCAGAGGCCTCAAACAAGACCATCCTGGATGGGCTAAAGAAGCGGCTTGAGAAAGCCAAGGGGAAATGGGTTGAGGAACTCCCCAACGTGCTCTGGGCATACCGCACTACTCCAAGACGGTCAACCGGGGAAACACCATTCGCTTTGGCCTATGGCATGGAGGCCGTCATCCCACTGGAAATTGGCATGCCAACCATCCGCTCAGAAAGTTTTCAGCCGGACCTGAACAATGAAGCTGTGGCATTGGAGCTAGACCTTGCTGAGGAAAGGAGAGAGCGCGCCTTGATCCACATAGCGGCTTATCAGCAAGAACTCTCCAAAAAATACAACAAGGCAGTGCACCCCCGGCTATTCAAAATTGGGGACTGGGTCTTAAGGAAGGTGCTTGGCAACACGGTGGTCCCTAGCGAAGGAAAGCTCGGTGCAAATTGGGAAGGACCATACAAGGTGATTGGTCTTGCTGGCAAAGGGGCATACCATTTGGAAGATTTAGATGGCAAGGCTGTCCCCAGGCCGTGGAACGCAGCCAACCTTAAGGTCTTTTACTTTTAAGATGTAATTTGCTTTTGTTAGCTCTTCTAGGCCTTTAGCTTTTTTGCGTTTGATGTAAAAGATAGCAATGCCTTTGTAATGAAAACTAGCCCTCTTGTTGTTTGGTATTACACCTCTGTACAATGACATCGAAAGGACACCAGGCAATTATGGATGCCAGGGGCAAGGAGACCAGCCTGAATGAGACCGGTCTGATTTCCTCTCGCCGGAATAGAGGCGGACCGCACAAACAGTTGGTGCATTGTCCAAACGACTAAACGGGACCAATTCGCATTAGGGCCGAGCTGGTTTTGCTCGCCCGGTTGAAATGTTGGCGTCATGTCCAACCTAATTGGAACATTGGTGTTTTGCCAAATGTATGGGCCGAGTTGATTTTGCTCGGCCCAATCGCCATATTGGTTACTTGTCCAATATGAAAAAAGAGCGGATTTTGCTCGGCATAATTTCGTGGTGGAGGTGTTTTGTCCAACCGAGAAGAGGTCGGGCTGACTTTGCTCGGCAGAATGGAATTGTTGGCAGCTTAGCCAACCCACAAGGCGAGCTGATTTTTGCTCGGTCTCGATGACATAATGGAATTCTATGATTCTGTAAACATGCCAAACCGAGCGAATTTTGCTTGGCCAACTAATAACGTCAGAACGTTTAAATTTTCAAGGAGCCGAGCTGCCAGATCTGTTGGAGAACGTTCTGGGTGATTTCAGCTTGGCATATTGCGCAGCTTAGCCGACCTGGCAGTTATGGCTTATCATCGTTTGAGCCAAGAAATTCATGCATATAACAGCCGAACAGAAATAGACACAGAACGAGCAAAAAAGTTGAAGTTTTCATTGATATAGGAAATTTCAGTACAATTGGGGGGACATAGCCCGGTTACAGTTCAAAAACAAAAACAAAGAAAAGCAAGAAAATGAAAAAAGAAATCCTCAATCTAGTTCAAGGCTTTGTTCGGTTGCCTCCACCGTTTGCTCGCCGGTCGCGATTGTCTGCTCAGGCAGGTTTTCCTCGGCGTCATTGTCAGCCTCCTCCACCGCGATAACCTCCCGATCAATAACTTCTTCATTTTCCGCATCTTGAGATGCCGCTGGAGAAGTCCGCTCGGTTTGCCTTGCGGCGGAGGCTTCTTCTTCAGCCTCCTTCCTCGCCTCCGCAATAAGTCGGTTTTGTTCGGCCCTAGAGTAAGCCTGCATATAGACCGGGATATAAGCAGGGGGCGGATTGATGAACATGTCAGAATCCTGACCAAGGCCAACTTTCTCCACGGCAGCTTTCCAGCCGCATTGGAAAAAGATGTCCTTGGTCGCCTAGACCTGCCGCTCGTAAGTTTTTTCCCCCTGGGCATATCCCCGGTCCTCGGCGTCGCTTACCGCTTTGTCCCTTTCTTCCTTATGGGCGTCGCGCAGCTTTCGGAGCTCGGCGAGATTCCGAGCTTTCGTCGACTTCACGGCCCGTTGTTTGTCCTCATCAGCTCGGTCGACTTTTTGGAGCAGGGTATCTCGCTCCGCCATAACTGCCTCTTGCGCAGCCTTCAGTTTTGCTATCTCGCCTTTCTGGGCCTTGTTCTCCGAAATGGCATCGCGTAGGCTCTGTCGAAGTTTGATCATGCGATCGTTGGCAAGGTAGTTCTTTTGCGCGGCCTGCAAACAAATAATAGATCATTAGCATTCAGAAACTGAGCAAAAACCGAGCAGACAGTTAAAACAAAAAACAAATGGAAGAACTTACCAGCATGATGGATTTTGCCGCCGAGCAGAGGACCTTCAGGTCCGACAGCTCGTCATGCCTCTTCATGTCGGTTGGAAAGATTAGCCCCTTGGTCATGTTGAAGCCAATGCAGTAATCCTTATCAGCATAGACTGAGTCCTCGGTAACCGGTTACCGGTATTGGAACTTCGAGGCCTGCATCGGGGTGGCTGCCTGCTTGGATTTGCCACCTGGTTGCTTGGCTCGTCCCCGATTGTGGAGGCGACTTCAGTTGAATCTTCATCAATGAGGTTTTGGCCGGTTTTCTCCTTCCTTGGCCTTTTCCTTGACCGGCCAGCCGGCTGTTCGCCGGCGAGAGCAAGCACAGCTCCTTCTGTTTGCCCGGCTGGGGTGGAGGATGTTCCCCCGGTCGCCTCTGGGGGTTGGGAATCCCTTTCCTCTCCAGTGATCAAGGACTTGATGGCCCTGATTTTTGCCATTTCTTGCTCGGCGGTGAGGGGAACGAGTCTGATCGGTGGTAGAGTTGGATCTGGTTCTGGGGATGGAGCGCGCAGGAAGTTCGTCATGCGGCTTTTGCGCGGTGCTTGGTAGTGATACGTTTGCTCGAAACCGAGAAGTTTTGATGCCTCCCTCTCCTCGGCTGGATGGCGAAGCAGGACTCTGATGGCCTGTTGGTTGGCCTGGTGGTAGTCCGCTGCTAGGTACTTATCTGTAGAAAGGAGACAAGTGTTAGACCGGTGAAAAATTATAATAACGAAATGCAGAAAGAAAATAGCACGGTAGGCCGGGCTACTCACCAGCGCTGCCAAAATATTTCCTAATGTACCAGCCCGGTATGGGCGCCTCGGTGTCCTCGTAATTACCGGACACCCATAGAAAATCATCGTCGTTTGCTTCTTTGTCGGGATTACCCTCAACGAGCATTGCTCGGCCCTTTTTGACTTTGAGGTACCAGCAAAGCCCGCTCTTATTTCTACTAAGGCTGTATTGATGGGAAATTTCTGCGAGGCCGAGATTGAGACCGAGCCTTCGGTTCAGCTCGGCGACGCCATTTATTATCTTGAACGTGTTGTTGGAGACTTGGGTCGGGCAAAGCCTTGTCTGCCTCAAAAATTCGCAGATCAAAGGTTGCACGGGGAAGCGAAGCCCTCCTTCGACAATGGAAATGACCGTGAAGGGGCATCGGTCTAAGTCTCCCCATGGTGTGTCTCCTTTCTTAGCGAGCTCTAAGACCACGTCATTCGGGACGTTGTACTCCCTACGGAACTCGGCCATCGCACCGGGCGTGCTGACCATAAACCGGTACTTTCCCATTTATGTTGGTCTTATTTTGTTTTGTATCTCGGTCAAAAATGTGGGTGTGTTTGCTCGAACTTTGAGCTCCACCAATTATAATGCTGGGCTGGCTTGGTCGGTCCTACTTGTTCTGCATGTTAAAAAATAAGGCCAAGGGTTAGCACGTCATAGATTGCGCGGCTCCTATGGGAAACAGCTCAGTAAAGGGTTTGGTGTTTTGACCGACAAGTCTCAGCTCGGTTTGACAACATGTCTGCTTAAGCCTCCTAGCTCGGTTAAGACCTATTGAAGGATCTAGTTGATCCTCCAGCCCGGTCAAGGTTTCGGACGAAGGTTTCAGGGTTTTAGTTCGGCTCACTCTACCCACTGATCTAATGGAGTATTCAGTCCGGTCGTAGCCTCTACGAGAAGCCACAAACAGTTTTTTTGCTCGGCTATAGCTCTACCTACAGATCTAAATGGGCGTTTAGCTCGGTTTTACCCAGGTTCAAGCTGTTCATCCCAGAAGTGTGGGATGAATTTGCTTGAACTCAGGAGAAACCAGGGGCATGAAGGCCCCATCAAATCCTCCAGTTTCGTTTTTGCCTAGGGTGTGTGAAAGGACGCGAAGAACAACAAAAACAAACATGAAGAACAGTGGAGCAAAAACATGAAGAACGATGGTACAAAAATGAAGAGCGGGTTCGAAGAATTGGAAAAATGAAATGCAGTGGAAGAGGGGGAGACTTACCAGTATACGAAGACGAATAGAGTTCTCTGTCTCGAGAGCTCGATTGCAGCGTCAAAAATGGACACAGGAGCAGAAGAAGTGCAACGGCAGTGAGGGCAGGAGCTAGGGTTTCTAGGCTTGAGAAGAAAATGAACAGTGAAGGGGCGAAATGACCCTTCACTGGTACAAAAAGATGGGGGAAAGGAACCGAAACGGCTGCGCCATTTGAATTCTGCGCGTGCCAGACAGCTGGCTGCATGACCCAATGGCGTGAAGCCACGTGGCACTAAAAAGGCTGCTGTTAGTACGGCTGTACAGCTATTGATAAGACCAGCGAGGTGATGGCCGACCAAACAGATCAGCTCGGCGGCAGATGTATCCCCGATCAGGCTCAGCTAGGTAATGGCGCAACTCAACCATGGCTCGGCGGTAGACATTGCCCCAATCAAGCTCGGCCTGGCAGGGGCGCAACACGACCGTAGCTCGGATAATGTGGTAACCCTAATCATGATTGGTTCGGATGGGGTTAAGGGGCAATTGAGAGGGGAGATTCACACCTGACTGTACGATCGAGCTAAGATAACGTCAGACATGATGGACCGCGCGGCGCCGAGCTAATCTCTCTGTCGGCATGGCCGGCGGACTGACTTGCACGGTTGGAAATATTGACCGGTCAGGCACCAACTGGCGTAGCCGAGCTGCGTCTTGCGTGTTTTGAACGGAGCTCGGGTTAGCGGATGCTGACCGAGCTAAAAGGTAGCCCGAGCTGTACCGTGGACGCGATCAGGGCCGGTGCGCCTTGGATAGGTCAGTGGATATAAGGTGGCTTCATGTGACCGAGATTGAAGGAAGAACGGTTGGAGGCCGGCATGGCTCGCAACCGGTTGGTCATGATGAACCAACCAATAATAGTTCAGCCGAGGTGGTCCAACTTTTGTTTGATTCCAAGTTATAGGTCGGCGACACCTAGCTCGGTTGTCTGCGTGTAATAGCAACTCTCCGTGAGAGACAGGCCGGTCATGGTATTCCGGTTAAGTATGCCACCTGGGGCAATGGCGTGAAGGAAAGGACATCTGTTCCACGCACGCCTCAATACCGTTGGGCAGTTCTGTGTGTACTGGTAGGAGGACTAAGCCTTTTACACGCGTAAGGTGGTGAGAGGCGAGCTCTGCCACCTGTCCAGGGAAGGACAGCAGAGGTAGTGCGCGCATAATCTTGAGGCTGCATGGCCAGCCTAGAAATATGAAGGAAGAAGAATATGGGAGGTAAGCGAATTCACTCTATCACAAACTCTCTCTGGTAGTCTTCTTCCCCAAGTGATCTGACTTGATCGTTGGAGGGTCTTTGCGGCACACCACCGCCGGGCAGCTCACCCTTTTTGTGTTGCAGAGATAGACACCATCACAAGAAGCTTGACGTTCAAGGAGTACGGAAAGCAGAGGATATTTCGCCCCCGTACAACAATATAAAAAGGCTAAATTATATTCAACTTCCAAAAATATTATGTCAAATTTATATATTTCTAATGCATGAGGTAGTGGATGAATCTTATACTTGTACTTTTGTTTATGAAAATTCAGTTAATTCAACAATTAAAAATATTATTATTATAAAATTTTAAATAAATTAAAATTATTTATGAATTTTTTGGTTCAAATTTTAGTGAGAAAGATAAAATTAAAATAAAATTTACAATTTGTAGACACCCCATTTTTGACCGTCCTCAAGACTTGGACGTCACCGCTTGAACACTCGGTGATCATCCATGTTTGTGCTTGTTTGGAGTTCCCGGAGTTCTCGGCTACGCGCCCTGCCTCAGGACCTCCGAACTTGACTGTTTTGTGTTCGGTTTTGCACCAAACACTTGTGTTTTGCCTTGGAAGGGCAGGGAATGCTTTGTGAGGCACCCCCACATACCACCGGCTGTGGCTAGAGGCCACCGGCTGGCTGGTGTTGCCATCGGCACTATACTGTGCCGGTCGGCACTATTTTGTGCCGGTCGGCACTCTTTTTGGCAAAATTACCATTTTGCCCTGCCGACCACTGTACAGCTGCTTTGTGAGATATTTTTAGACAGCTGTATCACCTTTTGCTCCCCTCCATACACGTGTATGGAGGGATGAGCCTTTAGTTTGCTTAGCTTGTAAGCTTTACTTGCCTATAAGAGAGAGGCTTCTCCTCTTGGCTCAAGGTTAGGCATTGAGGGGCAAAAACCAGAGCTTATACATACATATATATCTATATCTCCCTCTCTCTCCTTTTGTGTGTGTGTTTTTGGACCAAAAAGTGTGATTTCACCTTACTTTTGCACCATTACACACACTACTACACCTTAATCCGAGATTGGGAGGCTTGGAGGGTTGTTTTGTGTGATCTTGGACTGGTTTTGATCACTAAAAGAGGGCTGGACCTTTTGTTCTTCAAAGGATCTTCAAGGGTAAGAACATCACTTTAGATTCCCCATTCTTGCAACTAGTTTCTACCCCTCTTGTCTTGTGTTTTTGGATTTGTGTTTAACATAAAAAAGACTTGTTTTTCCTTGCTTAAGAACATTCATCAAGGTTGTTTTGTGGTTTGGGTAGGGTCTCACCCTCTTAGGCCTTGTTTTGGCCATTTTGGAGCCTTTTCTTGAAGCTTTGCTTACTTGGTGTTCTTGGTTTTCACCACTGAAAACCAGTGAGTTTTCAGTGGTGAGGAAGGTACTTCCAAGTCTCAAATAGGGGAGGGATACCCCTCTCCCCCTTGTCCTTTGTTTGCCTTTGTATTTGGCCTAAAGAGTAGCATGTGTGCATACTTACATTTAGCTTCGTTTCAGAATTTTTTTTAGTGTTTTGGAGCATATTTAACCTCTGTTTTTGGTCGGATTTGTAGCCCTTAGTATGTATTATATACTTGCTTTGAAATGCTCTATTATGCTAGGAAGAATGCCTTGCATTTAGGTCATGTTCTTTGCATGTATTAGCCCCACTCCATGAAGATACTAGTATTATTTTGCCACATTTAAGGGCCGTGGGCCACTATTTTCATCATGTTTGATGTGGTTGACATGGTTGTTTTGTATCCTAGGCTTGTAAGCCTCATGCATTTTGGTTCCTAGCATGTTCAACATTGATCATCCTTATGATTCGGCATCATTTGCGACCTTATTTCAGTCCATAAGTCATGTTTGGATGTTTGTATATGTAGCCTATTTCATGCTTTAAGGGTGTGCTCATGTATGTCTAGGACTTGGCATTGTGCATGCTTGCATACTTGGGGCATTTTGGGGCTGTCATATGAGGGGATTTGGGTGTCATTTTGCATACCAAAAATCTGTTTTTGGTTGTTAGATTCATGCCATGAGTGGTTGTGTAAGGGATGGTTAGATGCTCTCTTGAGTGCCCTTGGTTTTGGGCTTATTGGCTTGCATGCTTGTATGGCATTTTGCCCATGATTTCAGTCCATTTCGGCCACTGTTTTGGGGAGGTTCGAGGCCTCCCCCATGGTGGTTAAGGCCACCATTGTATGCTCATTATATACTTGTTGCATGTTTGGTCCACTAGGTGTTGTAGCACAATGATTCCATTGCATACTTGGTTCATGTTTGCATCACACTAGTATCTCACGCACTTTGGCATTTTGCATGCCTAATATGTTAGTTGTGTGGTACTTAGTTTGCTAGCATCCTAATTTTTATAGTGCATTATTGATGCATGTTTACATGAGTTGCACTTCATTACTTGGTTTGGGGTGTCAAACCAAGTGTGGGAAATGAGGGGTGTTTGTACCTCAAGTGACAAAACACACCTCAATTCCCATGTCACTAAGGCCCTTGACTTTGGCATGATAGGGACTTAGTTATCATTGTTGTGTTGCATGCATTTTTACATTGAAATGCAACCTTGGTATCTTAGGCTATCATGCACCAAGGTGCACAATTGATAGCCCTAGAACCAAGAGCCATGTTTCCTTGAGTCCCATTCATGATAGGAAGCATTGGTCATGCATAAATATGCTCAAAGATCCAATACCATGCAATTTCTCATTGCTGTTGTCAAACCCAGATTTTGCAGAATTTTGTGCCGACCGTCGGAAGAGTGCCGACCGCAATCAGATTTGGCCGACAGACTATTTTGCAGCTGGTGGCCACCACAAGCAGCCGGTGGAAATTTCTTCCAGCCGGTGGCACTCAGCAGAACACAAGGAAGGTTTCCTGGGACTTTGGCAAATTTTGGAGAAGCAGGGCAGTAAAAAGCAGAGGCAGCAGTGGCACGGTCTGGGCTTTTCGGGCAAGTCGGATCGAGCACGCATCATTCGCGCATCCCGAGGCAGGGCCGAGGCCCCATTTCTTTTATTTATTTGATTTAATTTTAATAATTAGAATTCTGTAATAATTTATTCGTTTATTCTTCGGACTGTATTATTTGTTCAGTCCTTCTGTGTGAGGGCACAATTGTAATAAGTGTGCGTGAGTGGGTGTATGTCTTCCAACCCCCATTTCTTTCTCCCTTTTATTTACCTGCTTATGATGGTAGATTAGGACACGTTTATTTTAGCATACCTCATGCTATGCATGCGTGCATTCATACATTTGTTTATATGCACCGGGCTCGGTACATCATACAAACTGCATTGTACTTCCGATTCCAAATTGAATACATGCTATCTGTCACATTTCACATGCCAAATTTAGGATAACCGGGCCTGTCTAGATTACATTCCGTATGCGATGCATTAGTCACTTAACATGAACTAGGTCATGCATGTTTGCTAACCGGGTTATTGTTTTTGGCACGGAGTACGATGTAAGTTTTATGCTTTAGCATATCGCATGCGTGTGAATGTTAACATGACAGTATGCCTGCCATGCGGCTAAGTGCTTATGTGATAAACTGCTTGAATGCCTGTGGGTGGAGGTTAGATTGCCTGAGTTGGAACAACTCATTAAAAATCCGTATTTTAGCCTACTTGCGAGTAGCAAAATCTAACACGTTTTTCGAGACAAAACGGATATGCAATGTTTATTTCCAATATTAGGCGATCTAGTCTATACTTTTGTGTTGTGCGCATCACATAGTAATTCTAGGTTAATAACCGGAATAAGAACGCATAAAGTTTTCAAAAACGGATATCACGGTTAGTAGAGGCCGGTCTGGACGGCGAAAAGGGGGTGCTCATAGCTGACCTTCCCCGATCGTACCCAAGCTCCCGAGCCAAGACCACTTTGGTGATGACGGACATGTGGCCTTCGGCACCGAGTTAGGGTTTCCTAAATTTCCCATTTTAAAATATTTAGGTGGCGACTCTGTAATCTGGCAAAGCAGTCCATGTTTGGCACTACTTTTTCAAAAAATCCGTTCTTCCAAACGATTTGCCGGATTTGGACTCTTTGGTTCAAATTTAGAACCGACACGAAAACGAGTCCTCGAACTGTAGAGAGTAGCCCACGGGCGCGTCTACAGTTTCTGGCGACTCCGTTGGGGATTGATGAGAGCTTGACTCGAACTCGTGATATCCTGTTTTGACTACACTTATGTGTTTCTTTGCATTGCATGTGCATTGGTGCGCCTAGGACACAGTGTTTGCCATCTGCCATTCCTGAACGGTTTGCCGGAGGCTTGTCTTGTCAAGGCATGACCATAAGGCTAACCGGTTATGGGCTCTGACAGCATGGGAACACAAACCCCGGTTTTACTAGGGCACCCTTTTCGACCATTCGACCTAGTGCATATTCGGATCCATAGTGACCATTCCAAACTAGGACAGGTTGCTTACCTGATGTTAGGTTGTTTGAAACCGCTGCGTGCGTAGTGAAACCCTAGCTCCTGACAAAATAGGACAGGGAAACCCTACCCCAACATAGGGGTGTATTGGCTCTCTTTTACATGCTATGTGCTTTTGGAGTGTGTCTCTACAGGGAAATACGTGTATCAGTTTGCAAGACTAGGCATCAGGCCCGAGGGCACCGTTAGCAGTGTTGTTGAGAATCAGTTATCGGTGGGTATCCGATTCAGACTTTGGGGCAGAGATTCAGAAACAGTGATCAGTGTTTGAGAAACAGTGTGCCCGGGGTTTGGCTATATATTATAATCCCAACCGTGTGTTGTGTGTTTATTTATTTTACGCCGTTATGCTGTCCGATTTTCTGTTTATTTATACGTTTTATTTATCTTTTTATTAGGTAGTTGAGCACAATTGCTACCGACCCGATAGATATCCCCCAAGCACCCTGGGTTAGAGGCCGTCGACTCCTTCGATCTGAGGATCTGATAGACGGACAACCAGTGTACTACTCGCTACCCCTTACATTAAACGGAGGTCAAGAAAGCAGAGGACATCAAGACAAAGATTCTCCAGAGGGCTTTGTCTACCCCACCCGTGTTCAGTAGGGATCGGGATTCTGTGTCACCGACAGAGAGAGAATATATACCAGTAATCCAACCAGAGCAGGATAGTATGGCTAGTTTGGAGGAGATGGTGCGCCACCTTCAAGAGAGCATGAAAGCAATGCAGCAGGATGCCGTCCGTCAGGCAGATTTCGCCAGGCAACAGGCCACAGCCAGGAGAACAGCAGAGACAATTGCGATCGAACAAAGAAACCGGAGCATCTACTTCGCATCAATCTCCTTCCCCACCAGGAGTTCCTAATGTCGGGGAGACAACCAATGTTCAAACTGATACAGAGCTGCCCACAGGACCACCCCCGACTCCAACCCTACCTCAAACCCAACCTCAGCTATCAAAAACACCCACCAATCTATTGGACTCTCCCTTTGAGTTCGAGACAGATCCCACCGCACTCAAGTTGAGCAAGCTTGAAAAGTTGTTCAAGAGATCCCAAGGGGTCAAGACTATCCCCGAAATTGAAGATGGTTACACTGACGCAGCTGTGACGCTGCCCGACAGATTCAAAATGCCTCATATTGATCGATTTGACGGGTCCGGGGACCCCATGGTACACTTAAGACCTGCTGGACATTCTAAGGCCAATGGGCCTGAGGGCGTGGTTGTCTTTATTTGGTCGGACCCTGTCAGGTGTGGCATCCGCATAGTATGCCAAGCTAGAAGATGATGTTAAGAGAAATTGGGACGAAATGCCTGAGGCCTTCATCGCGCAGTACTCATACAACACACAGATTGAGATCACGACCCGTGATCTCGAGACAACTAGGCAAGAGCCTAAGGAGAGTTTTTCAGAGTTTGTAACCAGATGGAGGGCCAAGGCTTCGATGATGACCTTGAGGCCTACGGACAAAGACCAGATTCGGATGATTGTACGCAATCTACAGCCAAAGTTGATGCAAAAGATGATAGTGGTCCCATTTCCCACTTTTTCTGACCTACATGAAATGGGGGTGCAGATTGAAGATGCCTTGAAGCAAGGCTGGATTGATAATGATCGGGAGCAACCCCGAAGGACCTTCAACCGCAATGCTAATGCGGGCCCGAGTGGCGCGTCTACTACGAGAGCCTCCGAAGTGAGCATGGTCACCACTAACCCCCCACAAAGAAATACAAGCCGCCATTCTCCAGCAGGTCCTAAGCAACCCGCAAACCACTAAATACCCACCCGAAACACTGTAACTTTCGCCCACTCTATATGCCCCTATCCAAAGCTCGGGGTTTTGATCAAGAAAGGGCACCAAGCTCCGAGCCGTGCCCCTACCGTAAAAAACTCACTCCTATCCATAACCCGGCCAAATATTGTGCATTTCACCAACAGCACGGTCACGACACCGATCAGTGCTTCCAGTTACGTCATGAGATTCAAGATCTCATTGATAATGGGGTGATTTTGCCTCCCGAGAAGCCCAATGTTACTACAAATCCCCTCCCTGCACATAACCAAGCTCCACCACCTAAAAGACTTAATTTCATCCATACTGGGGCCGTGTCTTACGACCCTAGTATCTATATCACACCCACCCACTTGCCTAAACCAGAGGTATTCCTCCCCGATTGCACCGACTTGTGCATGATGGACATCTTCGTAACCCAACCTAAGCCAGCGGTGGTGACCGCCGAGAACAGGAGAGAGGAGACCCCGAAAGAAAAAAGAGTTGTTGAATCAGAGTCTGCGGAATCTGGGAGTTACGTTGGGAAGACATACAGTCCGAGTGACTACATTTCGTCAATAGGCCAGGATAGGCCCGAGATAGAATTGCCAACGAGGGAAGAGTTGTGTATGATCCAAGGAGATAGTCTGGGACAGGGAACAGATGATGTAACAACCGTAGGGGAGGACCTGGCCAATCTCCAATTTTACAGCGACCAATACCCAGAAGACGCAGTAGTTGCATGGTTCGATTATGAGGATTCAGTAGAAGCTACCGGGTGGTTGGACGAGCATCCCGATGTGATAGGAGAATTTCAGGCAGAGCAGAGTTCAGTAGGAATGAGAATATCAGCGACGGCCGGAAGGGTCGAAGAGCAGAGCATATTGCCGGGGGGCGCCGGTGTCGAGAATTTCGCCCGAGATTGGAACATTTTGAGTACGGAAATGATTGAACAGCCAGCTATGTCAGAACAAGCAAGTTGTGAGGATTCCGAGAGAATCAGGAGGGCGAAGGCCCATGTGGGAGTGGAAACTGCTGTGTGCACAGGAACCGAGAATGCCGCGGGCATGTGGATGAAAGGCGCTACGAGCACAAGAACAGTCATACCAGAGCCGGACAGATGTCTGTCGGCCGCCGATGAAATGTGGTGGGAAGATGAAGACTTATGTCTTGCCCACACGGACGAAGATTGGGGGAATAACCAACCCGATAACACTTGGTACCTTGGAGAGGTCGACCACATGACAAGGAGTGGGCGATATTTCAAACCTCCACACTTGGATCAACCAGAGGCCTCAGGGAAGGACAGAGAGGCTGAGAAGGAAAAGGAGAAGCAGCTCGAAGAGGAAGCCGTACTCAAACAGCTGAAAAAGATACAAGAAGACATCTCCATTTGGGGACTGCTCATGGCCTCGCGAGTACACCGGCAGTTTTTGATGTACCATGGATAAGGCCAAACTCTCCATAGAGACTACACCAGAGCAGCTGGTTGGACTGGTCTTCCCGGGAGGAGGTTCCCCGATGTTGACCTTTTCGGCTAAAGAACTTCCGCCTGAGGGCGCAAATCACAATAAACCCCTCTACATCTCCGTGGAATGTAGAGATAAGTGGATACCGGTGGTACTCGTCGATACCGGGTCTGCCATCAACGTCTGCCCAGCAAGGACGGCGTATGCAATTGGCTTGAAAACTGCAGATTTCATACCAACAGCCCAAGTCATCCGGGCGTACGACAATACAAGTAGAGAAGTGATGGGAACGGTTAAAGTTCAGACAAAGGTTGGGCCGGGACGACATGAGATAGATTTCCACGTCCTAGAAGTTCCCGCGACTTTTAATTTGCTTTTGGGGCGGCCGTGGCTGCATCAGGTGAAGGCAGTGTCATCCACTTTGCATCAAATGGTGAAATACCCCTACGGGAAGGGAGTAGCCATCGTTTTCGGGAATTCATCAATCCACCCACCACCCGAGGTATCCACGCCTGTTCTGGAAATCGAGCATGGCATGGAGGACGTATTCATATCGGGTTTTACCTTGGCTGAGGCTCAGTCGCATGAATATCATGGCCGCTAATGAAGGGATATATGTTAGTGCCCAAGCAGTGTACCTCATGAACAAACTCCAATACATCCCCGGGATGGGATTAGGGAAGAGCGGCCGTAAGGGCATTGCAACGTTGGCCGAAGTGCCGCACAACCCTCATACCTTCGGCTTGGGTTACCTGCCCACCAAGGAAGATTGGGTAAGAAAAGGAAAAGAGATGGCTGGAAGAGCCAAAGCAAAACAGATGGGAAAACCTTTTGAATTGATGCATCGGCCCATCCGGTAATTGAACGGACGTCGTCCGGAGGGGAAGACTTCCCATTCAGTGGTTTTCCTGAGCCGTGGTGAATAAAGAAAAGAAACGATGCCGGATTTGAAATTTTCTTCGACTTGCGCTATCTCGGGGATGATGTTATCAAGAGCGCATGCAGACAGCTTGAGGCCGAACATAGCAAGGAATTGGAGTTCACGGACACAGAGTTTGAAATGGGGTAGTAATCGCATGTCTACTTTCAGATCCTTTGATCAACCGGTTGTGCTTGGGGATGACTCTCTGTCCATGATCGGAGATGAAACGGATGGGCCTACAATCGCCTATTTTGATGCATCCATCGCACCTCCCTCACCGGGCAAGACGAGGAGGGTTTCTTATCTAGCAAAGACCGGTCAGTAGTGAGCCGACTCGATTCCACCGAAGTCTTGTGAGTCGAATCAGATCCAAATTTGTCTCGAGTCTCGAGTCCCAGATTCTCGGGGTAATAACTCGGATGCCACAGTCCTGTCCAGGTCGTCTTTTTCTTTCTCTTTTGAGTCTGTTGTAATAGAAAAATTGGACGGTTCGGAAGTATCTAATGAGAATGAGGTGACTGTGGTTTCCGAGTACTTTTCTGTGCCTTTGGTTTATTGCTTAAATCAGGACTTTCAAAATTTTGATGAAAACGACGAGGACGAAATTCCTCCGGTTTTGCAACGATTAGTTGAACAAGAGCAGGAGAGGTTTGTTAAACCCTTAATGGATGAAATCACTACCGTGAACGTTGGTACTGAGAAGGACCCGCGGCTGGTCCAGATCGGGTCCACGTTGTCTTCGGAGGAACGCGAGCGCTTAGTCGCTTTATTAAAAGATTTCAAAGATGTTTTCGCGTGGTCCTACGAACACATGCCTGGAATCGATCCTGAGATTGTACAGCACCGGATCCCTCTTGACCCCGAGGCCCGACCTGTCAAACAGAAGCTCAGAAGAATCCGCCCTGATTGGGCCATTAAAATCAAAGAAGAGGTCACCAAGCAGATTGATGCAGGCTTCCTGCTGGTATCCGAATACCCGACTTGGTTGGCCAACATTGTTCCAAAGGTCAAGAAGGATGGCGTAATCCGTATGTGTGGATTTCAGGATTTGAACAGAGCCATTCAAGGATGACTTTCCTTGCCGCATATCGACGAAGTTGGTAGATTTCACAATGGGCATGCTTTGCTTGCTCATGGATGGCTTTTTCGTGCTATAATCGATAGTAATGGCACTCGAAGACCGGAGAAGATCGCTTACCACCCTGGGGTACATATTGCTACGAGTAATGCCGTTTGGGTCAAGAACGCTGGGCTACATATCAACGCCGCAACCACAATATTACATGACATGATCCATAAAGAGGTCGAGGTGTATGTGGACGACATGATTGTCAAGTCCAAAGAAAGAGAGGGCCACTACACCGCCTTTGCAAAAGTTCTTCCAAAGGATCGTGGAATTTAGGTCATACCAATCCTCAAAATGCACGCTTGGTGTTACAAATGAAAAATGTCGATTTCGATTACACAAAGGGGCATCAAAGTCGACCCTTCCAAAATCAAGGCCATCTTAGAAATGCCCCCACCAATGACCTAAAAGGAGGTGCGAGGCTCGGTAAAGTGCAATTCATAAGACGGTTTATCTCTAAACTAACCTTAACTTGTGAACCACTTTTGGTCTTCAAGAAAGGAAAGAAGTTCCATTGGGACGGTCGATGCCAATTGCGTTTGAACAGATTAAAGAGTATCTACAGAATCCGCCTGTTGTCACCACCAAAGCCGGGAAGCCGCTGATATTGTATCACAAGAATCGAGACTACAATGGGTGTATGCTCGCACAAGAGTCGGAAGATAAAGTGGAAAGGGCCATCTACTATCTCGAGCAAGAAGATGCTCGATTACGAGACCCGCTACACTACCGAAAAGGCATGTCCGTTTTGGTATGGGCTACCGAAGTCGCGGCACTACCCGTTAGCTCACTGTAATGTTGGTTTCACGACTTGATCCCATCAAATATCTTTTCGAGAAACCAAAGACTTACGGGTAGGCTAGCTCGTTATCGCTGTTCCTCTCCGTATTTGACCGCAAGTATGTGACGTGCAAGTCCGTAAAGGAGAGCAATGGGCAGAGTTCCTTGCCGACCACCCGGTTGAAGGGGATGAAGCGGTTGAGTACCTATTCCCAGATGAAGCTATTCTGTACATCGAAGATGAAACTTGGACGATGTACTTTGACGGAGCGTCAAATCAATACGGGTACGGGATAGGAGTGTTGCTGATAGCACCTGACGATTCCCGTATCCCTTTAGCATTCAAGCTTCGGTTCAAAGTCTCGAACAATGAGGCAGAGTATGAGGCATGTATTGCCGGTCTAGAAGCTGCCCTAGAACTAGGGGCAAGGCGATTGGACGTCATTGGGGATTCGAACCTAGTTGTGTCTCAAGCTAAAGGAGATTGGAAAGTAAAAGAGGAAAAGATGATAACTTACCACCAGACCTTGGATTTGTTAATTCCTCGGTTTGAAAAGCTAAATTTCACTCACCTAGTGAGAGAGAACAACAGGTTTGTAGATTCGCTAGCAACTCTATCTTCCATGATAGACATCCCATCTGGGGTCCGGATGCGTCCAGTCATTATTGACCAGAAATTTGCACCCGCCTACGAGTCAATCTCTGCCATAGATGAAGTGCAGGATGACAACCCTTGGTATCACGACATATGGAACTTCTTAGAGAAGGAGACGTACCCACCAGGGGCAAATGCCAAAGACAAGAGGGAAATCAGAAGAATGGCTGTTTAGTTTATCATCTGCGGGGGTAAGTTGTACAAAAGAGGTCATCTGGGAATGCACAAGCTGTGTGTGGAAGCCGAAGAGTCGAAGCGCCTGATGGAGGCCATCCATGGAGGAGAATGTGGGGCACATATGAATGGGGTGATGCTGGCAAGGAAAATCCTCATACAGGGTTACTACTGGTCCACCATGGAAGAAGATTGTATCGGCTTTGTTCGGCGATGCCACAAATGCCAGATCCATGCAAATCGCATGAATATCCTGCCGTCAAAGTTGTACAACATAACGTCGTCGTGGCCATTTTCAGTATGGGGAATTGATGTGATTGGGGCAGTTACTCCGAAGGGGTCGAATGGGCATGAGTTTGTCTTGGTTGCAATAGATTACTTTACGAAGTGGGTCGAGGCCCAATCTTATCCCGTGTTGAAGGCTTCGCAAGTCGCAAAGTTTATCAGAAACAACATTATCTGCCGTTATGGAGTCCCGAATGAGATCATCTCGGACAATGGTTCTCACTTCAAGAAGGAGGTGATTGATTTGTTGGAGAAGTATAATGTGGCTTTTCATAAGTCATCCACGTATCGGCCGCAGACCAACGGAGCAGTTGAGGCCGCCAACAAAAACATCAAACACATACTGCAGAAGATGGTGGAAACCTATCGGGATTGGCCAGATAAGTTGCCGTTTGCTCTGTGGGGCTACCGAACTTCAATTAGGACTTCTACCGGGGCGACTCCGTATTCCTTGGTATACGGGATGGAGGCCGTTCTACCTATAGAGATTGAGGTCCCGTCTCTACGAGTATTGGCTGAATGTCAGATAGCCGAGGCAGATTGGCAGCAGAGCAGATTCGAGGAACTCATGCTCTTTGACGAAAGGAGATTAAAAGCACTGTACCTTGTCCAAGGATATCAACGAAGAATCGCCCGGGCTTTTAACAAGAAAGTTAAGTCCAGAAATTTGAATGAAGGAGATTTGGTGCTCAAAGACAACCGAGCTCCCATCCACGACCCAAGGGGCAAGTTCAGACCTAATTGGACGGGTCCCTATATCATCAAGTCTATCTGGTCGGGTGGAGCTGTGGTTCTGATGGACCTAGATGGCCTAGAGTTCTCCCAGCCGATCAACATGGACAAGTTGAAGAAATATCACCCCTGAGAGGCTCGCTAGGCCAAAAACCCGAAAGGGCGACCTAGGCAAAATTCAGAGCACAAAAAAAGTTAGAAAATATAAAAACTGAGCTCGCAAGGTTGAAAACCCGCAAAGGGCGGCCTTGACAAAAGTTAGAGCGCAAAAGGAGAGTGAAAATACTCGAGTGAACCCAAGCCTGAACTACGTAAGGCTTGATTCCCATCTTTGGGATACGTAGGCAGCTTCGTCCCGAAGTTCAGCCATAAACTCTTCCCCGATCAGCTTTGTCCATTTGATCATCTTGGTCATCCTTGTCCATCAGCATTCATCGCAATCTCCGGTGCAGTGCTACTCAGACTAGGGGCAACTTTCCGTTGCCATGCAGTGCCGCGGTACTATTCAAACTAGGGGCAATTTTCCAATTGCAGGAATCTGGGGTTGTGCATCTCAGTGACAAATTTCAGGCGTGTCCAGTTCTGATTCATATCGAAAATGGTTTTGAAAAGTTTTAATAAAAAGTTGACTTTGTTCAAATTAATCTTTTTACAACCAAGACCATTTCTGGACCAAAACGGAAAAATTTCAGTACCACAACTTTCAATTTCATTGATTTCAAACAGAGTTCTCCTGCTCTTGCATACAATTGAAGTTGCTTGTTATTACATTCATAAAAAAAAAAACTTGAAAGTACTAATAAAGCAGTAAATCCAGGGCACGGTCAAGTCAAATGTCCCTGCGCCCCCTCCCGGAGCTGATCGAAGCCTCTGATGCCAAAGTGGGCCCTTCCTGTGCTTCTTCATTGAGCCAATCCAAGCACTCATCAGACAAAGTGCAATTGAAAGTAGGGGCGGGAGGCAGGAGCTCTCTAGTCCTCCACGCGATAGCCTGCCGAGCAAGCTGTGTGCCTCGGGCTGGGAATGCAGCAGGATACTCTATCCCTTCTGGTGGGCAGGTCTGATCATGACCAAACTGACGCCGAAATCGGAATGGGAAATAGAAGACACAGTGAGTTAGGCCAATCAAGCGGATCCCAGTGTCCTGGAACATGCTATAGCTCATTGCCGGGAGATTGAGCCAAGGACAACGCCACGCAATGCGGTCTGCGGACAAGTTGCACATCCAAGCAAACCACCATTCCTCATCAAGAGCGTTGACTAGACGATGTCGGAAGAAATAGCCGCGAGCTGAATATGCTGGACAAGAGTCCACAACCTGCAATTTGTCCATCAACCATACCTGGGAAGGGATGAAAAATGAGAGAATAAAGAATGGAGAGATGTACGATGAGAGAAAAGTGAGAAAAGGGGTTTTGTGAGAAAAACCGAGCTTGAAAGCCGAGTGATGTGAGCAATACATGTGTAAGATTGGGTGGGAAACATTACCTGCAGCAGCAGTGGACTCCCCGCTAATCTGGTTGTCTCTCGACGATGAAAGGCATCCAAGCCCATCAACGTCTCAGCCAGAGTCATGGCGATGCAGCTTTTGCCCTCCTTCAAGCCGTGGGCAACCTCAATCAACCGGACACTAGACCCTCCAGAACCAGAGACGAACAAGAAGTGAGGTAGCATGCACAAACAGAGGGCATGCCGTCGAAAGCCTTGCCAATAATGGTCACTACGGTCACCTATATCAGAAAACTGATGAACCAGACTAGGAATGTCCAGCATTCCGTCGCGAATCAGAGATCGAGAATTGTGCATGGTAAAGCCACACATCCGTCCTAAAGTTCGGGCGTGGCCAAAATTGAGTTGGGGGAGAATCTCCTCATCGCGTTCAGATTCCATTAGAGCTTGGAAATCTTCAAAAGTGGGACACACCTCTTGCCCGCTAAGGCTAAAGACATGTGTTACCGGGTTCCAAAACCTTGCCGCGGCATGGAGGAATGGAAAATGCATGGGCACAAGAAAAGTGAATAGGGCGTTTATGCCGAAAAGTCTGAAATTCAAATTTTTCCGAGCCATCCAAGTTGTTAATCCAAGTTCGCGAGATTTTGGGCAAGAAATGCTTCCATTTGGAGCAAATCGTGTTGAAATGAAGAGAACCACGGTCGAGACCCTTTTGAAGAGGATAGGGTTGAGTGGAGGACACATGTCAACATTCCCCGGTGCAGACAGCCTATAGCCGATCGGCAAGAAATAGTGCCGACCGGCCATAATTTTGTGCCGACCGACCAAATCATGTGCCGATGACCATTCTCCTCGGCCGATGATCTTTGTGTCCAGCCGATGGTCTTCCCCCTGTGTTTTCTAAGCTGTTTATGCTGAATATTGGGGAATTCCACCACTTCCAAAGACTCTGATCGGCCTCACGAGTCGCTGCGATTTGTTTATCGAGTTGTTGTATATTTGCTTATCGAGTTGTATGTCACTCTCTTTAAGTCTTTGCTTTGTCTATCAAGTTGTACTTGCACTTGGCTAGTCTGCCGAGTCTTTGTTTTGATTATCGAGTTGTAAGTCGGTTCACTACCTGGTTATTACGATGCGATGCTTTGTTTTCAAAAAACAGTTTCAATTTCATTCACATTGTTATGTGATGCCTTGCGATGCGATGCACACAAGTGCAACACCTTTTCGCTTAATAGTTTCATTTCCATCATGTGTTTTTGTAAAACCCGCAATTTCAAAAGAATTTAAACCCGCCGAGGCAAAGGTAATGTGCTTAAACTCCTAGAAAAAAGGGAAGTAAAGCAGGAAAATAGCAGGGTAGCAGAGTGCTGGATTGAATACCAGGAACCTCCCCGTTGTAGTCAGAATACCTCCCGCGCCCGTGCCTGGGTTGGCTATGCGGTCTGACACCTTCATCATTCAAGAATAGTGCAGGAAAGTGCACTTCTGGAATGTTAATGGATCTTCGAGTTGATTTCAAGCCATGACTTTTGTGAGCGGTGCTCGGAACATGCGAAGGATGTCCCTTCTCGTATCCTTTTATATCTTGTGAATTTCAAAAGAAATTGTTTCAATTATACTGTGTTGCAGTACGTTGCATTTCAACATCATATTTTATCATGCTCAATTTCAAGTTTCTCTATACACATTGCATTGTATGCGTGCTTTGCTTTACTGATATGTGTTCAAGTCTCTATATACACATTGCATTGTATGCGTGCTTTGCTTTACTGATATGTGTTCGAGTTTCTCTATACACATTGCATTGTATGCGTGCTTTGCTTTACTGATATGTGTTCAAGTTTCTCTATACACATTGCATTGTATGCGTGCTTTGCTTTACTGATATGTGTTCAAGTCTCTATACACACATTGCATTGTATGCGTGCTTTGCTTTACTGATATGTGTTCAAGTCTCTATATACACATTGCATTGTATGCGTGCTTTGCTTTACTGATATGTGTTCGAGTTTCTCTATACACATTGCATTGTATGCGTGCTTTGCTTTACTGATATGTGTTCAAGTCTCTATATACACATTGCATTGTATGCGTGCTTTGCTTTACTGATATGTGTTCAAGTTTCTCTATATACACATTGCATTGTATGCGTGCTTTGCTTTACTGATATGTGTTCAAGTTTCCCTACATACACATTGCATTGTATGCGTGCTTTGCTTTACTGATATGTGTTCAAGTTCCTTTATATACATATTGCATTGTATGCGTGCTTTGCTTTACTCATATGTGTTCAAGTTTCTATGTATATACACATTGCATTGTATGCGTGCATTGCTTTACTCACATGTGTTCAAGTTCTCTTTCCATACACATTGCGTGCATACGTGCATTGCTGTACTCACATGTGTTCAATCCTACTATCTTGCTGCACACATTGCATGCATTATCACACACTTTCGACTGCCTTGTCATGCATGTCGCTAACAATATTGTACCTGTTAAGTTTGCTTTCTTTGCAGGCACGATATTGTATGTACGGCTCATTTGAGGCCGGCGCAACCGGACGAGCCGCACAGGTATTGTATCCTCCGTGTGAGACGTTTTGAGAATTGCATAATTCTCTTACATCCTTTCTGCATTGTAGTGTAGATTGGCGTATGTTAGCTTATAACTGTTGCATGTGTGCTTCATTACAGCTTTCTTTGCATGATCATAAGTTATGCTCGGCTTCTTGCATCGTCTTGCATTTTGCCCCTGCCTTTGGGCGCATACCTTGTTTTGTATTGCATGTTTGTCCAAGTCTTCGGCCTTGTCAAAAATGGGTCGTCTCCGGGCTTTGACATTCACTCACGTCATTTCATGACTTCCGAGTTCTGTCAAAGAGGGGCAACAGTAGACACCCCATTTTTGACCGTCCTCAAGACTTGGACGTCACCGCTTGAACACTCGGTGATCATCCATGTTTGTGTTTGTTTGGAGTTCCTGAGTTCTCAGCCACGCCTCCGCCTCAGACCTCGAACTTGACTGCTTTTGTGTTCGGTTTGCACCAAACACTTGTGTTTTGCCTTGAAGGGCATGGAATGCTTTGTGAGGCACCCCACATACCACCATTGTGGCTAGAGGCCACCGGCTGGTGTTGCCATCGGCACTATATGCGGCTTGCCGGCACTATTTTGTGCTTGTCGGCACTCTTTTTGGCAAAATTACCATTTTGCCCTGCCGACCACTGTACAGCTGCTTTGTGAGATATTTTTAGACAGCTGTATCACCTTTTGCTCCCCTCCATACACGTGTATGGAGGGATGAGCCTTTAGTTTGCTTAGCTTGTAAGCTTTACTTGCCTATAAGAGAGAGGCTTCTCCTCTTGGCTCAAGGTTAGGCATTGAGGGGCAAAAACCAGAGCTTATACATACATATATATCTATATCTCCCTCTCTCTCCTTTTGTGTGTGTGTTTTTGGACCAAAAAGTGTGATTTCACCTTACTTTTGCACCATTACACACACTACTACACCTTAATCCGAGATTGGGAGGCTTGGAGGGTTGTTTTGTGTGATCTTGGACTGGTTTTGATCACTAAAAGAGGGCTGGACCTTTTGTTCTTCAAAGGATCTTCAAGGGTAAGAACATCACTTTAGATTCCCCATTCTTGCAACTAGTTTCTACCCCTCTTGTCTTGTGTTTTTGGATTTGTGTTTAACATAAAAAAGACTTGTTTTTCCTTGCTTAAGAACATTCATCAAGGTTGTTTTGTGGTTTGGGTAGGGTCTCACCCTCTTAGGCCTTGTTTTGGCCATTTTGGAGCCTTTTCTTGAAGCTTTGCTTACTTGGTGTTCTTGGTCTTCTCACCACTGAAAACCAGTGAGTTTTCAGTGGTGAGGAAGGTACTTCCAAGTCTCAAATAGGGGAGGGATACCCCTCTCCCCCTTGTCCTTTGTTTGCCTTTGTATTTGGCCTAAAGAGTAGCATGTGTGCATACTTACATTTAGCTTCATTTCAGAATTTTTTTGAGTGTTTTGGAGCATATTTAACCTCTGTTTTTGGTCGGATTTGTAGCCCTTAGTATGTATTATATACTTGCTTTGAAATGCTCTATTATGCTAGGAAGAATGCCTTGCATTTAGGTCATGTTCTTTGCATGTATTAGCCCCACTCCATGAAGATACTAGTATTATTTTGCCACATTTAAGGGCTGTGGGCCACTGTTTTCATCATGTTTGATGTGCTTGACATGGTTGTTTTGTATCCTAGGCTTGTAAGCCTCATGCATTTTGGTTCCTAGCATGTTCAACATTGATCATCCTTATGATTCGGCATCATTTGCGACCTTATTTCAGTCCATAAGTCATGTTTGGATGTTTGTATATGTAGCCTATTTCATGCTTTAAGGGTGTGCTCATGTATGTCTAGGACTTGGCATTGTGCATGCTTGCATACTTGGGGCATTTTGGGGCTGTCATATGAGGGGATTTGGGTGTCATTTTGCATACAAAAAATCTGTTTTTGGTTGTTAGATTCATGCCATGAGTGGTTGTGTAAGGGATGGTTAGATGCTCTCTTGAGTGCCCTTGGTTTTGGGCTTATTGGCTTGCATGTTTGTATGGCTTTTTGCCCATGATTTCAGTCCATTTCGGCCACTGTTTTGGGGAGGTTCGAGGCCTCCCCCATGGTGGTTATGGCCACCATTGTATGCTCATTATATACTTGTTGCATGTTTGGTCCACTAGGTGTTGTAGCACAATGATTCCATTGCATACTTGGTTCATGTTTGCATCACACTAGTATCTCACGCACTTTGGCATTTTGCATGCCTAATATGTTAGTTGTGTGGTACTTAGTTTGCTAGCATCCTAATTTTTATAGTGCATTATTGATGCATGTTTACATGAGTTGCACTTCATTACTTGGTTTGGGGTGTCAAACCAAGTGTGGGAAATGAGGGGTGTTTGTACCTCAAGTGACAAAACACACCTCAATTCCCATGTCACTAAGGCCCTTGACTTTGGCATGATAGGGACTTAGTTATCATTGTTGTGTTGCATGCATTTTTACATTGAAATGCAACCTTGGTATCTTAGGCTATCATGCACCAAGGTGCACAATTGATAGCCCTAGAACCAAGAGCCATGTTTCCTTGAGTCCCATTCATGATAGGAAGCATTGGTCATGCATAAATATGCTCAAAGATCCAATACCATGCACTGGCCGTTGTTGCTAAACTCAGATTCACGAATTTTGTGCCGATCAAGCCGGAAGAGTGCCGACAAGCTGCCTACAAGCAGCCGGTGGAAATTTCTTCCAGCCGGTGGCACTCAGCAGAACACAAGGAAGGTTTCCTGGGACTTTGGCAAATTTTGGAGAAGCAGAAAGAAAAGCGAGGCAAAGAAGTGGCACGGTCTGGGCTTTTCGGGCAAGTCGGATCGAGCACGCATCATTCGCGCATCCCGAGGCAGGGCCGAGGCCCCATTTCTTTTATTTATTTGATTTAATTTTAATAATTAGAATTCTGTAATAATTTATTCGTTTATTCTTCGGACTGTATTATTTATTCGGTCCTTCTGTGTGAGGGCACAATTGTAATAAGTGTGCGTGAGTGGGTGTATGTCTTCCAACCCCCATTTCTTTCTCCCTTTTATTTACCTGCTTATGATGGTAGATTAGGACACGTTTATTTTAGCATACCTTATGCTATACATGCGTGCATTCATACATTTGTTTATATGCACCGGGCTCGGTACATCATACAAACTGCATTGTACTTCCGATTCCAAATTGAATACATGCTATCTGTCACATTTCACATGCCAAATTTAGGATAACCGGGCCTGTCTAGATTACATTCATGTATGCATTAGTCACTTAACATGAACTAGGTCATGCATGTTTGCTAACCGGGTTATTGTTTTGGCACGAGTACGATGTAAGTTTTATGCTTTAGCATATCGCATGCGTGAATGTTAACATGACAGTATGCTTGCCATGCGGCTAAGTGCTTATGTGATAAACTGCTTGAATGCCTGTGGGTGGAGGTTAGATTGCCTGAGTTGGAACAACTCATTAAAAAAATCCGTATTTTAGCCTACTTGCGAGTAGCAAAATCTAACACGTTTTTCGAGACAAAACGGATATGCAATGTTTATTTCCAGATTAGGCGATCTAGTCTATACTTTTGTGTTGTGCGCATCACATAGTAATTCTAGGTTAATAACCGGAATAAGAACGCATAAAGTTTTCAAAAACGGATATCACGGTTAGTAGAGGCCGGTCTTCGGACCGGGCGAAAGGGGGTGCTCATAGCTGACCTTCCCGATCGTACCCAAGCCCCCGAGCCAAGACCACTTTGGTGATGACGGACATGTGGCCTTCGGCACCGAGTCAGGGTTTCCTAAATTTCCCATTTTAAAATATTTAGGTGGCGACTCAGACCGCAAAGCAAATCCATGTTTGGCACTACTTTTTCAAAAAATCCGTTCTTCCAAACGATTTGCCGGATTTGGACTCTTTGGTTCAGATTTAGAACCGACACGAAAACGAGTCCTCGAACTGTAGAGAGCAGCCCACGGGCGCGTCTACACAATTATGAATAATTAAAAAAATTAAAAGAATTCATAACATAAAAAAAAAAAAAAAATAGAACTTATTTGTCAATATCAAAATTTGATATAACTCAATAATAATTTTCAAAACAAAATAAAATTATCAATAATTTTTTTATTGTGATTTATTAATATTTTAATAAAATATCATAATATTTACAATTAAGATATATAATTTTGCTTAGATTAAAAATGGGATTTTTATTGATAAATCATATTTAGAAGTGTTCTAACCCAAGAAGTTCATGAATGAATTTTTTAACCTACTTAGTCTGTATTTATACTTTTATTCTATAAAGTCATTTTTCTTGATTTATACTATTTTCTTAGACTCTTATGCCCTTATATTTAATATTGATATTTAATGTTGGGAGAGGAGAGAGAAGGGAAAGGACTAAGGCATATGAAATTTTAAATTAAATAATACTGATGTTATGAGTTTATATTATTATATAATGTGAATATATATTTAATTGACAACACGTTAAAAAAAAATACGAACATTCTCTCTTATTTGATGTGAATATATTTTTAATTGATAACACATTAAAAATAATATGAACATTTTCTCTCATCTGGTGTGAACATTCACAACACATTTTCGAAAAATTCTCTCTTGTCTAATATAGTGATGTGAACATTCACAACATATGAACCTTCTTATTTTTAATTGATAACACATTAAAAATAACGTTCATTATATTTTTAATTGACAACATATTCTTATTCACAACATATAGTGATGTGAACATTCACATTCACATTCATATGTTTTAATATGAAAATTCACATTATATAATTGACAATACAATGACAAAAATTTATTTCAAATTAATGTGAATATTCTGATGTGAATATTCATTTTAATTTCATGATGTGAATATTCACATCATGTATTGACAACACAATGACAACAATTCATTTCAAATTAGTATGAATATAATGACAGTCAACATCCTGATGCATAGGAACTACCAAAGCATAACAACAATCAACGTTAAATATCAACATTAATAAGGGCAGGAGAGATTGAGAGTGTTTTAGTCTTCTTATCTCAAATATGATCTAATGGAATCGTCAAAAAGAATATGGGTGGGATGGAACAAAACTCTTAAAAAAAAGATTTATCAAAAAAACTCCCATTAAAAATAGGGGCATTTACATACAAGTCCCATTTTGTGAACTTATACTCCATTAGGTCCTAGATAAAATTATTTGCTCCTTCAAGTCCCATTAATTTTTAATAGACCACTTTACCCATCCAAGCCCCCTCATCTTCTTCCCCTGTTTCTTCATCTTCACTCGAACTTGCCCAATACAAGTGACTTTGGGAGAAGAAAGCTCTGGGTTTTCGAAAGCACAGCCTCGTTTCTTGGCTCCGGTAGGGAACATGGGAGATTGGCCGCCTTTGAGGCTGCCATTTGTTCTGAGTCGGTGGTTGAGAGAGGTGGCGAGAGAGTGCACGCATCATGCGGACCTGGCCGAGGATTGACTTGGAAGAGATCTTCATGGACGAGGAAGAAGAAGAGAGGCGAGAGGTGAAGCGGATGAAGAGTTATTGCATCGCTTTAGCCGGTAAAGGCGATGGGGTCTCTCTGATGAGTCCATTATTGCTCTGTTTCGGCCATTAACAACCATAAAAATGGCTGATGAGAGTTAAATAGAAGATGACGAAATGCTGTTTGTCTTTACCCCAATGTAACGATTATTGTTGATGAGAGTTCCATTACACCATCTACACCTAAAAATCTAAATACAAATATCAATTTTTTTTTCTTTGTTTACTCGAAAAACAGACCGAATAGCTGTGACAAGAGAACCAATTAGGAGAGAGAGAGAGAGAGAGAGAGAGAGAGAGAGAGAGAGAGAGAGTTTTTAAAAATTGAGAACCTTCTCAGTTTATAATATTCTCAATTTTAATCATGAAAAAATTGAGAAATTTCTCAAAATTGATAATTATAAATTTCTTAGAATATTCGCAGAATTATCTTTCTTTTCAATCCCATACTTTTCTCAGAAGCCAAACAGAAATTTTTTAATTTTGATAATTATATACTGAAATCATTCTCTGTTTGAAAATTGAGAATACTCTCAGTTTTAAAATTGAGAACATTCTCAGTTTTGGGATTAAAGGGCAAAATGTCTTTTTACCTATAAATGGGACTTATTGGTTCAAAAACTTTTTGATAGGACCTAAGCTACCACCAAATATGTAAACAGGACTTTTTGGTAATTAACTCTTAAAAATACTTATGAAACTATTGTTCATATTAAATAAGGGGTAAAATTGGAATAACATACACTATTATGAAGGAATGAACTTGTTAGGAACATTT
Organism: Camellia lanceoleosa; assembly: GCA_025200525.1. Taxonomy (NCBI): domain Eukaryota; kingdom Viridiplantae; phylum Streptophyta; class Magnoliopsida; order Ericales; family Theaceae; genus Camellia; species Camellia lanceoleosa. The sequence continues at coordinate 146,811,251 of CM045766.1, read as the reverse complement.
TCTATGAAAGTAGACCATCTTTTAGTCAACTTGGCTTGTTCATGTTTTAACCACAGTCCATAGATCAAATAGAGTTGCAAACTGTATTTGAGGGTTAATCTTTTAACCCTGTTTCTCATATTTTTCTCACCTGTGAGTTAAATGCAATGTTAATGGCTTTCCAGTTTCCAATTTATTCCCTAGTCCTCTTCTACTTTTTGAAGCATTGGTTTTAAAGTTTTAGGCAAATCATACTCTGAACATCTATACATCCCTACAAGCTACCACCTCCATGGGGGAGTTTGCATTGGACTTTATGGCTTCCCTTGTTGCTTTTTTTATGCAAGCGATCAAACCTCTGGTGGCAGGTTAAGAATATGGAGCTCATGAAATGATTCTTCAACGTCTAGATGAAACATAAAATTTTCATATTATGATGACTTTTCCATACTAATAAAACCGAGAGTCCACTGTAGTAGATTATTCGGGGCCGTTGAATATGACGTAAATGACAGTCTTCCATGGCACTTTCCTTTAAACTTTTTAGAATGCCGAACTTCATTGGCATGAGATTGTAGGAGTTTGGGGGATCCTTTTTTCCCCTATTTCCCCAATTCTTGTTTCTTGTTTGTTTATATTTATTTTTTCTGTTTACATGATTATGTGTTGGGAAACAAGAAATAAATCAAGTGTTATCCATTTAGTTGCCTAAGGAAGTTGGTGGGTGCTATTAAATCCATAGCTTTGGATCGAGCATTTTTTTTTTTTATCAACAAAGAAAACTTTATTGATTACGACAATGAGGAGCAAAGAAACAATCAATAACGAGGGAAGAAGAGAGCAGCAAGCTATGAAACTAGTTCCAAAACAGTTCGCACCAAAGGGAGTGGCTCGAGCATACCCCCAGGTTAGTAAGGAACCAACCAAGTAAAGAAGAAAAGAAGACAGAGAGAATAGGGGAGGGAGAGGAAAAGAAAGAAATCAGTAGCCCAGCAGCAAAGTTAAGAATAGCCTCTAATTTGACTCCACTTGAACACAAAATCATCAACTGAGAAAGGAAAATCCTTTATAGATGCTTTGAGCCAAAGTGTTGTTTTGATTTTGATGAGCTCACACAGACCAGAGGAATTGGGTTGGGCCAAAAAGAAGACACACTCATTCCTATGTTTCCAAAGAGACCAGAGAATAACTAGGGGAATAGTTTTCTAGATTTTCCTTTCAAGGCTCTTGAATTTTCCACCCAACCACTAGCTGAAAAGACCTTCCACTTATTCTTGAATGCACCATTGAAATCCCCAATCATGAATCACAGAAAACCAAATTAACCAGGGGAAAGGGCAGTGAAGCAAGACATGAACAACATATTCAACTTCAGAGCTACAAAATGGGCAAAAGGAGGAAACAATGCTACCTAATATGCCAATTCTGTGCAAAAACTCTGCTATGTTGATTCTGTTTTTCTAGGCCAACCAACCAAAAAAGAGAACTTTCGGAGGTAATGCATTATTCCAAACAAACTTGCTGATATGGGTCAAACCGATCCAAGCGCTCCACGAGTTGGCAATTCTTCATCCTCCTAATCGCACCTACAACAAGTCTAGTAGGAAGGTTTCGAAATAAAGGTGGTTCCTTCCTATGGCCCTCCAATGATCAAGTTAGATAAGGATATGGTCGAAATAACAGTTTAAAGAGAGGTTTCAAAGTATAGAGAGAGAGGGTGAAAATACTTGTCGTCAAAGAGTTTCTCAAAAGTTTCCTTATATCTCTTACTAATCATTTTCTTGTCGATTCATGCTATCATATTGGCCCAAAGTCAGTCACTTGCTGGTCGTCGGCCATGGCCATTTCACCATGCTTCCTCCTTAGAGGTCTTGTTGCATTTAATGTTCTGACAGTTTCATTTAATCATTGGCGCATGGGCTCAACAACTCTGTAAAATCTTTATTTGTCAGGTGGCTAATTTCCAACAGTCCGACTACTTCAAGCACTTGCTCAGCGAGTATTGGGATAGTGGCTGGGTGAAGTTCAAACAAAGTACAAAGGTGAACTTTCTTGAAATCAACTTCAACCTTGTGCAACCAGGAGATGGAGATGTCACCTACACGCCACTAGATGAAGGGATTGAAGAGGAAGAGCTCCTATCCAATAAGGAAGAAGAAGATATAGCGGAAGGGATCTAAACTATACCTTATAAAGTGTAATCGTAGTGTTATTTGATTGTTCTTTGTAAAGACTTTTACATTTTCTAATAAACTTGTCTATGTGAGACCATGAAATAGCCTCTCACATAGATGGTGTGGAGATCCAACGAAGAGAAGAGCTTCACCCCTGTAGATCTGCAATGAGGAACACAGTCGGTGCCACCCAATCGGGGTTGCCGGCCGGGAGTACTCCGATGATGAAGTTAGTCCTTAAATCAGTAAATAGTATATATATCTATTAGAAGGGGTGTGTGTTTTGTGTAGGGAGAACAGACATACCTTTCACTTGGGATGGCCCCCCCTTTATATGGATAGGGGGTGTGATATTTGTTTGGGCTGGACCCATTGTGGGCTTTGTTTGGGTTAGGCCCAATAAGCTAGTACCTATATTTTTTTGGCTCCCACAATTGCCCCAAAACTTTCATTGTCTTCGGTAGAAGGAATGAGAGTTTTTATTGCCGAGTTATACTGTTCAAATAGATGTTAGGTCATTTGACAAAGAATACATTTGATAAATGAATAAAATGTATGAATCAATGACTGCATGTATGCTTAAATGTATGTGTAAATATATGTATGTCTTGAATGTATGTATAAATGTATGTATGTCTTGAATGTATATATAAATGTATGTAAGTCGATCATAGGATGAGGGGGGGGGGTGAGCTAAAACCCAAAAAGGAATACAAATAAATCATAACGATAGGCCGCGGTATTCTAACCCCCGGGCATGGGTGTAGGTCACAGTATTCTAACCCCCGGGCATGGGTGTAGGCCGCAGCATTCTAACCCCCGGGCATGGGTGTAGGCCACGGTATTATAACCCCCGGGCATGGGTGCCGTATTTTGTCAAGTGCAAAGATTGCTTCCAAATATGGACTTTCATGCCGAGCTAGAAATATTTCTATAGGCCGAACATGGAAATGATTACCTAAACCAAATAAGATAGATTAAATAAGGTAGATATATCAGTCAAAAATTGGGCCACGGTATTATTACCCCCGGGTGCGGGTGTAGACCTGCGGTATTATAACCCCGGTCAAGGGTGTAGGCCTTTGCTAACGGCGCTTTGTGCTGAGTGCGAAGGTTGTGCTGTACTCGGAGACTTTTGCTGATTTTAAGTGGCAACTAAGTGCCAATATGGCAAGGACTTTGAATAATGTATCCTATACCGAATAAGGTGGACGTGTTAATCACCAATAATATTGCTCCGCTTGTATGGAATTGCCAAGTACATATTGGGCCAACTATTTAATTGCTGAGTTACTCGGTTTACGTGTAACGACCCCAATACGCGTTGATTCAACTATATCTTTTGGAATTGAAGCTAGGTGCACGTAAAGTTATTAAAGGTTCGGTGAATGTTTGTGGAGACTCTCATGTGTTATTTTTGGATTTGGGGATTTTGATTGAGGTGGCAATATGATAGTAAGGTAAGATTGAACCAAAGAATTTGATTCGGATAGTTATTTTACGAACAGCTGCCACTCTTTTGCCCTTTTCTTTGTCCACATTTTGAATTTGGATATGAGGTTAGAACCATTGGAAAGCTTATTTCCGGGGCTTCAATTTGGACACAAGAACGACCTAAAACGGAGTCCGGATGGGAAAGATACACCTGTTTGAAGTTTTGGAATCAGGTTGTGAGTAGGTCCGCTCGAGCGGGAAAAGGTGCGCTCGGCGGAGTTTTCAGGACAGCAGCTTTTAAATCGTGATTTTGGATCACTTTTTGATATTTTCTTTCCTTCTTCTTTCCTTTTCTCCTAGTCCGAAACCCTAGCCCTAAACTCTTGAATTCCTTTACCTTGATCATGATCCGCCATGATTTTTGGCATCAAGGAGGAGATTAAGGAAAGATCAACGCTTTTATCCGATTAGAACTTGGAATTGTGAAGGCTCCATCTCTAGCTCACCTTTTGTTTGATTGTTGAGGTAAGGGTTGAATCCACATCAATATTTACAATCATAATCAAATTTGAGTTATTTCTATTGTTGAATTATGTGATTTCTATATATTTGAAGTGTATAGAAGAATTATGAGATTTTTGGGAAGTTTGGGTTTGAATAAGGAGGATTTTGGGAAGTTATGGTTATTTTACATATGAAATTGATGGATTGGATGATTGAAGGCTTGAGGAGGGTTGTGGTTGGTTTATTGGGTGATTTAGCACCTTAATTTGATATTAAGTTTGTCTAGTTTGAAGCTTTGTTTGTATTGTTAAGGATTGGAAAGATTTAGAAAGTTTGGAAATCCAGATTTTCAGAATTTTGCTTGGTCCGCTCGAGCGGAGGAAGGACCGCTCGAGCGGGAAAATCGACCTCCCAGTAGTTTTGTATTTTTGTGTAGTCCGCTCGAGCGGCCAAAGTGGCGCCGAAAGGGGAACCTTTTTTCAGCAAAATTATTGATTGCTCGCTTTTGAGCGGATCCTCCGGTATTTTTAGAATGTTATTTTGATGACTTTAAGATGATTATAATTCATAATGAATGTAATGATTCAATGAAGAATTCCTTAATGATTTAAAAAGGAAAAGAGAGTTAATTTGTAAGTTATGTCTGTGTACAGAATGCACTCCGGGAGGGACAAACGCTCCATTGTAACTCTGTGAGTAACAGTACTACATATGTACATCAATCTTATTATGATTATGCATATTCTGTTTTCCATGGCAATTATGCTAACAATGGTTGTATTTGAGAATTGGTGTGAACATAGAATGATTCGCATCTATTGAGATGGCTCAAAACTATTCTCAGATCCGTCCATGATTAATGGTTATCGGTATTGTACTATAGTTTATATAGTATTGTGTTTGATTTACCATCAAGGAACATTATTAACATTCTGTTATCCGTAGATTGGTGAATAAATAGAACAATGATGCTTATGTATCCCGAGATCTATTGATTTAAAGTATAGAACCATGGTACCTTCGTATTTCTGAAAGTGTTCAATCTGTGACATATGTTCAACATTTGCTAATAAATATCAGCAACGTTCTATTAAACTTACGTTATGTATTTTCAGTATACTATGAAACGAAATGATTGATTTATGAAAAGCTATGATATGTTGGGAATAAAGCGAATGTTCGCTTGTTTAAAAAGTAATTGTGGCACCCTTAGTCGGATGGCCCTCGCGGGTAACAATACTGGCCTATGGCCCTCGCCGGGTAACAATACCGTGGTCGTGGTCTTGGACCTACATTGTGGTCTTCGGACCTACATTTGTGGTCTTAGGACCTACTGTTGTGGTCTTCGGACCTACATTTGTAGTCATCGGACCTACATTACGATGGACTATGGGCGTACCACATATTATCTTATGCAAAATCAATATGAAAATGGTTATGAAAATGGTTTGGAACGGAAATGCATAAGACTGCTTCGACAAGATTATCTCGATATTACGACCGTTAGGTCATTACAGAATGTTCTCGGTATGGAGCAAAGTGTCAGACGGAACGGCGTGCTACACTTTGGTGGGAGCCACCTCTGGAACTGACGAGCCACCTCTTGAGTCCATACATCTCATAATTCATTACCACGCTATATCGTCCGCTACTTTATGCGGTCTGTTATTTCGATATTCTTCATTACATTATTTATTTATTATCGCTCGTGCATTATTTCGTTATCCTTACTACATTATTTATGGGCGGTGGCCGCTACGCTATATCTGGACCTTTGGTCTTGCATCCGTAGGCTTGTGACATCTGTATAGACCGAGTTTAACGCTATTCTCATATTTAAAGTAGGACCCATGACTTTTGGAAATAATTATGGAATGTAATTAATCGATATCTGCAGATTCTATGTGTGATTATTTAAGTTAAACATTATATTGTTTATGTACTATTATTCACTTGAGTTCGCTCATTCTATATTTTGTCATGCATTTTACATGGGTAACCAATCGGGAGTTCGGTCCCAACCTTTAGGGCTTGTATTTCTCTTGTTAACCTTGAGGCGTCGAGGCACCACCGAAATTTATTCATTTTGTAAAGTTACGCGAGTTCCGACTTATGCATTGGATGTATATTTTGGGTTGATTGTATTTAATTCCTTTTTCATTAATATTTTTGTTATACGCCTATTTGTAGAAATGAGTCGAGTCTTATGTGTGTAAACTATCTGTATAATATTTATTTAGTGCAATGTGTGCGGTCCTGGCATGGTAGTAGTAGCTCAATGGATGATGTTTTATGTATTTTATATTATTAAAGGCTTCCGTTCAGGCCCCGTGTGGTATATATATAACAGGTTTAGTGTCTGTTTTCGAATGGGTCATGCCCAAACTTTTAGGGGCGGGTTTGGGGCGTGACATTACGTTTAGTCCAAGGTAGACTTGCCCCATTGCTTTCGAATGCCAGGTGTTAGTCGGAAGGAATGTAGATTCCCATTGCCCTATGTTGCAGGGAAGATTCGGCTTTTGTAAAATGACGGTGCGCAAAAATATGCAAACTGCTGACTGCCAAGTGTGTGATGTATTGCCCTAAAACGGGCGCTTGCTTGAAGCTGTGTGAAAAGGAGCGGAAGTTTGTAACTCAAGTAAACGTCATTGTAATGTTTGTACCAAGTTGGCCGAGTATGCACGCATATCAAAGGTGCCGAGATGATGATCGACTGATGTGCCCCAATTGGAAAGCGGAAAATTGACTGATGTCCCAGTGGGCAAATGTTTCGCCAAATAATGTTGTTAGGCGAATAAAGTTGCCGAATACTGTGGCCAATGTTGCTGCATAAAGTTTGAGAATGCATAAGGTTGACAAATAATGTTGCTTAGCTGAATAGAGTTGATGCACGGCCGAATAATGAGCATGCATAATGTTGCATTAATAATGGTCAAATAATCTTGCCGGGTAAAGTTGATGCACTGCCGAGTAACTAGTGTCAAAACATCGGTGTATCGTTTGGTCGGCGGTTTGTCGGCATTCCTTCGGAGTTAGGTTTGCTAAGAACTTGGTTGGCAGTGGTTGCCAATTTAGTGAAGTTGAGCTTCTTGTCCAAGATATATTTGCCCCAATGCTTTTGAATAAAATTTGTTATTCGGAAGGAATAAAATTGACTTGGGCCAAGAAGCCGAGACATTATGAAGTCGTGCCCCTGTTCGGTATCGTGGCGAAATCATTATGAAGCCGAGACAAAGTAGGGTGCTTGGTGATATCGGAATCAAATCTGCAATTTATTTGTATTTTTATTTATTTATTTAATATATATATATTCACATTTATTTTGAGCAGAATTTGCAAATTCTGACTGTACGGATGGACCCAGAATGCGTCAGATAGCTGGAAAGGACTATTGGATCGTTGTGATCAGACTCCTGATGGCGTAATTATAGCCAAAATGGATCTAACGCCTCAAATGAACAGGGTGTAATGCAACTGCGAAGCACATGATCATTTCTTTATATCTTGCTGGATCGTCTTCCTCAGAGAAAGAAATCATTTTCTGGGCAAACTTTGAGCAGCCCGTACGGCTTTGTTTGAGCTCCGATTTTGACGCGATTTGTTGCGTTGGACTCGTCTCAATGAGTACTTCACATTGGTATGGGCAAAACTTGAGTTTGATAGCTTTGAAAATTTCAGTTGTCAAAAAATGTGAGTCGTATCGCAATTTTTAGTGAACTTTGGTTACTTCTTGGCTGCTCGGGTTGGTGGGTTTGGACTCCTTGATTTGACGCGAATCCTTTTGTATATTCAAATGTTGATTTCGGCAAGCCGAGATGCTAGTTCTATGCCAAGATAATAAGCATGGGATTTTTGTCGAAAAGGTAGGCAAGTTAATAACGGTTAATAATTGTAGTTTTGTGCTGAGGATGTCCAATGCTATGGAGCATGTTACCGCGTGTGGCCAAATAGTCTTGCCGAGTAATCAATGAGCCGGATAACATTAGCCGATTTTCTAAGATGTTTGTGTCGTAGAAGTTATGAATTTGCAGTTGTTGATGTTGAATATATAAGCCGAATAAATCACCAAAGTAGCTTTGGAGCTTTGCCGAGCAATTGCCTATGAGTTCTCAGTATTGTCGAGTAACATGTCCGTACCGAGCGCCAAAATAATGTGCCGAATAATAAATGTTATGAGTGTAATTTTTGCCGAATAAGTTATGAGCCGAGTTGATCGTATGCAAGCAGCGTTCATAATGCCGATAAATTCTATTGCCGAATAAGTTGACATATAACGTTGTGAGCTGATTAAGTCAGTAAGTTGCCGAATTAATTGTGGATATAAGTTGGTTTGTTGGTTTCCGTATATCCATAGTTGTGATAGCCGAATGTAAAAGAAATTCAAGTTAAGGTGAGTGATCGGTGAAGATGGATGATCATGGCCCAGCTCGAGGAGCCTGGTATTAAAATTGCACGTTGATCGGACACGATCTGACCGGTGAACTATCATTTAACGTCCCCGATTTGCCAGTTGATTGATCCCAAGCTAAAACTCGAAATTCACAAAATTGGACCTCAAAAATGGATTCTACATAGCAAAAAACTAGAGGGTAAGCGTCCTCGAAATTACTGGACCATCCGATTAACTGGAATGCGATAAGATGCAATGGAGCACATTGTGCTGAGAAGCGCATGATAAATTCTTATTTCATCACCTTCATGCTGCATGTCGTGGAAGGCAGAGTTCCAGTTTTGAGCTCGTGACTTTGAGGCCTTGTATCTCCTTCATTTTAAGTCCGATTTCGACGCTGTTTTTTGCGTTGGACTCGTCTCAAAGAGTAATTCACATTGGTATGGTCGAAATTGGGTTTTGAGAATGCTAAAAATTGCAGTTTGTTGAAATTATGGGCTGTTGCGCAATTATCGGCAAGTGTCGGTCAATTTTTTGCTCCTCTGGTTAGTGGCTTCGGGCTCCTTAAGTCGACGCGAATCCTCTGGTATTGTTAGATGTGGATTTCGGCAAGCCGAGATGCTAGTTTCATGCCGAGATAGTAGTGCCGAGATTTTGGAGCTGAATGATTTGCCGAATTTACGGAGTTTGACAAGCAATGTTGCCGAATAATCAATGTTGCGGAGTAATGCTTCCGAATTCTTGCCGAGTAAGTTGCCGAGCTGGGCTAGTTCATTTGGATGTTTTGGAACATTTAGTGGGCATTCTTCGCTTTGGTGTCGGCAAGGAATATTATTTGGGTTTGCCGAAAACTTGAGCAGTAATTCCTCTTAGCTTTGCCGAATAATATTTCTTTATACCTGCAAAAATTTATACAAGTAGAAAGAGAGAGAGCATACGAATGTACGGTGGCGGCTTAATAAAATTCCTAGCAACACAAATTCCTAGCAATACTTTGGTCTCTTTATTTTTGCAATGTGGTTGATTGGCTATTTGATGTTGCCGAATAATTTAATTGGAGTGCTTGCGCCGAACTTCGAAGGCAGAGATGAACTGGCAAGTTGATAGGCCCATGGTGGCGCCGAGTAAATAATACCATCATTTTTAGAAAACTCGATGTCGAGGTGATGAAAATTTGGGTTTGGTTTGCAGTATGAGTCGGCCCTTATAATTCCGTCAGCGCCGAACTTGTTGCATTCAACAAAGCGGAGGGGCACGATCTTGATGGGAAATTTCTTGGTGCTTTACTTGGCCAAAAACCTTGCTAATAGATGAAATAAAGACCCACTGTAATCATGAAGGTTCACCGCGGCTAGACTGGGTTGAAGAGATGCCGAGTTGTGTCGCAACGATGGGCAACTTGAGGAGTGTAGTGATACTAAGAAAGGTGGAAGAGTTGCCGAACATGGTTTGCTAAACAACCTTTGTTGGAATACTTGTGATTCTAGTGTCAACCCGGCTGTCGGCAAGACTTCTTTACGCATGCAACTTGTTCAGTTTTGCCGAGATTTTGGTCAGCATCAAAATGAGTCATTCATGACAAATGAATTCTTATGTAAATATATATATATATATATAGAGAGAGAGAGAGAGAGATTGCCTCAGACTAGCACAAATTATGAAGTAAAAACCTTAAAAATTGTTTTATAATAACTCATGGCCCCGTTTATGTTAGTTTCGTCTAGAGAAAGAAAAAGTGAAAAAGTGAAGACCAATTTTGTTTTTAACATAGGTACACAGCTAAGTTAACAATCAACTGCAAGGTAAGTGTTGAGAAACAAAGAATAAATAGATAAATGGCAGACTACATATGAATTTGGCCGAGCAGTCCCATTTGTAATGCCGAAAAGATGTTGTCACCAAGAAAAGTATGAAATCCATTTTTAGAGACTGAAAATGTAAAAGCAAATCCACATAATATGTGCCGACTACTCTTCTCAGAATGTCGAGATAGATATTAAACAAATGTTTGGACCAAATCTATGAGCATCAATATATAGTGGACCAAATCTATAAGCATAAATTTAGAAATGAGATTTAGAATAACAAGAGAGTTGACAAACAACCCAATAAAGAGTTACTGTTGCTGAGTTGGTTGATAGACAAGCCAAATAAAGTGCCGAATTTAAATGAGCCTTTCAGCTTTAACAGTTTACTCCGATCTCATTTCGATTCCGCTGAGAAGATAGTGGTGCCGAATATCTTGATTAATAAACTTTTAGAGAGAGAAAGTAAAGACCCAACTGTGGATTCCATAACAATTGCTAATATAGACATATGTATATCTCAAGAATTAATTATAAAATAAACTCCTTTGAGGCAAAAACTAAATAAACAATCCTGGGGTGGGTTTGGCTGAGCAACCTTTTTGATAATGCCGAAAAGAAGCTCTTACAATAACATAATCTGAAACCCATTTTTAGAGAGAGAAAATGAAGATGCCAAAGTAAATCCAAGAGCACTATTTTATTATAACACTTTTCATCAAGATTTACCATGAAAAAAGAAAAGAGATTCCATGGAGTTTGTCAGTACACACAGTGTTGTAGAGTGTTTACTTACAATAACATGTTTGTTGTGTTCTTCGTTGATCTCATTCAGTCGTTCCCACAGACGGCACCAATTGTGAGACCATGAAATATCCTCTCACATGGATGGTGTGGAGATCCAACGAAGAGAAGAGCTTCACCCCTGTAGATCTGCAATGAGGAACACAGTCGGTGCCACCCAACTGGGGTTGCCGGCCGGGAGTACTCCGATGATGAAGTTAGTCCTTGAATCAGTAAATAGTATATATATCTATTAGAAGGGATGTGTGTTTTGTGTAGGGAGAACAGACATACCTCTCACTTGGGATGCCCCCCCTTTATATAGATGGGGGGTGTGATATTTGTTTGGGCTGGACCCATTGTGGGCTTTGTTTGGGTTAGGTCCAATAAGCTAGTACTTATATTTTTCTGGCTCCCACAGTCTATAATACAAAAACTGGCCTTATAAATTGTTCAGTTATAAAAGTTTGTTTCACTATGTGTGTCCATTGATGCCTAGATGTGAATTACTTGAAATAAAGAACGAAATGGAGTTTGAAAAATGTAAAATGTAAAGGTGAAGGTAGAAGTTCAAACATCAATTGAAAGCAAAACAAAGATTCAAAAAACGCAACGGTATTGAGCACCAAGGGCTCAATCAAAACTCCAAGTAAAACTTAAAAGTAAACATTTATGGTGATCTTTAAGAAGGTTCATCAGGGTGGCCACCGATCACGCAACTGTAGAAAAACTGGACTTATGCAAAAAACAGAAGCTAAATTGGTGAAGTTGATCGACCAGCACTTGAAAGTGAACTAGACTGAGCATTTGAACTCATATATGAAAGGAAATGGCATTGCCAACATTGAATTTGAACTTGAAAAAGGTTATTGTAAATGGAAAGTAGGCTGGGCTGACCTTCGATCGGGCAAAATTTTAATTAATGGAACAATGTTGTAACTCGTGAAAATTTTGTTTAAAATGGAAGATTAAACCTTGCAAAAAGAAATTATGCCGGAAGGCTTAGCACACAACAAACCTCTGTACATATCTATTGAGTGTAGAGAAAAATGGGTACCAGTGGTGTTGGTCGACACCGGTTCGGCTATCAACGTTTGTCCTTCTCGCACAGCTTATGCCATCGGCCTGAAACCAACAGGCGTCATGCCCACAACCCAAATGATTCAGGCATATGATAACACAAGCAGAGAGGTTATGGGCATGGTACAAATCAGAGTTCAGGTGGGCCCAACTCAGCAGGATATTGAGTTCTATGTCCTGGATGTCCCGGCCACCTTCAACTTACTGCTAGGGAGACCCTGGTTGCATCAAGTGAAAGCAGTCTCCTCTACCCTCCACCAAATGTTAAAATACCCTCATGGAAAGGAAGTGGCTATTGTTTTCGAGAATTCATCCATTCATCCTTCGCCAGAGGTAACTACACCAGTGTTAGAAATCATTCATGGCGATGAGGATGTTTTTCTCTCAAGGTTTACTCTAGCTGAGGCCCGGGCAGTGCAGACCATCTTGGCAGCAGATGAGGGCATATATTTCAACGTCTAATCAATCTTTTTCTTCACAACATTGGCCGATGTGCCGCAAAATCCACATGTCTTTGGTTTAGGGTATGTACCCACCAAAGAGGATTAGGTCAGGAAAAGGGAAGAGATGGCAGGCAGAGCGAAAGCCAAGTAGGCTGGGAAACACTATGAGCTCGTTCACAGGCCAATCCGAGGAACGCTGAATGGTCACTTTGTTTAGGAGGGAGTAGACTTCCCATTTTGCAGCTTTCTCAAGCCTTGGATGAATTCTACAAAGCAGCGTGTTCCTGGCCTCGAAATCTTCTTCGACCTGCAGTTGCAAGATAGTGATGCCGAGAAAAAGGCTGAACCTACTGCTAAAGTTGAAAAGAGCATGAAAAGTGACTCGGACAACAGCAAGCTGGGAGTAGTGGCAGCACTGGCATGTCTCTTTATAGATCCTCCAGCCGACTCAGAGAGCTTGGGGGATAACCTTACCATCTCCATGATCGGGGACCAGCCGGGTGTGAACCCATCCAGCAGCATTTTGGATGCATCTAAATCACCGTCTTTTGTTTGGCAGCTAGAGGAGGGCTACCTGTCTAGTTTTATGTTGGGTGATAAACTAGAATCTAATTCCATAGAGTCTGTGGAGTCGGAATCAGATTCTGGTTCTTCTGAGTCTAAGTCCGGTATTCCTGGGAGTGATAACCCGGATGCCCAGGTCTTGTCCTGGTCCTCTATTTCTTTTTCTTTTGAGCCAGTTGTAACCGAAGAGTTATGAATGAGAACGCTGCTGATTCTGAGTATTTCTCTGTGCCGCTTGTTTATTGCATTGACCAAGATTTTTAGAATTTTAATGAAAACGAAAAGGAAGGAATTCCTCGGATTTTGAAAAACTTGATTAATTGAGAGGATGAGAGGTTTGCAAAACACTGTGCAGATGAAATCATTGCTATTAATGTGGGTACTGAGATGGATCCGCGTCTAGTCCAGATTGGGTCCACGTTGTCTTCGGAGGAACGCGAGCGCTTAGTCGCTTTATTAAAAGATTTCAAAGATGTTTTTGTGCGATCCTACGAAGACATGCCTGGAATCGATCCTGAGATTGTACAGCATCAGATCCGTCCAGTTGGGCATTGAAGATCAAAGAAGAGGTTACCAAGCAGATCAAGGCAGGTTTCTTGTTAGTATCTGAATATTCGACTTGGTTGGACGACATCGTCTTAGTGCCGGAAAAGGATAGTAGAATCCGGGTGTGTGTGGGCTTTAGAGATTTGAACAGAGCAAGTTTGAATGACGACTTTCCTCTCCTGTACATCGATGAATTAGTGGACTTCACTGCAGGTCATGCACTGCTATCCTTCATGGACGGATTTTCTGGGTATAACTAGATTCTGATAGCGTCCACGGACAGAGAAAAAATGACATTTACTACGCCATGGGGAACCTACTGCTATCGGGTTATGCCGTTTGGCCTGAAGAATGTCGTGGCTGCCTATCAACGGGCTGCAACCACCATTCTACATGATATGATCCACAAAGAGGTCGAGGTGTACATGAACGACATGATTGTCAAGTCCAAAGAAAGAAAGGGCCACTACACTGCCTTGAAGAAATTCTTTCAATGGATCGGAGAATACAGACTGAGGTTGAATCCATAGAAATGTACTTTCAGCATAACAGTAGGGAAAATGCTGGGCTTTTTGATCACACATAGGGGCATTGAAGTAGATCCTTCCAAAATCAAGGCCATCATAGAAATGCCACCACCAAGGACTGAAAAAGAGGTGCGAGGCTTCTTGGGTAAAGTGCAATTCATAAGACGATTTATTTCCAAATTAACCTTGACTTGTGAACCAGTTTTTGGTCTCCTGAAGAAAGGATAGAAATTCCGATGGGATGATCGATGTCAATTCGCTTTTGAGTAGATTAAGCAGTACCTTCAGAATCTGCCTGTGTTGTTGCTGCCAGAGCCAGGAAAACCTTTGATTCTGTATCTGTCAGTAACAGACACCACTATGGGATGTATGCTTGGTCAGGAATCTGAGGATAGGGTGGAGAAAGCCATCTACTACTTGAGCAACAAAATGCTAGATTATGAGACCCACTACACTTCGTTGGAGAAAGCTTGCCTAGCCTTGGTATGGGCCACCAGGAAGTTGAGGCACTACGTGTTAGCTCACTTCGTAATTCTGGTTTTGAGATTAGATCCCATCAAATATCTCTTTGAGAAACCAGTGCTTACAGGTAGGCTAGCCCGTTGGTTGCTTATTCTCTCTGAATTTGATCTCATGTATGTTACCCGCAAGTCGGTCAAGAGGAGAGCAGTAGCGGAGTTCCTGGCAGATCACCCAGTAGAAGGGGGTGAAGATGTGGAATACCTGTTCCCATATGAAGCCATTCTGCAAGTTGAGGAAGAGACTTGGACGATGTACTTTGACGGAGCATCCAATCAATACGGTTATAGGATAGGTGTGTTGCTGATAGCACCCGACAATTCCCATGTACCTCTAGCCTTCAAACTCCGGTTCAAGGTGTCCAATAACGAAGCAGAGTATGATACGTGTATCGCCGGTTTAGAAGTCACCCTAGAACTAGGGGCAAAAAGGTTGGACGTTATCGGAGACTCAAACTTAGTTATTTCTCAAGCAAATGGAGATTGAAAAGTCAAAAAAGAAAAGATGAAGGTTTATCACCAGACCCTGGACGTTCTGGTTCCTAGGTTTAAAACGCTGACTTTCACACATCTACTCAGAGAGAACAACAGGTTCGTTGATGCTTTATTAACCCTATCTTCTATGATAGACATCCCGCTTGGAGTCCAGATGCGTCCGATTATCATTTAGCAGAAGTACACGCCGGCCTATGAAACTATCACTGCAATAGTTGAAGCGCCAGACAAAAACCCTTGGTACTGCGATATTTGGAACTTCTTGGAAAAGGAGATTTATCCACCAGGGGTGAATGCCAAGGACAAAAGGGGAATACGGTGAATAGCGGTCCAATTTATCATCTACGGAGGTAAACTGTACAAAAGAGGTCATCTGGGAATGCACAAG
Organism: Camellia lanceoleosa; assembly: GCA_025200525.1. Taxonomy (NCBI): domain Eukaryota; kingdom Viridiplantae; phylum Streptophyta; class Magnoliopsida; order Ericales; family Theaceae; genus Camellia; species Camellia lanceoleosa. The sequence goes on along the minus strand of CM045766.1, from coordinate 146,795,621 downwards.
TTGTGTGTCGAAGAAAAGGAATCAAAGCACCTGATGGAGGCCATCCATGGAGGAGAGTGCGGAGCACACATGAATGAAGTAATGTTAGCCTAGAAGATTCTCAGGCAAGGTTACTACCGGTCCACTATGGAGGAGGATTGTATTAGTTTTGTTCGGCGATGCCATAAATGCCAAATTCATGCAAATCCCATGAATATTCCGCCGTCAAAACTGTACAACATGACTTCCCCATGGCCTTTCTTGGTCTGGGGAATCGACGTCATCGGCGTAGGCATACTAAAAGGGTTGAATGGGCACGAATATATTCTGGTGGCAATTGACTACTTTACAAAGTGGGTGGAGGCTCAGTCTTATGCAGTGTTGAAAGCATCGCATGTGGCCAAGTTCATCAGGAACAATATCATTTGCCAATATGGAGTCCCAAATGAGATCATATCAGATAATGGCTCTTATTTCAAGAAAGAGGTGATAGACTTGTTGGAGAAATACAATGTGGCTTTTCATAAGTCATCTACATACAGGCCGCAAACCAATGGAGCTGTTGAAGCCGCCAACAAGAACATCAAGAATATTTTGCAGAAGATGGTTGAGACCTACAGGGATTGGCCAGATAAATTGCCATTCGCACTCTAGGGTTATAGAACTTCAATCCGAACATCTACTGGGGCAACTCCTTATTCTCTTGTCTAGGAGATGGAAGCTGTTCTGCTAATTCAAATAGAAGTCCCATCGTTACTAGTTATGGCTGAGTATCAGATAGTAGAGGCGGACTGGCAACAAAGTAGGTTTGAGGAGTTGATGTTGTTCGATAAGGGAAGGCTGAAAGCATTATACCATGTTTAGGGCTATCAATGCAGGATTGCTAAGGCTTTTAACAAGAAGGTTAAGTCACGGAATCTCAAAGGGGGAGATATGGTGCTGAAAGACAATTGAGCTCCCATTCATGACCCTAGGGGCAAGTTCAGACCCAATTGGACTGGTCCTTACATCATCAAAACTATCTGGTCGGGTGGAGCTGTTATTCTTATGGACTTGGATGGCCTGGAATTTTCCCAACCGATCAACATGGACATGTTGAAGAAATACTATCCCTGAGAGGCTCGCTAGGCCAAAAACTCGGAAGGGCGACCTAGACAAAAGTTAGAGCACAAAAAATTAGAAATAAAGAAAAGCTGAGCACGCAAGGTTGAAAACCCTAAAGGGCGGCCTTGACAAAAAGTTAGAGTGCAAAAGGAGAGAGTTAATAATCAAGTGAACCTAAACCGAACTACGTAAGGCTTGATTCCCATCTTCGGGATACGTAGGCAACTTCATCTTGAAGTTCGGCTGTAAAGACCTTCAGCTCAACTGTCCCGTTCATGTGTCTGATTAGATCATCTTTGTCTATCCTTTACCTAAGAGTTCGGTTGTGATCATCCATTCTGAGAGAAGAGCTAGTTACAATGCTAAGCAGTGCTATTCAATCAAGGGGCAATTTGTGATCTTTGGATTCGGAGTTGTACATCTTGAGGATTGATTCCGTGCGTGTTAGGTGGTGATCATTTCCGAAAATAGTTTTGGAAAGTTTTAATAAAAGTGGATTTTGTTCAAATTTTACCTTTTACAACTTAGACCATTTTTGGACCAAAAGGAAAATTTTCAGTGCTCACAACTTTAATTTTATTGATTTCAACATAAAAGTTCTCCAACTCTCTGATACAAAACAAAGTTAATTTTATTACATCAAAAACTTGGAAAGAAAGGTCAAAGTAATAAACTAGGGGCATAGATGAGTCAGGTGCTCCTGCGTCCCCCATTCGTGCTTGTGGAAGCTTTTGAAGCCAAAGTGGGCCCAATTTGTGCCTCATCCTCGAGCCAAGCCAAGCATTCGCCAAAAAGGGCACAACTGAAACTGGGGGCAAGGGCCAGAAGCTCTCTCCTCCTCCAAGCAGTGAGGTACCTAGCTAAGTGTGAGCCACGGATGGGGAATGAAACTGGGTACTCTACCCCCCTCTCTAGGCAGGTCTGATCATGCCCTGACTGAAGTCTGAACTAGAAAGGGAAGTAGAACACATAGTGTGTGAGGCCGATCAGCTATATCCCAAGTTGTCGAGCCATGCTGTAGCTCATCTTCGTCAGATTAAACCAGGGGCAGCACCAAGATATGCCAGTAGCAGACCTGTTGCACATCCAGTGGCACCACCACCGCTCGTTCGGGAAGTCCACTAGTCGATAGCTTAAGAAATAGCCACGAGCTGAGTACTCAGGGAAAGAGTTCACTACCTTCAGCTTATCCATAAGCCATCCCTAGAAAGGGATGAAAGAAAAGAGATTAAAGAATAGAGAGATGTATGCGAAGAGAAAAATGAGAAAAGGGCTTTGAGAGAAAAATAGAGCATGAGTGCCGAGCGATGTGAGAAACACATATGAGAAAGGGTGAGAAACATTACCTAAAGGAGTAGTGGACTCCCCACGAATCTGGAAGTCTCTCGCTGATGAAAGGCATCTAAGCTCATCAAAGTCTCGGCTAACGCTAAGCCAATACAACTCTTGCCATCTTTCAAACCATGGGCCACTTCGATCAAACGAATGCTGGACCCACCGAAACTAGGGGCAAGAACGAAATGAGCATGCATACACAAGCAGAGGGCATGTTGCCGAAAACTCCGCCAGAGAAGGTCACCTCTGTCACCGACGTTCGAAAAATGATGAATCAAACTGGGAATGTCTAGCTCTCCGTTATGAGCCAAAGATCAAGCCTCGTGCAGAGTGAGCCCACACAACCATCCCAAAGCTTGGGCGTAGCTAAAACAGGGCTGAAGGTATGATTTTCTCATCACGCCGGGATTCTATTAGTGCCTGAAATTCTTCAATTGTCGGGCATATTTCTTGCCCTCCGAAGCTAAAGACGTGTGTAATCGGATCCCAGCATCTAGCCGCGGCATGAAGGAATAGAAAACAAAGTGGAGTTCGGCTCAACGGAAAAAGTGCATTTATGCCGAAACCCCAGAAATTTACCTTTTCCGAGCTGTCTAAAGTCGCAATCCAATCCGAGAGCTTTTTGGCAAAAAATGGCTTTTTTATGGAAGAATTTGAGGCTGAAATGAAGTTCTGGAGAGAAATCATGGAGCTGGACCCTTTTGTAGAAGATAAGGCAGTGAGTGGAAGCCAGCTGTCAACAATTTGGAGGTACTTCACATTGATGGCCGACATGTGGTTAGCAGGTGGCCGACAGGGCACATTGGTGGCCGGCAAGCTTCCTGTCGGCCACCTCTTATGGCCGGCAGTATCATTCTCTGGGTGGCAGCCTTTTTATTAGTCCTGTCGTCCACCTATGTGCTGAATAGTGTTGAAAGTATTTGTTTTGTTTTCATCTTCGAGTGTTTTAAAGTCTTGTTTTGAGTCCTTTTGGTTTTACCAAGTTTGTTGATTTGTATTTCAGTTGTTTTGTTTTGTTTATCGAGTTGTATTTTGTATTTTATATTTGGTTAATTTTGTTTCAAACAAGTGCTCTTGGCCAATTCAATTCAATGACCATTCTTCATGCAAATATGGTGTTCATGATGCAAAAATGATAACACTTTGTATAAAAATTGCTGGTTTTATTTCGATCATGGTTTTTACAAAAGAGGAGTACAAGTTTTCAAAGCAAAATAAAACTTTCTGAAGCTATACATGTGCTAATGCTACCAAACAAAAAGAAACTAAGTAAAAAATTAAAAAAAAATCAGCGCCAGCCGCCTCATGCTCGAGAGGACCTCTTCGTCCTCTTCCTCGGAGGAGAGGACTTTGAGGCACTACCTCCATCAGCACAACTGTCTGAATCAGTCTCTGAGCTAGAACCAAAGCCGACAATGTCTCCGCTCTTTGCCCCAGAACCCTCCTCAGCATCATCGCTTCCGCTCTTAGAACCAGAGCCAACATCATTATCTCCACTCTCGAATGGCTCAGAATGTTGGCTCGCTGCCTCCGCAGAGTCACTGGTCTCAGCATCATCATCGCGCAAGATGGGCTCTGGAGGACTGCTCCGTCATCGGGCACCCCTGTCTCTACCTCTCCCTCTACAGCTGGAAGATGCACTGCTAGTACTGGCACTGCTGCCATAGGTGCACCCGATATAGCTGGGATCTAAAAAGGCAGTTATCACATATCAATTTCAGTATGTGCATCAGATATAAGCATAGAATGCAGAATGAGTGTATGCAGAAGTTAGATACAGTGTGTGAGTATAGTGTGTGAATGCAGTGTATCAATGTAGTTTGGAGAAGGTTATAGTTGAAATGCTAGTGTATCAGTGGAAAGATGATTGTCTAAAGTGTAAACTAAAGAAATTACCAGAATATCGTAGAGACCGAGCAGCGTCTCCCTCCTTTGTACCACGCCCATCAAGGAGGCTATCAGCTTGAGAGCGCTCCCTATGTACTATATTGATGCTTGCAAATGCATTTGGATGATCAGGGAATGTATCTAAAACGAAGTGTGGCGTGCAAAGTGTAAAGAATGGTCCATACTTTAGTCAAGCCTCGAACCCCGACAAGCTCATGATCAGCCGCTGCAGGCTCAATCGGGACCTAGTAAGCCACCCCGGTATGCTGCCAACATGTAAGCGTGGTAAGGAGCTCTGGCCAATCGGTCCTCTACCTCTCACAAGGAGTCCCTCTAGCACGGGCCCTGGTAGCCTTTGTCGCCCTGGTCACCCTACGCACCTCTCCCGCTGCAGGAGTCCTCACCCCCTTACCTTCGTGAGCAACGATCAGAGGTGGCATGAGGTGTGTTTGAATGAAGGTCACGTAGTCACCCTCTGCCCTGAAATAATCAACATCCAAGCCCACCATAAATTGAGTGACGACATCTATGGATAGGCTGTCTGCTAATCTCATGGACTCAAGCGGTGCCATCGGAGCAATCGGGTCTGGCAAGCCCGCAGTCTGGCGGACGAACTGCTCACTGAGGAACCAGGCCGGGTAGACTGGGCCCTCAAGTAGAATGCGGAAGTGAGAAATGGCCCAGGCCCTGGTATATTGGTCCCATATCCCAGCTGGCATCATGGCCTAGGGCTGCCACGTAATCTACAAACAGAGAGTGTACAGATTGTTAGTTGCTATCAGTTGCAAAAATGTGAATCAGAACGGTGTTAAAGCAAAAATGATTGTGTTTTGGGTTACCTCATGGGTAGCCACCGTGTCGAAATAGTGCTGGAAGAATGCAAAGGTCTCGTTGGTCCTACGTTGGTGCCGGCCATCATACCTCCTCGAATAAGGGACTATTAGGGGGAGCTCCTCCATGGGCTTTGGGGCAAGAGTCGGAAAATAAGCATACACCCACAGCTGTAAGGAAAATACAGTGATATGTGAACATACAACATGAACAGATAGAAAAAGTGCAAAGCAGAAAGCATACAACAGGAACAAATGCCAAAAGTGCAAAGCAGAAAGCACAAGTATTGAACAGATATGAAACAAAAAATGTAGAGCAGAAAATGTAAAGTGCAAAGAGGGAATTGAAATGCATACCTCCCAGGCTCGCCAGTAGCCTCCAATCAGCTCTCCCCTCAGACGGGAGGTAGAGCTCATGTAGTCATACAAGGTGGTGAGGCCAGCTCCGCCCCAATCATAGAAGGGCACTCGAGGAAAGATCACTAAGGCACTCAGCAGATATAAGCCCGTGGTGTTCCACCTGTTCGAAAATAAGGTGGTACCGAGGACAAGCATCAGAAAGCCTCTGGTGTATTGCTCCATCTTCTCAAGTGTCTCAGGCTCGCTTCCTCTAAACTACTCAGCAAACCAATTATACCTGACCATGCCTGTCCAGTCTAAGGGTGGACGTGTTCCCAGCAGCTCGACCTAAGTCGCCTCCCACTCCCCCATGTCTGTATCGAACGGGATCGGATCGCCCTCTACTCCTAAGCCAGTGAGCATGGCAAAGTCATAGGAAGTCATTGTCATCTCCGCGGCAGTGGAGAAGTGGAAGGAGTTGGTGGTGTCCCACCACCTCTCCACAAGTGCTCCCAAAAGAGGCCGACTTGCGATGACCCGCGTCAAGACGAAGCAGAAGAGGCCGAAGCTAGTCTCATCCATAATGTCGCGAACTCTAATAGGGAGCTCATCGTACCAATCTTGTGCTGCTGTGGCTCCGTACCCTCTAAAAGCATGGGACTCGCCCTATGGCAAAGAACAGATGAATCAGATAAAAAGGCAGTGATGAAAGTACAGTCAGATAAAAGGTAGTGCAAGAAATGCAAGTAAAGAAAGGCAGGAATGCATGAAAGTACCTCAACGACGATGGATGAAAGGTAAGAAGCCTGCTCCCTCAGCAGCAGGTCCTCCGGTACACCGAGAACGAAGTCTCTAAAACGCCTAATGCCACCGGCTGGCAAGATGTGTGTATAAGGATGTGTAGACCGCCCGAACTCACTACGCTCGCCCTCTTCTTCGGAGAGGGCACGAATTGGGTTCTAGCTACTACAGTTCGGACTCCTGTCACGGTTTTGAATCTAATCTCACAAAGTGCAATGTAAGACTGAGAAATCACCAAAGAGTCCAAATCCGGCAATTGGTTTTGAAAAATCAATTTTGAATCAAAAGCGCCAAACATGGACTGCTTTGCCAGATTTCAGAGTCGCCACCTAAATATTTTATTTTGGGAAATTTAGTAAACCCTGACTCGTGCCAAAGCCACGTATCCGTCATCACCAAAGTTGCCTCGGCTCAGGAACTTGGGTACGAGAGGGGAAGGTCCTGAAATGAGCACCCCCGCTCGCCCGATCAAAGATCGGCCTCTACTAAGCATGATATGTTGTTTTAAAAACACAAGTGTTCTTGTTCCGATTATTAATCTACGTTTACTGTGTGATGCGCACAACACACAAGTATAGACTAAATCGCTCAAATTGAAACAAAACATCTCATGTTTGTTTTTTTTGAAAATGATCTGAATTTGCCACTCACAAGTGGGCTTAAAACATGATGTTGTCACAACCAAGTGGGCTTTAAAACTCACATTTTGATGAATTGTTCCAATTCAAGTAATGAAGCCTTCATCCACAAGCATTCATGCATTTAATCATTTAAGCACATAGCCTCATGGCAAGCATGCTAAACATGGCAATCACTTACACTCATGCAAGGATGCTAAAGCATAAACACTTACAGTGTACTCCAAGCCAAAACAGAAAATTAGTTCGAAATCAATGCATGATCCTAACTATACAAGATGCCTAATTCAACACATGCAAAATGTAACTAAATAGGCTCAGCTATCTAAGATGGAATATGAATGCAACACTTGATAACATGCTTTTAAACACGTATTCAAGAAAGTGTATTGAAATACGATGCAATTTGAATGATGCGCCGAGCCCGGTGCATGCAAGACAAATGAATGATGCACGCATGCAAGCATAAGGTATGCTAATTGAAATATGCCCTAAACTAACCATCAAAAGCTGATAAGTAAAAGGGAGAAAGAAATGAGGTTGGAAGACATGCACACACACACGCACACTTATTACAACATTTTCCCTCTCGACGGAGGGTCCGAATAAATAAGCTAAGCTAATCTAAGCTAAGCTACTTATTACAAACCAACTAATTAACTAACTTTAGCTAATTAATTACAAACCGAATTGAAACTAGCTATACTAAGCTAATTAGAATATTATAAAGACAAATTAAATTAGCTAAGCACATTAACTAGTTAATTACAAAAACCGGCAAATTAACTAACTAACTAAAGTAGTTAAAATGGGCTCGAGGGGAGGGAGACATGCATGTTCGGTTTGCTTCGCCCGGAAATGCATTGCTTTGCCATGAGTTGTCTCTATTTGCAATCGCAGTAATCTCAGGATATCATACGGACTTCCAGGTTGCACCTGTTCCAAAACAGGAAGATTTTGGACAATTTTGCTGCAGGTGGCCGGCTGGCCGTCAACCTCAACTGGTCGGTAGGCTACCTCAACTGGCCGGCCGGCCAGTACAAGTGGTCGGCAGGCTAGTGCAAGTGGCTGGCCGGCCACTTCCCTTTCCAGAATCCCAACTTTGCTGCAACATAGATCAACAAAGACACAACAATGCATTTGCATGGAAATGTGTGTGCAACTACTCCCTTTATCATTTCTCAAGCTCAAAGGAGCGTAGTACTCGGCTCTCAAGCCACCAATCACGTATCTCAATGCATGATAGCCAAAGAGTCAAGCTTGCACAATGTTAGTGAATGCACAAACAAGACTCGAAGAGCCTCCACCCTATCATACATGATCAAGGGTGTCGGCGACCGAGAAACGCAACACGTTTCATTACTTTGAGTATGAAACGGGCCACATTCCTTGTGTTTCGATTGACATCCGATCCAAACATAAGGCAATGCAAACAACATGCTCATCCTTCAACGCTAAAGTGGCATGTACAAGACTCTATCATGTAAGCAATGCATGCAAGACATGTTAAGGGGCCAAGAGCACTAATGCAAGTGAAGAACATTTCACACGAGACATGCACTATCAATCTTAAATGATCAAACCAACCATGGACAGACCTAAGATACTCCAAAACGATGGCCGAAACACACTAAAACTTAGGCACAAAAGGCAAGAAATGCATGCTCATTCATTTGCTCACAAGCAAGGCACAAAGCTTAACTTTCAAGCACATTGAAAGAGCGATATATGATAGTGTGACGGAGGTACAAGCACTGAAATCATGTGCCAAATGATGACATACCATGCAAACAACACAAGTATAGCTTGTTAGACGACTTAAGCATTAAAACTAATGAAGTACACAACACTAGGACTATGCAATACAATGCTCAATGGACTAAATTAGACCTAAACAGATCTCATGCATGCCAAGACAGTGGCCAAAATGCTCTGAAATGATAGCAGGAAAGGCAAGAAAATGATGTTCATGCATTGGCTCATCAACAAGGCATGAGACACAACTCTTAAACACAATTAAAGAGTGATATATATGCTCTGAAATTATGTGTTAGATGATGACAAATCATGCAAACAACACAAGTAAGGCACGTTAGAAGGCCCAAAGCACAAGACTAGTAAAGAGCATTACACAAGGAGCATGCAATGCATAGCCTAAACAACCAAACCAGCTTTGGACAGAGCTCAATTATGCCAAAACAAAGGTTAAAACATGCTGAAATAGTAGCCTAAAAGCTTAGACAAGCATGCATATATATTGGCTCATGATCAAGGCATAAAGCACAACCCACAAAAGCTATGAAAGAGTGGAATATGTGAGAGTATGACTATGCTATATACACTGAAATTATGTGAGAAATGAGGCTAAGGCATGCAAATACCACAAGTAAAGCATGCAAGAGGCTTTGAAACTTAAAGCTAGTCAAGGCATTCACACCATAACCATGCACTACAAGTCTCACATGGCCAAGACCACCCAAAACAGAGCTAAGGCATGCTAAAATAATGGCAAAGACATGCTGAGATAGAGCAAACACAAGCTAGGATGATTAGCATAAAGCATGAAGCATGTTAGGCCAACAAGTAGGATTACACTACAAGTATAAGATGCAAGCAACTAATGAAAAAACCAACCAAAAATAGAGTTATGGCAGGTCCAAAAAGTCATAAAAACATGCTTGAGCTCAACTTAAAGAAAGGAGAAATACATGCTCACTTAGTAGGCCAACAAGACATGCAAGCAAGACAAAAGGAGAGGGGACCACCCTCTCCCATTTTGGGCCACAAAACCAACTTTTTACCACTGAAATTCCTTTGAGTTTCAGTGGTTAAAAGATCAAACAAGGGGTGATTCAAAAGCTTAGAGAGTTAGCTCAAGAGACTTAACAAGCCAATGAGTAAAAGAGGGGAACCACCCCCCTAACCACACAAGGCTCAAACCAACATTTTCAAGCCTTAAAATCAGAGTTTTGAGAGGTTAAAAATAGCCCCAAAGTAGCATGCAAAGGTGGTCAAGCTATTAATCAAAACAAAGCTTTAAAAGGGACAAGTGCCTTACCCTTGAAGCACAGCAGCAAGGAGGCAACTTCAGCAATAATTTTAAACCAAAAGCAATCCAAAGACCTCAAATGAAGCTCCAATGGACCTCAGCTCCAAAGTGAAGGTTTTTAACTAGGTGTCTTAGTGCAAATGTGTGAAGAAAACACACTTTAAGGCTCTAAATAGCACAATATAGAGAGAGTGTGAGAATTCTAGAGAGAGAGGGAGATTTTTGCTCTGGAAAATCTGAACCCTCAAATAAGAGGAGGGAGCTCCCCTTAAATAGAGGAGACAAGCAAAAGGCTTACTCCATCCCTCCATACATGTGTATGGAGGATGAGTTTCAGTGAGCCACAGCTGGCTCAAAAGATCTAAAGATATCTAAAAAGGATAAAAAGTGGCTGTCGGCCAGTTAAGGTGGTCGGCCGGCCACTTCCCCTAGCCGGCCGACCACTTGAAGTGGCCTACAAGGGAGGAAAGTGTCCGGCAAGTGCCAAAAGTGGCCGACAAAGCCTTCTCCCCCCCTTAGGCAAGAGGCAACAAAGTTTGACCCAAAAACAAGGGCAAAACACAGAGAGTTAAGAGGCTCAAAGACAAGGCACTCAGTTGAGACCCTCGGGCGCTCAAAACAAGCACAAACATGCGCAATCATCGAGTGCATAACCGATGACGTCGAAGTCTTGAGGTCGGTCAAAAATGGGGTGTCTACAATTGCCTCTCTTTGACAGAACTCAGAAGTCATAAAATGATAGGGGTGAATGTCAAAGCCCAGAGATGACCCATTTTTGACAAGGCCAAAGACTTAGACAAACAGGGAAGATAATAAAACAGATGCGCCCGCAGGCAGGGGCAAAATGCAAGTGACATGCACAATGCAGAACATAACTTATGATTATGCAAAGAGGGCTGTAAAGAAACATCTATATGCAAATGTTATGCAAACAAATGCTTATAGCAAACTCGTACATAAACAAGTAAGTAAACACGCCACACGTGGAAATTACAGATCGAACTACATTTCATGGAGAAAGGATGTAAGAAAATTATGCAATCTTCACTGCGCTTCACGCAGGAAAGGCTAAAAGCGACCGTTGGGCACACCTGAGGTCTCAAACAAGATTCCGACGCATTGCACGCAAAAGGAAAAAGAGTGGTATAAGCGTTGGAACATATTCCAAATGCTCTTAACCAAAGAAGGTCTAACCCGCCGCGCGCGCGAGGAGAAAGAACAACAATGCCCAAGGCATATGAGGTGAAATGCGATAGATACACAGAGTGAACAAAGTGTGATTGATACACAAAGCGAGCGTGTGTGATAGATACACAAAGCGAACGTGTGATAGATACACAAAGCGAACGTGTCTGATAGATACACAAAGTGAGCATGTGTGATAGATACACAAAGCGAACGTGTGATAGATACACAAAGATGAACATGTGTGATAAATACACAAAGTGAACGTGTGATAGATACACAAAGTGAGCATGTGTGATAGATACACAAAGCGAACGTGTGATAGATACACAAAGTGAGCATGTGTGATAGATACACAAAGAGAACGTGTGATAGATACACAAAGTGAGCATGTGTGATAGATACACAAAGTGAACATGTGTGATAGATACACAAAGTGAGCGTGTGCGATAGATACACAAAGCGAACGTATGCGATAGATACACAAAGTGAACATGTGTAATAGATACACAAAGCGAGCATGTGCGTTAGATACACAAAGTGAACATGTTTGATAGATACACAAAGTGAGCATGTGCGATAGATACACAAAGCGAGCATGCGATAGATACACAAGACATAATCAATCTTAAACGAAACTTCTCTGAAATGAACCGTACATACAATATCGTGCCTCTATAAGAAAGAAACCCGATAGATACAATGCAATACCATGCATGTCTCCTGTGAGACAAACGACAATGATGCATATGTAATGCAAGATAACCAACAGCGCATATTCAATGCAAGAAAATCAATAGCGCATATTCGATGCCAAATAATGCATGTTCAATGCAACAATTCATAATGCATACTCCATGCAATAATAAAAGCGATGTTCATTCTATGCAACGACAAAAGCATATGATAGAGACAACTCAAAGGTAACTCCCGATTTACCTCTCGGAGAGTTGCACTATGTTAAAGAGGATACACCTTATGTGTGTTGAAGAGCAATGATCACCGACTTCCGCGGAGGTATTTTGAATCAAACTGTGAGCATTCCTTGCATTTCTTGGAACCCAAGGACACATAATAGTCGGAACACACTCAGAGAGTACATTGGGCACCTGCCGGCCACTTTAAAACATTGCCGGCCACTTTTCTCAACTGCCGGCCACAAAAACTAGCCGGCCGGCCAGTTTAAGAAAATCAGGGCAGTTTTGACCTTTTGCACATGGGTCTTTAAAAACTCAAACCCCAAACACTTTTCCTCACACACCCATTGCTGAAAATCCTTGTTCTTCATCCCTAGACCTTTTTTCCCCCTCAGATCTGCACTTTATACGCGTGTTCCAACGCCCCTCCACGAAGTTGATTCGCGAAAAACTTTTGATTCTCTTCGTTTTGAACCGAACAAAAGTTGTTTTCGGAGCCTTTTCCTCTCTTTCCACCATTTGAGGTTTGTTTCCCCCAACTGTGACTTGAGTTTTACGCCCTTTTCCCGGGCTTTCACTTTTTCTCTTCCCGATAGTTGACTTTTGGTTGACTTTTTGCATTTTTTCGCCCATTTTGCTCATGTTATATGTCTTTCACCCTCTTTTTAGATGGCAGATGATGCGCCACACGGTGGGGATCCTCTGAGGATAGAGAAGGAGCCGGAGCACATCCCATTGCCGCCCCGAGTTGGCCATTTGATCCAGCGGCATACCACCCTGAGGTACATGTGCTACCACCTAGCATGATGCGCCATTTCACTGGATTCACACGGCGTGCACCTGTGGATCTGCTACTATAGGAGCCAGAGTCCCATTTATCCTCTGATGCCTCTGAGGTACACACTGCACTGTTACATTCCCCGCGATGTACTTTACATTTCTCGTATAGCTTGCACTTTTTACACTGTATTTCAGCTGTTCATTCTAAACACACATACATACTGTAGTTCACATACACACACTATATTTCTGCTCGCTCTAAACACGTGCATACTAGATTTCTGCCCATTCACACAGGTTACCTCCCGTTTTACCCGTGGGTACGGGGCCACCACAGCGAGGGAGTGGTACTTGGAGCTCCCTGGCAGCATCCAGCAGAGTATCGACGAGGCGGGGTTTTGCCTATTCTGCATAGGGCTCTCATGTCTCTTTGCGAGTAGGACTCTGCTAGGAGCATTGGTAGAGAGATGGTGGGACACCACCAAGCCATTGGGGACTTGACCATGACCCCATACGACTTCGCTATGCTGACGGGCCTGGAGGTGGGAGGCCAGCCGATCCCTTATGATGCTGATATGGGTGAGTGGGAGGCAGCTTTGATGCATCTACTGGGAGCACACCCGCCTATTTACCGATCATCGGGCTCGGTCCGATATACCTGGTTCGCTAACCATTTCAGAGGGAGAGTGCCTACGACGGTCGAGGAGATAGAGCAGTACACTCGGGGCTTCCTCATATTCCTTTTCGGCACTACTTTGTTTGCCGACAGGGGGAACACCGTTGGGCTGTATTTGTTGAGTGCCTTAGTGGACCTATCACAGGTACAACACTATGACTGGGGAGGCGTCGGCCTTGCTACCCTCTACTGTTACATGAGCTCGACCTCCTGCAGGAGCGGGAACAGAGTGGGCGGTTACTGGCGAGCTTAGGAGGTACGCTTTACATTTCTGCTTTACATTCTCTACCGTGCTTTCTGCTTTGCACTTTTTATACACTGCACATACATAGTCTATACTCTGCTTTGCACTTGTACTTTCTATACACCGTGCAAGACTCTGCTCTCTGCATTTTCTGTATTCTGTATTCTCGCTCCCATTGTCTTACTTTTCATAGTTGTGGGTATATGCCTATTTCCCCGCACTTGCCCCCGAGCTGGAGGTCGAGATGCCTCCTGAGGTACCCCATTCACAAAGGTATGATGGTAGCTGTCAGCCCAGGACCCAATAGAGCCTCTCGTACTTGCACCAGTATTTTGACACCGTGCGGGTGACCAAGGTAACCCAAAATCCACAGTTTTTCCTGTTTTCATCTTCAATTCACTTTGCATATCTAAATGATAACTGATGCATTTGTTATTTGCAGATCACATGGCAGCCCTGGGAGGTGATGCTAGAGTTTGCCCGATTTCACTTTGCTAGAGCCCGGGGCGCCTCCCGATATTAGATTTTGTTCGAGGGACCAGTGGGACGAGACTGGTTCTTAGGTGATCGCTTCAGGTGCTAGACATTAGGCTTACAGTTACAGTCGACCCCTTTGCCGCCTCCACCATCTATGCGGGACACATAGAGCATCTCCCCTTAGGAGCTCACTGATGTTATGCAGGGCGCGGATGCAGATCGATTCACTAGGGAGGGGGACTACACAGCTTACATCGAGACATACCTCATACCTCCATTGGCGGGTGCTCGGCCTGCGTGAAGGACAGTGCACTCCTTGACGAGTAGGGCCCGGTGAGCACTCCCTAGCCAGTAGAGGCAGAGCTGGGGAGATGTCCACCACCAGACAGAGTGTCGGATGGCCAAACCTACCTACCTCATTGACTTATCAGAGTCGTTCTGGGGAGACTTGCCAGATCCCCATTGAGCCTACACCAGTCGGGCGTGCGCTTGTCGGACTTCAAGGCCCGACTCTAATGTGTCCCAAACTTTACATTCTGCATACTTTATTTCATTTCAATTATGCTTTGTAGAATACTGAGCTCTTCAATGCACTTGCAGGCACCTATTGAGTACACAGGACAGGCCCTTGACTTAGTAGCTTCCTTGACAGAGATCGTGCAGACGAGCCTGGACATACTCAGCCTCTACAAGATTCCGGTAAGTTCCTGCCATCTGCACTTCATGCCACAAAGTCTTCTATTGACACACTAGCACTTACACAATCCCATACTACGCTGATCTGATACTTTGCACCAAAACACTGCACCCATACACTGTTCTCATACACTGCTCACAGAATACACACTACAACCATTTACTGCCCACGACACATCATCTCTTGCATCTAATATACTGCATCTACTTTATACCGCAATTAATACATTCTGACAAGCTCCCCTTTTTTCAGATCCCTTTCGAGACGTTAGCTCCATCAGGTGCCTCAGCAGAAGTGGCGGCAGGACCTTCAGTACCACCTCCAGCAGTACACAGCCAAGGGAGACGTAGGAGGCCCACCAGACGCAGTGATGACGACGAGTCCAGTGAGGACGAAGAGGTAGCGAGTCCTCAGTCAGAGTCAGCCGAGGAGGGCTTCGAGGATGAGAGCGGAGATGACTCTGGTTCGAACAACGGTGCTGATGGCGACAATGCTCCAGAGTCCTCTCAGTCGAGGAAGAGGATGAAGAGGGCCTCTTAGTCCTGAGTTGGATGACATCGATGCTTTTTGCTTTGTTTTCTTTTTGCTAGTAGTATGGTACATTGTACAACCTTAGGCAGTTTTACTTTCTTTAAAACTTGTACCTTTTGTAAAGAGAAACCATGATGGAATGAAAACAGCTTTTTGATAATAATAAAAAAAAAGTGTTGTATTTGTAATCTAAGCATCGCATCGCACCATTTTGCACAAAAAAAAGATTGATGGAAATTGAACATTTGTTTATTGCACAGTCAGGTAGTGAACCACCATAACAAACAAAACAACTTAAAGAACAACTCAATAAGAAAAACGACTCGATAAACAAATTGCAACAACTCGATAAGCAAAGTTCAGCAACTCGATAAACAAAAGCAACAAACTTGAGGATAAGTCGACAAAACCACAACAGAACGCATCTAGAGTGGAACAAAACTTAGATTTTCAGCACTCCTAGCACATAGACAGATCAAGACAAATCTGCTGGGGACAAAAAGTGGCTGCCGGCCACTTTTTGCTTCTGTGGACCACTTAAGTGGCCGGCCGGCCAGTTAAGGTGGTCGGTCGGCTACTTGAACTGGCTGGCCGGCCAGTAATTCTGGGAATCTTCAGATTTCTACCATCTGTCCTCCACTCAATGCTCTACCTTCTATAAAGGTTCCAACTTCGTGAGTTCCTCATTCCAACTCCATTTTTGCCCCAAATGGAAGCATTTCTTGCCTAAAACCTCACAAATTGGATTGCAAGCTTAAATGGCTTAGAAAAGTTGACTTTCCGGGGTTTCAGAATAAATGCACTATTCACGCTGAGCCGCACACCGCTGTGTTTTCCGTTCCTCCATGCCACGGCCAGGTGTTGGAATCTGGTAACTCGTGTTTTTAGCTTTGGCGGACAAGAGATATGTCCCACTTTTGAAGATTTCCAAGCTTTAATGGAATCTCAGCGCGATGAAGAGATCTTGCCCTAGTTCCGCTTTGGCCACATCCAAGTCTTAGGACGGATATGTGGGCTTAATTTGCGTGAGGCTCGGTCTTTGATTCGCGATGAAGAACTGGACATTCCAAGCCTGATACATCAGTTTTCTGACGCCTGTGACCGCGGTGACCATCTTTGGCAAAGTTTTCGACGACAGGCCCTCTACTTGTGCATGTTGTCTCATTTCTTGCTTGCCCCAGGCCTTGGAGGGTCTAGCATCCATTTGATTGAGGTTGCCCAAGGCTTAAAGGAGGGCAAGAGCTGCATTGCCATAACACTAGCTGAGACACTGATGGGTTCGGATTCCTTCCATCGTCGGGAGACAACTAGATTCGCGGGGAGTCCACTACTGCTGCAGATGTTTCCTACCCTTCTCACATGTGTATCACACATCACTCGGTGCTCAGGCTCTGTTTTTTTCTCAAAACCCTTTTCTCTCTTTTCTCTCCACGTACACCTCTCTATTCTTTAATCTCTCTTCTTTTTCATCCCTCCCTATATATGGCTCATGGATAAATTGAAAGTAGTGGACCCATGCCCAGCATATTCAGCACGCGGCTATTTCTTCCGGCAATGACTAGTTGATGCCCCAGATGAGGGATGGTGGTGCGAATGGATGTGCAGCCTATCTGCTGTCAACATTGCTTGGCGCTACCCCTGGTTTAATCTGCCAACGATGGGCTACAGCATGTCTAGGCAACCAAGCATTCAGTTGGTTGGCCTGACACACTGTGTCTTCTACTTCCCATTTTGATTCCGGCGCCAATTTGGACATGATTAGACTCGCCAGAAGAGGGAGTGGAATACCCGACTTCATATCTGATCAAAGACTCACATCTAGCTCGATATGCCACAGCATGGAGAACAAGAGAACTTCTGGCCCCCACTCCTACTTTCAGTTGCACCCTTTCTGATGAGTGCATAGCTTGGCTCGATGAAGAGGCGTAAACCGGGCCTACTTTGGTATCAGAGGCTGCCACAAGCTCTGGGAGGGGGCGCAGGAACACCAGACTTATCCATGTCCCGAGTTTATTTGCTTTATCAGTACTTTCAAGCTTTCTTTATGAATGTAATAAAAAGCAACTTCAATTTGTATTCAAGAGTAGGAGAACTCTGTACTGAAATCAATGTAATTGAAGGTTGTGGGTACTTAAAATTTTCCGTTTGGTCAAAAAATGGTCTAAGTTGTAAAAATATTAATTTGAACAAAATCAACTTTTATTAAAACTTTTCAAAAAGATTTTCGATATGGATCGCAACTGGACACACCTGAGATCTATCCTCGAGATGCAAAACCCCGAATCCCAACAACTGGAAAGTTGCCCCTAGTCTGAACAACACTGCACTATGTAGACACCCCATTTTTGACCGTCCTCAAGACTTGGACGTCACCGTTTGAACACACGGTGATCATCCATGCTCGTGTTCGTTTTGAGTTCCTGGAGGTATCAGCCGCGCGCCTTACCTCAAGATCTCTCAACTTGACTGTTCTGTGATTGGTTGTGGACCAAGCACTTGTATTTCTGTTTTTAAGGGAATAGGGTGGCTTGTTGGCCATCCCCTCAACCCATCGGCCAAGGCATGAAGCCACCGGCCCCTTTTCCTTGCCATCGGCCAAAGGTGTTGGCCGGTCGGCACCTTTGTTGGTCGGTCGGCCATATATGTTGGTCAATCGGCCATATTTTTCGGCCGACCCCTTTCCATCTGCTTTTGGCAGATATTTTATGCCAGCTGTCACATCTGGCATCCACAATACACCCCCTCCATACACGTGTATGGAGGGATTTGCTCTCTTGTGTTAGCATCTCCAAGAAGCTTAGGAATTGAATTCCTATAAGAGGAGAGGCTCCCCTCCCTTTCCAGGGGTTCTAGAAATCTGAGATACAAGTTAGATATATCTCTTGTAGACGTCCCTGAACGCCCCGGGAGGGTTAAGTCCCGTTCCGTTCATATTGGGGTCACTACAGTTCGGACTCGATTGTCACGGTTCTTAATCTTGAACCAAAGAGTCCAAATCCGGCGAATCGTTTTGAGAAAAACAGATTTTTGAAAAAGTAGTGCCAAACATGGACTACTTTGCCAGATTATAGAGTCGCCACCTAAATATTTTAAAATGGGAAATTTAGGAAACCCTGACTCGGTGCCGAAGGCCACATGTCCGTCATCACCAAAGTGGTCTTGGCTCGGGAGCTTGGGTACGATCGGGGAAGGTCAGCTATGAGCACTTTCGCCTTCAGAAGACCGGCCTCTACTAACCGTGATATCCGTTTTTGAAAACATTATGAATTCTTATTCCGGTTATTAGCCTAGAATTACTATGTTGTGCGCACAGCAAACAAGTATAGACTAGATCGCCTAATTTGGAAATAAGCATTGCATATCCGTCTTGTTTGGAAAACAGTTTGAAATTGCTACTCGCGAGTAGGCTAAAACACGGATTTCAATGAGTATTCCCAACTCAAGTAATCCAACCTCCACCCACAGGCATTCAAGCAGTTTATCACATAAGCACTTAGCCGCATGGCAGGCATACTGTCATGTTAACATTCACACGCATGCGACATGCTAAAGCATAAAACTTACATCGTACTCCGTGCCAAAACAAGAAACCAGTTAGCAAAACATGCATGACCTAGTTTATGTTAAGTGACTAATGCATCGCATACGGAATGTAATCTAGACAGGCTCGGCTATCCTAAGCATGGCACATGAAATGCAACAACTATCACGTATTCAATTTGGAATTGAAAGTACGATGCAGTTTGTATGATGTACCGAGCCCGATGTATGTAAACAAATGCATGAATGCACGCATGCATTACATAAGGTATGCTAAAATAAGTATGCCCTAATCTACCATCGAAAGCGGGTAAATAAAAGGGATAGAAAGAAATGGGGGTTTGGAAGACATACACCCACTCATGCACACTTATTACAATTTTGCCCTCGCTCAGAGGGACCGAAAGAATATACAAAACTAAATAACTAATTAACTACGCAAGCTAATTAATTATTACAAATCAACTAAATTAATTAAATAAAATAATTAATCTAATTAAACAGTAAATCGCCTCGGGATGAGGGCCAAATGCATGCGCGCTCGGATTCTGCTCGGAATTGCACTGCCATGCATGATTTGCTTCTGTTTCCTCTGCTCTCCTCCTCAGAAAATTGCCAAAGTCCCAGGAGTGCCTCTCAGGGCACTGGGGAGTACCACCGGCTGGGGTAGGACATCACCGGCTGAAGGAGGAGGCCACCGGCACTAGATGAAGTTATCGACTGGCAATTGACTGCCGGTCGGCACTAAATAGTGCCGGCCGGCACTTAACACCTACAGAACCTGCAACCCACAGCAGCAGAGGACAACAACATGCATGGCAATATGATTCAAGGTATTTATGCACTATACACACCCTTTATCATGTTATTGACTCAAAGGGGCATGTGCCTCGATTCCGGGACCACCAATCGCGCATTTCCATGCGTGATGGCCATAAGAACCAAGAATGCAACTTTGATTTCAAATGCATGTAATGCAAACAAGCAAACAAGGGTGCTCAACCTCCATCATACTTCACTTCAAGAGGCCAAACATGCACAATACAAATGCAACCCTAAACATGTCAACTAGGCATGCAACATGGACTATGCAATATGTTCATGCAAAGGGTTCAAGCAAGCATGCAAGGTAAGCATGCAAACCAATGGAAGGATGGTCTTATACATGAATTAGGCAACTCAAATAGTCCTAAAATCAGTGGCCAAAATGCTAACTCAAGAGGGCCAAACACACATGCACACATGCACAAGTTAAGGCACCAACACTTAAGCATAATTAAGCAACTCTTAAACACATCTAAGAGGCACAAACATGGACTATTAGCGTACATGAAAAGCTCTGAAAATCATGCTATGAAATGATGCCACATCATGTTAAGCAAGATAAACAAATGCATGCAACATAGGTTCAACACTTGAGGCAAATCACGGAAGCATTGAACTACACTTATGCAAAACAAATATGGCATGCATTGAACAACCTAAAACAGAGTTTTAGCATGTTAAAACAAAGCCAAATGGCTACTTAGATAGCATCTAAGAGGCTTAAGCACAAAGGCATGCAACATGACCAATGAATGAAGCATTCAACACATGCTTTTAAAGCATTCAAGAGGCAACTAAGGTGAGCAAACAAGCACACCAAAAGGTCTGAAATAACATGCTAAATGGTTCCAAACCATCAAAACGAGGTAAGCAACACATGCTACACATGCATACTCAAAGGCTAACAAGCCTAAAATGCAAAGGGGCTATATGATGCATGCCAAGGTCAACCCAAATGGCTATGGACAGAGCTAAAACATGTCAAAATAAGCATAAAACATTCATAAGTCTAAGCCTAAAACATGCTCAAACTAAGGCATACATCCTAGACATGTTAAGGGACTATTAAGGCATTACAAAGCAACCATGAAAAACATGCAAGGAGTACTAAAACCAACTTAGAAACATGTTATATCATGGCAATATAAGCATGAAAAACAAACCAAACATGCTCAAAACACAACCAAACATGGTGCTCCTTTAGAGGCCAAAACTTGCCCTTTTCAAGGACATCAAGGAGAGGGGGTGGCCCCCTCCTTCTTGAGACTTTATGGCACCATCTCCACCACTGAAATCCCTCAAGATTTCAGTGGTAGAGAGGCCCAAGCACAAAAATCTCGGATCTCTACAAAATAGCACAAAAGTGAGGCCTTTCAAGGTCTAAGGGTGGTCAAACCCACCCAAACCACCAAGCACTCTTAATAAACAATAAAGAGGCTTAAAAAACAGAACTTTTATGTGTTATAGACTAAGCACAAAAACTATTTTAAACTAGGCAAAAATGGAGTGCAAAAATGGGGTAAATAAAGTAAGTTTCTTACCCTTGATGATCAACTTCACAAAGGTTGGAGTTGTTGGTTCCTTGAGCTCAAAACCAGCCAAGAACACCAAGAACAAGCCCTTAGCACCTCAGTTCCAAGAGGAAGGTGAAACACTAGGTGTTGGTGAGCAATAGTAAGTCACAAACACCTAGTGTACTAAACAAGAGAGAAAGAGAGAGATAGGATAGATACACAAAACCTAACCTAAAACCAGAGCTTCTTCCTCTCCTAAAATGTCTAACTCTCCAATCTTCTAACCTCTTGAGCCAAAAGAAGAGCCTTCTCTTGTATAGGCACAAAACTTACAAGTTAAGGCAAAACAAAGGCTCATCCCTCCATACACGTGTATGGAGGGGAAACAAAAGGCATACAGCTGTCTGAAAATATCTCAGAAAACAACTGTATAGGAGTCGGCAGGGCAAAATGGTCATTTTGCCAAAAGGAGTGCTGACCGGTACAAAATAGTGCCGATGGCAACTACAGCCAGCCGGTGGCCTCTAGCCACGGCTGGTGGTGTGTGGGGGTTCGGAGGTCCTGAGGCAAGGCGCGTAGCCGAGAACTCTGGGAACTCCAAACAAACACAAACATGGATGATCACCGAGTGTTCAAGCGGTGACGTCCAAGTCTTGAGGACGGTCAAAAATGGGGTGTCTACATCTCTCTATATCTCTCTCTGTCTATATATTTGTGTGTTTTGGTGCCTTAAAGTGTGTTTTGTTCTTACTATTGCACATAAACACATAGCATTACACTATCCTTGGTTGCTGAGGCACTAGAAGGTTGATCTTAGAGTTCTTGAGCTAGTTTTGTTCCAAGGAAGTTGCTGGAGTTGGTGTTCTTGAAGGTGTTCTTCAAGGGTGAGCAAACTACTTTAGATGCCCTTTTCTTGATTAAGCTTTTAGACCTATTTGCATAATGTTTTAAGCTTAGCTATAAACTGTAAAAAGTTCTGATTTTATATGCTTAAGATGATTGTTTAAGGTCACTTTTTGGATGGGGGTTGTCTACCCCCCTTTAGGCCTTGTTTGGCCTTGTTTTGTGCCTTTACTTTTGAGCGTTGGAACAATCTCATTTTGACCTTCTCACCACTGAAATCCAAAGGATTTTCAGTGGTGGAGCAGTGGTTTTGAAGTCTTAAAAAGGAGAGGGACACCCTCCTCTCCTTGTGTCTCATATGCTTGTGTTAATGGCTCATACTGTTAGCATGTTTGCTTAGCATGTCTTGGTTCTATTTCAGCAATTTTTAGTGGCTTTTAGGACCTGCCTTAACTCCATTCCATGTTGGTTTGATGACATCTTGCATGCTTCACATACTTGTAGAGTAATCTTGCATATTTGCATAACATGCATCTTGTGTTTGGACCATCATGCTTGCATATTTTGGCTCAACTCAAAGAAGCTTTTAGTCATGTTTTACCATGTTTAAGCTCTGTTTGGTGTTGTCTTGGTCATGCATGCATTTTTTTGTATACCCTTGGTTCATTCTAGCTTGTGAGCTTTGTGCCTTGACTGCATTAGCATGTGTTGCTTTAAGTATTTCCATGATTTGGCATCATGTGCAATGTTATTTTAGTCCATAAAGTATGCTCAAATACTTGCATTTATCGCCAATTCCATACTTTGGATAGTTTGTGTTTTATGCCTCATAAATGTGTCATTGTGTATGCCATCATGCTTAGGCCTTTGGGATGCCATCTCAGTGGGTATTTGGGCTTATTTTGACATGCCATCACTCTGATTTTGGTTGCTTAAATCATGCCATGTTTGGTTTCTCTGGGTGTAGTGTAACATCCCTTTGGTAGCCTTGCATGCCTCTTGTCTTTGGAGTTGTGTTCTAGCTTGTGTTGGTTAGTGTTGAGCTCACTTTTGGTCTTGTTTAGACCTGCCTTGGGACTGTTTTAGGTCCCCTTGGCCCTTTGGGGCTTGCTTCATATAGCCTTGGTTCAAGTCCCTTGGCTAGTTTCAAGTTTTGGGCTTTATTGCATGCCTTAATTGCATGGTTTGTTTGATTCGGCATCATCCCTTGCATGATTTCAAAGCTTATTGCATTGTCACATCCTCATGTTTATCACATCTCGCTCATGTTTGAGGATTGTGCATTGTTGCATAGTTTATGGACCAATATGTGTGCATGTTTGTCTTGCATTTTGGTGCCTTAGTCTTGGTGTTTTGGCCACGTTTTGGGCATGGCTAAGGTCTTCCCATTTCGGTTTAAGTCCATCTTTGCATATAGTTGCATGTTTGACATATTGCATATTATTACATGCTTACTAGTTTACATTTTGTTACATGCTTGTGTAGGTTGCATTGAGTTGGCATGCGCATGTTGCATTACATTATTTGTGTGCTTGCATTACATCATACTTACATGTTTGGTATATTGCATGACGTTTGACTAGTTGCATTACACAACCTTGTTGAATACTTGGCATGTTTATGTTACATTAGCTTAGCTTGCATGCTTTGCATTGTATTTGGTATATGTGCATTGCATTGTGTTTGGTTTGGGGTGTCAAACCAAACACGAGGAGGGAGGGACGTTTCGTACTCGAAGTGACGAAATGTGACTCAACCCTCGGTCGCCGACATTCTTGATCTAACATGATAGAGTATGAAGCATTCATATGTGTTTTGTGCATCCATTTCACATTAATGTGCACACTTGGCTCTTTTGGCCATCATGCATTGAAATGCGTGATTGATGGTCCGAGGGTCGAGGACCATACTCCCTTGAGCCCATGACATGATAGGGAGGGTGGTCATGCATACATTGCTTTGAAAATGCATTGCCATGCCCTGTTTGTCCTCTGCTGCAGCAACACAGGATTTTGCAGGAAGAGATGGTCGACCGACCATCTTCAGTGCCGGTCGGCTAAACATTTCTGGCCGAGAGCTTAACTTTTGGTCGATGACCAATTCGACGTGGCCGATGTTCCTATATTCTGGCCGGTGACATCCCACAACATCCAGAAAGTGATTCAGAAGCATCCTTGAGACTTGTGCAGTTTTCAGAGGTGCAGAGCAGTGTAAACAAAGGCAGCATGAGCATGGCGATGGGTTTCCGAGAGAAGCAATCGAGCATGCATGCATTTGTCCCTCTTCCTGAGGCCTCTTTACTGCTTTAGTAGCTTAATTAATTCGCTTAATTAGTTAAGTGTTTTGTAATTAATTAATTAGCTTGTTAGTTAGTTGATTTGTATTATTCTTTCGGACCCTCCGTCGAGAGGGCGAATTGTGTAATAAGCCTGCGTGTGTGTGATGCATGTCTTCCAACCTCCACTTCTTTCTCCCTTTTACTTACCTACTTTCAATGGTCAGTTTTAGGTTATGTTTCAATTAGCATACTTATGCTTCGCATGTTTGCATCATTCATCTGTATTGCACGCACCGGGCTCGGCGCATCATACAAACCGCATAGTATTTCAATTCCAATTTGAGTACATGTATTGAATTGTTGCATCTCATATGCCATCTTAGATTAGCCGAGCCTATTCTAATTACATCTTTTCCTGCGTTGCATTAGCCATCTTAACATAAACTAGGATCACGCATTGATTACTAACTAGTTTCTTGTTTTGGCTCGGAGTACACTGTGAGTGTTTATGTTTTAGCATCTTGCATGTGTGTGAGTGTTAACATGACAGCATGATTGCCATGAGGCTAATTGCTTATGTGATATAACTACCTGAATGTCTATGGGTGAAGGTTGGATTACTTGAATTGGGACAATTCATTGAAATCCGCATTTTAGCCTACTTGTGAGTAGCAAAATTCAAACCATTTCCAAACAAACGGATATGCGATGCTTTGTTCCAAATTAGGTGATCTAGTCTATACTTGTGTGTTGTGTGCATCACATAGTAATTCTAGCTAATTAACCAGAATAAGAACGCATGTGTTTTAAAAAACAAGATATCATGTTTAGTACAGGCCGTTCTTTGATCGGGCGAGCGGGGGTGCTCATAGATGACCTTCCCCAATCGTACCCAAGTTCCCGAGCTGAGGCAACTTTGGTGATGACGAACACGTGGCCTTAGGCAACGAGTTGGGGTTTCCTAAATTTTCCAAAAATAAAATATTTAGGTGGCGACTCTGTATCTGGCAAAGCAGTCCATGTTTGGCACTTCTTTCTTAAAAATCAGTTTTTCAAAACGATTTGCCGGATTTGGACTCTTTGGTGATTTATCAATCTCACATCGCACATTGTGAGATCGGATTAAGAACCGTGACACAAATGAGTCCGAACTGTAGCACGGGAGCCCCTCTCCTTGGGACGCATCTACAGTTTCTGGCGACTATGCTAGGGATTTAGAGAACTTGACTCGAACTCATGATATCTCATTTTCACTACACTTATGTGTTTCTTTGCATTGCATTGGTGCGCCTAGGACACCGTGTTTGCTGTATGCTATTCCTGAACGGTTTGCCGAAGGCTCGCTTTGAGAAGCGTGCCATAAGGCTGACCGGTTACGGGCTCTGCCACGACGGGAACACAAACCCCGATTTTTACCGGGGTGCCCTTTTTGACCATTCGACCTAGTGCATATTCGGAATCCATAGTGACTATCCCAAACTAGGATAGGTTGCTTACCCGATTATAGGTTGTTTGAAACCGCTGCGTGCATAGTGAAACCCTAGCTCCTGACAAAATAGGACAGGGAAACCCTACCCCAAAATAGGGGTGTTTTGGCTCTCACCTACTTGCTGTATGCTTTCAGAGTGTGTCTCTACAGGAATGCATGTATCAGTTTGCAAGTCTGAGTATCAGGCCTGCGGGCATCAGTGTTTTGAGGATCAGTTATATCTGCGGGTATCAGATTCAGATTTGAGCCAGTGATTTTTGGGAACAGTGATCAGTGGTTGAGAACGGTTCATTCAGCTTGTGTTTGCCAACTGTGTGTTGCCTTTATTTAAGCTGTTGTGCTGTCTGTTTTTCTGGTCATTTTATTTCCTTATTATGCTTTATTTATCTTTTTGCAAGGTAGTTTAGCACAATTGATCCCGACCAGGTAGATATCCCCCGAGCACTCTGGGTTAGAGGTCATAGACTTAATCGATCCGAAGATTTGAGGGACGGACAACCAGTGTTCCATTCTTTACCCCTGGTTAATAGACGAAGGCCAAAAAGGCACAGTGTATCGGTACAGCGGTCGCCAAATCATTGGTTTACCCCGTCAGTGAACAGTCAGGCTGAGGTCTCAGTTTTTTCTATAGGGACAGATATACCAGTTATTCAGACAGATCAGTACAATATGGCAAGCTTAGAAGAGATGGTGCGCCAACTCCAGGAGAGTATGAAAACCATGCAGCAAGACGCTACCCGTCAAGCAGAATCTGCCAAGCAACAGGCCGCGGTCATGACCCAACAGGCAGAGTTAATCACTAGGCTATAGCAGCAAACTGGAGCATCTGCTTCACACCAAGCTCCTCCCCCACCTGTAGTTCCAACACCAGGGGAGACAGCTAACGTCCAGGACAATACGGACGTTCCAGTTGGGTCGGCTCCGCCCCCGGTTCTACCCCAGCTATCCAAAACACCCACCAACCTGCCGGAGTCTCCCCTTGAGTTTGAGGTGGACCCTACAGCATTAAAAGCGAGCAAGCTTGAAAAGGTGTTCAAGAAGTCTCAGGGTGTGAAGTCCATTCCAGATATTGAGGATTGGTATACCGACTCGGCCGTGACGCTGCCGGACCGGTTTAAAATGCCACACATAGATCGTTTCAATGGGTCTGGGGATCCTATGGTGCATTTGCGGCTGTTTTCAGATATATTAAGGCCGATGGGCCTTACCAGATTACAGAAGCTGTCTTTGGTTGGCCGGACCCTGTCAGGTGTAGCGGCTATTTGGTACACAAAACTGGAGGACGCTGTTAAGAGGAATTGGGATGAGATGGCTGAGGCCTTTGTAGCTCAATACTCCTACAATACACAGATCGAGATCACAACTCGTGATCTTGAGACAACCAGGCAAGAGCCGAAGGAGAGCTTCTCCGATTTTGTGACCCGGTGGAGGGCCAAAGCCTCGATGATGACCATCAGGCCCGTTGACAAGGATCAGATCCGAATGGTTGTGCACAACCTCCAGCCCAAGCTCATGCAGAAGATGATTGTTCTCTCCCTCCCCACCTTTGTCGATCTACATGAGATAGGGGTGCAAATTGAGGATGCAATGAAATAAGGTCTGATTGACCATGACAGAGAGCAACCTAGGAGGACTTTCAACCGCGGTACAAATGCAGGGACAAGCAGTGCTACAGCCGGCAGATTGTCAGATGTTGGAATGGTCACCGCCACCACTCCAAGAACCCTTACAGCCACCTCATTCACTGGTGCGTCTGGTAGTAGCTCACAAATAGCTAGATATGCGCCCAGAGGCCAAAGAACCTTCACTCCACTATATATGCCCCTGTCCAAAGCTTTGGGGGTTCTAATCAAGAAAGGGCACTTGAAGCCCCTAGAGTCGCTGCAATTGCCAGAAAAACTTCCTCCTTCCCAGAACGCAACTAGATATTGTGCCTATCACCAACAGCATGGTCACGACACTAACCAATGCTTTAGACTGCATCACGATATCCAAGATCTCATTGACAATAAGGTGATCGTGCCTCCGGAAAAACCAAACGTCACAACCAACGCCCTCCCACTACATAACCAAGCTCTACCTCCCAAACGCATCAATCTAATCCAAACTGAGGTTGTGTCATACGACCGTAACATATATATCACCCCTTCTCACCTACCCAAGCCAGAGGTGTTCATCCCTAACAGCACTGACTTGTGCATGTTGGACATCTCCCTAAACCAACCTGAAATGCTGGTGGTGGCTATCGAAGATGGAACTGGGTTGACTGTGGAGGCAGATGAGAGTGATTATACAGAACCTGAGGGATCTATGAACTTCATATACAACTCGAGCAGTTATATTACGTCAGCAGGCCAGGCTAGGCTGGATATGGAATTGCCAGTAAGGGCAGAGATTTGTGTAGTACGGGAGGATGGACTTAACCAAGGGCTAGATGACCTAGCAGATCTGGAAGAAGACATTGCAAATCTGCAGTTCTTTGAGGAGCAGGACTCAGGAGACGTGGCAGTCAATTGGTTTGACGGGTTAGCGGAGTCTACTGGGTGGCTTGATGACCAACCGGATGTTGTGGACCAACCTCAGCTAGGACAAGGTCCATCAGGGACGGAGACATCATTTGAGGCCGGAAGGGTCGGGAATCAGTTTGCATCGCCGGAGAGCATCGGTGATAAGAATTTTGCTCGAGATCAGAGCATTTTGAGTGTAGAGGAGATTGAACAGCAAACTGCGCTGGAACAGTTCGAGCCGGAAAGGATCAGGATTTCTGAAAGAGTCAGGAAAGCCAAAGCTCCTGCGGGGACAGAAAGTGTTGTGTGCACAAGAACAGAACGTACTGCGGGTACAGGAATGCAAGGTGCTGTGGGTACAGGAATAGTTGCAACGGAGCCGGACAGGTGTCTGTCGGCTGCCGATGGCATGTGGTGGGAAGATGATGATTTATGTCTTGCCCACACAGATGAAGACTGGGGAAATAACCAGCCAGATGACACCTGGTATATTGGTGAGGTTGACCATATGACTAGAAGCGGGCGGTATTTCAAACCCCTACATCTAGATCAACTAGAGGCGTCCAGAAAGGACAAGGAGGCGGAAAAGCAAAAAGATAAATTGCTCGAAGAGGAGGCTGTGCTGAAACAGCTGAAGAAGATACAAGCAGACATCTCTATCTAGGGACTGCTTATGGCTTCGAGGGTACATAGACAGGCTGTCCTCTCTGCGATGGACAAAGCCAAACTTTCGATCGACACCACGCCCGAGCAGCTGGTAGGACTGGTTTTTCCGGGAGGAGCTTCCCCGACATTGACCTTTTCTGACAAAGAACTCCCGCCTGAGGGTGTAGATCATAACAAACCACTCTACATCTCCGTAGAATGTAGAGACAAATGGATACCGGTAGTTCTTGTCGATACAGGATCTGCCATTAACGTATGCCCGTCAAGGACAGCATATGCAATCAGGTTGAGGCCCGCAGACTTCGTACCGACTACCCAAGTGATAAGGGCCTACAACAATACAAGCAGAGAGATAAAGGGGACTGTGCAGATTCAGACCCAGGTTGGTCCAAGGCAACATGATGTTGACTTTCATGTCTTGGACGTTCTTGCAACCTTCAATCTACTCCGAGGACGGCCGTGGCTGCACCAGGTGAAGGCAGTCTCTTCCACCTTGCACCAGATGTTGAAATACCCCCACGGGAAGGGGGTGGCTATAGTTTTTGGAAATTCGTCAATCCATCCGCCGCCAGAGGTGTCTACACCAGTTTTGGAAATTGAGCATGGCACGGAGGACATCTTCCTATTAGGATTCACCCTAGCCGAGGCCCGGGTTGTTCAGAACATCTTAGCTGTTGATGAGGGGGTGTAAGTCAGTGCACAGCCAGTGTACCTCGTGAACAAGCTCCAGCACATCCCCGGGATGGGATTAGGGAAGGGTGGCCGAAAGGGCATTACTGTATCAGCCGAAGTCCCGCACAACCCGCATACCTTTGGCTTGGGTTATCTACCCACCAAAGAGTACTGGCTGATAAAAGGCCAGGAGATGGTTAGGAGAGCCAGAGCCAAGCAAACCAGAAAAGCGTTTTGATCTGATACATCGGCCTATCCAAGGCACCCTAAACGAATGCTTCGTCTGGGAAGGGGAAGACTTTCCATTCTGCGGCTTCCCAGAGCCATGGTTGAACGCAGAGAAGAGCTGCATGTCGGGATTTGAGATCTTCTTCGACTTGCAGTTATCCGAGGATGATGTCGCCAAGGAGCAGACAGGTCCATCAGCTAAGGTTGAGCAGTGTAAGGAAGTGGATTCTGAGAGCACCGAATTTGAAATGGGGGTAGCACTGGCTTGTCTACTTTCAGATCCTCCGATCGTCCATGAGTGCTTGGGGGATGATATCTCAGTGTCTATGATTGGGAATGAAACGGCTGCGAGCCCACCGTCAAACATTTTAGATGCATCCATCGCACTCTCCCTCGTCTGCTAGTATGAGGAAGGATTTTTATCAAGCAGCACCGGGTCAGGTAGTGAGCCGGAATCTGATTCCACCGAGTCTGTAGAGTCAGAATCAGGTTCCAGCTCGTCTAAGTCTAAGTCCGGTATTCCTGGGAGTCTTAACCCGGATGCCACAGTCCTGTCCAGGTCGTCTTTTTCTTTCTCTTTTGAGTCTGTTGTAACAGAAGAATCAGATGGACTGGATGGAGTGCTTAATGACAATTGTGCGGCTGTGGCCTTCGATTACTTTTCTGTGCCTTTGATTTATTGTATTAATCAGGACTTTCAAAATTTCGATGAAAACGACGAGGAAGAAATTCCTCCGGTTTTAAAATATTTGCTTGAAGAAGAGCAGGAGAGGTTTGTAAAACCGCTGGTTGATGAAATCACCCAAATTAACGTTCGTACTGAGAAGGACCCGCGGCTGGTCCAGATCGGGTTCACATTGTCTACGGAGGAGCGCGAGTGCTTAGTCGCTTTATTAGAAGATTTCAAAGACGTTTTCGCGTGGTCCTACGAAGACATGCCTGGAATCGATCCAGAGATTGTACAGCACCGAATCTCTCTTGATCTAGAGGCTCGACCTGTCAAGTAAAAGCTCAGAAGGATCTGCCCTGATTGGGCTATCAAGATCAAAGAAGAGGTCACCAAGCAAATTGACGCAGGGTTCCTGCTGGTATCTGAATACCCAACTTGGTTGGCCAACATTGTTCCAGTGCCGAAGAAGGACTGTAAAATCCAGGTATGTGTGGACTTCAGAGATTTGAACAAAGCCAGTCCGAAGGATGACTTTCCTCTGCTGCATATCGATGAGTTAGTGGATTTCACTGTGGGGCATGCGTTGCTCTCATTCATGGATGGCTTCTCAGGCTACAATCAGATTGTAATGGCACCCGAAGACCGGGAGAAGACTGTTTTCACCACCCCGTGGGGGACCTATTGTTATAGAGTGATGCCATTTGGGCTGAAGAATGCTGGAGCTACGTATTAACGGGCCAGGACCACGATATTGCACGACATAATCCACAAAGAGGTTGAGGTATACGTGGATGACATGATTGTCAAGTCCAAAGAAAGAGAGGGCCACTACATCGCCTTGCAAAAGTTCTTCTAAAGGATCAGGGAATTCCGATTGTAGCTGAATCCTCAAAAATGTACGTTTGGTGTTACAGCAAGGAAAATGCTGGGGTTCTTGATCACACTGAGAGGTATCGAGGTTGATCCTTCCAAAATCAAGGCCATCTTAGAAATGCCACCACCAAGGACTGAAAAGGATGTGCGAGGCTTTCTGGGTAAAGTGCAATTCATAAGACGGTTTATCTTAAAATTAACCTTGACTTGTGAACCACTCTTTGGTCTCCTGAAGAAAGGAAAGAAATTCCAATGGGACGGCCAATGCCAAGCTGCTTTTGAACAGATTAAGCAACACTTACAGAACCCACCCGTGTTGTCACCGCCTGAGCTGGGGAAATTGTTGATCTTGTATCTTTCAGTGACTGAAACTATAATGGGCTGGATGCTTGCACAAGAGTCTGAGGACAAAGTGGAGACAACTATCTACTATCTGAGCAAGAAAATGCTGGGTTACGAGACTCGCTACACTCCGCTAGAGAAGGCTTGTCTGGCCTTGGTATGGGCTACCAGGAAGCTACGGCACTACCTATTAGCTCACTCCGTAATGTTCGTTTCAAGATTAGATCCTGTAATACCCCGACCCTCATATCTGATTCTGCTGTCTTTATAATCCCCTATTCTGTGTCTTTGAATGTTATTGTGAAAATCTATCTGAAAATATAGTAAAAGAGCATGGAACTTAGAGATATGAGTTTCTATCTGTTGAATTAGAACGTATCTGTTACACTTGCATTACTTAAAATGGAAATTGAGCATCTTAGTGATTTAATTTGCAGAAATTGATTTGATATTTGGAATCTACATGATTTTTAAGCTATAAGGGGATTTTCTGTGAAATTTTTATTTCGGCACCATAAAGCGATTGAATTTCGTCTTTTGTGCTCTTATATCTTGTTATATATATCTATGTCTAAGACTTGTAAAATTTGTGATCAAAACGTGGGCTTATATTGAGAAAGAAAGGAAGAGAGGAACGTGAGAGTTGAAGGAGAAGAATTGGGGGAAAATAAATTTGACTCACCAAAGAAGCTCATCCATTAGTAGGATTGGGAGATTGAGGTTAAGGTAACCAAATTCCTAGTTTAACTTCTCAAGAATTTCATCTCATGCTTGTGTTGATTCGTGGATAATCTATGTTTGCTCCATTAGGGTTTCTCATTGATTTGGTGCCTTGACACTTTGGACATCAATCTTTGTTTCTATAGCATTAATTCATACCAATATGTTACTACTATGTGCTATGTTTGTTGAATTTGTAGAACTTGAATATATTTGGAACATTGGATGGAGTTTGTGAAAGTGTTGGCTTGTTGAAGCCTTTAACTTGGTTTAAATTGGCATGATTAAGCTTTCCTCCATGTTGTGGTGTTATTAAGTAGAAGTATTGCATGAATTTCATCCTTGATTGCATGAAAAATTGGGTTTGAATGATGAATTTTGGCTTGAGATCGGGCTGCCCTGAATCTGGGTAGTCGTCCCGCCGAGCGGAGGTCGTACGCCGAGCCTGAAATTGCCCCTCCCAGCAGTTTTCCGAAAATTTACCCTGTCCATTCCAGCGGATAACTTTACGCTCGAGCGTAAAAATCGACCATCCAGTATTTTGGCAAAGACTACATTGTCTCGCCGAGCGACAAAGCTACGCTTCGAGCGAGGACTGCTTTCAAAGAAAAAAATACATTTTGTTCAGTTTTTTGTGTTTGACTCTTCGGTGCTATTAGAATATTCTTTTCTGATGGGTCTTAAGAGATTATGACTTTATAAAAGTGTGGAGGCATGTGAATCGATTTTAAAGGAAAAGAATACTAATTTATTAGTTATGTTGTGTGTAGGGCACACTCCAGGAGGAACTCATACGCCACCACAACACTGTGAGTAATAGTGCATTTTACATATATTTATGTATCCGTTTTCTGTAAGATAAGATCATAACTTATATGTTGATCTAGAACTGAAATGTGAGTCGAAAGACTATCTGTGCCGCAAGGCTACCTGAGTCGAAAGACTATCTGTGCCGCAAGGCTACCTGAGTCGAAAGACTATCTGTGCCGCAAGGCTACCTGAGTCGAAAGACTATCTGTGCCGCAAGGCTACGCGAGAAGGCTATCTGCCTTAAGTGTGCATTGCGCAAGGCTCCCTGAGCCGAAAGGCTATCCGGGCAAATGGGCCAATCTGTTATCTCGGTTTTTGGTTTTGATTCATATACTACTGTACATGGTGATTTTATATTACGCACTACTATTCACTGAGCTTGTCTCATTCTGTAGTTTTGTTTGATTCTGTAGGAACCAGCTTGAGAGGCCGATGTAGCACACGCCATGCATTTTGTCGACTTAAGGATAACTGAGCCTTTGGAGGAAACCCTTACATATTAGATCAGTTTTCTTGTAAATGAATTTTTGGTATCCACATCGCTGATCAGGGTTATGTATTTATCGTTTTGTATGCCTAAAACCTGGGCTGGATTGTAAATGTTTATGTAACCTTCTTTTTGTGTGCATGCTACGTTATGTTCAATGTTAAGATGGTCCTGGCTTGTTGTTAGCTGCTCAATGGATATTTCTAGATGTCGTTTTAAATTTAATGCTTCCGTTCAGGCCCCAATGTTACACCACGCAAGTTATTCATGCATTTACCGCTTAAGTCATGCCCAAACTTATAGAAATTTGGGTTGGGGTGTGACAAGTGGTATCGAGCAAGTTGCTATCTCACACACTGATCCATTGAGCGTTAGGATGTCTAGTGTGGTAGGCATCATACAGGAAAGTAGGAATGATAGCAACGTGATATGATTTCTGCCAACCCTAATGCTAACAATTTGACTTCTTTGTACACCTTTGTGTATGGTATAATGATTTGTTTTGTAGACTATGGTGAGAACAGGGGCTGATGAGCCAGAAGATGCTACTGATGCGGTTGGATAGGATGGAAAGAATGATGAGAGACATGGCTGAAACTCTACGACAACAACAGCAACAACAACAACAACCTCAGCCACCACCCCCGCCAGTACCCCCACCTGTAATGCAAGATATTCACGCTGAGGACCGTACCATCACACTTACACGGGAGTTTAAAAAGATGAAACCACCTTCGTTCAAAGGAGGAATTGAACCAATGAAGGCGGAGGCATGGGTGCTAGGAATAGAGAAACTATTCGAAGTCTTCCCTTGTACTGAAGTTCAGAAAGTGCAGCTTGCCGCTTTCACGCTTGAAGAGGAAGCACGGAGATGGTGGATGCTTACCAGAACAATGCATCCTGGGTTGATTTGGGATAGGTTCTTGGTGTTATTCTATGACAAATATTTTCCTCAGAGTATGCGAGACAAGAAAGTAACTGAGTTTGAAACATTGAGACAAGGAAACAAAAGCGTGGTAGTATGAAGCCCGGTTCACGAACTAGCTCGGTTTGCACCTCACATGGTAGACACAGAGTACAAAAAGGCGGAAATTCGAGGGAGGATTACGGAATGCCATTCAGGATCGGATCAATGTGTTGAAGTTACCGACGTACGTTGATGTCTTGGAGCGGGCTGTCATCGCAGAAGGAAATTTGGCTACTCAGACTCGGATTTCCGAATGGAAAGGGAAGAGGCAAAATATTCAATGGTCTAAGGGATCAACCACTACACCAAATAAAAAGCAGAATTCGGGAAACTTCACCAGTACAACTTCTCAGAATTCGACTCCTGAGTGTCAGGAATGTGGGTTGAAACATCGTGGGGTTTGTCATCGGTTGACTGGAGCTTGTTTCCGGTGTGGAAAAACAGGACATTTGATTAGGGACTGTCCACAAAGGAATCAACAACCCGGTAGTAAGGCCGCCACAAGTTCAGCTGGGTCTACACCGACTCCTAGTGCCAAATCCACTGTCAAACCAAATAATAACAAGGACACCATGAAGCAAGGTAGGGTGTTTGCGTTGGTTCCGGGAGATATCTGAATGCAACATGATGAGTGTCGGGTACATTTACGGTTTATGGCCACTCGCTTATGTTTTGTTTGATTCGCTCTACACTCTTTTTGTGTCAAAGCAATTTGCAAAGAACTTAGATACACCTGAAATAGAATTAGCCTATGTGTTGTGTGTTACATCGCCTATGGGGACTTCCTTGATCTGTACTTCTGTCTATCCTGCTTGTGAAATTCTCGTTGGAAATGCTCGTGTATATGCTAATTTAGTCCCACTTGATATGACTTCATTTGATATTATTTTGGGGATGGATTGGTTGGGAGAATACGGGGCTACCATAGATTGCCTAATGAAACAAATTAAATTCCACCCTCCGGGTCAGTTAGAAACTATTTTCCAGGGTCAAGAAGTGACATCACCACCGTATGTGATCTCTGCAGCTAAGGCTTACAAATTGATTCAAAAAGGATGTCGGGGTATTTGTGTAATGTTCAGGAGGCCCAAGAGAGAATGAAAATATCGATGCGATTAGGTTGTTTGTGACTTTCAGGATGTCTTCCCAAAGGAACCGCCGAGAGTTAGTGGACCGTGAAATAGAGTTCACAATTGATGTGTTACTCGAACTCAACCCATCTCTAAAACTCCGTGTCGAATGGCATTATGAAATGAAGGAATTGAAGGGTCGACTTCAAGATTCTTGGATAAAGGGTTTATTCGTCCAAGTGTCTCTCCCACAGGGTGCGCCGATCTGTTTGTGAAGAAGAAAGAGCGGGACACTTCGTTTATGCATAGATTCTGGAGCTTAATAAAGTAACGATCAAAAACAAGTATCCTTACCGAGAATTGATGATTTATTTGATCGCCATAAGGGCGCAGTTTTCTCTAAGATTGATTTGCGGTCCGGGTATCATCAATTGAAAGTCAAAGCCGAAGATGTCGAGAAGACAGCCTTCCGAACCCGTTACGGTCATTATGAATTTTTGGTTATGCCCTTTGGGGTTACAAACGCACCAGCAGCATTTATGGATCTGATGAACCGAGTTTTTAAGCCTTATCTGGATGAGTTTGTAGTGGTCTTTATAGATGACATCCTTATTTATTCTGGGAATGTAGAAGCTCATGAGAATCATCTTCGTCGAATCCTCCAAACTCTCCGAGAAGAAGGCACGCAAAAGCGAAGAAGTGTGAATTTTGGCTGCATGAAGTGGCATTTCTGGGACATGTCATAACTAAAGAAGGAGTTTCCGTTGATCCAAGTAAGATTGAGGCAATAGTAAACTGGCCAACCCCGACTAATGTAACTGAAGTGCGCAGTTTTATGGGACTAGCAGGTTATTATCGGAGATTTGTCCAAGACTTTTCTAAGATTGCTGTACCACTTACGCAGCTAACGAAGAAGGGCATTGCGTTTGAATGGACTGAACCGAGAGAATTTGCTTTCCGGGAATTAAAAACGAAGTTAACTACCGCCCCGATTCTTGCATTACCCTCTGGTAACGAGGGATTTGTAATTTACAGTGATGCTTCATATAAGGGACTGGGTTGTGTCCTTATGCAGAACGGAAGAGTTATCGCCTACGCCTCTCGCCAGCTTAAACCCCATGAGAAAAATTATCCCACACATGACCTCGAATTAGCAGCAGTTGTCTTTGCGTTAAAGATTTGGCGACATTATCTGTATGGGACTTCTTGTGATATTTATACTGATCATAAAAGCCTCAAATACCTCTTCACCCAAAAGGAGTTGAATATGCGCCAACCATGTGGCTAGAACTTATTAAAGACTATGATTTGCGGCTTCACTATCATCCCGCAAAGCGAACACGTGAGCGCATTTCGATCGGAAAAATATGGGGAAACTAGCGAGTCTATTGACAGAAAGTAAAGAATTGATAGGGGACCTGAATAAGATGGAAATTGACTTAATACTACCTGGGCAAAGAGCAACAATAGCGGCAATGATGGCTCAACCGGCATTACTGGAGGAGATCAAGATCGCCAAATGGAGGACGACGCCTCAAGACAATACGTAGTGAAATAGAGACAAAACCAAGACTGGGATTTACCTTGACCGATTCCGTGCTTAAATTTCAGCGTCGAGTGTGTGTCCCTAATGTGGTAGAACTTAAACGGAAGATGATGAAAGAAGCACATGCCTCGAGAGTCTCAATACATCCAGGAAGTACCAAAATGTACCAAGATTTGAAACAACATTTCTGGTGGCCAAGTATGCAGAGGGAGATTGCAGAGTTTGTATCTAAATGTTTGCAGTGCCAGCAAGTTAAAAGCGAACATCGAAAACCCGCAGGTTGTTACAACCCCTTCCATCCGGAGTGGTAATGGGAACAGCTAACGAGGGATTTGGTAGTAGGTTTACCACGACGCCTCGAGGTATGAATTCGATATGGGTTATTGTTGACCGATTAACCAAATCCGCCCATTTCTTGCTGTGAAGACCCAATATAACGCCGACAAACTTGCTTTGCTCTATATAGATGAAATTGTAAGGCTTCACGAGTCCGGTTTCAATTGTCGGACAGAGATCCAAAATTTGTATCACGGTTTTGGCGAGTCTCAGAATGCAATGGGTGCAATTGAAGTTCAAGATCTGACTTTCCAT
Source organism: Camellia lanceoleosa (assembly GCA_025200525.1). Classification (NCBI taxonomy): domain Eukaryota; kingdom Viridiplantae; phylum Streptophyta; class Magnoliopsida; order Ericales; family Theaceae; genus Camellia; species Camellia lanceoleosa. The sequence continues at coordinate 146,757,514 of CM045766.1, read as the reverse complement.
CCTCAAACCGATGGACGGTCCGAAGGGCGATTCAGACGTTAGAAGATATGCTTCGCATATGTGTTCTGGATTTTCAAGAGAGCTGGGAGACTCATCTACCATTGATTGAATTCGCGTATAATAATAGCCACCATTCGAGTATTCAAATGGCACCTTATGAAGCCCTATATGGGAGACCGTGTCTTTCACCAGTGTGCTGGGCTGAGGTAGGAGATAGGCCTTTGTTAGGGCCAGAGATCGTTCAGTTAACTACCGAGAAAGTGAAGATTATTCGAGAAAGGCTGAAAATTGCTCAAAGCAGGCAGAAGAGTTACGCAGATAACCGACGAAGGAATTTGGAATTTGATGAAAACAGTCATGTCTTTGTGAAAGTCACCCCAATGAAAGGTCACCCAAGATTTGGAAAGAAGGGTAAACTAACACCCCGATATGTCGGTCCCTTTCGATTTTACGAAAGTTGGACAAGTAGCTTACCGAGTCGCCCTTCCGCCACATTTGAGTCAAGTTCATAATGTATTTCATGTTTCTATGCTCCGAGAGTACCTTCCAGATCCATCCCATATTATTGACTATCATCAGATTGAGCTAACCGACAGGTTAACATATGAAGAAAACCGCTCCAATTCGGATCGTCAGTGAAAGCGATTCTTAACCGGAAATTCCAATGGTAAAAGTGGAGTGGCAAGAGCACTACGGATCGAGGCAACTGGGAAAAGAGGATGAAATGCAAAATCAATATCCGTATCTATTTTCGTCTAAGGTAAAAGCAAGTTTGGAGGACCAAACTTAAATAAGGGGAGAGTGTAATACCCGACCCTCATATCTCGATTCTCTTGTCTTTATAATCCCTATTACGTGTCTTTGAATGTTATTGTGAAAATCTATGTGAAAATATAGTAAAAGAGCATGGAACTTAGAGATATGAGTTTCTATCTGTTGAATTAGAACGATTCATACACTTGCATTACTTAAAATGGAAATTGAGCATCTTAGTGATTTAATTTGCGTAAATTGATTTGATATTTGGAATCTACATGATTTTTAAGCTATAAGGGATTTTACAGTGAAATTTTTATTTCGCACCATAAAGCGATTGAATTTCGTCTTTTGTGCTCTTATATCTTGTTATATATATCTATGTCTAAGACTTGTAAAATTTGTGATCAAAACGTGGGCTTATATTGAGAAAGAAAGGAAGAGAGGAACGTGAGAGTTGAAGGAGAAGAATTGGGGGAAAATAAATTTGACTCACCAAAGAAGCTCATCCATTAGTAGGATTGGGAGATTGAGGTTAAGGTAACCAAATTCCTAGTCTAACTTCTCAAGAATTTCATCTCATGCTTGTGTTGATTCATGGATAATCTATGTTTGCTCCATTAGGGTTTCTCATTGATTTGGTGCCTTGACACTTTGGACATCAATCTTTGTTTCTATAGCATTAATTCATACCAATATGTTACTACTATGTGCTATGTTTGTTGAATTTGTAGAACTTGAATATATTTGGAACATTGGATGGAATTTGTGAAAGTGTTGGCTTGTTGAAGCCTTTAACTTGGTTTAAATTGGCATGATTAAGCTTTCCTCCATGTTGTGGTGTTGTTAAGTAGAAGTATTGCATGAATTTCATCCTTGATTGCATGAAAAATTGGGTTTGAATGATGAATTTTGGCTTGAGAGGGGCCGCCCCTGAATCTGGGTAGTCGTCCGCTCGAGCGGAGGTCAGGGCCGCTCGAGCGTGAAAATGCACCTCCCAGCAGTTTTCTGAAAATTTACCCTGTCCGCTCGAGCGGAGAACTTTACGCTCGAGCGTAAAAATCGACCATCCAGTATTTTGGCAGCACTACACTGTCCGCTCGAGCGGACAAAGCTACGCTCGAGCGGAGGACTGTTTCAGCAAGAAAAATACATTTTGTTCAGTTTTTTGTGTTTGACTCTTCGGTGCTATTAGAATATTCTTTTCTGATGGGTCTTAAGAGATTATGACTTTATAAAAGTGTGGAGGCATGTGAATCGATTTTAAAGAAAAAGAATACTAAATTATTAGTTATGTTGTGTGTAGGGCACACTCCAGGAGGAACTCATACGCCACCACAACACTGTGAGTAATAGTGCATTTTACATATATTTATGTATCCATTATCTGTAAGATAAGATCATAACTTATATGTTGATCTAGAACTGAAATGTGAGTCGAAAGACTATCGTGCATAAGGCTACGAGTCGAAAAGACTATCGTGCATAAGGCTACTGAGTCGAAAGACTATCTGTGCCGTAAGGCTACCTGAGTCGAAAGACTATCTGTGCCGCAAGGCTACCTAAGTCGAAGACTATACGTGCCGCATGACTGGTCGAAAAGGCTATCCGAGTCGCTGGTCGGAAGACTATCGTGCTAAAAAGGCTACCTGTTGTGCCGCAAGGCTACCTGAGTCGAAAGGCTATCCGGGCAAATGGGCCAATCTGTTATCTCGGTTTTTGGTTTTGATTCATATACTACTGTACATGGTGATTTTATATTACGCACTACTATTCACTGAGCTCGTCTCATTCTGTAGTTTTGTTTGATTCTGTAGGAACCAGCTTGAGGAGCCGATCTAGCACACGTCATGCATTTTTGTCAGCCTAAGGATAACCAGGCACTGGAGGAAACCCTTACATATTAGATCAGTTTTCTTGTAAATGAATTTTTGGTATCCACATCGCTGATCAGGGTTATGTATTTATCGTTTTGTATGCCTAAAACCTGGGCTGGATTGTAAATGTTTATGTAACCTTCTTTTTGTGTGCATGCTACGTTATGTTCAATGTTAAGATGGTCCTGGCTTGTTGTTAGCTGCTCAATGGATATTTCTAGATGTCGTTTTAAATTTAATGCTTCCGTTCAGGCCCCAATGTTACACAACACAAGTTATTCTGTCTGTTTCTGCTTAAGTCATGCCCAAACTTATAGGGGCTGGGTTGGGGTGTGACAGATCCCATCAAATATCTCTTCGAGAAACCGGCCCTTACGGGTAGGCTAGCTCGTTGGTTGCTTCTACTTTCTGAATTCGACCTGAAGTACGTGACACGCAAGTCAGTAAAAAGGAGAGCAGTAGCAGAGTTCCTAGCCAATCACCCAGTGGATAGGGATGAAGCAGTTGAGTACCTATTCCCAGACGAGGCCATTTTGCATATTGAAGAAGAGTTTTGGACAATGTACTTTGACGGAGCGTCAAACCAATATGGGTATGGGATAGGGGTGTTACTGATAGCACCCGACAATTCCCTCATACCTTTAGCATTCAAACTCCATTTCAAAGTATCGAACAACGAAGCAGAATATGAGGCATGTATTGCCGTTCTAAAGGCCGCCCTAGAACTAGGGGCAAAACGGTTGGACGTCATCGAGGACTCGAACCTTGTTATATCTCAAGCTAAAGGAGATTGGAAAGTCAAAGAAGAAAAGATGAGAATCTATCACCAGACCTTGGACGTGTTGATTCCTCGATTTGAGAAGCTGAACTTCGCTCATCTGTTAAGAGAGAACAACAGGTTCGCAGATTCACTAGCAACTCTATCTTCTATGATAGACATCCCTTTTGGAGTCCAGATGCGTTCGATTATTATCGAGCAGAAATTTGTGCCAGCCTATGAACTGATCGCTGTTATAGATGAAGTACAAGATCAAAACCCTTGGTATTATGACATCTGGAACTTCTTGGAAAAGGAAGCGTATCCACCAGGGGCAAATGCCAAAGATAAAAGGGCAATTAGAAGAATGGCTGCTCAGTTCATCGTCTGTGGGGGTAAACTGTACAAGAGGGGTCATCTAGGGATGCATAAACTATGTGTTGATGTCGAAGAATCCAAGAGCCTGATGGAGGCCATACATGGAGGAGAGTGTGGAGCGCATATGAACGGGGTGATGTTAGCCCAGAAGATCCTTAGACAGGGTTACTACTAGTCCACCATGGAGGAGGATTGTATTGGCTTTCTCCGGCGATGCCACAAATATCAGATCCATGCAAATCGCATGAACATTCCGCCGTCGAAGCTGTACAACATGACTTCACCGTGGCCGTTCTCAGTTTGGGGAATTGATGTAATTGGGGCTGTCACTCCGAAGGGGTATAATGGGCATGAGTTCATTCTAGTCGCAATAGACTATTTTACAAAGTGGGTTGAGGCTCAATCTTATGCGGTGTTAAAGGCTTCGCATGTTGCAAAGTTCATCAAGAACAACATCATCTGTCGCTACGGGGTCCCAAATGAGATAATTTCATATAATGGTTCCCACTTCAAGAAGGAGGTGATCGACTTGTTGGATAAGTACAATGTGGCTTTTCATAAGTCATCTACATATCGGCCGCAGACCAACGAAGCAGTTAAGGCCGCCAACAAGAACATCAAGCATATTCTGCAGAAGATGGTGGAGACCTACCAGGACTGGCCAGATAAGTTGCCATTCGCTCTGTGGGGCTACCAGACTTCAATTCAGACTTCTACTGGAGCAACTCTGTATTCCTTGGTTTGTGGGATGGAGGCTATTTTGCCTATCAAAGTTGAGGTTCCGTCATTGCGAGTATTGGCCGAGTGTTAGATAGCTGAGGCAGATTGGCAGCAAAGCAGGTTCGAAGAACTCATGCTGTTTGATGAGAGAAGGCTGAAAGCACTGTATCATGTTCAGGGTTATCAACGCAGAATTGCCAGGGCTTTTAACAAGAAGGTTAAGTCCAGAAATTTGAAAGAAGGAGATCTAGTGCTCAAAGGCAACCGAGCTCCCATTCACGACCCTAGGGGCAAGTTCAGACCCGATTGGACTGGTCCTTACATCATTAAGTCTATTTGGTCAGGTGGAGCTGTTGTTCTGATGGACCTAGATAGCCTAGAGTTCTCCCAACCGATCAATATGGACAAGTTGAAGAAATATTATCCCTGAGTGGCTCGCTAGGCCGAAAACCCGAAAGGGCGACCTAGGCAAAAGTTAAAGCATTGAAAAATTTGAAATTACAAAAACTAAGCTCGCAAGATTGAAAACCCGCAAAGGGCGGCCTTGGCAAAAGTTAGAGCGCAAAAGGAGAGTGTTAATACACGAGTGAACCCAAGCCGAACTACATAAGGCTTGATTCCCATCTTTGGGATACGTAGGCAACTTCATCCTGAAGTCCAACCATAAACACTTCCCCGATCAACTTTGTCCATTTGATCGCCTCGGTCATCTTTGTCTACTCAGCATTCAAGAGCTCAGTTGTGATCTCTAATGCAGTGCTATTCAGACTATGGGCAACTTTCCAGTTGCTGGGATCCGGGGTTGTACATCTCAGTGACAGATCTCAAGCATGTCTAGTTCTGATCCACATCGAAAATGGTTTTGAAAAGTTTTCATAAAAGTTGATTTTGCTCAAACTAATCTTTTTACAACTTAGACCATTTTTGGACCCAAACGGAAAATTTTTAGTACCCACAACCTTTAATTTCATTGATTTCAATACAGAGTTCTCCTACTCTTCAGTACAAATCGAAGTTGTTTTTTATTACATTCGTAAAGAAAACTTGAAAGTTCTAATTAAAGAAAATAAATTCGGGACATAGTCAGGTGTTCCTGTATCCCCTCCCCGAGCTGGTCGAAGCCTCTGATGCCAAACTAGGCCCAACTTGTGCCTCTTCATTGAACCAATCTATGCACTCATCAGAGAGGGTGCAGCTGAAAGTAGAAGCAGGGGCTAGAAGCTGTCTCATCCCCCATGCTGTGGTATACCAAGCTAGCTGCGTGCCTCGGACCGGGAATGTAGCAGGGTACTCACTCCCCTCTTCTGGGCAAATCCGATCATGTCCAAACTGGAGCCGGAACCGGAACGGAAAGTAAAACACGCAGTGTGTCATACCAATTAACTGAATCCCGGGCTGGCGGGTCATACTGTAACTCATTGCCGGCAGATTAAGCCAAGGACAGTGCCAAGCAATGTGGTCCGTGGACAAACTGCACATCCAGTCGTACCATCATCCCTCATCCGAAGCATCAACTAGACGTCATCGGGAGAAATAGCTGCGAGCTGAATACGTTGGACATGAGTCCACCACTCTCAATTTGTCCATCAACCATACCTGGGGAGGGATGAAAAATGAGAGAATAAAGAATAGAGAGGTGTACGTTGAGAGAAAAAGTGAGCAGAGGGTTTTGAGAGAAAAATCGAGCCTGAGGGTCGAGTGATGAGAGCAATATATGTGAGATGGGGTGGGAAAAATTACCTATGATAGAAGTGGACTCCCTGCAAACCTAGCTGTCTCCTAGTGATGAAAAGCGTCTAAGCCCATCAATGTCTCGGCCAATGTCATGGCAATGCAACTTTTGCCCTCTTTCAGGCCCTCGGTGACCTCAATCAAATGAGTGCTAAACCCGCCGGAGCCCGGGGCAAGCAAGAACTGAGATAGCAAGCACAAGCAAAGCGCATGTCGCAGGTAACTCTGCCAATGATGATCGCCGCGGTCGCCGGCATCAGAAAACCGACAAACCAAGCTCGGAATATCCAGCTCTCCGTCGCGAATCAATGACCGAGCGTCATGCACAGTGAGGCCGCACATCCGTCCTAGGGCTTGGACATGGCCGAATCGGAGTTGAAGCAAGATTTCTTCATTACGCTCGGATTCCATCAAAGCTTGGAAATCCTCGTAAGTAGGACACATTTCTTAACTACAAAAGCTAAAGACGTGTGTTACCGGATTCCAAAACCTTGCCGCGGCATAGAGGAATGGAAAACGCAGCGGGGTGCGACCTAGTGTGAATAGTGCATTTATGCCGAAACCCCGAAAATTTAGCTTTTCCGAGCCATCCAAGTTGGCAATCCAATTTGAGAGATTTTGGACAAGGAACTCTTCCATTTGGTGCAAAAGAGTGTTGAAATGAGCAAAACTACGAAGCTGGGGCTTTTGGAAAAGATAAGATGTGAGTGGAAGACAGGTGTCAACATTCTTGTGGTTTTTTCCATGTTTGGCCGATCGGCCAAAAATAGTGCCGACCGACCACCATTTTTGGCCGATCGGCTAGTTATGATGGTCGATGGCCATTTCTTGTGGCCGATGGCCTCTCCCTTTGGCCAATGGCCTTCCCTCTTATCCTCAGAGTAGTCTATTTGCTGAGGATGCTGAGAACTTGTGATCGGTTCCACTTCCGATGCCTTTCAGTGTTGATTTTGCGAAGTCGCGCCTATTTGCTTATCGAGTTGTTGTACATTTGTTTTTCGAGTTGTATTTGTTTTGCTTATCGAGTTGGTATTTACACTTGGTTAACTTGTTAAGGTCTTTGTTTTACTTATCGAGTTGTTTTGTCGTTACTCGGTTCACTACCTGATTATAACATTGCGAGTGCTTAATTTTCAAACAAAAGCTCAATCTCATTTACATTGTTATGTAATATGATGTGATACGATGCGATGCATAGAATGTACAAATGCAACACTTTTTCAACAAAAAGCTTGTTTCATTCCATCATCTTTTCAAGTACATGGTTTTGAAGAAAATAAAACCTGCCTGCGGCAGTACAATGTGCTCAAACTACCAGTAAAAAGAAAAGTAAAACAAAAAAGGAAAAGCAACAAAATGTCTGAACAGAGCAAAAAAGAAGAAAAGCAGCAAAAGTCTAGATCAACATCAAATGGTCTCAAGCACGGGAATCCGTCCGGGTCCTCTTCCCGGACGAAGGTCTAGGAGCATCGTCGCCGACTCCACCATCTAAGCCCGAGCCCGAGCCCGAGCCATCTCTAGTCTCATTCTCAGACGACTTTGCCTCTGCCTCTGCCTCAGACTCATTGTCGTCTGGAATCGGTGCCCGTGAGCTGCTCCCAACATGAGTACGCCCGACTTTGGTGCGGAGGTGTGCTGTAGTCCCTCGCCCTGCTCTCCCTGCTCCTCGGGCGGGTACAGAAGGCCCAACTAGAGCACCTCCCGCGGCCGAAATCTGGAATGGGGCCTGAAAAGGACAGTGGGCAAATGCATCAGCCATACTATGCAGAATCAGGTATGAATATCAAACACAGTGTGTGAGTACAGTGTGTGAATGCTGTGAGCAGTGTATCAGTGCCGTAAGTGCTGTGTATCAAGTGCCGTATTGATATTACGATGCATCAGATCATGTGTGGAACAGAATGTGCAGAGTATTGAAACCGAGTTTGAGAGAACTTACCGGGATCTCATAGATGGTCAACAGGTTGATGCTCCACTGCAGCATCCCCATCACCGAGGCATTCAGCTCCAGGGACTGCCGGGTGTACTTGATCGAAGCCTACAAAAGTGTTGAGGGCATTAGTATTTTGTAGGATATCAAATGAATTGAAATGACTATACAAAATGTAAAGTATAACAGTACATACCGGGGTCAAGCCGTAGACTCCGACAAGCTCATGATCAGCCGGAGGAGGAGCGATGGGAATCTGGTAAGTCTGCCCACCCTGCCCTCGGCATGTCATCATGGTAGGTAGCGCTGGCCACTCGGCTCCCTGCCCTCTCTGAGACCCACTCCTACCACGGGCCCGAGTCGCCCTCGGTGCTCTTGCTCCTACCGCTGGCGCCGCAGGCCTCTCCCTCTCAGCTCAACGAGCACTACTCAGAGGCGGCATCAGATAGGTCTGGATAAACTCGGTGTAGTCACCCTCGTCTCTAAAGTGCTCCGCATCCCAACCTATCGTAAAATTGGCCATCTCTTATGGGGTGTACCTCTCTGTCTGCCTCATGGTTATAGAAGGCAGCTCTGGGACTATCTGCTCCGGTAAGCCCAAGGTCTGGCGCAAGAAGCGCTCGCCCAGGTACCAAGACCGACAGACCGGGCCCTCTAGCAGAATCCTGAATCGGGCAGTCTCCTGAGCGCTAGCATACCGATCCTCACGCGTCCGAACAGAGCCTGTGGTCGCCAGTGATCTCAGAATGATATTCAGTTTGTTATCTACTGTTATTGAAAGAATAATGTAAAGCGAAGCTTAAATGAACTGCAAATTCTAAAATACCTCTGCGGCGGTGATGGTGTCAAAATATCGGCGGAAGAATATGAAAGACTTCCGTGGTCTCCGCTCGCATCTCACGTTGAAGCGGTGAGAGAATGGAACGCCAAGGGGGACCTCCTCATCTGGCACTAGTAGGCATATACCGACAACTACAAAGTATAATAGGGCAAACATCAGTATGCTTATCAGATGAAGCAGGATGCAGAATAAAGCGGAAATCACAGAACCGTGTATTATGTAGTGTATTGTGCAGAGTGTACAGTGTGCGATATACGGTCGATTAAAGCGGTGCATGTTTGCGTATAGCAGTAATGGGCCATGATCGTTAAGCGACATATTGTGCAGTATGTGAAGTGTATTATACAATATGTGCAGTGTGTAAAGTAGATTATATATGTGCCGTGTGTGCAGTATACAACTAGTGTGAAACAGACTGCATGTGTACAGTGTATAGAGTACAGATAATGTAAAGTAGAAATGTAAAATAGAAAAAAGAAGGTGTACCTCCCAAGCCCGCCAGTAGCCTCCGAGCAACTGTCCGCTGCAGCGAGAGGATGAGCTCATATATCCGTAAAGTGTGGCTAGGCCAGCGCCACCCCAGTCGTAGCCGCGGATCCTAGTCACATCTACCAATGCACTCAGTAGACAAAGGAGCACAGTGTTCGCCCGGTCGGCGAAGAGAGTGGTCCCCAGCAGGAACATGAGAAAGCCGCAAGCATTCTGCTCCTCCTCCTCCTGAGTAGTAGGTGCCTGGATCCGGAAGTGATCCTCGAACCATGAGTACCTCACAAACCCTGGACGAGCAAGAGGTGGTAGATCGCCAAGCAAGTACGTCTGAGCGGCGTCCCACTCATCCATGTCTGTATCAAAGGGGATCGGATCACCCCCTACCCCGATGCCGGTGAGCATCGAGAAGTCAAAGGGAGTCATCGTCATCTCCCCTGTGGCAGAAAGGTGGAAGGAGTCGGTGTTGTCCCACCACCTCTCCACCAAAGCAGCAAGAAGGGGCCTGCTCACAGTGAGGCGAGAGAGACCTATGCATAAAGTGCCAAAGCTGGCCTGGTCGATGATGTGGCGGACCACATCGGGCAGCTCCATGTACCAACCACGAGCAACGGTGTTCCCATACCCCCAGAAGGCATAGGAATCTCCCTGTTGTCAAAACAAACAGTTGCGAAGCATTATTAGAAATACAGTTTTGAAAAGGATTTAGAACTGATGACAATGCAGTGTGTGTGCATGTGTTCAAGATTATACAGATGTCGTACGTGGGTGCGCTCACAGGTGAACTACAGCATATGATGTATCAGCGTGTTTGGGTTATTCAGTTGAAAATGTAGTGTGTGTGCATGTGTTCAAGATTATACAGATGTCGGACATGGGTGCGCTCACAGATGAACTAGAGCATATAATGTATCAGTGTGTTTGGGTTATTCAGTTGAAAATGCAGTGTGTGTGCATGTGTTTGAGTGCGCTCAGAATTGATGGCAATGCAGTGTGTGTGCATGTGTTTGAGTTCATACGGATATCGGGTGCGGGTGTGCTCGCGGTAAACTACAGCATATGATGTATCGGTGTATCCGGTTTAAGCAGTTAAAGAACAGAATTGACTATCGTAGTTATGTGTTCTACATTACGAAAAATGAAACAGAGGGAGAGTGTACCTCAGAAGCGCCGTACGACAGATGTGACTCTGGCTCGCGCAACTAAAGCTCTGGCGGCGCGCCCCTCGCATGACTCCTGAACTGGCGGAGGCCATCAGGAGGCAACACGTGTATCGCCGGCCTGTAAGCCGCCGGATCGAACGGCTGGATGTGGAGAGGTAGGAGCTCGACCTTGGGGTCCACATCCATCTCCCGGGGAACCCCACCCTGTGGCATGTCATCCGCCATCTCAGAAAGAGTGCAAAAAGGGCCGAGAATGTCGAAAATGGGTGAAAATGTGAAAAGTCAACCAAAAGTCAACCCCGAGAGGGTGAAAATGGGAGAAAAGGTTGGAGTGTGGAAAAGGCACGAAAACCAAGTAAACTCGGGGGAAAACAAACCCCAAGAAGTGGAAACTAAGAAAGAAACACCGAAAACCGAGTTTTGTTCAGTTCAAAGTGTGCGAAACGGGGAGGGTTTCGCGAATCGAACGACAAAAAGGGCTCTAAAACAAGGGAAAAACTCGGATTGAAAGTTGGGAAATCACCTAGAGGGAGAGAGGAGTGATTTTCGAGCTAGGATGAAGTGGAAGTATAAGGTTTAGAACCTTATATTTAAAGACTCGTGGCCAAAGGACAAAACTGCCCCGATACTGCAATTTTTGGCCGGTCGGCCAAATTGTTAGCCAATCGGCTAAATATTTGGCCGATGAGCTTATTTTGTGGCCGATTGATGGCCAGTGGCCTCCCCTTGTGGTCGATGCACCTCCCACACCCTTGTTTGGGTCATGTATGTGGTTTGGGACCTTCATTACTCAAGACAGTGCAAGAAAGTGCACTTTTTGAAGCTTAATTGGCCTTCGTGTTGACCTCGAGCTGTGTCTTCTGTGTGATCCTCGGTGCGCGCAAGGTGTATCCTTTCTCATATCCTTTTGTATCTTGCGAGTTCCGCAAATCGCTTTAAATATGTTATATTACAACGCTTTGTAATGACTGTAATAAACGCGCTCGTTACGTGTCTTGCTTTGAATAATGCCTCCTCTTATTTTGAAGTCGCATCTCAACATCGCGAGTGACGTGCCTTTCTATACACATTGCTTGCGTTATCACGCATGCTTTACTTACATGTGTACATTTTTCCTTGCTTTACACATTGTATACGTTACTGCGTATGCTTTACTTACATGTGTTCATGCATATCTCCAGGTTGTTACGCATTGTACACGTTATCACGTGTACTTTACTTACATGTGTTCATTCCTGCTATACACATTGCTTGTGTTATCGCGCATGCTTTACTTACATGTGTACATTTTTCCTTGCTATACACATTGTATATGTTACCGTGTATGCTTTACTTACATGTGTTCATGCATATCTCCAGGTTGTTACGTATTGTACACGTTATCGCATGTACTTTACTTACATGTGTTTATTCCTGTTATACACATTGCTTGCGTTATCGCGCATGCTTTACTTACATGTGTACATTTTTCCTTGCTTTACACATTGTATACGTTACCGCGTATGCTTTACTTACATGTGTTCATGCATATCTCCAGGTTGTTACGCATTGTACACGTTATCGCGTGTACTTTACTTACATATATTCATTCCTACTATACACATTGCCTACGTTATCGCGCATGCTTTACTTACATGTGTTTATTCCTTGCTTTACACATTGCACGCGTTACCGCGTATGCTTTACTTACATGTGTACATTGCTTTTCCCACTTAACACATTGTATACGTTGTCGCGTGTGCCTTACTTACATGTGTTTGTGCTTCACTTGCGTTGTTATGCACTTCTCACTTGCATTGCTATGCATGTTTCTAACGATATTGTACCTGTTAAGTTTTCTTTCTTTTTCAGGCACGATATTGTATGTATGGTTCATTTGAAGCTGGCACGACCAGACGAACCGAACAGGTATTATATTCTCCGCGTGAGACGTAGCGAGAATTGAATAATTCTCTTACATCCTTTCTGCATGTAATGTAGTTAGATTTGTGTATGCTTGCTTAAAACGGTTGCATGATTTGCTTCGTTACAGTTTTCTTTGCATGATCATAAGTTATGTTCGGCGTTGTGCATGTCATTTGCATTTTGCCCCTGCCTACGGGCACATATCTTTATTGCCTTGTATGCTTGTCTAAGTATTCGGCCTTGTCACAAATGGGTCGTCTCTGGGCTTTGACACTCACTCCCGTCATTTTTATGACTTTCGAGTTCTGTCAAAGAGGGACAACTGTAGACACCCTATTTTTGACCGTCTTCAAGACTTGGACGTCACCGTTTGAACACTCGGTGATCATCCATGCTCATGTTCAGTTTGAGTTCCCGGAGGTCTCGGTCGCGCGCCTTGCCTCAAGATCTCTCAACTTGACTGTTTTGGGATTGGTTGTGGACTAAGCACTTGTATTTCTATTTTTAAGGGAAGAGGGTGGCTTGTTGGCCATCCCCTCAACCCATCGGCCAAGGCATGAAGCCACCGGCTCCTTTTCCTTGCCATCGGCCAAAGGTGTTGGCCGGTCGGCACCTTTGTTGGTCGGTCGGCCATATATGTTGGTTAATCGGCCAAATTTTTCGGCCGACCCCTTTCCATCTGCTTTTGGCAGATATTTTATGCCAGCTGTCACAGCTGGCATCCACAATACACCCCTTCCATACACGTGTATGGAGGGATTTGCTCTTTTGTGTTAGCATCTCCAAGAAGCTTAGGAATTGAATTCCTATAAGAGGTCCCTCCCTTTTCAGGGGTTCTAGAAATCTGATATACAAGTTAGATATATCCCTCTCTCTCTATATCTCTCTCTATATTTGCGTGTGTTTTGGTGCCTTAAAGTGTGTTTTGTTCTTACTATTGCACATAAACACCTAGCATTACCCTATCCTTGGTTGCTGAGGCACTAGAAGGTTGATCTTAGAGTTCTTGAGCTGGTTTTGATCCAAGGAAGTTGCTGGAGTTGGTGTTCTTCAAGGTGTTCTTCAAGGGTGAGCAAACTACTTTAGATCCCCCTTTCTTGCTTAAGCTTTCAGACCTAGTTGCATATTGTTTTGAGCTTAGCTATAAACTGTAAAAAGTTCTAATTTTGTATGCTTAAGATGATTGTTTAAGGTCACGTTTTGGATGGGGGTTGTCTCCCCCCCTTTAGGCCTTGTTTGGCCTTGTTTTGTGCCTTTACTTTTGAGCTTTGGAACAATCTCATTTTGACCTTCTCACCACTGAAATCTAGAGGATTTTCAGTGGTGGAGAAGTAGTTTTGAAGTCTTAAAAAGGAGAGGGACACCCCCCTCTCCTTGTGTCTCATATGCTTGTGTTAATGGCTCATAATGTTAGCATGTTTGCTTAGCATGTCTTGGTTCTATTTCAGCACTTTTTAGTGACTTTTAGGACCTGCCTTAACTCCATTCCATGTTGGTTTGATGACATCTTTCATGCTTCACATACTTGTAGAGTAATCTTGCATATTTGCATAACATGCATCTTGTGTTTGGACCATCATGCTTGCATATTTTGGCTCAACTCAAAGAAGCTTTTAGTCATGTTTTACCATGTTTAAGCTCTGTTTGGTGTTGTCTTGGTCATGCATGCATTGTTTTGTATACCCTTGGTTCATTCTAGCTTGTGAGCTTTGTGCCTTGGGTGCATTAGCAAGTGTTGCTTGAAGTATTTCCATGATTTGGCATCATGTGAAATGTTATTTCAGTCCATAAAGTATGCTCAAATTCTTGCATTTATCGCCTATTCCATGCTTTGGATAGTTTGTGTTTTATGCCTCATAAATGTGTCATTGTGTATGCCATCATGCTTAGGCCTTTGGGATGCCATCTCATTGGGTATTTGGGCTTATTTTCACATGCCATAACTTTGATTTTGGTTGCTTAAATCATGCCATGTTTGGTTTCGATGGGTGTAGTGTAACACCCCCTTGGTAGCCTTGCATGCCTCTTGTCTTTGGAGTTGTGTTCTAGCTTATGTTGGTTAGTGTTGAGCTCACTTTTGGTCTTGTTTAGACCTGCCTTGGGACTATTTTAGGTCCCCTCGGCCCTTTGGGGCTTGCTTCATATAGCCTTGGTTCAAGTCCCTTGCCTAGTTTCAAGTTTTGGGCTTTATTGCATGCCTTAATTGCATGGTTTGTTTGATTCGGCATCATCCCTTGTATGATTTCAAAGCTTAGTGCATTGTCACATTCTCATGTTTATCACATCTCGCTCATGTTTGAGGATTGTGCATTGTTGCATAGTTTATGGACCAATATGTGTGCATGTTTGTCTTGCATTTTGGTGCCTTAGTCTTGGTGTTTTGGCCACTGTTTTGGGCATGGCTGAGGTCTTCCCATTTCTGTTTAAGTCCATCTTTGCATATAGTTGCATGTTTGACATATTGCATGTTATTACAAGCTTACTAGTTTACATTTTGTCACATGCTTGTGTAGGTTGCATTGAGTTGGCATGCGCATGTTGCATTACATTATTTGTATGTTTGCATTACATCATACTTACATGTTTGGTATATTGCATGACGTTTGACTAGTTGCATTACACAACCTTGTTGAATACTTGGCATGTTTATGTTACATTAGCTTAGCTTGCATGCTTTGCATTGTATTTGGTATATGTGCATTGCATTGTGTTTGGTTTGGGGTGTCAAACCAAACTCAAGGAGTGAGGGACGTTTCATACTTGAAGTGACGAAACGTGCCTCAACCCTCGGTCGCCGACTTTCTTGATCTAACATGATAGAGTGTGAAGCATTCATATGTGTTTTGTGCATCCATTTCACATTAATGTGCACACTTCGCTCTTTTGGCCATCATGCATTGACATGCGTGATTGATGGTCCAAGGGTCGAGGACCATACTCCCTTGAGCCCATGACATGATAGAGAGGGTGGTCATGCATACATTGCTTTGAAAATGTATTGCCATGCTCTGTTTGTCCTCTACTGCAGCAACACAGGATTCTGCAGGAAGAGATGGTCGACCGACCATCTTCAGTGCCGGTCGGCTAAACATTTCTGGCCGAGAGCTTAACTTTTGGTCGATGGCCCATTCCACATGGCCTATGTTCCTATATTCTAGCCGGTGACATCCCACAACATCCAGAAAGTGATTCAGAAGCATCCTTGAGACTTGTGCAGTTTTCAGAGGTGCAGAACAGTGTAAACAGAGGCAACATGAGCATGGCGACGGGTTTCCGAGAGAGGCGATTGAGCATGCATGCATTTGTCCCTCTTCCCAAGGCCTCTTTACTGCTTTAGTAGCTTAATTAATTCGCTTAATTAGTTAAGTGTTTTGTAATTAATTAATTAGCTTGTTAGCTAGTTGATTTGTATTATTCTTTCAGACCCTCCGTCGAGAGGGCGAATTGTGTAATAAGCGTGCGTATTTGTGATGCATGTCTTCCAACCTCCACTTCTTTCTCCCTTTTACTTACCTGCTTTCAATGGTTAGTTTTAGGTTATGTTTCAATTAGCATACTTATGCTTCGCATGTTTGCATCATTCATCTGTATTGCACGCACTGGGCTCGGCGCATCATACAAACCGCATAGTATTTCAATTCCAATTTAAATACATGTATCAAATTGTCGCATCTCATATGCCATCTTAGATAAGTCGAGCCTATTCTAATTGCATCTTTGCCTGCGTTGCATTAGCCATCTTAACATAAACTAGGATCACGCATTGATTACTAACTAGTTTCTTGTTTTGGCTCGGAGTACACTGTGAGTGTTTATGTTTTAGCACCTTGCATGTGTGTGAGTGTTAACATGACAGCATGATTGCCATGAGGCTAATTGCTTATGTGATATAACTGCCTGAATGCCTGTGGGTGAAGGTTGGATTACTTCAATTGGGACAATTTCTTGAAATCCGCATTTTGGCCTACTTGCGAGTAGCAAACTTCAAACCATTTCCAAACAAACGGATATGCGATACTTTGTTCCAAATTAGGCGATCTAGTCTATGCTTGTGTGTTGTGCGCATCACATAGTAATTCTAGCTAATTAACCAGAATAAGAACGCATGTGTTTTCAAAAACAAGATATCATGTTTAGTACAGGCCGATCTTTGATCGGGCGAGCGGGGGTGCTCATAGATGACCTTCCCCAATCGTACCCAAGTTCTCGAGCCAAGGCAATTTTGGTGATGACGGACACGTGGCCTTAGGCAACAAGTCGGGGTTTCCTAAATTTCCCAAAAATAAAATATTTAGGTGCCGACTCTGTATCTGGCAAAACAGTCCATGCTTTTTTCTTAAAAATTAGTTTTCCAAAACGATTTGCCGGATTTGGACTCTTTGGTGATTTATCAATCTCACATCACACATTGTGACACAAATGAGTCCGAACTGTAGCACGGGAGCCCCTCTCCCCAGGGCGCGTCTACACCCTTGAGATCACAACCGACCTCCTAAATGCAGAATAGACAAAGATGACCAACATGATCACATGGACAAATTTGATTTGGAAGTGTTTATGGCTGGACTTCAGAATGAAGTTGCCTACGTATCCCGAAGATGGGAGTCAAGCCTTACTGTAGACACCCCATTTTTGACCGTCCTCAAGACTTGGTTGTGCTTGTAGGTACACCCAACAACTAGTTCGATTGCTCGCCGAGTACTCAACTGTCGCGGCGGAACGTCACAGGTTTGAGCTTTCCAAACCCTGTATCCTTCCTACCCCATTTTTGGACCTTGTATTGGCCCTTTCTGCATGCTTTTTGGAAGGCACTACCGGCCGCTTTTTGGCCCTGCCAGCCTTGACTTTGTGCCTGCCGGCCATTCATAGAGCCTGCCGGCCATCAATGAGCCACTGTCGGCCACCACTGATGGCCGGCAGACCCCCTGTCTCAGCAGGGTTCACGCCAGATCTTTTGAGCCAACTAGTTTTCACTCAGCTCTCCTCCATACACGTGTATGGAGGGATGAGGCCCTTTTCAAGCTTGTTGAACAAGCTTTGCATTGCCTCTCTTCTATATAAGGAGAGGCTCCTCCTCCATTTCAGAGGTTGAGATTTTGGAGGTTTGAGATATAGATATAGTTTTGTATCTATATCTCTCTTTGTTCTTCATATTTGGAGCCAAAAGTGTAGTATTGTCTTACTTTAACACACAAACACACACTCAAACACCTTGCTTGTGTTTCTGAGGCTTCTTGAGGTTCCTTTTGGTGTTCTTGAGGTGGTTTTGGATCAAAAAGGGTGCTGGAGCTGCAGCCTTGAAGGTGGTCATCAAGGGTGAGAAACTTAACTTTTAAACCCCCATTCTTGTTCAAGCTTTTGAACCTATTTGCATGTTGTTTTGAACTTAACTTCCTACTGAAAAAAGTTCTATTTTTAGGTGTTTTCGATCTTTGTTTAAGGTCATTTTTTTGTTGGGGGTTGTTTACCCCCTCTTAGGCCTTGTTAGGCCTTATTTTGAGCCATCCCTTTAGTCTCTTGTTGAACCCTTTGCATGACCTTCCTAGCACTGAAATCCAGAGGGTTTTCAGTGGTGGGAAGGTGGTTTTGGTGTCCTAAATAGGAGAGGGTCACCCCCTCTCCTTTGTGTCTAATTTACTAGCTTCATATGCCTCATGTGTGAGCACCTTAGGTAAGTTTATGTTGGCCATATTTTAGCTTGTATTTGGGCTTATTTTAGCATGGCATGCCACTGTTTTTGCCTGGTTTGGTCACTCCTTGAATGCTTCATGTATGTGTAGTGTAATCCCATTTGTGGCTCATCAAAGTAGCATGTCTTTCTTGGATGTGTTGGCTCCATTTCAGTAGGTTTTTGGTGATGTTTTACCATGCCTTAAATCTATTTTGGGTCGATTTTGTTACTCCATGCATGTATAACACACTTGTAGTGTAAATCCCTTAAACTAGCTTTATATGTTTCATGCTTTGACATGTCATTTTAGCTTGTTTTGTTTCCATTTCAGTAGGTTTTTGGTGATGTTTTGCCATGTCACACCTCTGTTTTGGTTTGGTTTGGTCACCCCTTGCATGTTCCATACACTTGTAGTGTAATCCTCTCTATTGCCTTAACATGCATTATGCTTTAACATGTCATTCTAGCATGTTTTTGGCCTAGCTCTGAGGAGACTTTGTTCATGTTTTGTCATGCTTAAGGTCTGATTTTAGTTGTTTTGGCCATGCATGACTTACTTTGTATAGCTATGGTCTAATCTAGCTTGTTGGCTTTGTGCATTGAGTCTCCTTGCATGCATTACTTGGACTATCTGAATGATTTGGCATCGCTTGTTATGTTATTTCAGTCCATATTGTATGCTCATATACTTGCATTTATCACTCCTCTAATGCTTTAAAGGGTTTGTGTTTATGCCTCATGAATGTGTCATTGTGTATGCCATCATACTTAGGCCTTTGGGATGCCATCTAAGTGGGTTTTTGGGCTCATTCTAACATGCCATAACTCTGATTTTATTGGCTTAAGTCATGCCATGTTTGGTTTTGATAGGTGTAGTGTAACACCCTCTTTGGTAGCCTTGCATGCCTCATGTTTTTGGCGTTGTGTTCTAACTTGTGTTAGCTAGTTTCGAGCTTGTTTTTGGTCTTGTTTGGACCAGCCTTGGGACTGTTTTAGGTCCCCTTGGACCTTTGGGGTTTGACTTGTGTGGCCATGGTTTGAGCCCTTTGGTTAGTTTCAAGCTTTAAGCTTTCTCATATGCTTTGCTTGGCTCGTTTGTGTGATTTGGCATCATTCCTAACATGATTTCAGAGCTTGTAGTATTGTCATACTTGCATGCTTAGCCCCCTTTTAAGTGTCCTTGAAAGTGGCCCTCCCAAGCCTAGGTGTTGGACCATTTACACATGCATGCTTTGACTTGCTTTCATGCTTCAATCCATCACCTTTGGCCACTGATTTGGGCCTATTTGAGAGCTGTCCATTTTGGTTTAAGTCCATCCTTTGCATGTTGTCGCATGCTTGCCTTGCATGTTATCACATGCTTGTTGCATATTTAGTACCTTGCATGTTGTTGCATGCTAGTATGTTGCATGTTTGTTGCATGTTTATCCCTTTATCATGTTGTCACATGCTTATCTCATTTTGTATGTTGTTGCATACTTGTCCACCTTTGCATGTTTGCATGCCATTAGCCTTGTTAGGTTATTCATGTTGCATTCCATGTCCGCATGCTTGAGTCACACTGTGTATGCCATGCTTATGTTGCATTGTTGTTTGGATTAAGTGTTAATCCAAGCACGAGAAACGAGGGACGTTTCATACTTCAAGTGATGAAACGTGTCTGAATTCTCGATCGCCGACGCTCTTGATTAAACATGATAGAGTTCTAGGCTTTATGTGTTTATTTGTGCATTCATTTCACATTGATTTGCACAAGTTGGATCTTTGGCCATCATGCATCGAGATGCGTGATTGATGGTCTTGGATCTGACTATGCCTCTCCCTTGATGTTTTGAGGTGATATGGAGTGGCATAGTGCGTATATACCCTTGGGAGACCCTCCCTTTTCTTTATTTTTTGCTCTGCTGCAGTTTGGTGTCCCAGCATATCAGTGGCCGGCACCCTCTTGTTGTTGGCCGGCAGTGCATTGTTGATGGCGAACAGTGTGCATCCTTGGTCGGCAGTATGGTCGGCAGCAGCTGGCCGGTAGGCCACTGATGCACTCCCCAGTATGTTTTTGGTAAGATCTAACAGCAAGTTATCAAGGACACCCTGCAGACAGAGCCTCTAAAGAGCATCCGGAGAGCTTTCGGGACAAGAACTGAGCATGCACCTTCCGCTTCTTTGAACAGAGCTGGAGCAGCATTATTTGTCACTTTTCATTTGTAGTTAGTTAATTAATTAAGTTTTGTAATAATTAGTTGTAGCTAGTTAGACATTTAGTTTTCTAATAATTAGTTAGCTTGTTAGTTCGTTAATTAGTTGGTTTGTATTATTTATTCGGACCCTCCGTCGAGAGGGCGAATTGTTGTACTAAGTGTGCGTGCGTGTGTGCATGTCTTCCAACCCCCATTTCTTTCTCCCTTTTATTTACATGCTTTTGATAGTTAGTTTTAGGGTCATTTTCAATTAGCATACTTACGCTTACACGCGTGCATCCATTCATCTGTCTTGCATGCACCGGGCTCGGCGCATCATAAAAATTGCATCGTATTTCAATTCCAAGTTGAATACATGCATCAATTGTTGCATCTCATATGACATCTTAGAATAGCCGAGCCTATTTCTAGTTGCATTTTTGTATGTGTTGCATTAGTCATCTTAACATGAACTAGGATCATGCACTGATTACTAACAAATTTCTGTTTTGGCTCGGAGTACTCTGTGAGTGTTTATGCTTTAGCATCCTTGCATGAGTATGAATGTTGCCATGATAGCATGCTTGCCATGAGGCTAACTTCTTAAGTGATTAACTGCCTGAATGCCTGTGGGTGAAGGTTGGATTGTTTGAATTGGAACAATTCATTGAAATCCGCATTTTATCCTACTTACGAGTAGGAAACATCAAACCGTTTTCAAACAAACAAATATGCGATGCTTTGTTCCAAATTAGGCGATCTAGTCTATACTTGTGTGTTGTGCGCATCACATAGTAATTCTAGCTAATTAATCAGAATAAGAACGCATGTGTTTTCAAAAACAAGATATCATGTTTAGTAGTGGCTGATCTTTGATCGGGCGAGCGAGGGTGCTCATAGATGACCTTCCCCAATCGTACCCAAGTTCCCGAGCCGAGGCAACTTTGGTTATGACGAACACGTGGCCTTAGGCACGAGTCAGGGTTTCCTAAATTTCCCCCAAAAATAAAATATTTAGGTGGCGACTCTGTATCTGGCAAAGCAGTCCATGTTTGGCACTTCTTTACAAAAAATCAGTTTTCCAAAACGATTTTCCAAATTTGGACTCTTTGGTGATTTATCAGTCTTGCATTGCACTTTGCGAGATCAGATTAAGAACCGTGACATATTGAGTCCGAACTGTAGCGCAGCAGCCTGAGGGCGCGTCTACAGTTTTTGGCCACTCTGCTGGGGACTTAGAGAACTTGACTCGAACTCATGATATCTTGTTTTGATTACACTTATGTGTCTCTTTGCATTGCATTTGCATTGGTGCACTTAGGACACCGTGTTTGCCGTATGCTATTCCTGAACGGCTTGCCAGAGGCTTGCTTTGAGAAGCGTGCCATAAGGCTGACCGGTTGCGGGCTCTGCCACGACGGGAACACAAACCCCGATTTTTACCGGGGCACCTTTTTTGACCATTTGACCTAGTGCATATCGGAATCCGTAGTGACTATTCCGAACTAGGACAGGTTGCTTACCCGATTATAGGTTGTTTAAAACTGCTGTATGCGTAGTGAAACCCTAGCTCCTGACAAAATTGGAAAGGGAAACCTTGCCCCAACATAGGGGTGTTTTGGCTCTCATTTGCTTGCTATGTGCTATTAGAGTGTATCTCTACAGGGTTGTGCGTATCAGTTTGCAAATCTGGGTATCAGGCCTGAGGGCATCAGTATTTTGGAGGAATCAGTTTTACTTAAGGGTATCAGTTTACATGCAGAATTCAGTAATGAGTAAAGTTATTCAGCCATGCTTATATCTGTTCTGGTGAAACCAGGCTGAGATGCTGCTTGTTTTCTCTTTTGCTAGGGGGGTAGTCTTGGAACGGTAGCTTCAGAAGGCTTTGATATCCTCCCAGGTTCATTAGATTTGTGATGTTAGACTTTGTCAGGTCAGAGATTCAATTCAAGAATAGCCAGTGTTTTCCTTCGCTCAGGCAAGGCAGAGAAAGGCCGGTCAAGGCTCACCGATTCATCAGATCCGTTAGTCACCAGTCATATCACATCTATTCAGTTTAGCAGAATCATGATGACGCAGAATTCAGAAGAAATCGTGGTCATGACAGCGGCTTTAAACCAGGGAATCACCATACAGGGTGAGACCGATGTTGACATGCCACACCCGTCCAGGTCACCTGCCACACATCCAATCTTGGAACCCCGATTATTTCAGACCCGTGAGCCTATTATTTTTGAGCTGATGGGAATGATTGGCGATCTTCAGAGATCTGTGGCTGTTCTAGCCTACGGAATGTCGGCTCTGCCACCGACCACATCGTATGCCGGGAATTTCATGCCAGAAGAGCCCCCGCTATTGGGGTGAATTGTAATTGAACTTAGCCAACCTGAACCCATCCTAAGCATAGGCAATGGCATGCCAACAACAACCGGGTTTTCCACTGATGTATCGACCCAAACCTTTGACCAAGCTGAGGCTAGTGGAAAGAACAAGATGGGGGCAGACACTGATCCCTATGAACAACTTCTGCAGGCTGTTGAGGTTTTGAAAACCAAAGGACTGAGCAAACAGCAAGTGCTCCCAGTTACTGAGGAAATTTTAGATAACACTTTCATTACTCAGAATGAGGGCAGTTCAAGCCAAGGGGAAAGTCGAGAGAAGGGCCGTCATACCAAAACCATTCCTTCCAACCCTAATCCTACACCCGGGAAAGATCAGCAGACCAAGCCAGTACCTACTGATCCCTTTTCTAGTGTACCCAACAAAAATCCACAAACCTCGAAGTATCTACCCCGAGGTCGCAGGGTCTTCCATGCGCTCTATATGCCTTTGTCCAAGGCTCTTCAAATCCTTGCTAAAAAGGGGCATCTCAAACCCCTCGAGCCTCGGCCTCTCCCTAGTCGTCTTCCACCTAGTCATGATGCCACCCAGTACTGCGCGTACCATCAACAAACTGGTCATAGCACCGATAATTGCTTCTGTCTTCGCCACGAGGTATAGGATTTGATTGACAACGAGGTTATTCTCTCACCAAGCTCAACAAAGTCTATCGTCACTGGATCAGTGAACCTGGAGGACAATGTGATCTGATTAGGGGATAAACCACCTGCGGGCGGAGCTCAGTTTACTCTAGATGTGGCGTATGGCACGCACTATTTTGAGCATTTGCAAATGCTAGTTTTTGTACTTTCTGACTTGGGTATTCAGTCAGTTTTGTTGTCTTGTATATAGTCAGTCTTTTCATACTGAGTCAGTTGGGTCTGTTTTGTTGTATCGAGTCAGTCCTGTTTTGTTAGAGTTGGGTGATTCCGGGCGTGTTACCTCGGATATCACTATTTTGTTTTGTGTTTGTCTTTTCGCTTTCTTTTGCGTCTGTTTCTGTCATGGAGCCTGTGGGGGAGTGGATTGGAAATACTCTTCCAGTCCTGGAAGACGCCAATGATCCTCAACTAGTCACCTGAGAAGATACAAAGACTCCGGTCGAGGATGCCGGAATTAGCTCTCTGGTGGACAAGTCAGTTCCTTTGTTCCAGAAAGCTTGGTGATTGAGTTCTGAAAGTCATGCCCCTCTCGTATCTGAAGTTCTTGTATTTATACACATTCCCTATGCCTCGGGGCCAGAGTTTATTATTCTTTTATTATTATTTTGTTTGTCCTGATATGCCTCCTCAAATCCATTCGGCCCTAAGAACGTATTCGGCATCCCAATCGAGCGGAATGGAGCCGTTAAGCTCCTGGCTCTTCGGGTGCTCCAGATTTCGTTCTTCTAATTATTCGGCTCCCACAATTGCCCCCCAAGCGTTTTGCCAATGACAGTTGGGTGAAACGCTTGGTTCCGTTTTTCAAATACTCTGAACCGAAGTTAGGGGTCAAAAAAAAGTTTTTACGTGGGGGTTTAATTACCCGCCCTTTTAATCGATGCTTCAACTTCCCTATCCTTCGAGCACGCCCATTTACTATGATTTAAAATCTGGTGTTTTTTCGAATCCATATTCTATGACGCTGGTTACTGGATCGCTCCTCAAATTGCTCTTGCAACTCTTTCGTCTGCGATAATCTTCATTTTTTGTAAGTTTTCCTCCCTCCTGCTATGAAGCTTTTCCTAGCTTGTTTGTTCCGTCACATGTTCTTATAGACAATAGGATTTGGCGAAACACTTGAGAGACCTCCTTTCATCGGATCGAATTGTTAGCTTTAGACGCCATTTCTCTATTCCCGGTGATGTCCATCTATCGTTCGTGGCGGACGGCACTCTTGACATAGAGAGGGAGGACAGAACCACGATTGTCTTTCCCCTTTTGTCGATTGTAGAGGGTGGAGTCCGCTTTCCCCTTCACCCGTTTCTAAGGGCTGTTCTTCGCCACTGGGGTTTGATCCCTTCCCAACCCAATGTGAATTTTTATAGGATTATAATGGGCATAATAGCGCTGAACCGTTGCCTCGGGATTAATCTTGGCCTTCCTGCCATTCGGCACTGTTATGCTCTGGCCAAATCCTCAGGCCGGTATGGGCGTTACTTCCTCAGAGCCAAGGACACAGACCATCAATTAATCACTATGCTTTCCAGCTCTGGGAAACGAGTTGATGATGTCATGGTCGTTGTCCGCGGCAACTGGGAGTTCGGCGAAGGGGAAGGTCATGTCGATCCTATCCCTAGATGTAGGGGCGAGCCAGGTCACCGAGTGCTCTCTTGTTTGTATTGTGTGCTCGAATTTACCACACCCCGTTTTCCTGAATCTTAGGGCTTGTCTTGTGCAGGGGACGATCTAAAGAAAATCCATGCTTCAACTGTCGACGCCATTCTTTCGGACATCAGGATTGCTCTGAATTACTTTGGCCATCGCAGTTTCCATAAGCAGGGAAGGGCGGCTCACATTCTGCTTTGCTACGAGCCTACATACACGACCTTTTCGGCCGCGAAAAAGATACCGATTCCGAAGGGGGAAAGTTTTCTCGTAGCTCGTATTTTTTCCGATTTCAAAAAATTGAGACAGATAGGTTTCGAAAGGTCCCATTCGGAAGTATCCGAAACTGCCGAATCGGATCAGTCTGAGGCCGAATCTGAGGAAGTGTTAGATTCTGCCGACGTTCCTCTATGCACAGACGGACCTTCCATCTCGGTATCCGCTGACATGGCTGAGTTAAGCCTGACAAAGCTCGCCAAGAAGGCGAATGCGGAGTGGTTAGCTGCACGACGGAGAGCGGAAGGCCTTTTGGCCGAACCGACCACGAATGAATCTCATTCCCTGCCGGTTGCCGAATCAAAACGGTCGGGAATTGTTGAGGCGGCAGCAAATAAGAATGCCGAATCTGCGTTGGTTGGGAAGGCCGTTCAGGATGTTAAGGCAAAGGCGGAGAAACGCGCCAGGGATCGTGAGATCGATTCAAATGATCACGGCCGCGTCCCGAGTGGGGATCGAGTGAGGCTCGGCCGCCGTGATTCACCAATCGCAAGAAATATCTTTGGTTCCGGATGCCTCGGCTTAAGGACCCAGAGGTCGCGTTCGGCATGGCAACGTCTCTGTCGTTGCCATGTGATATGGAGGCTTTCCGGTTGGAATCGGATTTGAATGCGACAATTTTAGCCGCGCAGTCGGCACTTTTGGTGCATATTTTGACTTTTCCTTCGCTTCATCTAAACACTGTTCGCGTTACCTTTTCGTGCGTATTTTGAATTCCTCTTTTGCAGACCGTTGGTAGGATAGGCGTAGGCGCCCGTCATTTCGGCCGTCAAGCGATTAGTCATTTACGAAAGCAAAATTTGAGGGCGAGAGAAAAGGGCGACGGCAATTTTTAAAACAAACCGAAGCTTCTCGGGTAGAGGGCGAGGTAGAGGAGCTCGTCTCGCGGATAAGTTAAGAGCGAGGCCGACAAGAAGGCGACGATATGCAAGCGCACTTGGTTTGACCCAAAAGGCGGCTGCCGACTTAGAGGCTAGGTTGGCCGAAATGAAGGCGGCGAAGGAAATTGCCGATTCAAAAGGATTCGAAGCCGGGAAGAAGGCTGGCCTCGCCGAATACGTGGACCAGGTCTCTCGGTTTGAGAATCGGGGCTTCAAACATGGTTGGCACAAGGCCCTTAGCTTTCGAGTTTGAATATGCCAATACCGTATGAACAAATTGACATCGATCCGTTGGAGACTGATTCGGAGGGTTGATCTTTACCATACACAATTGTTATGAGCTCGAGAAAGTATTTTATTTTCTGTTTCACTTGTTTTTGTTGTTTTGTATATGTTTATCCGACATTTTTAATGCGGGTTGATATTTTAAAAGTTATGATACAGAAAGTTGTAAAATGTTATGAATTCTGCGCAATGTGCTGATGGGATGTTTCTTGATGGATATATAATGTCTTTGCCTTAGTCATACTCGTGGGCTGGCCGAGGCTTTCAGATAATGTGGCTGAATAAAAATGGGCTGCCAAGATTAATAAATCTGCCCTTGCTTTGGCCAGGGCGCGAGCGTGAAGGGCCGAATGGTTCATACTCGTGGGCTGGCCGAGGCATTCAGATAATGTGGCCGAATAAAAATGGGCCGCCAAGATTAATAAATCTGCCCTTGCTTTGGCTAGGGCGCGAGCGTGAAGGGCCGAATGGTTCATACTCGTAAATTTGGCGAGGCATTGAATAATGTGGCGAATAAAAATGGGCCGCCAAGATTAATCATCTGCCCTTGTTTTGTGTCGTGATATCCACGGGGCGCTCGAATCCGGAGACTTGTTCGCCCTAGGGTGTCGTGCACGAAGGGCTCGGTCGGAGACTTGTTTTGGCCAATCGTGATATCCACGAAGGCGCTCGAATCCGGAGACTTGTTCGCCCTAGGGTGTCGTGCAAGAAGGGCTCCGGTCGGAGACTTGTTGACCCTAGGGTGTCGTGCACGAAGGGCTCAATCGGAGACTTGTTTTGGCCAATCGTGATATCCACGAAGGGTGCTCCGAATCCGGAGACTTGTTCGGCCCTAGGGTGTCGTGCACCGAAGGGGGCTCCGAATTCGGAGACTTGTTTTGGCCAGTCGTGATATCCACGAAGGGCGCTCCGAATCCGGAGACTTGTTCGGCCCTAGGGTGTCGTGCACCGAAGGGGGCTCCGAATTCGGAGACTTGTTTTGGCCAATCGTGATATCCACGAAGGGCGCTCCGAATCCGGAGACTTGTTCGGCCCTAGGGTGTCGTGCACCGAAGGGGGCTCCGAATTCGGAGACTTGTTTTGGCCAATCGTGATATCCACGAAGGGCGCTCCGAATCCGGAGACTTGTTCGGCCCTAGGGTGTCGTGCACCGAAGGGGGCTCCGAATTCGGAGACTTGTTCGGCCCTAGGGTGTCGTGCACCGAAGGGGGCTCCGAATTCGGAGACTTGTTTTGGCCAATCGTGATATCCACGAAGGGCGCTCCGAATCCGGAGACTTGTTCGGCCCTAGGGTGTCGTGCACCGAAGGGGGTTCCGAATTCGGAGACTTGTTTTGGCCAATCGTGATATCCACGAAGGGCGCTCCGAATCCGGAGACTTGTTCGGCCCTAGGGTGTCGTGCACCGAAGGGGGCTCCGAATTCGGAGACTTGTTTCGGCCAAAGACGTTGAGCTCAAACATGTAAAAACACGAGATCTTTCATTACAACGAGATGTTTACAACTATCAAGCCCACAGGTCGGGTCATTGATAAAATTTACGCAGATGTGTCGAATTCCACGGCCGGGGCAGGCTTCTCCCTGACATGTCTGAGAGCCGATACGCACCAACACCTGCAACGGAGTCTATCTGATATGGACCGTCCCAGTTCGGGCCAAGTTTTCCATCGGACGGCCTCCGGTCGGCTGGTAATACCTTCTTTAGGACCAATTCTCGGGGTTGTGGCGGTATGGCGAACTCGCCGATTGTATGACTTTGCGAGCTGCTGCTGATAACGTGCCATGGATGCCAAGGCACGGTCTCTTCGTTCTTCAATAAGAACCAGGTCCAGGGCGAGCATCATGTCGTTTCGGCCCGTGTTAAAGGCTTGCGATCTCAAAGTTGGTAAGCCAATCTCTGGGGGTAAGATTGCCTGGGTTCCGAAGCATAATGCAAACGGCGTTTCTCCGGTAGATCGTCTCGGCGTTGTGCGGTGGGCCCAGAGCACACTCGGCAACTCTTCAACCCATCTGCCTTTGGCATTTTCCAGCCTCTTTTTGATGCCGTCTAAGATGGATTTGTTTGAAGCTTCCGCTTGACCGTTACTTTGGGGATAGGCTGGCGTAGAGAAGTAGGGTTCGATACCGTACTTGCTGCACAATTCTCGGTATACGCCACAATCGAACTGGGTACCATTATCCGAGATCAGTGCTCTTGGAATGCCGAATCGTGTAATGATATTCCTCCACACAAAGCGCTTGATGTCGGAGTCCCGTATATGGGTTAGAGCCTCCGCTTCGACCCACTTTGTGAAGTAGTCTGTTGCCACAATTAGAAATCGCTTATTCCCTGGGGCCCTCGGCAGTGGTCCTACGATATCAAGTCCCCACTGAGCAAACGGCCAGGGGCTTGTAATTGAATTTAAAGCTTCTGCAGGCTGATGGGTTAGTGGGGAGAACTTTTGGCATTGTTCGCATTTCTTGACATAATTTTCTGCGTCGGATCTCATCGTCGGCCAATAATATCCTTGCGTTATCGCTCGGTGGGCCAGGGAGCGTCCCCCCGAATGGGCACCACAACTGCCCTCATGTATCTCAGTGAGCAGCTCCTCTACCCTGTCCGGGTGCACGCATTCCAAGTATGGACCAGAGAGGGACTTTTTGTAAAGCCTTCCTTGTGGATCTAAGTAGTACCGCAGGGCCTTGTTTCGCAGTTTATGTTCTTCTTTCTTGTCCTCTGGGAGTTGCTCGGAAGAAAGGAATGCAGCAATGGGATCCTTCCAACTTGGAGCGGATTCTATAATGTTGATGTGGGTTTCCTCCAGTGGGCCGATACTTGGTTCTGGGACGAAACCTACTTCTATGGTATGCTTGAGCTCGGAGTTGATGGCGGAGGCTAAGCATGCCAGGGCATCCACGTTTGTGTTTTGGTCGCGTGTTATTTGGTTTAGTTCATGATGGTCGAATTTCATTAGCAAGGTGTTAGCCGTTTTCATATAGGCCGCCATACGCTCGTCTCTTGCCGCGTACTCCCCCTTCAGCTGGTTGATTACCAATTTTGAGTCACAAAATACCAGCGCCATGTGAATGTGCGTTCATGATCCGGCTAACGATGCTTCATATTAAACCGTTATTTGATGCTTCGAAGCCGAGCTTGACAGCCTGTTCAATTACTGCGCCGTCTGGAGACATGAGTACGACGGCCTACGCCCTGCTGGTTAGACGCTCCATCACAATATAACTGCCAAATGTCCCCAACATAAATTCTCAATCTGGGTTTGACCGAACTTGGTTGCCTTTGGCGGGGCGTCATCGAGCTTGAGGTCGGCAAGCCCTCTGTGGTCGGTGACAAAGTCGGCAAGCACCGCCCTTGATTGCGGTTTTGGGTAAGCGAATGTCGATAGCCGAGTTCAAGAGCCCACTTGAAACACGCTACGATGCTGCGTTCCTTAATCTTGTCGAAGGGATAGTCTGTTAGGACCCTAATCTTGTGTCCTTAGAAGTAATGCATCGGTTTTCTTCGCCATGACCAAGGCTAGGGCGAGTTTTTCAAGCGGTAGATAACGTGTTTGGCGTCCACCATTGCCTTGCTCACATAATACCTGGTATTCTTTGCCCTTCCTCATCTTTTAATGTCTGGTTGGCAATACATCGGAGCTGCCGGATATAGAATGAGGGGTCGTGGCGGGTGTTGTTAGAAGAGGCACTGTCCGGAGATATGTCTTGAGCAGTTAAAAAGGCGCCGCATTCGGCGGACCATTAAAGCTATGCCTGGCGTAATGTCCGAAAGAACTGTCTGCGGTGATGCGTAGATCGACTAATGAACCTATTGAGTCGTGACCATTCCCATCAACTTTTGAACTTCTTTTGACGAGCGGGGAACTCGGTTCCAAAATTGTGACTTGCCTCGGGTTGGCTTCGATTCCACGGTGATTGACGATATAACCCAGGAATTTGCCGGAGCCGATCCCGAATGCGCATTTAGAAGCGTTTAACTTCATTCTGTATTTGCGTAGGGTGTCGAATGTCGTTTCCAGGTCGGCTATATGAGTTTGTTCTTCTTTGGATTTGACCACCATGTCGTCAATGTATACTTCCATAGTGTGTCCGAGCTGTTCTTTGAACATCGTGGTGACCAATCTTTGGTAAGTTGCCCCTGCGTTCTTTAGTCCAAAAGGCATAACTCTGTAGCAGTAGGTCCCTCTTGGAGTAAGGAACGCAGTTTTGTCCTGATCATCCGGATTCATGGCGATCGATGGTAGCCTCAGAGGCGTCGAGGAAACTCATACGTCGGTGGTATTTGTCGCATCAACGAGTTGGTCAATTCTTGGTAAGGGGAAGCAATCTTTGGGGCAAGCTTTGTTCAGATCGGTGAAATCGACGCACACTCGCCAAGTTCCATTTTTCTTTTTCACCACCACTGTGTTGGAGAGCCACGTGGGGTAGGTGACCTCCCTAATTGCCCCGGCGTCAAGCAATTTGTCAACTTCTTCTACAACGGCGGCAGTGTGTTCTGCGGAGGATCGCCGGCCTTTTTGGATGATCGGCTTGCGTCGGGGATCAACATTCAGATGGTGCTGGGAGACTGACGGGTCTATACCCGGCATCTCGTATGGAGTCCATGCGAAAACGTCGAGATTGCCGAGTAAGAAAGTGATCAGCTGCTGTCGGTCGACCTGGCTCAGCGAGGCGCCGATCATAAAAAACTTTTCCGGGCTCCCATCAATGTCAACTCGGTCCAAACCTTCCGTGGCCTTTTCATCTGGTTGACGTCCGACGTCGTCCAGGATTTCTCGATTGGGCGTTTCGATGGAGTTGACTTGCAGTTCTTTCGGCGGCTTATCAGCGAGAAGGTAACATGCTTGTGCTGACTGTTGAGAGCCACGGATCTGCTCAACGCCGTGTTCCGTCGGGAAACGTAACAGCTGGTGGTAAGTGCTTGGGACGGCCTGCAGGGTGTGCAACCATGATCGCCCCATGATGAGATTGTACGGCGACGGTAACCTGACGACCAAAAACTCCACATCCACCGTTATGGAGCCATCTCGAATGGGTAGACTGATCTTTCCCAATGGGTACTCCGGGTTGGCGTTGAAGCCGAATAATGGATAAGGAGCTGGAGTCAGATCCGAATCGTTGAACCCGAGTTTGATGAGAGTTTTATAGTACATAACTTCTGAAGTGCTTCCCTGGTCGATAAGGACGCGTTCGACGATAAACCTGTTCACGCGTAGTGCAACAACCAGAGGATCTATGTGTGGGAGTGTTACGCCGCGCAAATCGGAGTCGTCAAAGGTGATGGTTGGCATTTCACGAAGTCGGGGTCGCTTAGTTGGTGTGAGCTGACGCTGGGGGCTCGGAAGTGATTGAATTGCATGTACAGTTGGGGCTAGCGGTAGGCTGTATATCATATGTACGGTGTCATGCGGGGCGCCTCTTGGGCGACGTGCGTCCTCGGTCACCTCTTCAAGGCAATCGGTCAAGGCGCGGCGATCATTGCCGTCGTGCTGTTGGCCCCGAGGTCGTACGGGACCTCTTCTGGGGAGTGGCTCAGAGACCGTGAGCCCTGCCCGTCCTGACTTTGCTTTTTCTAAGGCCAGATCGCGGCGAAGGCGTTCGTTCTCGGCGATGATGTTATCTAAATTCTGTTGGGTCTGTCTGGCTCGTTCTATGGTCGCTTGCATCATCGCCTTTGTTGAAGTCGTTGGTGAGTTAGAGTTCGAGGCGCGTCGGTGCGCGATGGTTTCCTTTCAGAGCGCATTTACCGGAGTGGAGTCGTCTCTTGGTGCGATCTCGTCGGTGGCTACCGGAGGATCTGCAGTCACGCCTTTCATGGATATATTTGAGTATTCCCACAGACGGCGCCAATTGGGGGGGAGTGGATTGGAAATACTCTTCCGGTCCTGGAAGACGCCAATGATCCTCAACTAGTCACCTGAGAAGATACAAAGACTCCGGTCGAGGATGCCGGAATTAGCTCTCTGGTGGACAAGTCAGTTCCTTTGTTCCAGAAAGCTTGGTGATTGAGTTCTGAAAGTCATGCCCCTCTCGTATCTGAAGTTCTTGTATTTATACACATTCCCTATGCCTCGGGGCCAGAGTTTATTATTCTTTTATTATTATTTTGTTTGTCCTGATATGCCTCCTCAAATCCATTCGGCCCTAAGAACGTATTCGGCATCCCAATCGAGCGGAATGGAGCCGTTAAGCTCCTGGCTCTTCGGGTGCTCCAGATTTCGTTCTTCTAATTATTCGGCTCCCACAGAGCCAGTTGTGCCAACAGATCTGAATGAAACAGCAGTGGTTTTTCACACTTTTATGCTTGCTTCTGCCTTGCGCCAGTTGTGCCAGAAGTTTTTGAATGAAACGGCAGCGCTTTTCGCCTACTTTTCTGTGCCTTGAAATTGTTGCATTGACCTAAGTTTTTTTCAAAACTTTTTTGAACATTGTGATGAAAACAAAGAGGAAGAAATTCCTCTGGATTTGCAAAAATTTGATCAGTTGAGAGAAAGAGAGATGTTGTAAGCCCTTAATGAATGAGATCATGTTTGTTAATGTGAGTACTGAGAAGGATCCTAGCTTGATCTAGATTGGTTCTACATTGTCTTCAGCGCGAGCGACTAGTCGCTTTCTTAAAAGATTTTAAAAAAGTGTTTTGCGCCATCCTGGGAAGACCTGTGTGGAATCGCTCTTGAGATTGTGCAGCCTAGGATCGCTCTTAGCTTCAGAACTCAACCCCCCTTTTGCTTTCAAACCTTGAACTTGGATTCAGAATGTTCAACGGTCAACCATAATATGAGGCCTGCGTGGCCAGATTTGAAGCAGCCCATGAACTAGGGGCAAGAAAGTCAGATTAAGAAGATCAGATGTCATCAACAGAAGCTTGTGAAGCTAGATCAGGAACACCCCTCGAACTAGGGGCAAAAAAATGTCAGATATGCTCGAAGAGTAAAAAATTGGGACATTCCTCAAGATAACGAAGATCGGCAAGAATGCCAAATCCCAGAAGGGAGGAAAGAAGAATTTATTGCTGAAGGACAATTGAGTTCCCATCCACAACACTAGGGGCAAATTCACCCCCCATTGGATGGACCTCCACATCATCAGCGAACGATAGCCACTCTTCTGGATTCAGATGGCCTCCAGATCCTAAAACCATTTGACATGGACAAAGCTACAATTTTACCCTTGAGAGGCTCGCTGGGCCGAAAACTCAGAAGGGCGACCCAGGCAAAAGTTAAAGCAAAGAAAAGAGCAAAACTGAAAAGAAAAGAAACTGAAAAAAGAAATGAAAAAAAAAAGAGAAAAAAAAGAATGAAGAAATGAAAAGAAATGAAAAGAATTGAAAAGAAAAGAAGAACATAGCTCACAAGGTTGAAAACCCAGAAGGGCGGCCTTAGCAAAAGTTAGAGCGCAAAAGAAGAGGTTAATACCCGAGTGTACCTTAACCCGAACTACGTAAGGCTTCATTCCCATGTTTGGGATACGTAGGCAACTTCATTCTGAAGTCCAGCCATAAACACTTCCAACTTGATTGTGTACATGTAATGGTTCTGATCATCTTTGTCTTCTCTGTATCCGAGAGTTCGGTTGTGATCGTCACTTTGAGAACTGTTTACAATGTGCTGCGGTGCCATTCAAACAAGGGGCAACTTTTCGTTGCCGTGCAGTGTCCTTCACACAAGGGGCAATTTTTCATTGTTTTGAATCTGAGGTTTTGCATCTCAAGAGTAGGTTCCATGCTCGTTGAGCAGTGGCCATTTCTAAAAACAGTTTTTGAGAATTTTTACTGAGGTTGACTAATTTTCTCAAAAATTATTCAATTTTTTTCCAAAACTAGACCATTTGTTCGACCCAGAAATGGAAAATTTTCAGTGCTCATAGCCTGACTTGCATGATTTCAAATCAGAAAATCGAACAAGTATGTTAATCAAACTCTCATATTGATCAAAATTGTTTTAGAAGAAAGCCAAAAACAAAAATGGTCAAAATGATGAACTAGGGGCACAGTTAAGTCAGGTGTTCTGTCTTTTCCCCATTGTCACCACACTTGCCAGAAAGGGCACTCTACCTGCCAGAAAAGGGCATAATTGAAGCTAACAGAAAAATGCTGAAAGCTATCTCATCCTCCGAGCAACGAGGTATCAAGCCAAGTGCGAAGCACGAATTGGAATGGATCTAGATATTCCACTCCCTTGTCTGGACACGTCTGATCATGTCCAAACTTTGCAGCAGAACATCGTCAGCCGATGTCAGCTACAGATTGGCTACGCACCCAGTTGTAGCGCAACTTCTCTGCGGGAGAAGTTCACTGTTGTGAGCAAAAGAAGAAGAATCTAGCGGAATGCTAGGGGCTAGAGCCCACAACTTCTTGTTTATTCATCAACCACCTAGGGGAGGGATGAAAAATGAGAGATTAAAGAATAGAGAGATGTGCGTTGAGAGAAAAAGTGAGGAAAAGGGCTTTTTAAGAAAAACAGAGCCTGAGGGCTGAGTGATATGAGAATCACAAATGAGAAAGGGTGGGAAACAATACCCAGAGAAACAGGTTCCCTGTGCACCTCTGAGTGTCGTGTCTTTTGTTTGTCTCGATTCTTGTTTTGAGTCGTTTCGTGCGTCAATAGATGTGTTTGGGTTGTTTTACCTTTGTTTTCCGTTGTTGAGTCGTGGTGCGCTGTGTTCAGTCGTAGGCTCAATACCCGGTCAAAAACTCATCTTTCAATTTCAAAAATGAATCGTTTTGTGCTCAGAGTGCTGTGCCATTCTCCACATATGTGCAAAATAGGATTTCCTTCTTTTATAAACCGCAGGGTTCCACCTAGGTCACATGAGAACAATAGAACCATGACCTATCTGAAGCTGTGTAGGTTCCAAGCCGCAAAGCGAAAGAAAAGAGGGAAAATTTGGAGCATTAGAGTTTGTTTCAACTTTTGCATGTTCTGTTTTTGCGTCCTGTCTGTTCAGGTTGAACTGTTTGTTCAGAATTCGCCGTGTGCAAAATAAACTGAGTACTACGTTATGGGCTGTGTGTTTAGAATTAGCTGTGTGCCAAATGAACCGAGTACTGTGTTATGAGCTGTGTGTTCAGAATGAGCAGTTTGCTGTACGAGCAGTGTGTTCAAAGTGAATAGAATACTATGCCGACTGCTTCAAAGCCAGAAAGGCGATTAGAAGTGCTCTCCCGGAGTACCAATCCCTGCTAGAGGCATCTTGGCTGTGTTTGCAATGAGTTCCTAGGAGATCAACTGCGATGGTGGAAACTAGAGTTTAAATGGCTGATGTCTAGAACACAAAGGTTTAGAATTTTCGAGACTAAAGTCTGGTTTAAATACCCAGGGGTGTATCTCCGGCTTGAAACCTATATGGAAGCCCCATAGGTTGAGGCAGTATGTATGCACTTCAATTCTGGATACTGATCCAACCTAGTCTGTCACTCCGTTGAAGAATAGGGAAAGTTATGAGAATGATTAGGCAGAAAAGCGGCATTCGTGGTTTCCCCAGCAGATGTTGCTCCTCGTCAATATTTCAGAACCTTTGAACTGTGATTGAAGGTAAGTGTTGGAGGAACACATAGGGGGGATCCCCGTCAGAGTAGAGCGGTTTATCGCCACTCACCCAGTGAGGTGCTTTCTAAAGCGCCGCTATGCTTGTTTATTGCATTCCTTGAATGCCATGCATTGTTTTCCATTATACCTATCTAGTTTCTTTCTCATTTTTGCACAGTATTGTATGTATTGTTCATTTAGAGACGTTCCGGTTCAGTTTAACTGATGCCTTTCTCCTCTCACATTTGGCATGCGTTTGGACCTATCTTTCTCCTCTCGCGTTTGATACGCGTTTGGATGACTGCGCTTTCCTTCACAGTCCTTTCCTCTCCTGCGTGTGATACGTTGAGAGATGCTTTCCCTTTCTTCTCTTGCGTGTGATACGCTGAGAAGTTTACCTTTCTTCTCTTGCGTGTGATATGCTGAGAGGTTTACCTTTCTTCTCTCGCGTGTGATACGCTGAGAGGTTTACCTTTCTTCTCTTGCGTGTGATACATGTAGACGCGCCCGTGGGGCTTCACTCTACAGTTCGGACTCGATTTGTGTCACGGTTCTAAATCTGAACCAAAGAGTCCAACTCTGGCAAATCGTTTTGAGAAAAACTGATTTTTGAAAAGAAGTGCCAAACATGGACTACTTTGCCAGATTACAGAGTCGCCACCTAAATATTTTTTTTAATGGGAAATTTAGGAAACCCTGACTCGGTGCCGAAGGCCACGTGTCCGTCATAACCAAAGTTGACTTGGCTCGGGAGCTTGGGTACGATTGGGGAAGGTCAGCTATGAGCACCCCCTCGCCGGTCCAAGACCGCCTCTACTAACCGTGATATCCGATTTTGAAAACATTACGTGTTCTTATTCCGGTTATTAGCCTAGATTTACTATGTTATGCGACAAAGAAACAAGTATAGACCAAATCGCCTAAGTTGGAACAAAACATTACGTGTTTGTTTTGAAAAATGATTTGCTACTCATAAGTAGGCTAAAATGCAGGTTTTGCCACTCTCAAGCGGGCTTTTAGAAAAGACGGTTTTGCCACTATCTAGTGGGCTTTTAAACTCACAATTTTAATGTGTTGTCCCAATTTAGGTAATTCAACCTCCATCCACGTGCATTCATGCAGTTATATCACATAAGCACTTATCCTCATGGTAAGCATGCTATCATGGCAACATTCACACACATGCGATATGCTAAAGCATAAAAGCTCACCTAGTACTCAAGCCAAAACAGAGCTTATTAGAGATCCATGCATGGACCTAAGCATACTGAAATGTCTAATGCAACACATGCAAAGATGTAATCTAGGCAGGCTCGGCTATCCTAAACATGGAATATGGAATGCTACAAATAACACGTATTCAATTTGGAATTGAAAGTATGCGCTTTGTATGATGTACCGAGCCCGATGCATGTAAACAAATGCATGAATGCACGCATGCATTGCATAAGGTATGCTAATATAGACGTGCCCTAATCTACCATAAGCAGGTAAATAAAAGGGAGAAAGAAATGGGGGTTGGAAGACATACACCCACTCACACACACTTATTACAATTGCGCCCTCACTCGGAGGGACCGAAATAATAATACAGTTCCAAAATAAATGAATAAATATTACAAATTCTAATTACTGAATAAATAAATGTGAAATAAAAGGGGGGCCACAGCCCCTCGCCTCGGGATGCGCGAATGATGCATGCTCGAATCCGACTCGCCCGGGAAAGCCCATACTGCACCATCGCTGCCTGCTTTCACCGTCCCCGCCTCGAAAATTGCCAAAGTCCCGTGACACCTTCCAAATTCACCGAGTACACCACCGGCTAGAGGAAATAACCACCATCGCTTGAGATGGCCACCGCTTGGGGAACTTATCGGCACAAAAAGATTGCCGGTCGGCACTAAAAAGTGCCGGTCGGCACTAAATTCCTGCAGGAGACAGTTTTGACAGCAAACAGCAAACCAGCAGTGCATAACATAGAATTTTGAGCATATGTAAGCATGGCTATGCCCCCTATCATGTGTTAGACTCAAGAGAGCATAGCCCTCGACCCTCGGGCCATCAATGATGCATCTTGGTGCATGATGGCCTAAAAGGCCAAGTTTGCAACTTTGATTTCAAATGAAATGCACATCAAACAAACAAGTGAAACCCAACCTCTATCACTTGATCAAGAGGCAAGGCATGCATGCCAATGCCATGCAACCTAGGCATGTTAGCTAATATGCAACATGGCATAAAAGGGAGCATACAAGCATGCAATGCGCATTAAGTACACAACCTAAGCAACAAAGCAAACAAACATGCCACAATTATACAAACCACTAGAGCATGCAAGGAGCAATCTAAATCATGCATTATGCTAGCAACTTGGCCAAGGGAATGCAAGACGAATGCAAGTGATTTCAAGCATGCAACACATGCGACCAAAGCATACAAACATGGGATAATGCAACAACACTTGAATGGCATGCAAGGGATGGACTTATACTAATTGGACAGCTCTAATTTAGGTCCAAAACAGTGGCCAAACATGCCTCAAAACATAGGCCAAATGCTATACAAACATGCAAGTTCATGGGCCTAAACCTAAGGCACCCAAAAGAGCATCTTGCTACCACTTACACAACCACTCATGGCATGAATCTAACAACCAAAAACAGATTTTTAGTATGCAAAATGACACCCAAATCCTATCACATGGCACCCCAAAATGCATTAAGCATGGAAGCATACACAAGGCCTATTCTTAGGCATAAAAGGACACACCTTTGAAACATGAAAGAGATGGCAAGCACAAACATGTGAGCATGATTTAGGGACTGAAATGTGATCTAAAATGATGCCACATCATGAGATCAAGGCAAGCTAGACATGCTAAAGACTCACACACCCCAAGGCTAGCAAGCCAAAATGCAAAGTGACTATATAAGGCATGTCATGGATGGCCTAAAAAACTAGAAACAGATCTTATACATGGAAAAACAAGCACATTTCCAGTTTATGACCATCCACAAAAACAAAAGCAAGATAGGCTAACAAAGCATGCGAACTTACGGTAAATAGAAGAGATTACAAAGCAAGTGCATGATAGAGTTACCAAACATGGTTGAGCCCTTCTTCAATGTTGAAGAAGGGCTCAAAATAATCCTACTTACAATTTATTACATGCTCAAAAACAGATTATAAACCGGCCAAATATTCTATGCAAGAAACATGGCATACAAGAGGATATTGAGATAGGTGCTAGATGCAGCCACCAAACGACAAGGGGTCCTCAATCAAACATGAAGAGGACCCCAAAATAAGACTATTTGAAGTTTGGGTCGGAGCCCAAAAGTGCTTGCAAGCAAGGCTTAAATACAAAGCAAGAAATTGCAAGAAAAGGGAAGATGAGGACTTACCCTTGAAGACCAGCAAACCAGCACCTCTTGGACCAAGTTTAGATGCTCCTAAGCTCTGAAGAACAGCCCCAAGTCGTTGGAAATGGAAGTGGTGGTGTTGTGCTATGGGTTGGTGAAGGAATGGCCAAGAATAATGGGCTTTTGGAGGCAAAGGAGTGAGATATTGAGAGAGATAGAGAGTTGTATCTCTCTATATCAGATATATATCTATATATCTCTGGTTTTTGTTCCAAAGTTCTAACCC
This sequence comes from Camellia lanceoleosa, assembly GCA_025200525.1. Taxonomy (NCBI): domain Eukaryota; kingdom Viridiplantae; phylum Streptophyta; class Magnoliopsida; order Ericales; family Theaceae; genus Camellia; species Camellia lanceoleosa. Next base: position 146,717,825 of record CM045766.1, on the reverse strand, counting down.
TTGAGCAATGGAGAGGGGGCATGCTTATATAGGCAAGCAAAACAAGACTTAGAGGCTAAGTTTCAAAGGGTCAAAGGGTGCAAGGCTTGTTGGAGAAGCTTGGACAGCTGGTAAGGCTTCTTGAGGAAGCCAAGACAAAAGGGTCAAGGCTTCCTCAAGAAGCCATGAGCAAAGGGTGCAAAATAAGGGCCAAAAGGTGCAAAATGGTGCAAAATAGGCACATGGATGCACGTGGGTCTGGTTCTGTGCATCCCAGCTGGCACAGCTGGTGTGCACTATGCTTGGGGGGTTCAAAGAGTTCAGGTCGGCCAGAAGGTGTGATCATCGGCCAAAATAAAGTGCCGGTCGGCACTCTTTTCTGCCGGTCGGCTAAATAGAGTGCCGATGGATGATTCCTTGGTCAAAACATGGCCGGTGGGTATGCAAATCGAAGCCCCGGAAGTTAGCTTTCCAATGGCGCAAACCTTGCATCAAAATTCCTTCTGTGCAAAAAGTTATGCCCTTTTCCGTGAAGTCGCGCAGACTCGATCCAACCGGGATGATGCCCAGCTTCAACCAATCATATCTCCTCCACCCGGACTTGGCTCTAGGAGATTCTTGAGTGCAAAGTGAAGCCCCGGAAGTCTTCTTTCCAATGATGGTGGCCTCATAGCTTAACTCCAAGTATTGAATTGAATAAGCCCGATTTAGCGAGGGCTGCTCGATTCCCTTCTACCCGGATCTATGCCGAACTTCTCCCAAACCAGTTTTCTCCTCTCCTTTCCTCTTTTCTTCAACTCCAAACCCCTAGACAAAGTGTTTTGAAGGGTTTGCCTCTCTCCTTGTCGAAGGAATTGAACCTGTGCCCTGCACATCTTTCAACACCGAGCAAACCATCAGTAATGCCCAAGTCTTGAGGGCGGTCAAAAATGGCGCGAACGAGATGTGATGCACAAGACAGTGCGATGCGCAAAATAGCGCGATTTGATTTGAAATGCACTAAACAGTGCGATACGCTAAACAGCGCGAATGATTTGAAATGCACAAGACAGTGCGATACGCTAAACAGCGCGAGTGTTTTGAAATGCACTAGACAGTGCGATACGCTAAACAGCGCGAGTGTTTTGAAATGCACAAAATAGTGCGATACGCTAAACAGCGCGAGTGTTTTGAAATGCACTAGACAGTGCGATACGCTAAACAAATGAGTGTTTTGAAATGCACAAAATAGTGCGACACGCTAAACAAATATGAGTGTTTTGAAATGCACTAGACAAGGCGATACGCTAAACAAATGCGAGTGTTTTGAAATGCACAAAATAGTGCGACACGCTAAACAAATGAGTGTTTTGAAATGCACTAGACAGGCGACACGCTAAACAACATGTAGTGATTTGAAATGCACTAAACAGTAGCGACACGCTAAACAAATGAGTGATTTGAAATGCACTAAATAAATAGCGACACGCTAAACAACATGTAGTGAGATAAAATGCACAAGAAAGTGCGATGAAATGCATCTTCTATGCAAGTATGGGGGCATTTTCCGTGCGATTTTGAAGGCAAGCATATTTTATGCATGAATCATAACGATGTGCACACATGCAATCAACAGGTATATGAAAGTTCATATTCTATGCAATAGAGGAGCATCAAATGTGTACTCTAGTGTCTCCGATTTACCTCTCGAGGGCTTTGCGACACTCAAAGGTCAAAAGGGTACACCTGTTCATATCGGCAAGAGATAACATCTGCTGCTTTAATTGCCGTTCCGACTTGAAGCAGGCTTACACTTGAGATAGAGGCGCACTCATACTTCGGTAGCATTGACAAGCTTGAAGGGGTACATCCGGAGTACAATCACGGAATTTGCTGAAGGTGAAACACACTCAGATGCTTCGATTTTCCCTCTTTTCTTTTGCTTTGCAGTCTGGAACCTATATAGCTTCAGATAGGTCCTTGTTCTACTGTTCACACTTATCGGGGGCGGACTCTGCAGTTTTATGAAAGAACAAATCTTGTTTTGCACAATTGTGGAGAATGGCACGGCACTCTGAGCACAAGATGATTTGGTTTCCTTTTTTGAAATTAAGAAATGAATTCTTAACCAGGTATTGAGCCTACGACTGAACACAGCAAAGACGACCCAACAACGGAAAATAAAGGTAAACAACCTAAACACATCTATTGACACTTGAAACGACTCAAAACAAGACTCGAGACAAACAAAATACAACGAAAGACTCAAATGCGCACAGGGAGCCTGTTTCACCGGGTATTATTTCCCACCCTTTCTCATTTGTGATTCTCACATCACTCGCCCTCAAGCTCGCTTTTTCAAAAAGCCCTTTTCTCACTTTTTCTCTCAACGCACATCTCTATTCTTCAATCTCTCAATTTTTATCCCTTCCCAGAGCGGTTGATGGATAAACAGGAAATTACGGGTTCTTGCCCCTAGCATTCTGCTAGATTCTCTTCTTCTGCTTACAACAGTGAACTTTCCCACAGAGGGGTTGTGCCACAACTGGGTGTGTAGCAAATCCGCAGTTAACATCGGTTGATGATGCCCTGCTGGGGAGTTTTGACGTGGTTAGATCTGTCCAGATGAGGAAGTGGAACATCTTGATCCATTCCAATTCGTGCTTCGCACTTGACTTAATACCTCGCTGCTTGGAGGGTGAGAGAGCTTTCAGCCCTTTGTTGTTGACTTCAGTTGTGCCCTCTTCTGGCAGGTAGAGTGCCTTTCTTGGCAAGTATGTTGAAAATGAGGGAAAGACAGAAGCCCGACTCAACTGTGCCCTAGTTCATCATTTCGACCATTTTTTGTTTTGGTTTTAAAACAATTTTGACCAACATGAAAGTTAGATTAACATGCTTATTCAACTTTTTGATTTAAAATCATGCAAGTCAAGCTATGAGCACTGAAAATTTTCCTTTTTTGGGTCCAAGAAAATGGTCCAGTTTTTTGAAAAGATGGAATAATTTTCGAGAGAATTAGTCAACCTCAAGAAAATTCTCAAAACTATTTTTTGCAAACGGGCAATGCTCAACAAGCACGGAACCTACTCTTGAGATGCGCAACCTCGCATCCATATGCTATGGAAAATTGGCCCTTGTCTGAGGAACACTGGGTGGCAACGGCAAGTTGCCCCTTGGTTGCAGTGACATCTGACGTTTTTGAATGGCAACGAAAGTTGCCCCTTGTTTGGATAGCATCGTAGAGTACTTGTAGTGAGTCCTCAGAGCGACGAACACAACCAGACTCTTAGATACAGAGAAGACAAAGATGGCCAGAACCATCGCATGGACACAATCGAATTTGAATTGTTTTACGGCTGGACTTCAAAATGAAGTTGCCTACGTATCCCAAAGATGGGAATCAAGCCTTACGTAGTTCGGGGTTAAGGTACACTCGGTATTTAACCTCTCCTTTTATGCTCTAACTTTTGCCAAGGTGCCTGCAGGTGTTTTCGACCTTCAGCTTTTTTTCTTTTCTTTTCAATTTTTTCATTTTTTCATTTTTTTCTTTTTCTTTTAGACTCTAACTTTTGCCAAGGCCCGATGCGGGTTTTCGAATTGCGATCTTCTTTTCTTTTTCTTTTTTTCTTCTTTTTTTGTATCTATTTTTTTTGTATGTATATTTTTTTTTTTGCTCCAACTTTTGCTGGTAGCCTTCGGGTTTTCACCCAATGAGCCTCTCAAAGGGTAAAAGTGTAATAAGTCCATGCCAAATGGTTTTGAGATTGAAGCTCTCAGATCTAGGAGAACGGCTATTGTGTTGATTTGCGAAAGGTCCATCACTACTTCTCGAGCTTTGCTTAGTGGGATCGATCTTCCCGATCGGACTGATGCCTCTTGCTCGATTTGCTTTGAATTGGGCCACACAGGCGTCAGATTGATAGCTATCTTTTGAACATTCGGATCTTTGGTCCAAGGCTTGAAAATGGGGAGGGGGGGGTCGAGTCTCGAGGCTGAGAGCGATCCTAAGCTACACAATCTCAAGAGCGATTCCACACATGTCTTCGCAGGACCGTGCAAAATATCTTGTTTTTGAAAGTTTTTAAGAAGGCGACGATTTGCTCGTGCCGAAGACAGCGTGGAACCAATCTGGATCAAGCCAGGGTCCTTCTCAGTACTCACACTAACAAGCATGATTTCATTCATTAAGGGCTTAGCATGCCTCTTTTTCTCTCAATTTGATCAAAGTTTTACAAATCCCGAGGAATTCCTCCCTCTTTGTTTTTACCGCAGTGTTCAAAAAGTTTTGAAAAACTTAGGTCAATGCAATGATTTTAAGGCACAGAAAAGTCACTTTTCTTATCAAATCGCCATCTCACTTGGAATTTCTGTACAAGCGGCACGCGAAGCAAACACGAGAGTGTGAAAATCAGATGTTTCATTCAAGATCTAAGGCACAACTGGCTCCCTGGCAGAAACAATCTCAAAAGAAAGCAAAAAGATAAACACAAAACAAGATAGTGATGTCCGAGGTAACATTCCCGGAATCACCTGACTTCAACAAAACAGGACTGACTCGATACAACAAGACAGACCAGAAACAAAAAGACTGACTCAAAATATGGAGACAGACTCGAAGCAACACAACAAAACTGACCCAATACCCAAGTCAGAAAGCAAAATTAACAGCATTTGCACATCGCTCAAAACAGTGCATGCCGTCCACCACGTTTGAAGTAAACTGAACGCCGCCCGCAGGTGGTTCACCTCCTGATCACATTCACATTATCCCCCAAGTTCACCGATCCAGTGCCGATAGACTTTGCTGAGTTGGTGCGGCGATGACCTTGTTGTCAATCAGATCTTGTATTTCGTGGCGAAGGCGATAACAACTGTCAGTGACATGGCCGACTTGTTGATGGAAGGCGCAGTACTTGGCTGGATCATGAGAGGGAGGAAGTTTATTTGGCAGTGGCCGCAGCTCTAGGGGTTTCAGGTGCCCCTTTCTAATCAAGACCCTCAAGGCCGCTGATAGAGACATGTACAATGGGGCGAACACTCTCTGGCCCCGAGGTGGGTATTTGTCCGTTTGTGGCTTTTTGCTGGATGCACTGGCAGAGGGATTAACAGGCGCTGACTGAGTTTGCTGATCTCTTCCGAGCACGAGACCAGAGCTGAAAGGAACATTCCTGGTACAAAGGCGTTTCCCGCAGCTTGCCCCTTGATTCAGACGGCTCTCATTTTGAGTAGCAAAAGTGTCATCCACAGTTTTTGCAACAAATGCGAGTACTTGCTGTTTGTTCAGCCCTTCGACTTTCAAAGCCTCAATATCCCGCCGAAGATGTTCATGGGGACCAATGCTTGCCCCTGCCTTGTTCTTATCACTGGCCTCCATTTTGCTAAAAGATTGGCCTTCTCCCAATGCAGTCCGTCCCGAGATTAGGGAGCCTTTTGACATGAACTCCCTGGTATGTGATACGGTTGATGACGGAGCCAAAACTCCAAAGGCTAGATCTGCCACAGTTCTCTGAAGATCTTCGATCATCCTTATCAGCTCAGAAGTAGTGGGTTCATGGGTTTGAGATGATTGGGGTTCAGATGCACCCATCATGCATAAGTCGATGCTTTCCGGGATAAACACCTTCGGTTTGGGCAAGTGGGCTGGGGTGATGTATATCTCGGGGTCGTAAGGGATGGCCAATGTGGATTAGATTGAGATGTGGATGAGGTATTTGGTCATTGGGGTCTGAAGGTGGAGCTATCGTTTGGTTGTCAATGAGGTTTTGGATCTCATGACGAAGGTAGCAACGGAATGCTATGATCGCTCGGCCGATGGTACATACAAGATGCTTGGAAGGGTTATGTCTGGCAGAGTGGGTTTGAAAGGGGTTGGGGTTCTAGGAGTTCTAGGTGCCCTTTCTTCTCGCATGACTTTTTCAAAGCTTGAGAGAGACTCATATAAAGAGGGTGGAATTTTCGGGCTTGAAATTTGAGTTGAAGTGGTTGGTTTTTGGCCATTGAGGGAGGTGATGATAGTGCCTACTGAGCATTTCGCTGTGCTACCATCAATAGTAGCATTGGGACCGCGAGCAACATGCGTTTTCAAAGGCTCATTATCTTCTCGCAAAGATCCCTTGTTTGATGGCATCCTCGATTTGAACCCCCATTTCATGAAGAAATTTGGAAAGGTAAACAGAGGTAGAATGACCATCTTTTGCAAAGAACTTGCCATGTAGATTCAACGATCATCCCGATCCGATCTTTGTCGGAAGGTTTTGTAGTCATCATTGAGGCCTTTGCCCTCCATCTCGTCATGAACTCGAGAAACCCTCCTTTGGCCCTTGGCGGTGGCTTCAAGATCACAGTGGTGACCTCAATCAGTGTGTTGTAGGAGTATTGATCACTTTGAAGGCCTCGGCCATCTCTTCCCAATTTCGTTTTCTGAATTCTCCAATTTCAGATACGGATTGCGGCTATCCTGCATAGGGGTTCGCCGAATAGTGACAATTTCGGGTGTGGTCAAACCCATTGGTCTCGAATATCGAAACAGTGGAGGTGCACCATGGGGTCTCTAGAGCCATCGAATCGATCGATATGTGGCATCTTGAATTGATCTGGTAATGTCACCATTAAGTCGGTATATCCACCCTCTATATCAGGAATAGAGTGGGTCCCCTGAGACTTTTTGAACAATTTCTCAAGCTTGCTCACTTTCAATGCTGTGGGGTCCGGCCCTATCGGAATGTCCGTATCTTCCTGGACATTGGGTGCCTCCCCAGGTGCTAGAGCTCCTGGTGGGGGAGGAGCTTGATGTGAAGTAGATACTCCAGTTTGCTGTTCTAACCTGGCAATTGTCTCTGCCTGTTGGGCTATGACCACAGCTTGTTGCTTGGCGAATTCTGCTTGATGAACAGCGTCTTGCTGCATGGCTTTCATACTATCCTGGAGTTGGCGCACCATCTCTTCCAGACTTGACATATTGTCCTGATTCGACCGAGCAACCGGTATATATGTGTCTGCAGTAGGCTTGGGACTCTCAACCTGACTGCTCAAAGATCACTGATCTGGTAGCTGTTGTACTGGTGGTCTATGCCTGACTAGCCTTCTCTGGCCCTGATTACTCTTGAACTGAGTCTCTGACCTGACAAAGTCTACCAACACAAATCCAAGGTACCCGGGGGATAGTGGAGCCTTCTGAAGCTATGATTCCAGGACTACCTAGCAAAAGAGAAAACCGACAGCATCTTAGCTCAATTTCACTGGAACGGATATGAGCAAAGCTGAGCGATCAGATTCTATTATCGATCATCGTTCTCAAATCATCGCCTCAAATCTGAATCTGATACCCGCAGATATAACTGATTTTCAAAAACACTGATACTAGTGCCCTCAGGCCGGATACCCAGATTTGCGGACTGGTATATGCATTCCCTGTAGAGATACACTCTAAAAGCACATAGCAAGTAAATGAGAGCCAATACACCCCTATGTTGGGGTAGGGTTTCCCTGTCCTATTTTTGTCAGGAGCTAGGGTTTCACTACGCACGCAGCGGTTTCAAACAACCTAATATCGGGTGAGCAACCTGTCCTAGTTTGGAATGGTCACTATGGATCCGAATATGCACTAGGTCGAATGGTCAAAAAGGGTGCCCCGGTAAAACCGGGGTTTGTGTTCCCATACTGGCAGAGCCCGCAACCAGTCAGCCTTATGGTCATGCCTTGACAAGACAAGCCTCCAAAGAAACCGCCAGAATAGCAGAGATGGCCAACACGGTGTCCTAGGTGCACCAATGCACATGCAATGCAAAGAAACACATAAGTGTAGTCAAAGCAGATATCACGAGTTCGAGTCAAGCTCTCTAAATCCCGGTAGAGTCGCGAGAAGCCCGTGGGGCTTCACTCTCTGATTCGACTCGATTTGTGTCACGGTTCTAAATCTGAACCAAAGAGTCCAACTCGCAAATCATTTTGAGAAAACTGATTTTTGAAAAGAAGTGCCAAACATGGACTGCTTTGCGATTCTGAGTCGCCACCTAAATATTTTTTAAATGGGAAATTTAGGAAACCCGACTCGGTCTTGAAGGCCACGTGTCCGTCATAACCAAAGTTGACTTGGCTCGAGCTTGGGTACGATTGGGGAAGGTCACTATGAGCACCTCGCCTCGTCCAAGACCGCCTCTACTAACCGTGATATCCGATTTTGAAAACATTACGTGTTCTTATTCGGTTATTAGCCTAGATTTACTATGTTATGACAAAGAAACAAGTATAGACCAAATCGCCTAAGTTGGAACAAAACATTACGTGTTTGTTTTGAAAAATGATTTGCTACTCATAAGTAGGCTAAAATGCGTGTTTTGCCACTCTCAAGCGGCTTTTAGAAAAGACGGTTTTGCCACTATCTAGTGGGCTTTAAAACTCAGCTTTAATGTGTTGTCCCAATTTAGGTAATTCAACCTCCATCCACAGAGCATTCATGCGGTTATATCACATAAGCACTTATCCTCATGGTAAGCATGCTATCATGGCAACATTCACACACATGCGATATGCCAAAGCATAAAAGCTCACCTAGTACTCCAAGCCAAAACAGAAGCTTATTAGAAATCCATGCATGGACCTAAGCATACTGAAATGTCTAATGCAACACATGCAAAGATGTAATCTAGGCAGGCTCGGCTATCCTAAACATGGAATATGGAATGCTACAAATAACACGTATTCAATTTGGAATTGAAAGTACGATGCAGTTTGTATGATGTACCGAGCCCGATGCATGTAAACAAATGCATGAATGCACGCATGCATTGCATAAGGTATGCTAATATAGACGTGCCCTAATCTACCATAAGCAGGTAAATAAAAGGGAGAAAGAAATGGGGGTTGGAAGACATACACCCACTCACACACACTTATTACAATTGCGCCCTCACTCGGAGGGACCGAAATAATAATACAGTTCCAAAATAAATGAATAAATATTACAAATTCTAATTACTGAATAAATAAATGTGAAATAAAAGGTACCGCCCCTTTTCGCCCTCGGGATCTTGTGAATGATGCATGCTCGAATCCGACTTCCCGGAAAGCCCATATCTTGCCACCGCCGCCTCTGTTTCACCATCTCCGCCTCCACAGAAAATTGCCAAAGTCCCGGACACCTTCCAAATTCTTGTAGTACACCACCGGCTAGAGGAAATAACCACCGTCCGCTTGAGATGGCCACCGCTGTCGGGAACTTATCGGCAAAAAAGATTGCTTGCCGGCACTAAAGAGTGCCGGTCGGCACTAAATTCTGCAGAGACAGTTTTGACAAGAAGAAAGAACAAAGAAAGGCATAGCATAGAATTTTGAGCATATGTAAGCATGGCTATGCCCTCTATCATGTGTTAGACTCAAGAGAGCATAGCCCTCGACCCTCGGGCCATCAATGATGCATCTTGGTGCATGATGGCCTAAAAGGCCAAGTTTGCAACTTTGATTTCAAATGAAATGCACATCAAACAAACAAGTGAAACCCAACCTCTATCACTTGATCAAGAGGCAAGGCATGCATGCCAATGCCATGCAACCTAGGCATGTTAGCTAATATGCAACATGGCATAAAGAACATACAAGCATGCAAGGAGCATATAAGCATGCAATTTACACACAACCTAAGCAACAAAGCAAACAAACATGCCACAATTATACAAACCACTAGAGCATGCAAGGAGCAATCTAAATCATGCATTATGCTAGCAACTTGGCCAAGGGAATGCAAGACGAATGCAAGTGATTTCAAGCATGCAACACATGCGACCAAAGCATACAAACATGGGATAATGCAACAACACTTGAATGGCATGCAAGGGATGGACTTATACTAATTGGACAGCTCTAATTTAGGTCCAAAACAGTGGCCAAACATGCCTCAAAACATAGGCCAAATGCTATACAAACATGCAAGTTCATGGGCCTAAACCTAAGGCACCCAAAAGAGCATCTTGCTACCACTTACACAACCACTCATGGCATGAATCTAACAACCAAAAACAGATTTTTAGTATGCAAAATGACACCCAAATCCCCTCACATGGCACCCCAAAATGCATTAAGCATGGAAGCATACACAAGGCCTATTCTTAGGCATAAAAGGACACACCTTTGAAACATGAAAGAGATGGCAAGCACAAACATGTGAGCATGATTTAGGGACTGAAATGTGATCTAAAATGATGCCACATCATGAGATCAAGGCAAGCTAGACATGCTAAAGACTCACACACCCCAAGGCTAGCAAGCCAAAATGCAAAGTGACTATATAAGGCATGTCATGGATGGCCTAAAAAACTAGAAACAGATCTTATACATGGAAAAACAAGCACATTTCCAGTTTATGACCATCCACAAAAACAAAAGCAAGATAGGCTAACAAAGCATGCGAACTTACGGTAAATAGAAGAGATTACAAAGCAAGTGCATGATAGAGTTACCAAACATGGTTGAGCCCTTCTTCAATGTTGAAGAAGGGCTCAAAATAATCCTACTTACAGTTTATTACATGCTCAAAAACAGATTATAAACCGGCCAAATATTCTATGCAAGAAACATGGCATACAAGAGGATATTGAGATAGGTGCTAGATGCAGCCACCAAACGACAAGGGGTCCTCAATCAAACATGAAGAGGACCCCAAAATAAGACTATTTGAAGTTTGGGTCGGAGCCCAAAAGTGCTTGCAAGCAAGGCTTAAATACAAAGCAAGAAATTGCAAGAAAAGGGAAGATGAGAACTTACCCTTGAAGACCAGCAAACCAGCACCTCTTGGACCAAGTTTAGGTGCTCCTAAGCTCTGAAGAACAGCCCCAAGTCGTTGGAAATGGAAGTGGTGGTGTTGTGCTATGGGTTGGTGAAGGAATGGCCAAGAATAATGGACTTTTGGAGGCAAAGGAGTGAGATATAGAGGGAGATAGAGGGTTGTATCTATCTATATCAGATATATATCTATATATCTCTGGTTTTTGTTCCAAACTCCCAACCTTTGAGCAATGGAGAGGGGGCATGCTTATATAGGCAAGCAAAACAAGACTTAGAGGCTAAGTTTCAAAGGGTCAAAGGGTGCAAGGCTTGTTGGAGAAGCTTGGACAGCTGGTAAGGCTTCTTGAGGAAGCCAAGACAAAAGGGTCAAGGCTTCCTCAAGAAGCCATGAGCAAAGGGTGCAAAATAAGGGCCAAAAGGTGCAAAATGGTGCAAAATAGGCACATGGATGCACGTGGGTCTGGTTCTGTGCATCCCAGCTGGCACAGTTGGTGTGCACTATGCTCGGGGGGTTCAAAGAGTTCAGGTCGGCCAGAAGGTGTGATCATCGGCCAAAATAAAGTGCCGGTCGGCACTCTTTTCTGCCGGTCGGCTAAATAGAGTGCCGATGGATGATTCCTTGGTCAAAACATGGCCGGTGGGTATGCAAATCGAAGCCCCGGAAGTTAGCTTTCCAATGGCGCAAACCGTGCATCAAAATTCCTTCTGTGCAAAAAGTTATGCCCTTTTTCGTGAAGTCGCGCAGACTCGATCCAACCGGGATGATGCCCAGCTTCAACCAATCATATCTCCTCCACCCGGACTTGGCTCTAGGAGATTCTTGAGTGCAAAGTGAAGCCCCGGAAGTCTTCTTTCCAATGATGGTGGCCTCATAGCTTAACTCCAAGTATTGAATTGAATAAGCCCGATTTAGCGAGGGCTGCTCGATTCCCTCTACGGATCTATGCCGAACTTCTCCCAAACCAGTTTTCTCCTCTCCTTTCCTCTTTTCTTCAACTCCAAACCCCTAGACAAAGTGTTTTGAAGGGTTTGCCTCTCTCCTTGTCGAAGGAATTGAACCTGTGCCCTGCACATCTTTCAACACCGAGCAAACCATCAGTAATGCCCAAGTCTTGAGGGTGGTCAAAAATGGGGTGTCTACAATACACTGAGAAGTTTACCTTTCCTCTCTCGCTTGTGATACGCTGAGAGGTTTACCTTTCTTCTCTTGCGTGTGATACGCTTGATACGTTGAGAGGTTTACCTTTCTTCTCTTGCATATGATACGCTGAGAAGTTTACCTTTTCTCTCTCGCGTGTGATACGCTGAGAGGTTTACCTTTCTTCTCTTGCTTGTGATACGCTGAGAAGTCTACCTTTCTTCTCTCACGTGTGATACGTTGAGAGGTTTACCTTTCTTCTCTTGCGTGTGATACGCTGAGAAGTTTACCTTTCCTCTCTCGCGTATGATACGTTGAGAGGTTTACCTTTCTTCTCTTGCATGTGATATGCTGAGAAGTTTACCTTTCCTCTCTCACGTGTGATACGCTGAGAGGTTTACCTTTCTTCTCTTGCATGTGATATGCTGAGAAATTTACCTTTCCTCTCTTATGTGTGATACGCTTAGAGGTTTATGCTTTCTTATCCTGCGTGTGATACGCTGGGAAATTTACCTTCTCTCTCTCGCATGTGATATGCTGAGAGGTGTGCCTTTCCTCTTGCTGCATTGTTATGCGCACTCTTTCTTTTCGGGAACACGGGGATATGTCCCTATGTTTCTCTTTCTTTCGGGAACACGGGGATACGTCCCTATGTTTCTTTTTCCTTTGGGAAACACGGGGATACGTCCCTATGTTTCTCTTTCCTTTGGGGAACACGGGGATACGTCTCTATGTTTCTCTTTCCTTTGGAAAACACGGGGATACGTCCCTATGTTTCTCTTTCCTTTGGGGAACACAGGGATACGTCCCTATGTTTCTCTTTCCTTCAGGAAACACGGGGATATGTCCCTATGTTTCTCTTTCCTTCGGGGAACACGGGGATACGTCCCTTTGTTTCTCTTTCCTTCGGGAAACACGGGGATACGTCCCTATGTTTCTCTTTCCTTCGGGAAACACGGGGATATGTCCCTATGTTTCTCTTTCCTTCGGGAAACATGGGGATACGTCGCTATGTTTCTCCTTTTGTTCCTTCCTCACATGATTTTCAGCGTGCTTGGAATTGTTTCCATCTTCTCACGATTTTCAGCGTGGTTAGAGTTTGTTCCTTCCTCACACGATTTCAGCGTGTTTGGAATTTTCCTCAGGTTGCGTTATATACGCTCCTGATTGTTTGTGATTGGACCTCTTCTCACGATTTCGGTGTGGTTTGAGTGTCCTTTTCCTCACATGATTTCAGCGTGTTTGGAATTTGCCTCAGGTTGCATTGTATACGCGCCTGATTGTTTGTTTTTCCTCCTCTTATGATTCCAGCATGGTTGGAGTTTGTCACCTTTAGCATCTACTCTTTCATTTCGCACATCGCGCTACCTTGTGCACATAACATGCACCTGTTAGTGCATTGCATTTTTCATTTCATTTAGCGCTACTTTGCGCACATCACATGCACCTATTAGTGCATTGCATTTTGCATTTCATTTCGCGCTATTTTGCGCATCGCGCTATCTTGCGCACATCACATGCACCTGTTAGTGCATTGCATTTTGCATTTCATTTCGCGCTCTTTTGTGCATCGCGCTATCTTGTGCACATCACATGCACCTGTTAGTGCATTGCATTTTACATTTAATTTCTCGTTATTTTACGCATCGTGCTATCTTGCGCACATCACCTGCAGCTGTTAGTCCATTGTTCGCGCTATTTTGCACACCCTGCCTGCATCTGTTAGTGCATTGTTCGCGCTATCTTACGCACCTTCCTTCTACTTGTCAGTACATTGCATTGCATTGTCTTGCATCACTTCCACATTGTTATGCGTCACACTTAGGTTGCATTGTCTTGCATCCCTTCCGTATTGTTATGCGTCACACTTAGGTTGCATTGTCTTGCACCCCTTCCGCATTGTTATGCGTCACACTTAGGTTGCATTGTCTTGCATCTCTTCCGCATTGTTATGCGTCACACTTAGGTTGCATTGTCTTGCATCCCTTCCGCATTGTTATGCGTCACACTTAGGTTGCATTGTCATGCACCCCTTCCGCATTGTTATGGGTCACACTTAGGTTGCATTGTGTTGCATCCCTTCCGCATTGTTATGCGTCACACTTAGGTTGCATTGTCGTGCACCCCTTTTCGTATTGTTATGCGTACACTTAGGTTGCATTGCTATGCACATCCCTACCTTGCGTTGTCACGCACTTTTCGCTTGGATTGCTATGCATATTTCTAACGATATTGTACCTGTTAAGTTTCTTTCTTTTACAGGAATCATATTATATGTACGGTTCATTTGAAGTTGGCCCGACCAGACGAACCCGACGGTATTGTATTCACCCCATGTGAGACGTGGAGAGAATTGCATAATTTTCTTACATCCTTTCTGTCAAAATATGTAGGACTGTTATTCACTTGCTTAAAACTGTTGCATTTATTGTATATAATTGCTTCATTATAGCTCTCTTTGCATAATCATAAGTTATGCTCTTGCATCATGCATGTCATTTGCATTTTGCCTCAGCCTACGAGAGCATCTCTGCATGGTTATATTGAATGTTTGCCTGAGTCTTCGGCCTTGTCAAAAATGGGTCGTCTCTGGGCTTTGGCAGTCACTCCCGTCACTTTGCGACTTTCGAGTTCTGTCAAAGAGGGGCAACTATAGACACCCCATTTTTGACCGTCCTCAAGACTTGGTTGTGTTTGCAGGTACACCCAACAACTAGTTCAATTGCTTGCCGAGTACTCGACTGTCGTGGCGGAACGTCACAGGTTTGAGCTTTCCAAACCCTGTATCCTTCCTGCCCTATTTTTGGACCATGTATTGGCCCTTTCTGCATGCTTTTTGGAAGGCCCTGCTGGCCTTGACTTTGTGCATGCCGGCCATTGATAGAGCCTGCCGGCCATCAATGAGCCACTGTCGGCCACCACTGATGGCCGGCAAACCCCCTGTCTCAGCAGGTTTCACGCCAGATCTTTTGAGCAAACTGGTTTTCACTCAGCTCTCCTCGATACACGTGTATGGAGGGATGAGGCCCTTTTCAAGCTTGTTGAACAAGCTTTGCATTGCCTCTCTTCTATATAAGGAGAGGCTCCTCCTCCATTTCAGAGGTTGAGATTTTGGAGGTCTAAGATATAGATATAGTTTTGTATCTATATCTCTCTTTGTTCTTCATTTTTGGTGGCAAAAGTGTAGTATTGTCTTACTTTAACACACAAACACACACTCAAACACCTTGCTTGTGTTGCTGAGGCTTCTTGAGGTTGTTTTTGGTGTTCTTGAGCTGGTTTTAGATCAAAAAGGGTGCTGGAGCTGCAGCCTTGAAGGTGGTCATCAAGGGTGAGAAACTTAACTTTTAAACCCCCATTCTTGTTCAAGCTTTTGAACCTATTTGCATGCTGTTTTGAACTTAACTTCCTACTGAAAAAAGTTCTGTTTTTAGGTGTTTTAGATCCTTGTTTAAGGTCATTTTTTCGTTGGGGGTTGTTTACCCCCTCTTAGGCCTTGTTAGGCCTTATTTTGAGCCATCCCTTTAGGCTCTTGTTGAACCCTTTGCATGACCTTCCTACCACTGAAATCCATAAGGTTTTCAGTGGTGGAAAGGTGGTTTTGGTGTCCTAAATAGGAGAGGGTCACCCCCTCTCCTTTGTGTCTAATTTACTAGCTTCATATGCCTCATGTGTGAGCACCTTAGGTAAGTTTATGTTGGCCATATTTTAGCTTGTATTTGGGCTTGTTTTAGTATGGCAAGCCACTTTTTTTGCCTGGTTTGGTCACTCCTTGCATGCTTCATGTATGTGTAGTGTAATCCCATTTGTGGCTCATCAAAGTAGCATATCTTTCTTGCATGTGTTGGCTCCATTTCAGTAGGTTTTTGGTGATGTTTTACCATGCCTTAGATCTGTTTTGGGTCGATTTTGTCACTTCATGCATGTATAACACACTTGTAGTGTAAATCCCCTAAACTAGCTTTATATGCTTCATGCTTTGACATGTCATTTTAGCTTGTTTTGTTTCCATTTCAGTAGGTTTTTGGTGATGTTTTTCCATGTCATACCTCTGTTTTGGTTTGGTTTGGTCACCCCTTGCATGTTCTATACACTTGTAGTGTAATCCTCTCTATTGCCTTAACATGCATCATGCTTTAACATGTCATTCTAGCATGTTTTTGGCCTAGCTCTGAGGAGACTTTGTTCATGTTTTGCCATGCTTAAGGTCTGATTTTAGTTGTTTTGGCCATGCATGACTTGATTTGTATAGCTATGGTCTAATCTAGCTTGTTGGTTGTGTGCATTGAGCCTCCTTGCGTGCATTACTTGGACTATGTGAATGATTTGGAATCACTTGTTATGTTATTTCAGTCCATATGGTTTGCTCATATACTTGCATTTATCACTCCTTTAATGCTTTAAAGGATTTGTGTTTTATGCCCCATGAATGTGTCATTGTGTATGCCATCATACTTAGGCCTTTGGGATGCCATCTAAGTGGGTTTTTGGGCTCATTCTAACATGCCATAACTCTGATTTTCTTGGCTTAAGTCATGCCATGTTTGGTTTTGATAGGTGTAGTGTAACACCCTCTTTGGTAGCCTTGCATGCCTCATGTTTTTGGCGTTGTGTTCTAACTTGTGTTAGCTAGTTTCGAGCTTGTTTTTGGCCTTGTTTGGACCTGCCTTGGGACTATTTTAGGTCCCTTTGGCCCTTTGGGGTTTGATTTGTGTGGCCATGGTTTGAGCCATTTGGTTAGTTTCAAGCTTTAAGCTTTCTCGCATGCTTTGCTTGGCTCGTTTGTGTGATTTGGCATCATTCCTAACATGATTTCAGAGCTTGTAGTATTGTCATACTTGCATGCTTAGCCCCCTTTTAAGTGTCCTTGAAAGTTGCCCTCCTATGCCTAGGTGTTGGACCATTTACACGTGCATGCTTTGACTTGCTTTCATGCTTCAATCCATCACCTTTGGCCACTGATTTGGGCCTATTTGAGAGCTGTCCATTTTGGTTTAAGTCCATCCTTTGCACGTTGTCGCATGCTTGCCTTGCATGTTGTCACATGCTTGTTGCATATTTAGTACCTTGCATGTTGTTCCATGCTAGTATGTTGCATGTTTGTTGCATGATTATCCCTTTATCATGTTGTCACATGCTTATCTCATTTTTTATGTTGTTGCATACTTGTCCACCTTTGCATGTTTGCATGCCATTAGCCTTGTTAGGTTATTCATGTTGCATTCCATGTCCGCATGCTTGAGTCGCATTGCGTATGCCATGCTTATGTTGCATTGTTGTTTGGATTAAGTGTTAATCCGAGCACGAGAAACGATGGACGTTTCATACTTCAAGTGATGAAACGTGTCTCAATTCTTGGTCGCCGACGCTCTTGATTAAACATGATAGAGTTCTAGGCTTTATGTGTTTATTTGTGCATTCATTTCATATTGATTTGCACAAGTTGGATCTTTGGCCATCATGCATCGAGATGCGTGATTGATGGTCTTGGATCCGACTATGCCTCCCCCTTGATGTTTTGAGGTGATATGGAGTGGCATAGTGCGTACATACCCTTGGGAGACCCTCCCTTTTCTTTATTTTGTGCTCTGCTGCAGTTTGGTGTCCCAGCACATCAGTGGCCGGCACCCTCTTGTTTGTTGGCCGGCAGTGCATTGTTGATGGCCAACAATGTGCATCCTTGGTCGGCAATATGGTCGGCAGCAGCTCCCCATGGCTGGCAGGCCACTGATGCACTCCCCAGTATGTTTTTGGTAAGATCTAGCAGCAAGTTCTCAAGGACACCCTGCAGACAGAGCCTCTAAAGAGCATCCGGAGAGCTTTTGGGACAAGAACTGAGCATGCACCTTCCGCTTCTTTGAACAGAGCTGGAGCAGTATTATTTGTCACTTTTCATTTGTAGTTAGTTAATTAATTTGTTAATTAATTAAGTTTTGTAATAATTAGTTGTAGCTAGTTAGTCATTTAGTTTTCTAATAATTAGTTAGCTTGTTAGTTCCTTAATTAGTTGGTTTGTATTATTTATTCGGACCCTCCGTCGAGAGGGCGAATTGTTATACTAAGTGTGCGTGGGTGTGTGCATGTCTTCCAACCCCCATTTCTTTCTCCCTTTTACTTACATGCTTTTGATAGTTAGTTTTAGGGACATTTTCAATTAGCAAACTTACGCTTACACGCGTGCATCCATTCATCTGTCTTGCATGCATCGGGCTCGGCGCATCATAAAAATTGCATCTTATTTCAATTCCAAGTTGAATACATGCATCAATTGTTGCATCTCATATGACATCTTAGAATAGCCGAGCCTATTTCTAGTTGCATTTTTGTATGTGTTGCATTAGCCATCTTAACATGAACTAGGATCATGCACTGATTAGTAACTAGTTTCTGTTTTGGCTTGGAGTACTCTATGAGTGTTTATGCTTTAGCATCCTTGCATGAGTATGAGTGTTACCATGATAGCATGCTTGCCATGAGGCTAACTGCTTAAGTGATTAACTATGTGAATGCCTGTGGGTAAAGGTTGGATTGCTTGAATTGGAACAATTCATTGACATCCGCATTTTAGCCTACTTGCGAGTAGCAAACTTCAAACCGTTTTCAAACAAACAAATATGCGATGCTTTGTTCCAAATTAGGCGATCTAGTCTATACTTGTGTGTTGTGCGCATCACATAGTGATTCTAGCTAATTAATCGGAATAAGAATGCATGTGTTTTCAAAAACAAGATATCATGCTTAGTAGTGGTCGATCTTTGATCCGGCGAGCATGGGTGCTCATAGATGACCTTCAGTTCCAACTTTGGTGATAAACACGTGGCCTTAGGCATGAGTCAGGGTTTCCTAAATTTCCCCCAAAAATAAAATATTTAGGTGGCGACTCTGTATCTGGCAAAACAGTCCATGTTTGGCACTTCTTTACAAAAAATCAGTTTTCCAAAACGATTTGCCAGATTTGGACTCTTTGGTGATTTATCAGTCTTACATTGCACTTTGCGAGATCATATTAAGAACCGTGACATATTGAGTCCGAACTGTAGCGCAATAGCCCGAGGGCGTGTCTGCACTTACGTAGTTCGGTTCAGGTTCACTCGTGTATTAACACTCTCTTTTTGAAAAATCAATTTAAAATCAATTTAAGACTGAATCTAATCTCACAAAGTGCAATGTAAGACTGATAAATCACCAAAGAGTCCAAATCCGACAATTGGTTTTGAAAAATCAATTTTGAATCAAAAGCGCCAAACATGGACTACTTTACCAGATTTCAGAGTCGCCACCTAAATATTTTATTTTGGGAAATTTAGTAAACCCTGACTCGTGCCAAAGGCCACGTGTCCGTCATCACCAAAGTTGCCTCGGCTCGGGAACTTGGGTACGAGAGGGAAAGGTCCTGAAATGAGCACCTCCGCTCGCCCGATCAAAGATCGACCTCTACTAAGCATGATATGTTGTTTTAAAAACACATGTGTTCTTGTTCCAATTATTAATCTATGTTTACTATGTGATGCGCACAACACACAAGTATAGACAAAATCGCTCAAATTGGAACAAAACATCTCATGTTTGTTTTTTTGAAAATGGTTTGAATTTGCCACTCGCAAGTGGGCTAAAGCGTGGATTTTGCCACCCTCAAGTGGGCTTAAAACATGATGTTGCCACAACCAAGTGGGCTTTAAAACTCACATTTTGATGAATTGTTCCAATTCAAGTAATGAAGCCTTCATCCACAGGCATTCATGCATTTAATCATTTAAGCACGTAGCCTCATGGCAAGCATGCTAAACATGGCAATCACTTACACTCATGCAAGGATGCTAAAGCATAAACACTTACAGTGTACTCAAGGCCAAAACAGAAAACTAGTTAGAAATCAATGAATGATCCTAACTATACAAGATGCCTAATTCAACACATGCAAAATGCAACTAAATAGGCTCGGCTATCTAAGATGGCATATGAATGCAACACTTGATAACATGCTTTGAAACACATATTCAAGAAAGTGTATTGAAATACGATGTAGTTTGAATGATGCGCCGAGCCCGGTGCATGCAAGACAAATGAATGATGCACGCATGCAAGCATAAGGTATGATAATTGAATATGCCCTAAACTAACCATCAAAAGCTGATAAGTAAAAGGGAGAAAGAAATGAGGTTGGAAGACATGCACACACACACGCACACTTATTACAACATTTGCCCTCTCGACGGAGGGTCCGAATAAATAAGCTAAGCTACTTATTACAAACCAACTAATTAACTAACTTTAGCTAATTAATTACAAACTGAATTGAAACTAGCTATACTAAGCTAATTAGAATATTGCAAAGACAAATAAAATTAGCTAAGCACATTAACTAATTAATTACAAAAACCAGCAAATTAACTAAGTAAAGTAGTTAAAATGGCCTCGAGGGGAGGGAGACATGCATGCTCGGTTTGCTTCGCTCGGAAATGCATTGCTTTGCCATGAGTTGTCTCTGTTTGCACTCGCAGTAATCTCAGGACATCATATGGACTTCCAGGTTGCACCTGCTCCAAAATAGGAAGATTTTGGACAATTTTGCTGCAGGTGGCCGGCCGGCCACCTCAACTGGTCGGTAGGCTACCTGAACTAGCCGGCCGGCCGGCCAGTACAAGTGGTCGGCAAGCTAGTGCAAGTGGCCGGCCGGCCACTTCCCTTTCCAAAATCCCAACTTTGCTGCAACAGAGATCAACAAAGGCACAACAATGCATTTGCATGGAAATGTGTGTGCAACTACTCCCCTTATCATTTCTCAAGCTCAAAGGAGCGCAATACTCGGCTCTCAAGCCACCAATCACACACCTCAATGCATGATGGCCAAAGAGTCAAGCTTGCGCAATGTTAGTGAATGCCCAAATAAGACTCGAAGAGCCTCCACCCTATCATACATGATCAAGGGTGTCGGTGATTGAGAAACGCAACACGTTTCATCAATTTGAGTATGAAACGTGCCATATTCCTCGTGTTTGGATTGACTTCTGATCCAAACATAAGGCAATGCAAACAACATGCTCATCTTTCAACGCTAAAGTGGCATGTACAAGACTCTATCATGTAAGCAATGCATGCAAGACATGTTAAGGGGCCAAGAGCACTAAAGCAAGTGAAGAACATTTCATATGAGGCATGCACTATCAATCTTAAATGATCAAACCAGCTATGGATAGACCTAAGATACTCCAAAATGGTGGCCAAAACACACTAAAACTTAGGCACAAAAAGCAAGAATTGCATGCTCATTCATTTGCTCGCAAGCAAGGCACAAAGCTTAATTTTCAAGCACATTGAAAGAGCAATATATGAGAGCATGACAGAGGTACAAACACTGAAATTATGTGCCAAATGATGACATACCATGCAAACAACACAAGTATAGCATGTTAGACGACTTATGCATTAAAACTAATGAAGTACACAACACTAGGACTATGCAATACAATGCTCAATGGACTAAATCAGCCCTAAGCAGATCTCATGCATGCCAAGACAGTGGCCAAAATGCTCTGCAATGATAGCAGGAAAGGCAAGAAAATGATGTTCATGTATTGGCTCATCAACAAGGCATGAGACACAACTCTTAAACACAATTAAAGAGTGATATACATGAGAGTATGACAAGGCTATATGCTCTGAAATTATGTGTTAGATGATGACATATCATGCAAACAACACAAGTAATGCACGCTAGAAGGCCCAAAGCACAAGACTAGTAAAGAGCATTACACAAAGAGCATGCAATGCATAGCCTAAACAACCAAACTAGCTTTGGCAGAGCTCAATTATGCCAAAACAAAGGTTAAAACATGCTAAAATGGTAGCCCAAAAGCTTAGACAAGCATGCATACGTATTGGCTCATGATCAAGGCATAAAGCACAACCCACAAAAGCTATGAAAGAGTGGAATATGTGAGAGTATGACTATGCTATATACACTAAAATTATGTGAGAAATGAGGCTAAGGAATGCAAACACCACAAGTAAAGCATGCAAGAGGCTTTGAAACTCAAAGCTCATCAAGGCATTCACACCACAACCATGCACTACAAGTGTCACATGGCCAAGACCACCCAAAACAGAGCTAAGGCATGCTAAAATAATGGCAAAGACATGCTGAGATAGAGCTAACACAAGCTAGGATGATTGGCATAAAGCATGAAGCATGTTAGGCCAACAAGTAGGATTACACTACAAGTATAAGATGCAAGCAACTAATGACCAAACCAACCAAAAATAGAGTTATGGTAGGTCCAAAAAGTCACAAAAACATGCTTGAGCCCAGCTTAAAGAAATGAGAAATACATGCTCACTTAGTAGGCCAACAAGACATGCAAGCAAGACAAAAGGAGAGGGGACCACCCTCTCCCATTTTGGGCCACAAAACCAACTTTTTACCACTGAAATTCCTCTGAGTTTCAGTGGTTAAAAGATCAAACAAGGGGTGATTCAAAAGCTTAGAGAGTTGGCTCAAGAGACTTAACAAGCCAAAGAGTAAAAGAGGGGAACCACCCCCCTAACCACACAAGGCTCAAACCAATATTTTCAAGCCTTAAAATTAGAGTTTTGAGAGGTTAAAAATAGCCCCAAAGTAGCATGCAAAGGTGGTCAAGCTATTAATCAAAACAAAGCTTTAAAAGGGACAAGTGCCTTACCCTTGAAGCACAGCAGCAAGGAGGCAACTTCAGCAACAATTTTGAACCAAAAGCAATCCAAAGACCTCAAATGAAGCTCCAATGGACCTCAGCTCCAAAGTGAAGGTTTTTCACAAGGTGTCTTAGTGCAGATGTGTGAAGAAAACACACTTTAAGGCTCTAAATAGCACAATATAGAGAGAGTGTGAGAATTCTAGAGAGAGAGGGAGATTTTTGCTCTGGAAAATTTGAACCCTCAAATAAGGGGAGGGAGCTCCCCTTATATAGAGGAGACAAGCAAAAGGCTTGCTCCACCCGTCCACACATGTGTATGGAGGATGAGTTTCAGTGAGCCACAACTAGCTCAAAGAGCTAAAAATATCTAAAAAGGAGAAAAAGTGGCTGTCGGCCAGTTAAGGTGGCCGGCTGGCCACTTCCCCTAGTCGGCCGACCACTTGAAGTGGCCTATAAGGAAGGAAAGTGGCCAGCAAGTGCCAAAAGTGGCCGGCAAGGCCTTCTGCCCCCCCCCCCTAGGCAAGAGGCAACAAGGTTTGGCCCAAAAACAAGGGCATAACACAGAGAGTTAAGAGGCTCAAAGACAAGGCACTCAGCCGAGACCCTCGGGCGCTCAAAACAAGCACAAACATGCGCAATCATCGAGTGCACAACCGATGACGTCAAAGTCTTGAGGTCGGTCAAAAATGGGGTGTCTACAGGATGGTACCTCACTAGATCAAAAGGGCACCCTCAAAGGTAGTGGCTCTAGCTCAACCTCGGGCTCAAACTCTGCCTCGATATTAGTCTCGACGCCCTTAGCTGCCTCGCCAGCCTCGGCAACAACCGGTTCCTCTACCTCAGCAACAGGTGGGAGTACGGGGGGAATCTCTGAAGGAGCTCTGTCATGTGGTGAATCATCTGCCATCTAGAAAATGGGTGAAAAGTCGGTGAAAAATGAAGAAAAATGGAGCAAATAGGGTAAACTTGGAAAGAGTCAACCCTAAGAGAGAGAAAATGGAACAAAAAGTCAAACCCGGGAAAAGTGCACCAAACCCGAGAGAAACTTGTGGGGAACAAGCCTAGAAGGGTGAAAATGAGGAAGAAAGCATCGAAATCAAAATCCAATCAGTTCAAAGCAAAGAGAATCAATAGGGTTTAGCGAATAAAGTTTGCGTGGGGCGTTGGAAAATGCGTGGAAAGTGCAAATCTAGAGAGGAGCACATAGAGAGAGAGAGAGAGAGAGAGAGAGCATTTCCGGACATGTGGGTGTGAGGAAATGAGCCCTAGTGGCTTGTACTTAAAGACCCGAGGCAAAATGTCCAAAATGCCCCGAGTTTACCATCGGTGGCCGGCAGATGGCCAACAAGGCTCACTGGGGCCTAAGGTTGTTCAAGAAGTGGCCGTGTGACCTTTCCTCGTGGCGGTGGTGTCAAGCGGCCTCCTCCGAGTCCCGACATTTGTTTTGTGTCTTTGTTTCCTGAGAGTTGCAAGAAAGGTTCATTGTTGAGTCCAGATTGTCTCTACGGAAGCTCAAAACTGTGTTTTTGGCGCATGAGGACCATCACTTGTCAACATGAATGGGATGTATCCTTTTAAGCATATTCCAATTCCTCCGAGAGGTAAATCGGAAGGTGCCATCGATTGTCGCTTTAGTTCATTTGGCCTTCGTCCCTCTTTCGTTATCTATTGTTGCATAGAATATGCATTTCACATATTTGTTTCATAGAATATGCGTTTCACATGTATTGTCGCATGAAATATGCATTTCACATATACATATTGCATGCGTATCATGCATCATTCCAATTTTGCATAGAATATGTTTTTGTTCTTTATATAGAATATGCTTTCGATTAACATGCTACATCGATCGTCCATCTTGCGTAGAATATGCATTGTCATTGTATCGCACGTTGTTCATGTTAGTTATGCTTTCACAAATAGGAAAGTTCTTTTATTTCTTCCTTTGCCAACACAAGCAAATGTATTGTATGTAAGGTTCATTCGGAGGAGTTCCGGATAAAGTCGTTTGTGTCTCAGTAAGAGAACTTGCACGGCTTTGTAGATAAGATCTTTGTGCATCTATCGCACGCATTCACTTTGTGCATCTATCGCACGCATTCACTTCGTGCATCTATCGCACACCTCTCTTTGTTTTATCTCAGGACGCGTGACACGCGGCCCTGGGCGAGTTTCATCTCAGGAGGTGCGAATTTTCTTGTTATCTCAAGATGCGTGACGCGCGGCCCTGGACGAGTTTCATCTCGAGACGTACGAAGCATGAGCCCGAGCAGTTTTCTTGTTATCTCAGGACGCATGACGTATGGCCCTAGGCGGGTTTCATCTCAGGACGTGCGAAGCAATGTTTTCAAACCCGGACCGGACCGGCCGGTCGAACTGGGAACTAGGCCTTGTTCCAGTCCGGTCAACCCCCTAAACCCAGAGTAGGGCCAAATCCGGGAAAAACCGGTGACCTAGTGGTCGAACCGGCAAAACCGGTGACGCGGACCGGGTCAAGAGGGTCAGACCAGTCTCTTTTTTTTTTTTCGATTTTACTCTTTTTTTTTTCTCTCTCTTTCTTTCTTTCTTTCTTATATATTTATATATATATATATTTTTTAAAATTTTGACTAAAAATTCTTATTTCAAGAGTCTCATCTCATAAGGAAGAGTCTCATTGAAAGCTTGAGAAGATTATGAAAGTCTATTCCCATTTATAGGAAAAGATTTTTCAAAGAGAACCTACAAAATTTTATGTGGGATTCAATCAAATTATTTGAAACATATTGATTGGAGGGAGAGTTGAAAATTTCATTTCCCTCCAAAATTAAATCTAGCATTCAATCAATTTATTTGGAGGGAATGTTTAAAAAATTTAATTTCTTTAAAATAAGTTACTTTTTTTTTTATCAATTATGACTTTATTAAATATTATTAATAAATACTATGCAACAATTTTTATTTTTATTTGATTATTTATATATATTTTTATTTATTTATAATTATATTTTTTAATTATATAATATTAATTATGACGTCACGGTTCGACCACTTTGACCCGACGGTTGAACCGGTGACCCGTCCACCCGGTCCCTTTTCTGGTTCGCTCACCAGTCCGGTTTTGAAAACATTGGTGCGAAGCACGAGCCCGAGCGGTTTTCTTGTTATCTTAGGACACGTAACGTGCGGTGTAACACGTCGGCGAGGGACCTCGCGCTACAGTTCGGACTCTCCTTTTTGTTTTGTCGCGGTTCTAAATCTGAACCAAAGAGTCCAACTCTGGCAAATCGTTTTGAAGAAAAACAGATTTTGAAAAAGTAGTGCCAAACATGGACTGCTTTGCGGACATGAGTCGCCACCTAAATATTTTAAAATGGGAAATTTAGGAAACCGACTCGGTCAAGGCCACGTGTCCGTCATCACCAAAGTGGTCTTGGCTCGGGAGCTCGAATGCGATCGGGAAGGTCGACTATGAGCACCTCTTTCGCCGGTCGAAGACCGGCCTCTACTAACCGCGATATCCGTTTTTGAAAACATTACATGTTCTTGTTCCAATTATTAGCCTAGAATTACTATGTTATGCACGCAGCAAACAAGTATAGACTAGATTGCCTAATTTGGAAATAAACATTGCATATCCGTTCGTTTTGAAAATGCTTTGGAATTTGCTACTCGTAAGTAGGCTAAAATACGGATTTCAATGAGTTATTCCAACTAAAGCAATCCAACCTCCACCCACAGGCATTCAAACAGTTCATCTCACATAAGCACTTAGCCGCATGGTAAGCATACTGTCATGGCAACATTCACACGCATGTGGTATGCTAAAGCGTAAAATACTTACATTGTACTCCGTGCCAAAACAATAAACTAGTTAGCAAGCATGCATGTCCTAGTTCATGTTAAGTGGCTAATGCAACGCATACAGAATGTGATTAGGATAGGCTCGGCTAACCCTAAAAATGGCATGTGAAATGCACTTTATTCGATGCACGTATTCAATTTGGAATTGAAAGTACGATGCAGTTTGTATGATGTACCGAACCCGGTGCATGTTCAGACAAATGCATGGATGCACGCATGCATTGCATAAGGTATGCTAGTATAAACGTGCCCTAATCTACCATCATAAGCAGGTAAATAAAAGGGAAGAAAGAAGTGGGGGTTGGAAGACATACACACCCACGCACCCACACTTATTACAATTACGCCCTCATTCGGAGGGACCGAATAAATATTACAGATTAATTAACTACGCAAGCTAATTAAACGTTACAAATTCACTAAATTAATTAACAAATTAACTAAGTTAATTAAAGCAGTAAATGCCTCGGGAAGAGGGCAAGATGCATCACACGCCCGGAACTCGCTCGGAATCGCACTGCCATGCATGATTGCCTCTGTTTTCCCTGCTTTCCTCCTCTGAAGACTGCCAAAACTTCAGGAATACTTCCTTGGGCACTGGAGATCACCACCGGCTATGGTAGAACACCACCGGCTGAAGGATGTGGCCACCGGCACTGAATTCATCCATCGGCTGCCAGTAGACTGCCGGTCGGCACTAAACAGTGCCGGTCGGCACAAAATGCCTGCAGAACCTGCAACTCACAGCAGCAGAGGACACAACTTGCATGGCAATGTAATTCAAAGCATGTATGCACCAAACACACTCCTTATCATGTTTTTGACTCAAAGGAAGATGTGCCTCGGTTCTCGGACCACCAATCACGCATTTCGATGCATGATGGCCCAAAGAACCAAGAGTGCAATTTTGATTTCAAATGCATGTAATGCAAACAAACACATAAGGGTGCCGAACCTCTATCATGACTTGGTCAAGAGGCTTAGCATGCATGTCAATGCAATGAAGTCCTAAGCATGTCAACTAGTATGCAATATGGCAATACAATGCAAACATGCAAGTAAGCATACAAGGCAAGCATGCGAATCAAATGGAGGATGGACTTAGACATGAATTGGGCAACTCTAAAAAAGGCTCAAAACAGTGGCCAAAATGCTAAATCATGAGGACCAAACACACATGCACACATGCACAAGTTAAGGCACCAACACTTAAGCATAACAAACAACCCTTAAGCACACTTAAAGGGGCGCAACAATGGACAACTAGCATGCAATTTAGGCTCTGAAAATCATGCTATGAAATGATGCCAAATCATGTTAAGCAAGATAAACAAATGCATGCAACATAGGTTCAACACTTGAGGCAAGTCATGGAAGCATTGAACTACACTTACGCAAAACAAATATGGCATGCATTGAAAAACCTAAAACAGAGTTTTAGCATGTCAAAACAAAGCCAAATGGCTACTTAGATGGCATCTAAGAGGCTTAAGCACAAAGGCATGCAACATGACCAATACATGGAGCATTTAACATATGCTTTTAAGGCATTAAAGAGGCAACTGAGGCAAGCATACAAGCACACCAAATGGACTGAAATGACATGCTAAATGGTTCCAAACCATCAAAATGATGCAAGCAAGGCATACTACACACTTGTGCTCTTAAGGCCAACAAGCCAAATACAAAGAGGCTATGAGATACATGCTAAGATTGACCCAAATAACTATGGACAGAGCTAAAACATGTTAAAATAAGCATACAAGCTTCATGAATCTAAGCCTAAAGCATGCTCGAACTAGGGCTAACAACCTAGGCATGTTAAGGGACTAAAGAGGCATTACAAAGCAACTATGCAAATCATGCAAAGAGTACCAAAACCAACACTTGGCAATGTCATATTAGGGCATAATAAACATAAAATGCAGCCAAGACATGCTCAACAAACAATCAAACACTATGCTCTCTCAAGAGGCCAAACTTGCCCTTTTCAAGGACATTAAGGAGAGGGGGTGGCCCTCTCCTTCTTGGGACTTCAAGGCATCATCTTCACCACTGAAATCCCTCAAGATTTCAGTGGTGAAGAGATCCTAACACCAAAGTCTCGGATCTTTCACAAAATGGCACAAAAAGTGCCCTTTTTAAGGTCTAAGGGTGGTCAAACCTACCCAAACCACCAAACACTCTTAATGAACTATCAAGAGGACTAAAAAAAAGAACTTTTATGTGTTAAACACTAAGCACAAAAACAGTTCTAAGCTATGCAAAAATGGAATGCAAGAATGGGGGAAAAAGGGGTAGTTTCTTACCCTTGATGATCAACTCCAACAATGGTGACCTTAATGCCTCTTTAAGCTTCAAACCAGCCAAGAACACCAAGAACAAGCCTTTAGCACCTCAGTTCCAAGAGGAAGGTGAAACACTAGGTGTTGGTGAGCAATAGTAAGTCACAAACACCTAGTGTACAAAACAAGAGAGAAAGAGAGAGATAGGATAGATACACAAAACCTAACCTAAAACCAGAGCTTCTCCCTCTCCTAAAATGTCTAACTCTCCAATTTTTCTAACCCTTGAGCCAAGAGAAGAGAGCTTCTCCTTATAGGCAACAAAGCTTACAAGCTAAGTCACCAAAGGGGCTGATCCCTCCATACACGTGTATGGAGGGGAAACAAGTGCAAGAAAGCTCTCTGAAAATATCTCCAAACATAGCTGTAAAGTGATCGGCAGGGCAAAATGGTCATTTTGCCAAAAGGAGTGCCGACCGGCACAAAATAGTGCCGACCGGCACAATATAGTGCCGATGGCAACAACAACCAGCCGGTGGCCTCTAGCCACTGCCGGTGGTGTGTGGGGATGCCTCACAAAGCATTCTCTGCCCCTCCAAGGCAAAACACAAGTGTTTGGTGCAAAACCAGACACAAAACGGTCAAGTTCGGAGGTCCTGAGGCAAGGCGCGTAGGCGAGAACTCCGGGAACTCCAAACAAACACAAACATGGGTAATCACCGAGTGTTCAAGCGGTGACGTCCAAGTCTTTAGGACGGTCAAAAATGGGGTGTCTACATGAGGCCCGGGCGGGTTTCATCTCGAGACGTGCAAAATACGAGCCCAAGTGGTTTTCTTGTTATCTCAGGACACATGACTTGCAGCCCTAGGCGAGTTTCATCTCGGGACGTGTGAAGCACGAGCCCCAGCGATTTTCTTGTTATCTCAAGACACGTGACACGCGGCCCTGGGTGGGTTTTATCTCAAGACGTGTGAAGCATGTGCCCAAGCGGTTTTCTTGTTATCTCAGGACGCACAACACGCGGCTCTGGGCAGGTTTCATCTTGGGACGTGCAAAGCACAAGCCCGAGCGGTTTACTTGTTATCTCAGGACGCATAACGTATGGCCCTGGGCGGGTTTCATCTCGGGACGTGCGAAGCATGAACCCAAGCGGTTTTCTTATTATCTTAGGACGCGTAACGCACAGCCCTAGGCCGGTTTCATCTCGGGACGTACAAAGCACGAGCCCAAGCGGTTTTCTTGTTATCTCACGACGCATGGCCCTGGGCAGATTTCATCTCAAGACGTGCGAAGCACAAGTCCGACCGGTCTTTCATCTTAGGACGCGTGGCGTACGACCCTGGGCAGGTTTTATCTCGGGACGTGTGAAGCACGAGCCCGAGCGGGTTCTCTTTTTTCTCGGGACGTGCAAAGCACGAGCCCGAGTGGGTTCTCTTGTTTCTCAGGATGTGTGAAGTGCGAGCCCGAGCGAGTTCTTTTATTTCTCGGAACACGTAAAACGTAATCCCGAGCAGTCTTTCATCTCGGGACGTGTGAAACCCAATCCTGAGTGATTTTCGTTCTTTAGTTTCTTAGGACGTGTGAAACACGACCCCGAGCGGTTTTCTCAGTTTCTCAAGATGCACGAACGCAACCCTGAGTGGTGTTTTCTTTTCTCGTCTCTTGTTTTTGGCGTGGTTAGAGTATGGTTTTATCTTTTGCATGGAACCTGTTTTGGTTTTATGCTTGAAGCTGCTCATTCATGTGTAGTTATCTCGTTATCTTGCTTATTGCATTTTGTTATTGCTTACTACATCATCTCGCATGATCATGAGTTTTTAAAATAGTCGGCTTTATGGACCGTGCGAGTCTAGCTTTCAAAGTTCCATAGTGCATATCATTTGCATTTTGCCCCAGAACTACGCTGGTTTGATTCTTTGCAAAGGGATACGTAGGCAGCCTGCGGGCGCAACCGTTTATTTTTTGTCTTGATTGTTTGTCCAAGTCTTACGACCTTGACAAAATGGGTCGTCTTCGGGCTTTGACATTTACTCACGTCATTTCATGACTCCGAGTTCTATCAAAGAGGGGAAACTGTAGACACCCCATTTTTTACGGCCCTTACAACTTGGACACCATTTCATGCACACTCGATGATGAGTTTAGTTGCTCGCCAAGTGCCCGAAGTCCTCAACGGAATGCCACAGCTTTGACACTTTCAAGCCCTACATCCTTGTTGCCTCATTCTTGGGCCAAGCCTTGGTCCTTCAAGCCTGTTGCTTATAGTGGCATGCCGGCCACCTTTTGAGGCTGTCGGCCAACACTTTTGGGCTGCCAGCCACCAATTTCTTTTGCAAATATTTTATGCCAGCTGCGCCAGCTGTTTGCACAGATGCATGCATCTGCACACACGTATAGGGATGGATATCCTTGTAGGGAATTCATGTTTTCTATATATAGGAGTCCCTTCTCTCAGGTTTTAAGGTTAGAAAATTTTGAGATCAAAATTTTTTCTCTCTCTACAATTCTCTCTTTCTCTAGCAAATCTCTACACTTTTGCCTATAATTCTTTAACCTTTGCCTATACACCCTTAACCAAATCTTCTCATCTTTGAGCTAAGGTGCCTTTGAGCTTGGTTTGAGCTCTAGAGGGTGTTGTTTGCTTGGTTTTGTTGCTTGAATTGCTTCTTCTCTTCAAGAGGTATAAAGCTTTGCCTATTTACTTCCTTTTTCTACTATTTTTCTTGTTGTTTTCCAACTAATTTTGGGCTATAAAACTTCTGTATTTTTGGGTTGAAACGTGGGTCCTAAGGCCATTAAAGGTTGAGGGGTGGTTCACCCTTCTTTGTACCTTATTTTGGAGGCCTTAGCCATTGTGTTTCCCACCCTTTTACTATCTTTTTTCAAGCTTTTAAACACTGATTTTCAGAGCTTTTTCAATGGCCAAAATCATGTTTTGAAGTCCAAATTTGGAGGGGTTAGCCTCCCCTCCTTGTGTCTTGCTTACTAGCCTAGTTTGTGCCATGTTTTGACATATTAATCTCGCTTTTTTTAGCTCAATTCCAGCATGTTTTAGGACTTACTTTAAACTGTTTTGTCACTGTTTTGGACTGTTAGTTGCATTTGAGCTTTATTTTGCATGCTTGTAGTGTAATTGCCCTCAAGAGTTTGGTGTTCTAAGCCTTAGACACCATCTTGTTTGAGTTGATAGCATTTATTTATGCTTTTCTCACCTATTTTCAGCACTTAATCATCTCTGCAACTTCCCTCTTTCTTGGCTTTTTGTTTTGCTTTGAAAGTGGTTCAAACAATTTGTTTGTTTAAGCATGAGATTGAGATGTCATGCTTAATGGTTTAATCCCTTAAAGGGTTCATTACCAACGTCATGACATCTCTTTCATGTCTTAAGTTAACTCTTGGTTTGAACTTTCTGTCCATTAGAGGACTTAAACTCATGGAAGATAATAATTTGGTTGTGTTCAATTGGACGTTAATTAAACACATGGAAGCTTGAATCATTTCATACACATTAGTGATGAAATGATTCAAGGTTCCAAGGTCACCACTTCCCTTTGTCATTCATGAAAGGGAGGGGGTTTGTGTCTTGTCTTGCATTTATTGAACTTGCACACTTGGTTTCATAAGCCATCATGCAATGAAATTGCATCCATTGATGGTTTGTGAACCGAACTTGCTACTCCTTTGATTTGCTAATGAAAAGCAGGGGTGAGTTGTGCAAACAAACCCTTGAAATACCCTGTATATGCTCTATTTGTCCTCTGTTACAGCAAAGAGAACTGGGCAGCAATGGCCAGCAGGCCACATTCCATGGCCGGCAGGTGGCTGGCAGACCACCTTTGATGGCCGGCTGGCCATCACTGGTGGCCGGCAACCCTCATCAGTGGCCGGCCGGCCACTGATGCAAATTTTAGCAATGTGTTCCTCTGGCAGAGCAAAGTTATTCTGGAAATAGGCAACAGTGTGTGCGTTCTATTGTGCAATAGAGGCTCTTCAGAAGCGAAATGGTGGTCTTTTTGGGTGGAAACCGAGCATGCACATGAACATCCCTCGTTTCCCGAGGCAAAGTAGTTAGTTATTTAGTTTAATTACTTAATTCTTTTAATTGCACTTGTGTTGTAATTATTTAATTAGTTAGTTAACTAGTTATTCATTTTTGTTGTTAGTTAACTAGCTAGAATAGTCAATTCAAGTATTGTAATAATTAGTTAAGTAGTTTAACTGATTTCAATTTTTGTAATAGTTAGCTTAATTAGCTTAGCTTTAGTTAGTTAGTTAATTAGTTAGTTTATTCATCTGGACTCTCCTTCATGAGAGCGCAATGTAATAATGTGTATGTCTTCTAACCCCACGTCTTTCTCCCATTTATTTAACTACTTATGATGGTTAGTTTAGGGACATCATGTTTTGTTTAGCATACTTCATGTTTGCATCCATTCGTATTGCATGCACTGAGGCTCGGTTCATCATTCTAACTGCATTGTTAGTTTAATACTTCTTTGAATACATGCTTAGACCACATGCTATTTAATTGATTCATATACCATGTTAAGTAGCTGAGCCTATTAGTTGCATATCGCATGTATTGCATTAGTCATATTGCATAAAGTTAGGATCATGCATTTTTCTAACTCTTATGTTTATCTTGGCTTAGAGTACTAGGTGAGCTTTTACTCGCTTTTTTCATAATTGCATGAGTGTGATTGTTGCCATGTCCAGCATGCTTGCCGTGAGACTAATTGCTTAACTACTATAATTGCTCGAATGCCTGTGGATGAAGGCTAGTTACTTGAATTCGAATAATTTGAGTAATGTTTATATGCCATCACTTTTTCAAGTGGTAAATATTTCGAAAGAATTTTGCAAAACAAACATGAATCGAAATGTTCCAACTCTTTCAATTTAGTCTATACTTGTATGTGCATCACATAGTAATGCTAGCCTAATAAACCAGAATAAGAGCATATAATGTTCATAAGATTCATATCATGATTAGTAGAGGTCAATCTTTGATCGGGCGAGTGGGGGTGCTCAAATGTATTCATGACCTTCCCCTCTCGTACCTAAGTTTCCAAGCCGAGACAATCTTAGTGATGACAGACACGTGGCCTTTGGCACAAATCATAGGTTTCCTAAATTTTCCCAAAATAAAATATTTAAGTGGCGACTCTGTATCTAGCAAAGCAGTCTAATTTTGGAATTTTTTAATTCAAAATCGATTTTCCAAAAGATTTGCTGGATTTGGACTCTTTGGTGTTTATCAAATTTCACATTGCACTTGTGAGATTAGATTCAGAACCGCGGGAGTCCAAACTGTAGGGCTTATTTTGAACTTCCGAAAAGGGGGCGCGAAAAAGTCAAGCTACAATAACATGCGATCTAAGCACGTATTCAAAGAAGTATGTAAACTAACAATGCAATTTAGAATGATGAACCGAGCCTCGGTGCATACAATATAAATGGATGCAAACATGGAGTATGCTAAACAAAACATGATGTCCCTAAACTAACCATCATAAACTAGTAAATAAAAGGGAGAAAGACGTGGGGTTGGAAGACATACACATTATTACATTGCACTCTCACGAAGGAGAGTCAAAATAAACTAACTTGCTAACTAGCTAAGCTAAGCTAATTATTACAAAATAAATTAAATTAGCTAAACTACTTAACTAATTATTATAACAACAAATGAATTAATTAACTAACTATTCTAGCTAATCAAATTCCAACACTTTACCAAATTCAACTAGCTACAACTAATTAATTACAACAAATATTTAAGCCAAATATTTAAACTAAAGAGGCTCAATATGTGAGGAATGCTCATACACGTGCTCAATTCCGAAATGGCCACTGTTTTGCTTCCAGAAGGTCTCTGTTGCACAGTAGAACACTTGCACTTTTGTCCACCTCCAGAATAGCTCTGCTCTGCTCAAAAAACGCACTACAGAATTTTGCATTGGTGGCCGACCGGCCAAGAGTGAGGCCCTGCCAACCACCAAAGGTGGCTTACCAGCCACTGCTGCACAATTCATCTTGCTACAACAGAGAACAAACAGAGCATGCACAGGGTATTCTCAAGGGTTTGTTTGCATAATTCAGCCCTTCTTATTATGAACAAATCAAAGGAGTAGTAAACTTGGTCCATAAACCATCGACTCAAGCAATTTCATTGCATGATGGCTTATGAACAAGAGTGTGCAATTTCAATAAATGCAACAAAATAAGACTCCAAACCCCCTCCCTTTCATGAATTGATCAAGGGAAGTGGTGACCTTGGAAACTTGAACCATTTCATCACTAAGGAGTATGAAATGCCTCAAGCTTCCATGTGTTCAATTAACGTCCGATTGAACATAAAACTAAATTCTTATCTTGCATCATTTTAGTCCCATTTTAATTACTTCCTTTTAATTACCAACCATCCTTTAATTCGTTGAGTTCAAAGGTGAGTTTAAGGTCCTCTAATGGAAAGAGGGCTCAAACCA
Source organism: Camellia lanceoleosa (assembly GCA_025200525.1). NCBI lineage: Eukaryota > Viridiplantae > Streptophyta > Magnoliopsida > Ericales > Theaceae > Camellia > Camellia lanceoleosa. The sequence continues at coordinate 146,682,657 of CM045766.1, read as the reverse complement.
AGAGTTGCTCCGGGCATGAAAGAGACATCATACCGTTGGTAATGAACCTCCTAAAGGATTAAACCATTAAGCATGACATCTCAATCTCATGCTTAAACACACAAGGAGTTTGAACCACTTTTAAAGCAAAACAAAAGCCAAGAAATGAGGGAGGTTGCAGAGGTGATTAAGAGTGATCACAAGTATGGAAAACCATAAATAAATACAATTAACTCAAATAAGATGGTGTCTAAGGCCTAAAACACCAAGCTTATGAGGACAATTACACTACAAGCATGCAAAACAAAGCTCAAATGCAACTATCAACCAAAACAATCCTAAAACAGTCTAAAAACAGTCCTAAAACATGCTGTAATTGGGACAAAATAGCTAGATTAATAAGCTAAAACATGGCACAAGTTAGGCTAGTAAGCAAGACACAAGCAGGGGAGGCTAACCCCTCTAATTTTGGACTTCAAAACATAATTTTAGCCACTGAAATAACTCTGAAAAATAGAGTTTAAAAGCTCAAAAATAGATAGTAAAAGGATGGAAAACACAAGGGAAAAGGCCTTCAAAACAAGGTGCAAAGAAGGGTGAACCACCCCTTAACCTTTAATGGCCTTAAAACCCAAGTTTCAGCCCAAAAATACAGAGTTTTTACAGTCCAAAAACACTTGGAGAATAGCAAGAAAAAATAGTAGTTAAAACAGGTAAAGAGGCAAAGCCTTATACCTCTTGAAGAGGAAATCAATTACAAGCAATAAAACCAAGCAAACACACCCTCAAGAGCTCAAACAAGGCTCAAAGACACCTCAGCTCAAAGATGAGAAGTTTTGGTTAAGAGTGTATAGGCAAAGGTTAAGGATATGTAGGCAAGAGTGTAAAAATGTGCGAGAGAGAGAGAGAGAGAGAGAGAGAGAGAGAATTGTATAGAGAGAGAGAAAAATTTGCTCCAAAATTTTTCTAACTTTAAAACATGAGAGAGAGGCCCTCTATATATAGAAAACATGAATTTCCCTCAAGAACATCCAGCCATTCATGTGATAACCCTGTTCCGTATTATGCTAATTAATTTTAATTATGCTTGTGATCATGTGTTTAATATAATTTTGAGTGTCGTTTATATGATTATATGTGGTTTTGAATTTCTATCTGTTTTTTTTTTTTTGGGTGGGTAATTTTCTATTTCTATCTGTTCACCGTAAGAAAATCTGTTTGACTTTCTGCTTCAGGATTTAAATTGAAGGCCTTAGAGGCGTCAGAAACTGAAATTGACTACGTCATTGTGATTAGCGTGATTTTTTGAGCCTATGGTGAAATTTAATTAGAAATTGATTCGGAACGATTAATTAAGCTCTATTATTTAACTCTAATCATTTTGAGTATGAGAGAGACTATAAAAGGGGCCAATATACACTTATATTCATTAGATTGAACTCAACTTGAAGTCACACTCTAGAGAGAGAGAGAGAGGCCGGCTCTAGAGAGACAAAGAAGCAGAATTATGTGTTTCGCTTAAAGTTTGTGAAATTGGAAAGCTAGACTCAAGATTTAACTACAATTGTGAGAATTGAAGCTCCTAGGTGAGTAATTGAGCAAAGATTCATGAGCTTAAGTTTGTAATTTTGTGAATTCAAGGTTTGATGGTGATCAAGAACATAATTTGAATTGAATTTGTTGAATTTGAAGCTTATATGTACATGCATGAGCATTATTGCCATGACTTTATACACTCAAGCATAAGTCATGAAGAACAAGAAGAATTGAGCTCCAAATCTCACATGCATGCATGATTTCCATGAGTTTCATGATTTTAAGTGTCATTTGTACCATTTGGAATAGAATTGAAGCCAAGAATTTACATGCATGCATGATAGATAAGGATATGGAATTTGTATGAAAATAAGCACATGAGTTTTGAAACCAACAAGAAGAAATTGAAGTGATTTGAGAAATGAACCATGACTTTGGTCAATTGGTTCCCAATTAATTATGTCCTTGTGTTGTATGATGTTCCTCCATGTTTTTGTATCAAGAATATGAGTTTTGGAGCCTTGGGGTCGAGCTTGAAGCTCAAAATGGAATTCCAGAAAACCCAGAATTTGGCATGCCCGCTCGAGCGGGGAAAGTGCCGCTCGAGCGTGAAATGCGAGCTCCCAGAACTTTTGCAGACATTGATGTCCGCTCGAGCAGGGATATTCACGCTCGAGCAGGGAGCCATGTAGTGTGACTTTCAGCTCGAGTGCCCGAATTCACGCTCGAGCATAAAAATGAGGCAACCAGTATTTTTGCAGACCAAAGGGGTCCGCTCGAGCGGCCAAAGCCACACTCGAGCGGGGAGCCCTATTTCTAAAATTTTGAAAAGTAGCTATATGTTTCATTTTCCGTTCTCTTTCATTTCTAAGCACTCTTAGACATACATGAAGCATTATAAATGAGTTAAAAGGGATAAGAAGGAAGCCTAAGAGGGATGTATGAATAAAGAACGGATTGAATCGTTTGTGACCCATTATGTTCATGAAATGTGTACGGTCAAGCACGAGGGCAAATCCACCAACAGATCACTATGAGTAATATCTTAGTAAAGATATTTTGAAGTATATCATTTGTCCTGTTGCTTATTTCTATATAAGACTTATAAGTTTGCTAATCTGAATTGTGGACAAATATTTGTCTTGCTGAACGATCGGGCCAAGGGCCGTTTGATACGATTGATTGGGCCAAAGGCCGTTTGACATGAAAGGTTGGGCCAAAGGCCGTTTGACATGAATAATTGTGCCAAAGGTCGTTTGACATGAATAATTTGGCCAAAGGCCGTTTGACATGAATGATTGGGCCAAAGGCCGTCTGACATGAATGACTGGCCAAAGGCCGTTTGACATGAGCGACTGGGCCAAAATTTGTTGGATATGAATAAATGGGCCAAAGGCCATCGGGTATGAGTAAATTGGGCCCGAGGCCATTTGATACGTCTAGAACTTTAGTCGTTTGATACATTAGATAGAAACATGGATTGGGCCCAAGGCCGCCTGATGTAACTGTTTCAAAGTTGTTCATGTATCTTCTTTACTTGGTATTATTCACTGGGCTTTCGCTCACCCTCATTCATGTGTCTGTAGGTGAGCCAAGAGATGTTCAAACCCAGCCCCAGTGACATATGTAAGAAGTAGCTATAGTTTTGAGGAGTCAGCCCATATGTCTCACGCGGGAGACTAGTTTTCGCTCTTCTTGTAATATCCCTGTCCTGTAGTATGATAATTGGTCCCTAATATGAATATGATTATGTTTTTGATATGATTTTGTGTGCCATTATGTGAAAATATGTGGTTTTGAATTTCTATCTGTTCACCGTAGGAATATCTGTTTGATTATCTGCTTTGGAAATTAAATTGAAGGCCTTATCGGCCACAGAACCTAAAATTGGTTACGCCATTGTGATTAGCGTAATTTTTAGAGCCTACGGTGAAATTTAATTGAAAACTGATTTGGATCAAATTAAATTGATTTAATTAGTGATTTAGTGCTCTATTATTTGATATTAAAATAATATAACAAGTGGGGCTTTTAATATGGGCACTACACACCCAATTTCTCTCCTTTAGCTTCATTTGGCTGATTATAAACTCTAAGAAGAAAGAGAGGGTCGGCTAGAGGGAGAGAGGGTGGAGGAAAATTGAAGTTTTGGCCTCAAAGCTTGGTGGTCTTGAAAGCACACTCAAGAATTTACCATAGATTGTAAGGATTAAGCTCCTAGGTGAGTAATCACCCCTTGATTCATAAGTTTGGGCTTGTGATTTTGGGCATTCAAGCTAGTTGGGTAATCAAGAGTGAGAATTGACATGATTTGAGTTGGTTTTGTTGGATTTGAAGTCATAGAACACATGCATGTAATAAATTGCTATAAATTTCCATGTTTAAGCATAGAGCATGTAATCCATGTTGAAGTTGGTTGAAACTCATGTAATGGATCATCTCTTCACCAATTAAGTTGAGAATATTGTGTATGTTCCACATGCAAGTGAAAATCATGGAAGTATGAGTCTTGCATGCTTGAATCTAGTGTGTTGGCGATGAGTTTGAGTTAATTTGGGACATGCATGTGATTAAATTGTGAAATTAAGCTTCATTGTATTGTAATTTAGTGTTTGTATCATGTTAGCACAAGTATATTTGAAGTTTGAGCTATTATGTGCATGAAATGTTGATTGGAAGGTCAAATTGAGCTCAAAGAACAATTCTGGGTTTTCCAGAATTTTGATGTCCGCTTGAGCGAGGAACCTGCCGCTCGAGCGTGAAATACGTGCTCCCATAACTTTTTGCATACATGGTGTCCGCTCGAGCGGGTGAGTTCACACTCGAGCGGGGAGCCATGTAGAGAGGCCTTCCGCTCGAGCGCCAGAGTGCGCAATCGAGCATAAATTTATAACTTGATACTTTTAGGCCTCGAGGTCCGCTCGGCGGTCACGCTCGAGTGGGGACCCTGTTTTATGAAATTTAGAAAGTATATTCTGTGTTTCGTTTTCCATTCTCTTTCACTTGCAAGCACTCTTAGGCATGCATTAAGCATTGCAATTGAGTTAAAGAGATAAGAATGAAGCCTAAAGAGGAATATGTGAATTAAAGAACGGATTGAATCGTTTGTGACCCATATGTTCTATATGATGTGTAGGGTCAAGCTCCAAGGTAAATCCACAAGCTGATCACTGTGAACAATATCTTAACAAGATATTTGAAATATGTTGTTGTCCAATTGTTTACTTCTATGTAAGTTTTGTAAGTTCATTAATTTGAATGGTGGACAACGATTGACACAAATGATTGGGCCGAAGGCCGATTGACACAAATGATTGGGCCCAAGGCCGATTGACATGAATGATTGGGCCGAAGGCAGATTGACACAAATGATTGGGCCGAAGGCCGATTGACACAAATGATTGGGCCCAAGGCCGATTGACAAGAATGATTGGGCCAAAGGCCGATTAACATGAATGATTGGGCCGAAGGCCGATTGACACAAATGATTGGGCCCAAGGCCGATTGACATGAATGATTGGGCCGAAGGCCGATTGACACAAATGATTGGGCTAAAGGCCAATTGACATGAATGATTGGGCCGAAGGCCGATTGACACAAATGATTGGGCCCAAGGCCGATTGACATGAATGATTGGGCCGAAAGCCGATTGACACAAATGATTTGGCCAAAGGCCGATTGACATGAATGATTGGGCCGAAGGCCGATTGACAAGAATTATTGGGCCAAAGGCCGATTGACATGAATGATTGGGCCGAAGGCCGATTGATATGAATGATTGGGCCAAAGGCCGATTGATACAAGTGATTGGGCCAAAGGCCGTCTGCTGTAACTGTTTCAAAGATTGCTTATGTATCTTCTTTATTTGATATTATTCACTGGGCTTTCGCTCACGCTTATTCATGTACATGTAGGTGAGCCAAGAGACGTCCAGAACTAGCCTCGGTGAAATTGTAAGAAATTGTCAAAGTTTCGAGGAGTCAGCCCAAACGTCTCACGCACGAGACTGTCTTCGCCTTTGTCCTTTATTCATAGTTTTGTTATGTTGGCGAAAGCATTGGACTACTTTTGTATATAAGTCTTGGGTTCGACTGACTTAAACTTATGTGATCCTGTATGTACAGTGTTCTGTGTTAGTACATATTTAGTTGTGAGTTATTAACATATAAATGTTTGGAATGTTATGGTGTGCATATAAACACAGCTCTATGGACAAATTTTTAAATTTGCTTTCGTTTGGCCCCTTTACTCTGATCAGTTTTGTTTCATTTGGTTTGAGGCCGTAGGTAATCTCGTGATTACTGGCCGGTTATGGCCTTAACCCATAAGGGCGAGTTCGGGTCATGACAGAGTAGTATCAGAGCACAAGTTAATAACTCACACACTTGTCCAAAAGAGCAATAAGCGTCTAGAAAAGATCTAGGATGCATTCATGTGATAGGTATGAATCTGAAAGCATCAAGAATACGCTTAACTGTTAAATGTGAACGACTATGTGTTATAAGTTTGTGAACTACTTGCATTTCAAATTATTTGATTATGTATGCTCTTTAGTATATGCATACCTGTGTATCTTTTGTATAAAGTATAATGCAAGTTTAATCAGATGGTGAGAACAAGAGGTGATGAGATAGAGGAATCTTCTACTGCCAGACTGGACAGAATGGAAAGATTGATTCAGGAAATGGCAGAGACATTGAGGCAACAACAGGAATGGCAACAACAGTGGCAGCAGCCACATCCTCCACCTCCACCTCCACCTCCGGCACCTCCTGTGCCAAATAATCAGAATGATGACCGAATCATAGCTCTCACCAAAGAGTTCAAGAAAATGAAACCACCATAGTTCCATGGTGGATTAGATCCTTTGAAAGCTGAAGCTTGGGTCCTCGGCATCGAAAAACTGTTTGAAGTGTTCCCGTGTTCAGAGACACAGAAAGTGCTTCTAGCCACCTTTATGCTAGAAGACGAAGCAAGAAGATGGTGGATGTTAATGCGTGAGAATTACAAAGATGCTGATTGGGTAAAATTTCTGGAAATTTTCTATGACAAGTACTTCCATGATTAATAGGGGATAGGAAAGGTGGCGTAATTCATGGGCCGAGGCAAGATAGTATGATCAGGGCAGTATGAGGCCAAATTCACTGAATTGGCCAGGTTTGCGCCACACGTGATTGATACAGACTATAAGAAGGCGAGACATTTTGAAGGCGGGCTTCGAAGCGACATTCTAGAGAGGGTGAATGTCTTGAAGCTGGAAACCTACATTGGGGTACTAGACAGGGCCATAATATCATAAGCTAATATAGCTAGACAAATTAAACTGACAACTGACTGGAAGGGTAGAAAATGGCAGGGCTTCTTTTCAAAGAAGAAGTTTTCAAAGAAGCAAAATACAGGCTCCTCGAATACTTCTAATTCTTCCCGAGATACAACCCCGTTGTGTACTATTTGTAGTAACAAGCATTGTGGGGTTTGTTACCATGTGTCAAGAGCTTGTTTTAATTGTGGTAAACAAGGGCATATGTCCAGAGATTGCAAACAGAATAGTGGAAAATTTGCTACTAGTTCGACAACATCGGTCCCAAAACCAGGAAACGCTACGAGATCTACTCCCGCCGGAGATACCGTGAGACAAGGGAGAGTTTTTGCACTCGTTCCGGGCGATACCCGGAATGCCAACGCAGTTGTCTCAGGTACTATTTCTATATGTAATCAGGATGCCTTTGTGTTAATTGACTCTGGATCAACACACTCATTTGTAACATGTGCATTCGCATCTAGACTGAGTAGACCTCTAGAATTATTGCCATATCTACTATGTGTGTCTACGCCATCTGGGGAATCTGTATTGTGTGAATCTGTCTATCGTTTTTGCGACATGCGAATTGGAAATGCCATTCTATATGTGGACTTGTTACCCTTGAACTTTAGGCACTTTGACATAATTCTGGGCATGGACTGGTTAACTAAATATTGTGCCACCATTGACTATGTGACAAAACGGGTTGTGTTTAGACCACCAGAACAAGAAGAAATTGTGTTTGTGGGTAATGGGTTAGTGCCTCCACCTTATTTGATATCTGCAATGAAAGCATGTAAATTGATCAGGAAAGGGTGCCATGGTTATTTGTGCTATGTGTTGTCTGAACAATCTGTAAATGCTGAATTGAATGATATCCCTATTGTTAGAGAATTTCCAGATATGTTTCCAAATGAACTACCAGGGGAATTGGTGGACAGGGAGATAGAATTCACTATTGAAACTGTATCAGGCACCTAGCCTATTTCTAAAACTCCCTACAGAATGGCTACAGCTGAAATGAAAGAGTTGAAAGAACAGTTACAAGACCTGCTTGACAAAGGATTTATCAGACCTAGCACTTCACCATGGGGTGCACCGGTGTTGTTTGTGAAAACGAAAGATGGAACCCTACGCTTGTGTATCGACTATCGGGAATTGAACAAGGTAACAATAAAGAATAAATATCCCTTACCCCGTATTGATGACCTGTTTGACCAGTTGCAGGGATCACAAGTGTTTTCCAAGATTGATTTGAGATCCAGGTATCATCAGTTGAAAGTAAAGGCGGAAGATGTTGAGAAAACCGCATTCAGAACGAGGTATGGACATTTTGAGTTTCTTGTTATGCCATTTGGAGTGACTAATGCTCCGGCAGCATTTATGGACCTAATGAACCGAATTTTTAAAACCTACCTTGACGAATTTGTTGTGGTTTTTATCGATAACATTTTGATATACTCTAAAGATAGACTTGAACATGAACAACATTTGAGAACTATCCTACAAATACTTAGGGAAAGGAAATTATTTGCTAAACTAAAGAAATGTGAGTTTTGGTTGGATGAAGTTGTTTTCTTAGGGCATGTGATCAACAAGGAAGGGATTTCAGTGGACCCACAGAAAATAGAGGCAATTGTGAATTGGCCTACACCGACCAATGTAACAGAAGTTCGCAGTTTTATAGGTTTAGCTGGGTACTACAGGAGGTTTGTGAAAGATTTTTCGAAAATAGCTGTGCCTCTTACCCAACTGACACACAAGGGGCAACCTTTTGAGTGGAACGATGAAAGAGAATCAGCCTTTCATGAATTGAAAACAAGATTGACCATTGCACCAATTTTGACACTACCATCAGGTGTGGAAAATTTTGTAATTTTCAGTAATACATCTCTTAAAGGTTTGGGTTATGTGTTAATGTAGAACGGAAGGGTTTTCGCTTATGCCTCTCGGCAGCTGAGGCCACATGAGAAAAACTACCCAACACATGATCTGGAATTGGCCGCAGTTGTTTTTGCTTTGAAAATCTGGCGGCATTATTTGTATGGGGCAAAGTGTGAAGTCTACATAGATCACAAGAGCCTGAAATACTTCTTTACATAGAAAGAGCTGAATATGCGACAGAGGAGATGGCTTGAGCTGATAAAAGACTATGATCTTGAGATTCAGTACCACCCCGGGAAAGCCAATACAGTTGCTGATGCCTTGAGCAGAAAATAAACAGGGAGTATGGCTTGTTTGTTTACTGAACAGAAGGAGATTCTGCAAGATTTTGAGAAGTCTAAAATTGAAGTGGTATTGTGTGAACAGGGCAGATTGATAGCCGCTATCTCAGCTGAACCGGCAATCATTGAAGAAATTAAACAAAAACAGAACGGGGATGAATTCCTCAAGAAAGTGATTAATGAATTTGAGACAAGTCTGAAAGCAGAGTTCAGCATTGACAATGAAGTGTTGAGATTTCGAAATCGAATGTGTGTCCCAAATATTTCGGAACTAAAGAAGAGGGTTTTAGATGATGCCCACAAATCAGTGTTTGCTATGCATCCGGGTAACAATAAAATGTATCGGGATTTGAAACAAACCTATTGGTAGCCTAAGATGAAGAAAGAAATTATAGAATATGTGTCTAAATGTCTTCAGTGTCAGCAAGTTAAAGCTGAACATCAGAAACCGGGCGGTCTACTTCAACCCCTCCCTATTCCTAAATGGAAGTGGGAATATGTGACTATGGATTTCGTTGTTGGCCTACCTCGGACTCCTCGAGGTATGGATTCTATTTGGATTGTAGTTGATAAACTGACTAAATCTGCACATTTTCTACCTGTTAGAACTACGTTTAATGCTTATAGATTGGCTACAATATATGTTGATGAGATTGTCCGTTTACATGGAGTTCCTGTATCTATTGTGTCGGATAGAGATCCAAAATTTGTATCTAGATTATGGAAAAGTTTGCAGGAAGCCATGGGAACAGAACTAAGGTTCAATACTACATTCCACCCACAGACAGATGGGCAATCAGAACGAACAATACAGACTTTGGAAGATATGCTTCGAATGTGTGCTTTAGATTTTCAGGGGAGTTGGGGAGACTATTTACCACTTGTAGAGTTTGCATACAATAACAGTGTAGACACCCCATTTTTTACCATCCTCAAGACTTGGACGTCACCGTTTGAACACTCGGTGATCATCCATACTTGTGTTCGTTTTGAGTTCCTGGAGGTCTCGGCCACGCGCCTTGCCTCAAGATCTCTCAACTTGTTTGTTTTGTGCTTGGTTATGGACCAAACATATCAGAAAAGATTAGGGTTGGCCCGACTCCACCTGGGAAGACCAATCCACAAGCTGTTCAGGGGTAGTGTTGATGGACAACTTACCTTTGTCCATTGCTAATAGTACAGCCTGTCGATGCACCCGGGAGGCCATAAGAAGACCCCAAATTGAAATGTTGGCTTGGATTTTCTTCAATTGCTTCAACATTGCCTCTTCCTCTAACTATTTCTCTTTCTATTTTTCAACATCTCTATCTTTCCCAAAGGCTTCTGCTTGGTCTAAGTGCGGTGGCTTGAAATACCACCCACTTCTTGTCATGTGATCAATCTCTTCCGTATACCACATGTTATCTGGGACGGACTCATCCTAGTCTTCATCGGTGTGAGCTAGAAGTAGATCATCATCCTCCCACCATACACCTTCGGCAATCGAAAAATAATTGTTCGGCTTCGTTTGTATCACTTTCACATCACAAGTTTCCCCCGCAGGGTATTGAGCCATTACAGCTTTCTGGTTGTCTTGAATCCTTTCTTGTGCAAACTATTTCAGTGCAGCTTCCTATTTTGTATCCACAGTACTCACAGTGCCCAATTCTTGAGCTAAAATTTTCACACCGGTGTTCTCCGACAGCTTCTCCCTTTCCTCGGTCATTCCGACCACTGCAGCAATTCTTGCTCCCTTTTCTTCTGATTTTGTTTCAGTTCCATCCAGCTTGTCGAGCTCATCACTCAACCACCCAGAGTTGTCCGCTGATCCATTCAAATCGAACTAGTCAATCTGCACGTCCCCTTGATCTTGTTCGTCAAAGAACTGCAGATTGTCTAAGTCCTTCTCAAGCTCCGCTAGATCATCCAAACTTTGGCTCGGGCCATCCTCCCTAACGACATTGACCTCCGCTATAGTTGGCAATACCACTTCTGGCTTGGCTTGATCAACCGGCACAATGTAACAACATGGATTGTACACCCCCTCAAACAAGTCCTTAGAGCACTTAGGCAACAGACTCGTACTCTCCTTTAAGGCCAGCCTTCCTTGTACTGCAACTATCCCCACCACAGGCTTAGGTTGAAGTGCGAACATGTCCATCATGCACAAATCTGTGCTTTTAGGAATAAACATCGTTGGTTTGGGTAGGTGGGAAGGGGTAATATATACACGGGGGTCGTAGGGGAGGGCCGATGTATGGATTAGGTTTAGATTATGAGGTGGGGGAACTTGATTGTGGGCCGGGAGAGGGTTGGTAGTTACATTTGCTTTCTGGAGTGGTGCAATCACCTTGTTGTTGATGAGGTCTTGAATCTCATGACACAGCCTAAAGCATTGGTTGGTGTCGTGACCGTGCTGCTGGTGAAATGCATAGTACTTAGCTGGGTGGTGTTTCTGGAGTGGGCGAGGCACTAACGGCTCGAGGTGCCTCTTTTTGATCAGCACCGTCATGGCTTGGGATAAAGGCATGTAGAGTGGGGTAAAGGTCCTCTGGGATCGGGCCAGGTTATTTGAAGTTTGTGGAGTTGTACCAGCAAAGGGATTGGCGGTCTTGGTTGCGGTGATGACAACACTCACATCTGACGGCCGTGCAACTGTGCTACCACTGGTGGTTGCATTGGAACTACGCACAAAAGGCCTCTTGGCCTGCTCTTTTTCATCAGTAATCAAGCCCTATTTTATGGCGTCTTCAATCTCAACGCCCATCTCATGAAGCTCAGTGAATGTGAACAAAGGTAGGACGATCATCTTCTGCAACAATTTTCTGTGTAGATTGCAGACTACCATGCTTGTCTGATCTTTCTCTGAAGGTCGTGTAGTCATCATTGAAGCCTTAGCCATCCACCGTGTCACGAATTCTGAAAAGTCATCATTTCCTGTTGCGTTGCCTCAAGATCACGAGTTGTGACCTCGATTTGTGTGTTGTAGGAGTACTGTGCAACAAAAGCCTCTGCCATTTCCTCCCAACTCTACTTTACCGAATCCTCTAGCTTCGCATACTGTAGATACCCCATTTTTGACCGACCTTAAGACTTAGACGTCATCGTTTGTGCACTCGATGATTGTGCTTGTTCGTGCTCATTTTGAGTGCCCGAACTTCTCGGCAGAACGTCGTGTCTTTGAGCATCTAAACACTCTTTGTTTTGTGCTTGTTTTTGGGCCAAACCTTGGTGCCTCTTGCTTGGAGGGGGAAAGGGCCTTGTCGGCCACTTTTCCCCCTTGTCAGCCACTTGAAGTGGTCGGTCGGCTAGGTGAGGTGGCCGGCCACCTAAAGTGGTCGACGGACATTTTTCTCCTTTTTCAGATATTTTCTTAGCCAGTTGTGCCAGTTGTTGTTCACTGAATGCCATCTCCATACATGTGTATGGAGGGATGAATGCAAGCCCTTGGCTTGATTTTCTATATAATGGGCGGTCTCTCCCCCATTTGGGGAGGTAAGATAATTTGTGAGCAAATTTCCTCTCTCTCTCTCTCTCTCTCTCTCTCCCTATTTTGTGCTTGAAAGTGAGAATTCTCTACACTTTTGCACTAAGACCCTTAACCAAACATCTTCATCTTGGAGCTGAGGTTCTTTGAGGCTTAGTTTGAGCTCCTAAGGGTGGTTTAAGCTCAGAATTGTGACTGATTTTGTGCTGTGCTTCAAGAGGTAAAGACTTACCTTATAGGCTTTGTTTTAGTCAAGTGAATTGCCATCTTTTTACACTATTCTTGGCCTGGTTGTCAACTACAAAAAACTCTAATTTTTGTGCCTTAATATGGTGGTTTGAGCTTATTTTATGCTAAGGGGTTGTCCACCCTTCTTGTTGCCTAATTGTGAAGCTTCTTGCATCATCTGTTAGCATATTCAAACCAAACCTTTTGGCCCTTTAAACCACTAAAATTCAGAGTTATTTCAGTGGTAAAAAGTATGTTTTGAAGTCCAAAATAGGAGGGGGTGGCCTCCCCTCCTTGTGTCTTGTTTGCAAGTGTAGATAGCCTAACATGTGAGCATGTTTTTCTCCCTTTTTGTGACTTGAACTCGGCATGTTTTAGCTACTATTTTGGCCTGCTTTAACTCTGTTTTGGGCTAGTTAAGTCCCTCGAGGCTTGTATTGCATGGCTATGGTGTAATGGTCTTCACAAGCTCATTGTTTTGAGGCTTTAAGCATGAAGTGTTTGTGTGGCTTGCATGTTATAGCATCATTTTACATATGATCTCAGTGTATATAGCTATGTCACACTCTCACTTATTTCACTCTTTCATTGCTTTTGAGAGTTGTGTCTTGAGCCCTGTTCGCAAGCTAACGTGTGAGCATGTTCTTTTAGCCTTTTATGCTTCAATCTTAGCATGTGTTTTGCCACTGTTTTGGCATGTTTTAACTCTGTCCAGAGCTGGTTTGGTCAGTTGAGCTTTGTGTTGCATGCTTAAAGTGTTATGATCTTCACTAGCTTGATGCTTTTGGCTTTTAAACATGTACTGCATGAGTTGCTTGCATGATTTAGTGTCTTTTTGCATGCCATGTCAGTACTGAAATGTCTGCAACCTCCCTCTATTCTTCACTCTTTACTTTGCTTTGAAAGTGGCCTTGAGCCCCTTGTTGGCTTGAGTGTGGAATTGAGGCTCTCAGGCCTAATGGTTTTAATCCTCCCTTGAGGGTTTCTACTAACCAACAGCATGAGGCCTCTTTCATGCTCAAGGAAATTGTGGCTTAGGCCCTCTTTCTAATTAGAGGACTCTCACTTTGGACTTAATCGGATAAAGGATTAATCGGTAATGTAAAATGTGTAAACAACACATGACAAGTAAAACTTGAGCAAGATAAGCATGTTGTGTTGCATTCCATGTGTTTGGATCGGACGTTAATCTAAACACAAGAAAAATAGGACGTTTCATACTCAAAGTGATGAAACGTGCCACTTTTCTTGGTCACAGACACCCTTAATCATGTGTGATAGGGTGATGGTCCTTTGAGTCTTATTTGTAAATTCATTAAGCTTGTACAATCTTGGTTCTTTGGCCATCATGCATGAAAATGCTTGATTGGTGGCTTGAGAACCAAGTGCTACACTCCTTTGAGCTTGAGAAATGATAAGGAGGGTGGGAGTGCGCACATTCCTTGAAAAATGCAGTGCTTTGCCTCTGTTGCTCTCTGTTGTAGTAAAAACAAAAGTCTGGAAAAAGGGGTGGCCGACCGGCCACTTAAACTAGCCGAACGACCAGTTAAGGTGACCGACAATCACTTTTTGTGGCCGACTAGCCACCAGTCAATTTGTGCACAAAAGTGTTCCTGTGCTGGAGCAGAGGCAATATGGTAGTTGGTACAATGTTTAGAGATCAAAGCAAGTGCAAACAGAGGCAACCGATGGCACGGCGGTGGATTTTCGGGTGAAGCCAACCGAGCATGCGTGTCTCCCTCGCCCTCGAGGCCACTTTGTTGCATTTAATTAGTTTGTGTAACTAATTCTTTAGTTTTGGTTTGTAATATTAATTAGCTAGAATGGTTAATTAATTGTGTTGTAATAATTAGTTAACTAGAATAGTTAATTAGTTTCATTTTGTAATAATTACCTTAGCGTAGCTAGCTTAGCTTATTCATTTGAACCCTCCTTCGCGAGGGCGCAATGTTATAATAAGTGTGCGTGTGTGTGTGCATGTCTTCGAACCCCGCGTCTTTTTCCCTTTTATTTATCCGCTTTCGATGGTTAGATTAGGGACATTTTCGATTAGCATACCTTATGCTCATATGTTTGCATCATTCATTTCTCTTGCATGCACCGAGGCTCGGCGCATCATTCAAACTGCATTGTCAATTCAATACTTATTTGAATACATGTTTAACTGCATGTTATTAAATCGAAATCATATGCCATATTAGTAGCCGAGCCTATTGATTGCATTATTGCATGTGTTGCATTAGGCATCTTGTATAGTTAGGAACATGCATTATTTCTAACTAGCTTTTGTTTTGGCTCGGAGTACTCAGTAAGCTTTCATGCTTTAGCATACTTGCATGAGCGTGATTGCCATATTGCCATGATTCGCATGCTTGCCATGAGGCTATTTGATTAAATGATTAACTGCATGAATGCCTGTGGATGGAGGCTTTGTTGCTTGAATTGGAATGATTCAACAAATGTATGTTTTAAGCCCACTATGCGAAGTGGCAAATCATGTTTTAAGCCCACTTGAGGTGGCAAATTTGCATTTCTAAGCCCACTTGAGGGTTGCAAATTCAAACCATTTTTCGAAAACAAATATGAGTTGTTTTGTTCCAATTCTTGCGATTTAGTCTATACTTGCTTGCGCGCGTGTCACATAGTAAAGTTAGCTAATAATTAGAATAAGAACACATGAGGTTTATAAAACATCATATCATGATAGTAGAGGCTGATCTTTGATCGGGCGAGCGGGGGTGCTCATTTCAAGACCTTCCCCCCTCGTACCCAAGTTCCCGAGCCGAGGCAACTTTGGTGATGACGGACGCGTGGCCTTTGGCATGAGTCAGGGTTTCCTAAATTTTTCCAAAATAAAATATTTAGGCGGCGACTCTGTAATCTGGCAAAGCAGTCCCGTTTTGGCATTATTTGATCTAAAATCAATTTTCCAAAATGAGTTGCCAGATTGGACTCTTTGGTGTTTATCAGTTTCACATTACACTTTGTGAGATTAGATTCAGAATCGTAACAAGAGTCCGAATTGTAGGACCAATTCGAGCTCTCCGAGAGGGGGGGAGCGAAAATGTCGAGTCCACAATTTCTGGTGACTATGCTGGGGACTTAGAGAACTTGACTCAAACTCATGATATGTTATTTTATTTACATTTATGTGTTTCTTTGCATTGCATTAGCATCGGTGTGCCTAAGTCACAGTGTTTTCCATCTGCTATTCCTGAACGGTTTGCCGGAAGCTTGCTTGGAAAAGCGTGCCATAAGGCTGACCGGTTGCGGGCTCTACCACGATGGGAACACAAACCTTGGATCTGGACTACCGCTATACCATTTGATCCTCCTTTTACTTCTCGGTGTTAGGAGCGAGAGGTATTTTAGGTGGTCTTGCTGAGGCACCCTTTTTGACCAATCGGCCTAGTTGCATATCAAAAGCCTTAGAGACTGTTCCAAACTAGGACAGATTGCTCACCCAATTGCAGGATTGTATGAAACCACATGTTTGCGTAGTGAATCCCTAGTTCCTGATGAAACTAGGACAGGGAAACCCTACCCCATCATTGGGGTGTTTTGGCTCTCACTTGCTTGATATGTGCTTTTAGAGTGTGACTCTGCAGAAATGCATGTATCAGTTGCAAGTCTGGGTATCAGTTTGAGGGTATACGTTTTGAGGCAGAAATTTGGGAGTAGAAATCAGCATTTGAGTACAGATTGTCCAGCTTATGATTTCAACTGTGTGTTGTCCTTGTATAACCCGAGGTACTGTACGTTTGCTGATTGTTGTTTCCTTTTTGCTTTATTTTTCTTTTTGTAAGGTAGTATTCCACAATTGCTTCCAACGAGGCGGATACCCCCTGAGCATTCTAGACCAAAGTTAGGAGGATTTACCGATCTGAGGATCTTATTAGAGGACAACCAGTGTTTGCTTCGCTACCCCCAGTTACGAGATGGAGGACAGTCAGGCATAGATCACTGGTTCAGCGGTCGCCAATTTAGCGATCACTATTTACGTCACCTGTGTGCAGTCGGGTCTAGTTTTCTGCTTCCATATCAGAAAGAGATTACACATCGGTTTTGGCAAATCAGCACCCCTTACTCAATATGAAGGATATGATGCGTCAATTGCAACAAACCATCAAGGCCATGCAGCATGACGCTGCTCGCCAAGCGGAAGTTACCGCCCGCCAAACAGAGATTGCAACCTAGTAGGCTGAACTAATTGCTAGGCTCCAACAGCAACAACAACCACAATAAGCAGCAGTTTCTGCTTCGCACCCACCCCCAGTCAGGGTTCTAATACCCGAGGATACAACTAATGTGCAAGAGAATGCGGACATTCCAACGAGACTCGTCCCACCTCAAACTTCCAAAGCATCGGCTTACCCAACGGACGCACCATTTGAGTTTGAGGTCGATCCTACTGCTCTGAAGGTGAGCAAGCTTGAGAAGCTGTTCAAACGAGCTCAGGGAGTCAACTCGATCCCAGATATAGAGGACAGCTACACAGATTCAGTGGTGACATTGCCGGATAGGTCTAAAATGCCATACATAGACCGCTTCAACGGTTCGGGTGATCCCATGGTCCATTTGCGATTATTTTCAGATATTCTGCGGCTGATGGGCCTGACTAGACTATAGAAGCTATCCCTTTTCGGCCGGACCTTGTCGGGTATCGCGGCCATCTGGTATGCTAAACTGGAAGATTCTGTGAAGAGGAGCTGGGAAGAGATGGTCGAGGCCTTTATTGCCCAATATGCTTATAACACTCAAATCGAGGTCACAACTTGTGATCTCGAGGCAACTCGGCAAGAGCCAAAGGAGGGCTTCTCTGACTTTGTCACTCGATGGAGGGCCAAGGCCTCCACGATGACAACCCGACCAGCTGAAAAGGACCAGATAAGGATGGTCGTTCGTAATCTGCAACCGAAGCTGCTGCAAAAGATGATAGTCCTACCCCTACCTATATTTGTTGACCTTCATGAGATAGGGGTGCAGATAGAGGATGCGATGAAACAGGGTCTGATTGACCATGAAAAGGAGCAGCCCAAGAGGGCTTTTACACGCAGTTCGAATGCAACTACGAGTAGCACTGCAGCTGCAAGGACTTCTGATGTTGGTATGGTCACCACCACACCAAAAATAGTCACCCCCTTTACCGGTGCATCCGGAACCACCTCACAACCTGTAAAGTACCCACCCTGAGGCTAGAGGGTTTTCACCCCTACTTTATATGTCTTTATCCGTGGCCTTGAGGGTCCTGATCAGAAAAGGGCATCTGAAGCCCCTAGAGTCGCGCCCATTGTCTAATCCCCTCCCTCCAACACACAACCCGACCAAGTATTGCGCCTTCCATCAGCATCATGGTCACGATACCGACCTATGCTTTAGACTCTGTCATGAGATTCAGGAACTCATTCATAACAAAGTGATAGCACCTCTTGAGAAGCCTAACGTCACTACAAATCCTCTTCCACCGCACAACCAACCCCCGCCACCTAGGCAAGTAAACCTTATCTAAACAATGGTCGTCCCATATGACCCCAGCATATACATCACCCCCTTCCACCTGCCTAAGCTGGCGCTGTTCATCCTAGAAAACGTAGACTTGTGCATGATGAGCGCACCCATACCCCAACTCGAACCCGTGGTGGTGGCTATGATAGAAGAAGGCATGCTTGAGGGCTCCGTGAGCTTAATTGAAGAGGAGTACGACCCTTGCCGCTACATCGTGCCAACAAGTCAGGCCAGGCCAGGGGTGGAATTGCCGAAGGGAATGGAGGTTAATGTAGTCCGAGAGGACGGGCAAAGCCAGGGGCTGGATGACTTAGCTGAGCTTGAGGAGGACATCAGTAACTTGCAGTTCTTCGATGAACAGGATCTGGGAAATGTACAAATTGGTTGGTTTGATATGAACGGATCAACGGATAATGCAGGGTGGCTTAGTGATAAGCCAGATGTTGATGAGGTGTCTCAACCAAAGCAAAGTCAGTTGGAAACAGGAACTTCTACAACGGCTGGAACGATCGATGACAAGAGAAAGTTGTCGGAGAGCACCGGTACTAAAAATTTTGCTCAACAATTGGGTAGTGTTTGTACAGCTAATACAGAATAGGAGGTGTAGACACCCCATTTTTGACCGCCCTCGAGACTTGGGCGTTACTGATGGTTTACTTGTTGGAGAAAGGTGTGCAAGGCAAAGGTTCAGTTTATTCGGCAAGGAGAGAGGCAAATCTCAACTTCATACCCCAGTTTGGAACAAAATTATTTTGGATGCTTTTTAGACCTTAAAAACCTCTCTTTCAAAACATTTTTAAAACAAAATTCCCACGATGTTCCGACACTCGCATTTCGGTAAATGTTGCGCTTTTCGGTAAACCGAGCAAGGACAAAGTGGAGATGAATGAAAGAGAGATGAAATCTTTGAAAAATCTTTCAAAACACCTTACTTAGGGATTTGAAGTTGAAGAGGAGAGGAGAAGAGGGGAGAAAATAAGTTGAAGAAGAAGTTCGGCAAGGATCCGGGTAGAAGGGAGTCGAGCAGTCCTCGCTAAATCAAGCGTATCCATCTGCATACTCGGAGTTAAGCTATGAGGCCACTACCATTGGAAAGAAGACTTCTGGGGCTTCATTTTTCATTCAAGAATCTCTTACATCCAAGTCCGGGTGGGGAAGATATGATTGGTTGAAGTTCGGCATCATCCGGGTTGGATCGAGTCTGCGCGGCTTCACCAAAAAGGGCATAACTTTTTCCACAGAAGGAATTTTAATGCAAGGTTTGCGCCATTGGAAAGCTAACTTCTGGGGCTTCAATCTAGACATCCACCGGCACTTTTTGACCTCATCAGCCACCCATCGGCACTCTATTTAGCCGACCAGCCAGTACAAATTGCAGGTCGGCAATTTATTGTGCCGACCGGCAATTTATTTGGCCGATGACCTCTTTTCATGGCCGATTTGACCCTTTTGACTCTTGCAGGCATGGTGCATGCCAGCTGTGCCAGCTGGGATGCACAGACCCAGCTCCCCGTGCATATGTGTGCCTATTTGGAGCCTTTGCCCCCTTTTTTGGACCCTTTGCTCATGGCTTCTTGAGGAAGCCTTGACCCCTTGTCTTGGCTTCCTTAATAAGCCTTGGCCCTCTTGCTCCCCTTGAACCTTTCTCTTTAGCTTGTCTTATAAGCTTAGAGCCTCTCCATTTGTCTATATAAGGAGCTCTCCTCCTCCATTGGAAAGGGTTGTTGGATTTTTGAGCAAAAAAACAGAGATATATAGATATATATCTGATATATCTCACCTCCCTCTCCATATCTCTCTCATTCAACCATCAAATACCCTTGTTCTTGGGCCATTTCCTCACCAATCCATAGCACCACACCTCTACACTTCATTTCAGTAGATTGGAGGCCATTTGCAGAGGCTAGGAGCTCATTTCCTTGGATCAAAACCTACAGGTTTATTGGTCTACAAGGGTAAGCACACTTTTCCTCTAAACTAGCATTTTCTTGGTTCATATCTAAGCCATATTTTCTTGCACATTTGAGCTCTGACCAAAACTGAAAATGTCATTTTTTTTAGCTCTATTTCATCTTTCATTAAGGGTCTTACCCTGTTTGGGACCCCCATCTTGCACTTCCTTCATTATCCCTTTGTATGCCATCTTCTTGAATAGTATTTTTGGCCTATGAGTAATTTGTTTTGGAGCATGATGTAAACTGAGAATAGGCTTATTTTGAGCCCTTATTCAACATTGAAGAAGGGCTCACCATTGTTTTGGACCTCCATGTATCACTTGCCATTGTAGCCCTCTTGGTGGCCTCATTTTGCATGATGCTTTGGCCATACTTGTATCTGTTTTTGGGGCTTTTCATAAACTATAAAACATCATATTTTTTGCCCCTCTCCGACATTGTAGAAGGGGCCTTCTGTGTTTGAGACCAGCAGCTGTGACTTGCCTCATTACCCCTCTTGCGGAGCCATTTTTGCATGCTGATTTTTCCCTATCTATGCTCACTGTTTGGCCATGCTTTGAACTGTAAAAATATTTTTTTTAGGGCTGTCTTGCTTCTGTCTTCATACTCCATGTTCAAATTATGCATGCTTTGTATGGATGTAAGTCATTTCATGTGCCTAATCTTGGGTTTCGGGGCCTATAGCATGCATTGGGTGACATATTTCCATGTTTTGGGACCATTTGGCATCGTGTTCCAGCACTGAAATTCACATGCTTGTATGCCATCTTGCATCCCTTGCCATACTTTGGTAGAGTTGCATTTTGTGCCTTAGGTTTGGTTAATGCATTGTGCATGCATTCCATGTATTGTGTTGCCTTACTTGCCTCATTATGGCCACTGTTTTGGACCTAGTAGAGAGCTGTCCAAGTTAGTGTAAGACCATCCTTTGCATGTCGATGCATGCTCACGTTGTGTGTTGTTGCATACTTGTGTGTTGTTGCATGTTTAGGTTGCGCGCCATTTGCATGTTCATGTTGCATACTTAGCCTCTATGCCTAGGTTGCATTTCATTAAGCATGCATCCCTTGCCTCTTGATTAATCATGATAGAGGTTGGGGCTCTTTGATGTGTTTTGTGCTTGCATTTCATTTGATATCAAAGTTGCTAACTTGGCTTTTGGGCCATCATGCATTGAAATGCGTGATTGATGGCCCGGGGGTCGAGGGCCATGCTCCTTTGAGTCCATTGCATGATAGGGAGTGTGTCCACGCGCACATTTCCTTGAGATTCCATGCCGTACCTTTACTTTGTCCTCTGTTCTTTGTCAAAACTATTTTTGCGAGGAAGTTTACGCGACCAACATCTGATGCCGACGGCCATTTATGAATGGCCGATAGCTTCATCAGCAGCCGATGGACATTCCTCATGGTCGGCGGGCAATTCCTCCAGCCAATGGTATTCTACAGTGTGTAAGGAACATGTCCCAGGACTTTGGCAGTCTTTGGAGAGGCGGTGATGAGGTAGCTTGATGGCATGGTGCGGGTTTCCGGTAGTCGGACTCGAGTATGCATCATTAGCGCATCCAGGCAATTGTAGCCACCTCCTTTCTGCATTCAATTTGTTAATTAATTAGAAATTATGCAATAATTAATTTAGCAATTTGTTATTTGGACTGTATATTCTTTTGGTCCCTCCGAGTGAGGGCATATTTGTAATAAGTGTGGGTGCGTGTGTGTGCATGTCTTCCAAACCGCACGTCTTTCTTCCCTTTTATTTACCTGCTTATGATGGTAGATTAGGGCATATTTAAATTAGCATACCTTATGCTGTGCATGTGTGCATCCATACATTTGTCTTACATGCATCGGGCTCGGCACATCATACAAACTGCATCGTACTTCAATTCCAAATTGAATACATGTTACTTGTAGCATTCCACATGCCATGTTTAGGATAGCCGAGCCTGTCTAGATTGCATCTTTGCATGTGTGGCATTAGCCATTTTTAACATGAACTAGGATCATGCATATGATTACTAACTAGTTTCTGTTTTGGCTTGGAGTACTAGGTAAGTTTTTACACTTTAGCATACCGCATGCGTGTGAGTGTTGCCATAATAGCATGATTACCATGAGGCTAGCTGCTTATGTGATATAACTGCTTGAATGCCTGTGGATGGAGGTCGAGTTGCTTAAATTGGGATAATGCATTAAAACTGTGAGTTTTAAGCCCACTAGACAGTGGCAAAACCATCTTTTCTAAAGCCCACTTGAATGTGGCAAAATCTGCATTTTAGCCTACTTGCGAGTAGCAAACCATTTTCAAAACAAACATGTAATGTTTTATTCCAATTTAGGCGATTTGGTCTATACTTGTTTGATGTGCGCATAACATAGTAATTCTAGGCTAATAACCGGAACAAGAATACATAACGTTTTCAAAATTGGATATCACGGTTAGTAGAGGCGATCTTGGATCGGGCGAGAGGGGTGCTCATAGTGACCTTCCCAATCGTACCCAAGTTCCCGAGCCGAGGCAACTTTGGTGATAGCGGACACGTGGCCTTTGGCACGAGTCGGGGTTTCTAAATTCCCCATTTTAAAAAAATATTTAGGTGGCGACTCAGATGCAAAGCAGTCCATGTTTGGCACTTCTTTCAAAAAATCTGTTTTCTCAAAATGATTTGCCGGATTTCGACTCTTTGGTTCAAGATTAAGAACCGTGACATTCGAGTCCTTGAACTATAGTAGACCTGCCAAGCGAACAGAACGGGGGGGAGTCGTACCTTCCTCAGGGCGTTCGGGGGACGTCTACAGTTTCTGGCGACTCTGCTAGGGATTTAGAGAGCTTGACTCGAACTCGTGATATCCTGTTTTGACTACATTTATGTGTTTCTTTGCATTGCATGTGCATTGGTGCGCCTAGGATACCGTGTTAGCCATCTGCTATTCCTGAGCGGTTTGCCGGAGGCTTGTCTTGTCAAGGCATGACCATAAGGTGACGGTTCGGGCTCTGCCCGATATGGAACACAAACCCGGTTTCTGGGGCACCCCCTGACCATTCGACCTAGTGCATATCGAAATCCATAGTGACCATTCCAAACTAGGACGGGTTGCTTACCCGATATAGGTTGTTTGAAACATTGTGTGCGTAGTGAAACCCGGCTCGACAAAATCTGACGAAAACCCTACCCCAGCATAGGGGTGTTTTGGTTCTCTTTTACTTGTTATGTGCTTTTAGAGTGTATCTCTACAGGAACACACATCTCAGTTTGCAAAGTTTGAGCATCAGGCCCGAGGGCACCAATATCAGTGTTGTTAAGAATCAGTTATGTCTGCGGGTATCGATTCGATTTTGAGCAGTGATTTGAAACGATGATCGATAATAGAATCTGATTGTTCAACTTTGCTCGTATCCGTTCGATGAAATTGGTGAGATCTTTGTCTGTTTTCTCTTTTGCTCGGTAGTCTGGAATCATAGCTTGAAGGCTCCACTCTCTCCGGGTACATTGGACTAGTCTTGATAGACTTTGTTAGATCGAGAATTCAATTCAAGGGCAACCGATGTTCTTTTGAGGCAAGGCAAAGAAAGGCTAGTTAGGGCTCACGGTTCATCCGATCCAGCGATCTGATCCACATCATTAGTAGACCCGTGATGGCAGGTTGAAGAATTTGTGGCCGTGATAGCGGCGTTCATCGAGGAAGCGCCATGCGGTGAGACGTATTGAAACCTAACGCCTATCTGGGGCATCGCCTCACATCGGCAGGACCCCGAACTTTGATCCACTTCCGCCCGATTGAAGATTTACAGGTTGAATCCCCAAGAAAGGTTGGCTCAAGCTCGAGTTGTCGGGCCTGGTGCGGCCTATTGAGAGGTTTCAACCCTTTCATGTTGATGAGTTCAACCCGCATTGCGAAAATTGCGAGCCTTGAGAAGCAATTCAAAAGGCACAAGGCCTTAACTCCATTCGACATTGAGGATGGGCACACCGAGTCTGCCAGCGGCTCCCTGCAATTCAAAATGCCATATATTGACCGTTTGATGGGTGCGAGATCCAATGGTACATATCCGACTTTTCTTGGATGTCCTGAAGCCGATGGGTCTGACTAAGTCACAGAAACTCTCTCTGTATGGAAGAACCCTGTCGGGTGTAGCAGCCACTTGGTACGCTAAGTTGGAAGATAAAGTGAAGCAAAATTGGGAAGAACTAGCTGAGGCCTTTGTCAATCAGTATTCGTACAACACCCAAGTTGAAATGACCATCCAAGAGCTTGAAGCAACCCGCCAGAACCCAAAAGAGCCTTTTGTGGAATTTGTTGCCAGGTGGAGAGCAAAGGCAGCACAGATGACGGATCGTCGCCCTTTGGAGATGGATCAAGTACAGATGATGGTGCGAAACCTCGAGCATGATATGTTGCAAAAGTTGATAGTCGCTCCGCTATTCACTTTCAAAAGTTTACATGAATTGGGGGTTCAGGTCGAGAACACGTTCAACAGTGGGATCATTCCCAGAACAAGTGAACCGACAAGGAGGGTGGTTTCAGGGAATACCAATGCTCGTAGTAGCGCTATTCCCAAACCCACCGAAATCAATACAGTTGCCACAACCGACCCTTTTGCCAAACCAAGCCTACAAATAGCCGACCCAGCCCGAGCTCAGGGCAGAACTTTCACCCCCCTCTATATGAGCTTGACTAGCGCACTAAAAGTCTTGATGGAAAGAGGGCATCTCAAACCCCTCGATCCTCAAGCTGTTCCTGACCCACTCCCAGCCAGACATAACCCTTCCAAGTACCGTATGTACCATCAGCAGCGCGGTCATGGCACCGACCGTTGCTACCGCCTTCGTCATGAGATCCAAAATCTCATTGACAACCAAACGATAGCTCCACCTTCAGACCCCAATGACCAAATACCTCATCCACATCTCAATCTAATCCACACACTGGCCATCCCTTACGACCCCAATGTATACATCACCCCAGCCCATCTGCCCAAACCTGCGGTGTTCATTCCAAAAAGCGCGGACTTATGCATGATGGGTGCATCTGAACCCCAATCATCTCAAATCCATGAACCCACTACTTCTGAGCTGATGAGGATGATCGAAGATCGTCAGAGAACTGTGGCAGATCTGGCCTTTGGAGTTTTGGCTCCGTCATCAACCGCATCACATACTAGGGAGTTCATGTCAAAAGGCTCCTTAACCTTGGGACAGGCTGCATTGGGAGAAGGCCAATCTCTTAGCAAAGTGGAGGCCAGTGATAAGAGCAAGGCAGGGGCAAGCATTAGTCCCCATGAACATCTTCAGTTGGCTGTTGAGGCTTTGAAAGCCGAGGGATTGAACGAAGAGCAAGTCCTCGTAGTTATGGCAAAAACTATGGATGATACTTTCGCCACTCAAGTCGGGGGCAGTTTGAATCAAGGGGCAAGCCGGGAGAAGGGTCGTCATGTCAGGAATGTTCCTTTCAGCTCTAATCATACTCTCGAAAAAGATCAGCAAACCTGGCTAGCACCTGCCGACCTCTTTGTTGGCGCATCTTCTTCAAACCCCCGAACATCGGACTATCTACCTCGGGGCCAGAGGGTATTCACCCCACTGAACATGTCTCCATCAGCGGCCTTGAGGGTCCTGATTAAAAAGGGGTACCTGAAACCCCTGGAGCCGCGACCACTGCCAGATAAACTTCCTCCCTCCCATGATTCGGCCAAGTACTGTGCCTTTCATCAGCAGGTCGGCAATGTCACCGATAAGTGTTTCCCTCTTCGCCACGAAATACAAGATTTGTTTGACAACAAGGTCATTGCCGCACCAGCTCAATAAAGTCTATCACCACTGGATCAGTGAACTTGAGGGATAGTACGAATATGTGATCAGGGGATGAACCACCTGCGGGCGACACTCAATGTACTCCGGATGTGGCGTTTGGCACGCACTGCTTTTAGCATTTGCAAATGCTAGTTTTGTACTTTCTGACTTAGGTATTGGGTCAGTCTTGTCATTTTGTATTGAGTCAGTCTTTTCATACTGAGTCAGTCAGGGTCTGTCTTGTTGTATCGAGTCAGTCCTATTTTCTTAGAGTCGGGTGATTTCGGGGGTGTTACCTCAGACATCACTTGTTTGTTTTGTGTTTGTCTTTTTGCTTCCTTTCGAGTCTGTTTCTGCCTTGGGGCTAGTTATGCCAACAGATCTGAATGGAACAGCAGTGATTTTCACACTCTTGTGTTTGCTTCTGCCGTGTGCCAGTTGTGCCAGAAATCTAAATGAGATGGCAGTATTTGACTAAGAACTCTGTCTTTTCTGTGCCTTGAATTATTGCATTGACCTAAGTTTTTCAAAACCTTTTTGAACACTGCGGTGAAAACAAAGAGGGAGGAATTCCTCGGGATTTGCAAAACTTTGATCAAATTGAGAGAAAGAGAGGCGTGCTAAGCCCTTAATGAATGAAATCATGGTTGTTAGTGTGAGTACTGAGAAGGACCCTAGCTTTGATCCAGATTGGTCTACACTGTCTTCAGCGCGAGCGATTTGTCGCTTTCTTAAAAACTTTCAAAAAAAAAAAAATGTTTTGCGCGGTCCTACGAAGACATGGGTGGAATCGCTCTTGAGATTGTGCAGCTTAGGATCGCTCTCGGCCTCGAGACTCAACCCCTTTGCTTTCAAATCTTGAACTTGGATTCAGAACATTCAAAGGACAATCATGATGGGAGGCATGTGTGGCCAGATTTGAAGCAGCCCTCGAACAAGAGGCACCAAAGTCAGATCAAGAGGATCAGATGTCATCAAAAGAAGCTTGCAAAGCTGGATCATAAGCACCCCTCGAACTAGGGGCAAAAAATATCCGATGTGCTCGAAGAGCCAAAGGTGGATCTTTCTGTAAATCAATACAACAACCACTCTCCTGGATACAGAGGGCTTCAATCTCAAAACCATTTGGCATGGACTTGTTACACTTTTACCCTTTGAGAGGCTCACTGGGCCGAAAACCATGACGGGCGACCCAGGCAAAAGTTAGGGCAAGAGAAAAATACAAAAAAAGAAAAGAAAAAAAAATGCAAAAAATATACAAAAAAGAAAAATGCAAAAAAAAAAAAAAAGAAAAGGAAAAAAAATGAAAAAATGAAAAAATTGAAAAGAAAGAAGAACAAAGCTCGCAAGGTCGAAAACCTGCAACAGGCGCCTTGGCAAAAGTTAGAGCATAAAAAGGAGAGGTTAATACCCGAGTGTACCTTAACCCCGAACTACGTAAGGCTTGATTCCCATCTTTGGGATACGTGGGCAACTTCATTCTGAAGTCCAGCCGCAAAACACTTCAAATTCGATTATGTCCATGTGATGGTTCTGGTCTTTGTCTTCACTGTATCCGAGGGTTTGGTTGTGTTCATCACTCTGAGGACTGCCTACAATGCGCTGCGGTGCCATTCAAACAAGGGGCAACTTTCCGTTGCCATTCAATGCACCGCGGTGCCGTTCAAACAAGGGGCAACTTTCCGTTGCCATGCAGCTCTCTTCAAGCAAGGGGCAATTTTCCTTCAGATCCGAGGTGGTGCATCTCGAGAGTAGGTTTCATGCTCACCCAGCAGTGGCCGTTTGCAAAAACAATTTTTGAGAATTTTTACTGAAGTTGACTATTTTCTTGAAAATTGTTCCATCTTTTTCAAAAAATGGACCATTTCTTGGACCCGAAAAAGAAAAATTTTCAGTGCTCATAGCCTAACTTGCATGATCTTCAAATCAAAAATCGAACAAACATGTTAATCTAACTCTCATGTCGGTCAAAATTACTTTAGCAAAAGCTCAAAAATAAAAAAAAAATGGTCAAAATGATGAACTAGGGGCATAGTTGAGTCAGGCTTCCTGTCTTTTCCCCATTGTCAACATACTCGCCAAGAAGGGCACTCTACCTGCCAGAAGAGGGCACAACTGAAGTCAACAACAAAGGGCAGAAAGCTCTCTCATCCTCCAAACAACGAGGTATCAAGCCAAGTGCGAAGCACGCACTGGAATGGGGCCAAATATTCCATTCCCTCATCTGGACAGATCTAACCACGTCCAAACTCCCCAGCAGGGCATCATCAACCAATGTCAGCCACAGATTTTCTACACACCCAATCGTAGCGCAGCCCCTCTGTGGAAGAATCTCACTGTTGTGAACAAACGAAGAATCTATCTGAATGCTAGGGGCAAGAGCCCGCAACTTCTTGTTTATCCACCAACCACCTAGGGGAGGGATGAAAAATGAGAGATTAAAGAATAGAGAGATGTGCGATGAGAGAAAAGGTGAGCAAAAAGGTTTTTGAGAGAAAAACTGAGCCTAAGGGCCGAGAGATGTGAGAATCACAAATGAGAAAGGGTGGGAAATAATACCCGGAGAAACTGGCTCCTCATGTATTGAGAGGTCTCTCGTCTTTGTAATACATCTGTGTGTCGTGTCTTTTGTTTTGTTTGTCTCGATTCTTGCTTTGAGTCGTTTCGAGCGTGTCTCGATGTGTCTAGGTTGTGTGCCTTTTATTTCCTTGTTGAGTTGTTTTACTGTGTTCAGTCGTAGGCTCAATACCTGGTCGAAAACTCATCTCTCGATTTCAAAAATAAAATAGTTTTGTGCTCAGAGTGCTGTGCCATTCTCCACATTTGTGCAAAAAGGAATTTGTTCTTTCAAAAACTGCAGGGTTCAACCCAGGTCATGTGACAACAGTAGAACTAGGACCTATCTGAAGCTATAATGGTTCCGGACTGCCAAGCAAAAGAAAAGAGGGAAAATTGAAGCATCTGAGTGTGTTTCACCTTCAGCAAATTCCGTGATTGTACTCCGGATGTACCTCTTCAGGCCTTGTCAATGCTACTGAAGTATGAGTGCGCCTTTACCTTAAGTGTAAGCCTGCTTCAAGTCAGAACGGCAATTAAAGCAGCAGCAGATGTTATCTCTTGCCAATATGAACAGGGTATTCCCTTTTCGAGCTGAGTGTGTTGCAAAACCCTCCGAGAGGTAAATCGGAGACACCAGAGTACATATTTGATGCTCCTCTATTGCATAGAATATGAACTTTCATATACACTGTTGTTGCATGTGTGCCGCGCATCGTTCTGATTCATGCATAAAATATGCTCGCTTTCAAAATTGCATGGAAAATGCCCCCATACTTGCATAGAAGATGCATTTCATCGCACTATCTTGTGCATTCGCACTGTCTTGTGCACTCGCGTTGTCTAACGCATCGCGCTGTTTAGCGCATCGCACTGTCTTGTGCACTCGCGTTGTCTAACGCATCGCACTATCTTGTGCATTCGCACTGTCTTGTGCACTCGCATTGTCTAACGCATCGCGCTATTTAGCGCATCGTACTGTCTTGTGCACTCGCGCTTTCTTGCGCATCGCACTATCTTGTGCATCGCACTATCTTGTGCACTTACATGCTATATCTCACTCGCACTATCTTGTGCATTCCATTACACTCGTGCTGCTTAGCGTATCACACTGTTCTGTGCAATTCATTCTCGCGCTTTCTTGCGCATCGCACTGTTTTGTACTATTTTGTGCATTTTACTTGCATTGCACGTGCATTTTATCGCACTATCCTGTGCATTTCATTACATACTCTCATCTTGCAGAAAGGAAAATGCTTGTATCTTTCGCTTTGAACTTGCATCGCGCTTTCTTGCGCACCTTACCTGCACTTGTTGGTGCATTACATTTCATTCGCGCTATTTTGCGCATCGCACTATTTTGTGCATCTATGCCACATCGCACTCTCTTGTGCACCTGTATAGCACTGTTTCATGCATTCACTCTTGCATTGCACTGTTTTGTGCATCTTGTTAGCACTATCTTGTGCATTCCAACCTGTTTCGCACTATTTTGTGAATCTCCTTAGCATTGTTTTGTGCATTCACTCTGCATCACATTGTTTTGTGCACACTGTGTTTTTGCATAAATCTTGGATTTTCAAACCGGTTTCGCGTAGCGTATAAGTCTAATTTTCAAACCGACTTCGCGTAGCGTATAAGTCCAATTATCAAAGTCTTCCTGCATATCATTTGCATCCCGCCCCTGAACTACGCTGGTTTGATTCCTTGCAAAAGGATACGTAGGCAGCATGCGGGCACAACCATTTATTTATCAATATTTTGTTTGTTTGTCCAAGTCTTCGGCCTTGTCAAAAATGGGTCGTCTCTGGGCTTTGACATTCACTCCCGTCATTGTTATGACTTCGAAGTTCTCCAAAAGGGCAACGTAGACACCCATTTTTGACCGCCCTCGAGACTTGGGCGTTACTGATGGTTTACGTGTTGGAGAAAGGTGTGCAGGGCAAAGGTTTAGTTTCTTCGGCAAGGAGAGAGGCAAATCTCAACTTCATACCCCAGTTTGGACCAAAATTATTTTGGATGGTTTTTAGACCTTAAAAACCTCTCTTTCAAAACATTTTTGAAATAAAATTCCCACGATGTTCGGCTGCATTTCGGTAAATGCTTTTTGCATTAAACCGAGCAAGGACAAAGTGGAGATGAATGAAAGAGAGATGAAATCTTTGAAAAATCTTTCAAAACACCTTACTTAGGGGTTTGAAGTTGAAGAGGAGAGGAGAAGAGGGGAGAAAATAAGTTGGAGAAGAAGTTCGGCAAGGATCCGGGTAGAAGGGAGTCGAGCAGTCCTCGCTAAATCAAGCGTATCCATCTTCATACTCAGATTTAAGATATGAGGCCACTACCATTGGAAAGAAGACTTCTGGGGCTTCATTTTTCATTCAAGAATCTCTTACATCCAAGTCCGAGTGGGGAAGATATGATTGGTTGAAGTTGGGCATCATCCCAGTTGGATCGAGTCTGCGCGGCTTCACCAAAAAGGGTATAACTTTTTCCACAGAAGGAATTTTAATGCAAGGTTTGTGCCATTGGAAAGATAACTTCCGGGGCTTCAATCTGGACATCCACCGGCACTTTTTGACCTCATTAGCCACCCATCGGTACTCTATTTAGCCGACCGGCCAGTACAAATTGCAGGTCGACAATTTATTGTGCCGACTGGCAATTTATTTGGACGATGACCTCTTTTCATGGCCGATTTGACCCTTTTGACTCTTGCAGGCATGGTGCATGCCAGCTGTGCCAGCTGGGATGCACAGACCCAACTCCCCGTGCATATGTGTGCCTATTTGGAGCCTTTGCCCCCTTTTTTTAAACCCTTTGCTCATGGCTTCTTGAGGAAGCCTTGACCCCTTGTCTTGGCTTCCTCAAGAAGCCTACCAGCTGTCTTGGCTTCCTTAATAAGCCTTGGCCCTCTTGCTCCCCTTGAACCTTTCTCTTTAGCTTGTCTTATAAGCTTAAAGCCTCTCCATTTGTCTATATAAGGAGCTCTCCTCCTCCATTGTAAAGGGTTGTTGGATTTTTGAGCAAAAAAACAAAGATATATAGATATATATCTAATATATCTCACCTCCCTCTCCATATCTCTCTCATTTAACCATCAAATACCCTTGTTCTTGGGCCATTTCCTCACCAATCCATAGCACCACACCTCTACACTTCATTTCAGTACATTGGAGGCCATTTGCAGAGGCTAGGAGCTCATTTCCTTGGATCAAAACCTGCTGGTTTATTGGTCTACAAGGGTAAGCACACTTTTCCCCTAAACTAGCATTTTCTTGGTTCATATCTAAGCCATATTTTCTTGCACATTTGAGCTCCGACCAAACCTGAAAGTGTCATTTTTTTGAGCTCTATTTCATGTTTCATTAAGGGTCTTACCCTTTTTGGGACCCCCATCTTGCACTTCCTTCATTATCCCTTTGTATGCCATCTTCTTGAATAGTATTTTTGGCCTATGATTAATCTGTTTTGGAGCATGATGTAAACTGTGAATAGGCTTATTTTGAGCCCTTATTCAACATTGAAGAAGGGCTCACCATTGTTTTGGACCTCCATGTATCACTTGCCATTGTAGCCCTCTTGGTGGCCTCATTTTGCATGATGCTTTGGCCATACTTGTATCTGTTTTTGGGGCTTTTCATAAACTATAAAACATCAAATTTTTGGCCCCTCTCCAACATTGTAGAAGGGGCCTCCTGTGTTTGAGACCAGCAGCTGTGACTTGCCTCATTACCCCTCTTGCGGAGCCATTTTTGCATGCTGATTTTGCCCTATCTATGCTCACTGTTTCGCCATGCTTTGAACTGTAAAAATGTTTGTTTTAGGGCTGTCTTGCTTCTGCATTCATATTCCATTTTCAAATTATGCATTCTTTGTATGGATGTAAGTCATTTCATGTGCCTAATCTTGGGTTTCGGGGCCTATAGCATGCATTGAGTGACATATTTCCATGTTTTGGGACCATTTGGCATCGTGTTCCAGCACTGAAATTCACATGCTTGTATGCCATCTTGCATCCCTTGCAATACTTTGGTAGAGTTGCATTTTTGTGCCTTAGGTTTGGTTAATGCATTGTGCATGCAGTCCATGTATTGTGTTGCCTTACTTGCCTCATTATGGCCACTGTTTTGGACCTAGTAGAGAGCTGTCCAAGTTAGTGTAAGACCATCCTTTGCATGTCGATGCATGCTCACCTTGTGTGTTGTTGCATACTTGTGTGTTGTTGCATGTTTAGGTTGCGCGCCTAGCATACATTGTTCATTTGCATGTTCATGTTGCATACTTAGCCTCTATGCCTAGGTTGCATTTCATTAAGCATGCATCCCTTGCCTCTTGATTAATCATGATAGAGGTTGGGGCTCTTTGATGTGTTTTGTGCTTGCATTTCATTTGATATCAAAGTTGCTAACTTGGCTTTTGGGCCATCATGCATTGAAATGCGTGATTGATGGCCCGGTGGTTGAGGGCCATGCTCCCTTGAGTCCATTGCATGATAGGGAGTGTGTCCATGCACACATTTTCTTGAAATTCCATGCCATACACTGCCTGTCCTCTCTTGCTGTCAAAACTGTTTTCCGGAGGAAGTTTCTGCCGACCGGCAACATCTGATGCCGGCCAAGCCATTTATGAATGGCCGATAGCTTCATCGGCCCGATGGACATTCCTCATGGCGGCGGGCATTTCTCCACCGATGGTATTCTCTGATGTGTAAGGAACATGTCCGGGACTTTGCGATCTTTGTAGAGGCAGGCGGTAAACAGAGGCGATGGCATGGTGCGGGTTTTCCGGGCGAGTCGGACTCAAGTATGCATCATTCGCGCATCCCGAGGCGGGGCTGTGGCCACCTCCTTTCTGCATTCAATTTGTTAATTAATTAGAAATTATGCAATAATTAATTTAGCAATTTGTTATTTGGACTGTATATTCTTTTGGTCCCTCCGAGTGAGGGCATATTTGTAATAAGTATGGGTGCGTGTGTGTGCATGTCTTCCAAACCCCACGTCTTTATTCCCTTTTGTTTACCTGCTTATGATGGTAGATTAGGGCATATTTAAATTAGCATACCTTATGCTGTGCATGTGTGCATCCATACATTTGTCTTACATGCATCGGGCTCGGCACATCATACAAACTGCATCGTACTTCAATTCCAAATTGAATACATGTTACTTGTAGCATTCCACATGCCATGTTTAGGATAGCCGAGCCTGTCTAGATTGCATCTTTGCATGTGTGGCATTAGCCATTTTTAACATGAACTAGGATCATGCATATGATTACTAACTAGTTTCTGTTTTGGCTTGGAGTACTAGGTAAGCTTTTACACTTTAGCATACCGCATGCGTGTGAGTGTTGCCATAATAGTATGATTACCATGAGGCTAGCTGCTTATGTGATATAACTGCTTGAATGCCTGTGGATGGAGGTCGAGTTGCTTAAATTGGGATAATGCATTAAAACTGTGAGTTTTAAGCCCACTAGACAGTGGCAAAACCATCTTTTCTAAAGCCCACTTGAAGGTGGCAAAATCTGCATTTTAGCCTACTTGTGAGTAGCAAACCATTTTCAAAACAAACATGTAATGTTTTATTCCAATTTAGGCGATTTGGTCTATACTTGTTTGCTGTGCGCATAACATAGTAATTCTAGGCTAATAACCGGAATAAGAATACATAACGTTTTCAAAATTGGATATCACGGTTAGTAGAGGCCGATCTTCGGATCGGGCGAGAGGGGGTGCTCATAGCTGACCTTTCCCAATCGTACCCAAGTTCCCGAGCCGAGGCAACTTTGGTGATGATGGACACGTGGCCTTTGGCACCGAGTCAGGGTTTCCTAAATTCCCCCATTTTAAAAAAATATTTAGGTGGCGACTCTGTATCTGGCAAAGCAGTCCATGTTTGGCACTTCTTTCAAAAAATCTGTTTTCTCAAAACGATTTGCCGGATTTGGACTCTTTGGTTCAAGATTAAGAACCGTGACATTCGAGTCCTTGAACTGTAGTAGACCCACCAAGCGAACGGAACGGGGGGGAGTCGCACCCTCCCCGGGGCGTTCGGGGGACGTCTACAGGAGGCCGCGCTGAAGCGGTTCGAGAATGAAAGAATTGAGAATGATCAAAAGGCTAGAAAAGCCAAAGGCCCCACAGGGACTGGCTGTGTTCTAGATACAGGAAGGCTGACAACGGAACCGGACAGTTGCTTGTCAGTTGCCGGAGGAATGCAGTGGGAAGATGACGATTTGCGTCTTGCCCACACGGATGAAGATTGGGGACATAATTTGCCAAATGATACATGGTATGTTGAGGAAGTTTATCACATGACTCGGAGTGGGCGGTATTTTAAACCCCCACACTTGGACCAACCAGAAGCATCAGGGAAAGATAAGGAAGCTGAGAAATAGAAAGATAAACTGTTGGAGGAGGAAGCTGTACTGAAGCAGCTAAAAAAGATTCAAGGAGACATCTCCATTTTGCAATTACTCGTGGCATAAAGGGTGCACAGACAAGCCGTCCTATCAGTAATGAATAAGGCTAAGCTCTCTATTGACACAAGCCTTGAGCAGTTAGTGGGACTGGTTTTCCCAGGTCGCGCTTCGCAGACTTTGACCTTTACAGATAAAGAATTGCCGCCTGAGGGCTCTGAGCATAACAAGCCACTATACATTTCTGTAGAATGTAAAGAGAAGTGGATACCAGTTGTCTTGGTTGATACAGGGTCTCCAATTAATGTGTGTTCGTCGCGCATGGCCTATGCTATCGGTTTGAAACCCGCAGACTTTGTACCAACAGCCCAGGTGATTTGGGCTTATGACAATACAAGTCGGGAAGTGATGGGGACAGTTCGGGTTAGAATTCAGGTTGGCCCAGCACAACAGGACACCGAGTTCCATGTTTTGGACGTTCCGGCCACCTTTAACTTACTCCTTAGACGGTCGTGGCTGCACCAAGTGAAAGTTGTCTCTTCCACTCTGCATCAGATGCTGAAGTACCCCCATGGGAAGGGGGTAGCTATTGGTTTTGGGAACTCTTCCATACATCCTCCGCCAGAAGTCACTACACTGGTACTAGAAATTGTACACGGTGAGGAGGATGTCTTTTTGTCTGGATTCACCTTGGCCGAGGCCTGGGTAGTGCAAGATATTTTGGCTATTGATGAGGTGTTATATGTCAGTGTGCAATCCGTTTACCTCATGAATAAGTTGCAATACGTACCCAGAATGGGATTGGGAAAGAGCGGCCGGAAGAGCGTTGGGCCGAGGTGCCGCAAAACCCTCATACCTTTGGTCTAGGTTACACGGCTACCAAAGAGGATTGGGAAAGAAAGGGAAAAGAAATGGCAAGAAGAGCCAAGGCTAAGCAAACCGGGAAGCACTATGAGCTGGTGCATAGACCCATTCAAGGAACCCTAAAAGGCCACTTTGTCCGGGAAGGGGAAGATTTCCCATTTTGCGGCTTTCCTGAGCCATAGCTGAATTTAGAAAAGCGGTGTTTGCCCGGTTTTGAGATCTTTTTCGACCTACGGTTGCAAGGGGATGAAGTTGCAGAAAAGCAGACTGATCTACCAGCTGAGGCTGAACAGCGTATAGAGGATGAGTCAGATGGTATAGAACTTGAGCTGGGAGCAGTGCTGGCTCGTCTCCTCTCAGATCCTCAGATCACACCAGAGAGTTTGGGGGATGACTTCTCTGTTTCCATGATTGGAGATCAATCGGCTATGGGTCTTTCTTCTGGCATTCTGGACGCATCTATCGCATCCTCCCTCGTTTGGCAATTCGATGAGGGCTTTTTGTCCATCAGTTCTGAATCAGGTAGTGAACCGGAATCTGATTCCACAGAGTCTGTGGAGTTGGAATCAGATTCTAGTTCTTCTGAGTCAGAGTCCGGTATTCCTGGGGTTGATAACCCGGATGCCGTTGTTTTGTCTAGGTCATCTTTTTCCTTTTCTTTTGAGTCAGTTGTAACCGAGGAACTGGATGAACTGGAAGTTGTGAATGAGAATGGTACCACTACTGTTTCTGGGTACTTTTCTGTGCCACTTGTGTATTGCATTAATCCGGACTTTCAAAACTTTGATAAAAACGACGAGGAAGAAATTCCTCCAATTTTGAAACATTTGATTGATCGAGAGGAGGAGAGGTTTGTAAAGCCTTTGGTTGATGAAATCACTTTAATTAATGTGGGTACTGAGAAGGATCCGCGCCTGGTCCAGATCGGGTCCACGTTCTCTTCAGAGGAACGTGAGCGCTTAGTCGCTTTATTAAAAGATTTCAAAGATGGTTTCGCGTGGTCCTACGAAGACATACCTGGAATCGATCCTGAGATTGTACAGCACCGGATCCCTCTTGACCCTGAGGTCCGACCCGTCAAGCAGAAGCTTCGGAGAATACGCCCGGATTGGGCTCTGAAAATCAAGGAAGAGGTCACTAAGCAGATAGATACAGGGTTTTTGCTAGTATCTGAGTATCCTACTTGGTTGGCCAACATTGTTCCGGTGCCGAAGAAAGATGGCAGAATTCAGGTGTGTGTGGATTTCAAAGATTTGAAAAAAGCTAGTCTGAAGGACGACTTTCCTCTACCCTACATCGACGAATTGGTGGATTTCACCGCAGGCCATGCATTGCTCTCCTTTATGGATGGGTTTTCCGGGTACAACCAGATCTTGATGGCACCCGAGGATAGGGAGAAGACTGGCTTCACCACGCCGTGGGGAACCTACTGCTACAGGGTGATGCCGTTCGGTCTGAAAAATGATGGGGCTACTTATCAACGGGCTGCAACCACGATCTTGGATGATTTGATCCACAAAGAGGTTGAGGTGTACGTGGACGACATGATTGTCAAGTCCAAGGAAAGAGAAGGCCACTACACCACCTTGAAGATATTTTTCCAACGGATCAAAGAATATCAATTGCGACTGAATCCTCAGAAATGCACTTTTGGTGTCATAGCAGGGAAAATGCTAGGGTTCTTGATTACACAAAGGGTATCGAAGTCAATCCTTCTAAGATTAAGGCCATCCTACAAATGCCACCACCAAGGACTGAAAAGGAAGTGCGTAGCTTTCTAGGTAAAGTGCAATTCATAAGATGGTTTATTTCAAAATTAACCTTGACTTGTGAACCACTATTTGGTCTCCTGAAGAAAGGAAAGAAATTCCAATGGGATGACCGATGCCAGGTTGCTTTTGAGCAGATCAAGTAGTAGCTACAGAACCCACCCATGTTGTCACCGCTAGAGCCAGGGAAGCCGTTGATTTTGTACCTGTTAGTAACTGACACGACAATGGGCTGCATGTTGCGCAGGAATCTGAGGATAAAGTGGAGAAGGCCATCTATTACCTGAGCAAGAAGATGCTGGAATATGAGACCCGTTACACTCCACTCGAGAAGGCCTGATTGGCCTTGGTATGGGCTACCAGGAAGTTGAGGCACTACCTGTTAGCTCACTCCGTAATTCTGGTTTCGAGATTAGATCCCATCAAATATCTCTTCGAGAAACCAGCACTTACGGGTAGGCTCGCCTGTTGGTTGCTTCTTCTCTCCTAATTTGATCTGAAGTATATGACTCGCAAGTTTGTGAAAGGGAGAGCAGTAGTGGAGTTCTTAGCCAATCACCCAGTGGAGGGAAATGAAACAGTAGAGTATCTGTTCTCGGATAAGGCCATTCTGTAGGTCGAAGAAGAAATTTGGACCATGTACTTTGACGGAGCATCTAACCAGTATGTGTATGGGATAGGGGTGTTACTGATAGCGCCCGACAATTCCCACATACCTTTAGCATTCAAACTTTGGTTTAAAGTATCAAACAATGAAGCAGAATACGAGGCATGTATCGCTGGCTTGGAAGCCGCCCTGGAACTAGGGGCAAAACGGTTGGACGTCATTGGGGACTCGAACCTGGTTGTGTCTCAAGCGAAAGGAGACTGGAAGGTTAAAGAAGAAAGGATGAAAATCTATCACCGAACCCTGGACGTTCTGATTCCTAGGTTTGAGAAGCTAACCTTCACGCATCTGTTAAGAGAGAACAACATGTTCGCTGAAGCTTTATCAACTCTATCTTCCATGATAGACATCCCTTTGGGAGTCCGGATGTGTCCGATCATTATTGAACAGAGGTATGTGTCAGCTTACAAGCTTATCGCCGCAATAGAAGAAGTACAAGATCAAAACCCCTAGTATCATGATATCTGGAACTTCTTGGAAAATGAGGTTTATCCACAAGGGGCAAATGCCAAAGATAAAAGGGCAATACGGTGAATGGCTGCTCAATTTATCATCTACGGGGGTAAATTGTACAAACGGGGCCATCTGGGAATGCATAAACTATGTGTTGATGAAGAGGAGTCGAAGCGCCTAATAGAGGCCATCCACGGAGGAGAGTGTAGAGCGCACATTAGCGGAGTGATGCTAGCTCGGAAGATTCTCAGACAGGGTTACTACTGGTCAACCATGGAGGAGGATTGTATCGGTTTTGTTCGGCGATGCCACAAATGCCAAATTCATCCAAATCGCATGAATATCCCGCCGTCGAAGCTGTACAACATGACTTCACCGTGGCCATTTTCAGTCTGGGGAATTGATGTTATTGGGGCAGTTACTCCGAAGGGGTCAAACGGGCATGAGTATACCCTAGTGGCAATAGACTACTTTACAAAGTGAGTCGAGGCCCAATCCTACGCAGTGCTGAAAGCATTGCATGTAGCCAAGTTCATCAGGAATAACATCATCTGTCGCTATGGGGTCCCGAATGAGATCATCTTAGACAATGGTTCCCACTTCAAGAAAGAAGTAATCGACTTGTTGGAAAAATACAACATGGCTTTTCATAAGTCATCCACATATCGGCCACAAACCAACGGAGCTGTTAAGGCCGCGAACAAGAACATCAAGCACATTCTACAGAAGATAGTGGAAACCTATAGAGATTGGCCAGACAAGCTGCCATTTACTCTTTGGGGGTACAGGACATCAATTTGAACTTCTATTGGGGCAACTCCGTATTCTCTGGTTTATGGGATGGAGGGTGTTCTTACAATTGAAGTTGAAGTTCCGTCGCTACGGGTTATGGCTGAGTGCCAGATAGAGGAAGCGAATTGGCAGCAGAGTAGGTTCGAGGAACTTATGTTGTTTAATGAAAGAAAGTTGAAAGCACTGTACCATGTCTAAGGTTATCAACAAAGGATTGCCAGGGCTTTCAACAAGAAAGTTAAGTCCAAGAATCTGAAAGAAGGGGATCTGGTGCTCAAAGACAATCGTGCTCCCATCTACGACCCTAGGGGCAAGTTCAGACCTAATTGGACTGGTCCTTACATCATCAAATCTATCTGGTTGGGTGGATCTGTCATTCTTATGGACTTAGATGGCCTCAAATTCTCCCAACCAATCAACATGGACAAGTTAAAGAAATATTACCCTTGAGAGGCTCGCTAGGCCGAAAACCCGAAAGGGCGACCTAGGCAAAAGTTAGAGCACAAAAAATTTGAAATAAGAAAAACTGAGCTTGCAAGGTTGAAAACCCAGAAAGGGCGGCCTTGGCAAAAGTTAGAGCGCAAAAGGAGATTGTTAACACCCGAGTGAACCCGAACCGAACTATGTAAGGCTTGATTCCCATCTTCGGGATACGTAGGCAACTTCATTTTGAAGTCCAGCCATAAACACTTCCAAATCAGCTGTGTCCATGAGATTGTTCTGGTCATCTTTGTCTTTTCTGCATCCAAGAGTTCGGTTGTGATCTCCAGCGAAGTGCAGTACTATTCAAGCAAGGGACAACTTTACAGTTATTGGATTCGGGATTGTACATCTTAAGGATAGATTCCGGGTGTGTCCAGTTGTGATCCTTATCAAAAATGGTTTTGAAAAGTTTTAATAAAAGTTGATTTTGTTCAAATTAATCTTTTTACAACTTAGGCCATTTTTTTTTTGGACCAAAAGGAAAATTTTAAGTCCCCACAACCTTCAATTTCATTGATTTCAATACAGAGTTCTCTACCTCTTGATACAAATCGAAGTTGCTTTTTATTACATTCAAAAGGAAAACTTGAAAGTACAGATTAAAGCAATAAACTTAGGGCATAGCTGAGTCAGGTGTTCCTATGTCCCCTCCTAGAGCTTGTGGAAGCTTCAGATGCTAAAGAAGGCCCGGTTTGCGCCTCATCTTCAAGCCAAGCTATGCATTTGCTAGAAAGGGTGTAACTGAAATTGGGAGCGGGAGCTAGAAGTTCTCTTGTTCTCCGTGCTATGGGATATTGAGCTAGCTGTGTGCCTCAGATTGGAAAGGAAGTCGGGTACTTTGCCCCATCTTCTGGGCAAGTCTGATCATGTTCGAACTGACGCCTGAACCGGAAGGGAAAATAGAAGGCATAGTGTGTCAAGCTAATCAACTGAATGCCAGGTTGCCGAGACATGCTGTAGCTCATCTCAGGCAGATCAAACTAAGAGCAACGCCAAGTAATGTCGACAACAGATCTATTACACATCCAGTGGCACCACCATCCCTCGTTCGGGAAATCAACTAGTCGTGGGTGAAAGAAATAGCCGCGCGCTGAATATGCTGGGCAAGAGTCCACTACTTTCAACCTATCCATGAGCCAAATCTGGGGAGGGATGAAAAATAAGAGAGATTAAAGAATAGAGAGGTGTATGTGGAGAGAAAAAGTGAGAAAGGGTTTTAAGAGAAAAACAAAGCCTGAGGGCCTAGTGATGTGAGAAATACATGTGAGAAGGGTGGGAAACATTACCTGTAAGGGTAGTGGACTTCCTGCGAACTTGGTTGTCTCTCGGTGATGGAAGGTGTCCAAACCCATTAAAGTCTCGGCAAGTGTCAAGCCAATGCAGCTCTTGCTCTTTTTCAAGCCTTGGGCCACTTCGATTAAGCGAATGCTAGACCTTCCGAAACCAGGGGCAAGGAGAAAATGAGCCAACATGCACAAGCAAAGGGCATGCTGCCAAAAACTTTGCCAAAGACGATTGCCACGGTCGCCGGCGTTAGAAAATCGGTGAATGAGATTGGAATGTCAAGTCCTCCGTTGTGAATCAAAGATCGAGCATCATGTAAAGTAAGCCCACACATCCTTCCTAAAGCCTGGATGTGGCCAAAACGAGACTGGGGCAAGATCTCCTCATCACGCCGGGATTCCATCAAAGCTTGGAATTCTTTAATCATTGGACACATCTCTTGACCCTCAAAGCTGAAAACATGCGTAACCGGGTTCCAACATTTAGCTGCGGCATGGAGGAATGGAAAACACAGCAGAGTACAACTTAACGGGAATAGTGCATTTATTTGAAACCCCAGAAATTCAGCTTTTCCGAGCCATCTAAATTCACAATCCAATCGGAGAGTTTTTCGGTGAAGAATGGTTCCATTTGAAGCAAAAACAGAGCCGAAATGAAGAAACTACGAAATCCTAACTTTTGTAGAAGATAAGGCACTGAGTGAAAGATAGGTGGCAACAATCTGGAGACCGGCCAGTTAAGGTAGCCTACCGGCCACCTTTTGTGGCCGACCGGCCACTTTAGTGGCCGACAATCATCACTAAGTGGCCAACAGCCACTGTTTGTCTCCAACAGAATGTCTTTGGTCTTCCCATGTCTTGAGAATGTTGAAAACCTGTGTTTTGTTCTACTCTGGATTCTTCTTGCTATTTTTTTTTACTAGTTTTGTTGAGTCGTTCTCAAGTTTGTTGCAATTTGTTTACCGAGTTGTTGTAATTTTCTTATCGAGTTGTATTTGTTTCGTTTATCGAGTTGTTGCATTGTCCGTTGAATTGTCTTATTTTGTTTGTTATGTTTTGGTTGGTCCACTACTTGACTAAGCAATTGTCAGGACAATGTACAAATATTCAATTTTCATCAATCGCGTTTTTGTGTAAAATGGTGCAATGCGATGCTCAGAATATAAAATGCAACATGTTTTCATTAAAAAGGATGTTTTCATTCCAATCATGGTTTCTTTTTACAAAAGAGTACAAGTTTTTAAGAAAATAAATTTGCCTAAGGCTATATAATGTGCTAACACTACTAGCAAAAAGAGAAACAAAGCAAAAAGCATCTAAATCGGTGCCACCCATCTTAGGATAGAAAGGCCCTCTTCGTCCTCTTCCTGGGCATGGACTCAGAGCTATCGCCATCGGGGCCACTGTCTGAATTTGAGCTGGAGCCTGAACTAGAGCTGCCTCCACTTCCATCCTCAGAGCCCTCATCAGCATTGTCACCACCCTCAGAACCCAAGCCAGTGTCGTCGTCTCCACCCTCAAATGACTCTGACTGGGGACTCGCTGGCTCCTTGTCCTCACTAGTCTCACTAGACTCTCTCTCTCTCTCTCTCTCTCCCTGCTGCTGGAGAAGGCTCTAATGGTTCTATCTGTAGAGGTGTGACCTGAAAAGGCAGTTTGAATATATCAGCCATAGTATGTGTATCAGATGCAAGTATGGTGTTCAGAGTGAGTACATGCAGAATTCAGATACAGTATGTGAATGTAATGTGTCAGATGTGATCTATACATGCAGTGTATCAGTGTAGTGTGGGAAAATGTTTAGTTGAGATGTCAGTTTCAGTATATCAACAGAAATATGATAACCGAAATGCAAGAAAATTGAAAAATTACCTAAATGCCATGGGAGCCAAGCATCGTCTCTCTTCTCAAGATCATGCCCTCGAATGAGGCCAACCTCGAGTAACCCATCGACGTATCCAGTGGAGGGTTGCAAATGCAAGTTGAAATGATCAGTGAATGAATGAACGTCTAAGTATCTGAGAAAAAATGAAAAATGAAAGCTATAATGCATACTGATGGTGAATCGGGTGTCTTGACATATCTGTGGCCAGGCAACGAAGGCTCAATCGGGATCTTATAAGGCTCTCCAGAGTACCGCCAACCCGTCAGCGTGGTTGGAAGGTCTGGCCATCCAAAACTCTGTCTAACAAGGGGTATCCCTCTAGCCCTGCCCCTCGGTGCTCGGGCCTTGCTCGTCGAAGGGGCATTTACTGCTCGAGCCATGCTCGATGAAGGGATATCAGCTGCCCTCCCAATGTGAGCACGAACACCTGTCAACAGAGGCATGAGGTATGTCTGGAGATAAGTCGTATAGTCCCCCTCCCCGATGAAGAGGTCTACATCTCCACCCCGCATGAAATCAATGATCTCTTAAGGGGAGACACTCTCTGTGGCTCGCATAGAAGGCGGAGGTGGTAAGGGAACCGACTGTAACGGCAGACCCAGCGGCAGGCACATGAAGCGCTCGCCTAGAAACCAGGCTTGGCCTACTGGCCCCTCAAGTAGGAGCCGATACCAGGAAGCGCCCCAAGCTCCAGAAAATTGAAACCTGACACCTTTTGGCATCATTGCCCAAGGCTGCCATGTGATCTGCAGACAGCAAGTGCATAGATTGATGAGTTGCCATTAGATATGTAAAGTGAATTGAAGCTGAAAGTAGGAAGAACTGTGAGTTTTGAATTACCTCTACCGTCCTCACTGTGTCAAAGTACTGCCGAAGGAATGTGAGGGTCTCCCGGGTCCTCGGCTGGCACTGACCGTTGTATCGATGCAAGTATGGCACCTCAAGAGGTGTCTCAACCTCTGGCTCTGGAGCAAGCACCGGGAAATAGGCGTACACCTATAGCTGTAAAAAAGCAAGACAGCGGCAGTGAGAACACAGATAAAGATAGCTAATGCAGAAAGCAGAGTATGTGTGAGATCCAGAAAATGTAGAATGCAAAGAATATAGAATACAGAAAGTGCGGAAAGTGAAGTGCGTAGTGCAATGTATAGAA
This sequence comes from Camellia lanceoleosa, assembly GCA_025200525.1. Lineage (NCBI taxonomy): Eukaryota > Viridiplantae > Streptophyta > Magnoliopsida > Ericales > Theaceae > Camellia > Camellia lanceoleosa. Next base: position 146,638,342 of record CM045766.1, on the reverse strand, counting down.
AGTACGGATGCAGAGATTAGACTATGCAGTGTGCAGTGTGCAGTGTGCAGCGTGCAATGTACAGAAAGTGCAAAGTAGAAAGCACGATAGAGGATGTAAAGTTGAAAAGTAAAGCATACCTCTCAGGCTCTCCAATAGCCGCCGACTCTGTTCCCGCTCCCATAGGAGATCGAGCTCATGTAGTAGTATAGGGTAGTGAGGCCGGCGCCGCCCCAATCATAATGCCGAACCTGGGATAAGTCCACTAAGGCGCTCAAAAGATATAACCCCACTGTGTTCGCCTTGTCGGCAAACCAGGTAGTGCCGAAGAGAAACATCAGTTCCCTCTACAGTCGCTGGGTTTGTCCCTCTGAAGTGGTCTGTGAACCAGGTGTATCAGACCATCCCTGATTAAAAGATAGGTGGGTGTGGTCCTAGTAAATAGGTCCAAGCGGCCTCCCACTCACCCATATCGGAGTTGTATGGGATCGGCCAGCCCCCCACCTCAAAGCCCGTCAACATGGCGAAAGCATATGGGGTCATCGTCATATCCCCGGTGGCAGAGAAATGGAAGGAGTTGGTGGTATCCCACCATCTCTCTACCAGTGCGCCTAAGAGGATCCTGCTCGCCATGAGGTGCGATAGCCCCATGCAAAACAAACCGAACCCCCCTCATCAATGATCTGCCAGACGCCGTCGGGGAGTTCCATGTACAACTCCCTCGCTGCGGTGGACCCATATTCGCAGGTAAAACGGGAGTCTACCTATGTTCAGAATGAGCAGAAATACAGTGTGTGAATGTGTTCATAATGAGCAGAAGAAATAAGTGTGTACATGTGTTCAGAATGAGCAGATGAAATACAGTGCAAAAGTGCGAGCTATGCAAGAAATGTAAAGTACATTGCAGGAAATGTAATAATACAGTACATACCTCAGAGGCACCGTAAGACAGGTGAGACGCTGGCTCTCGCAACAAGAGATCTGCTGGTGCGCGTTGTGCAAATCCGATGAAGTGACGGACTGTGCTGGGTGGTAGTGCATGTGCCTTAGGGTGGTACCTCTCTGGGTCGAAAGGCCGGACTCTGGGCGGCAACAGTATGTACTCAGGCTCTCTCTCCATCCCTGGAGAACCTCCATTATGGGGAGCGTCGTCTGCCATCTGGAAAGAAGGTGAGAAAATAGGCGACAATGAGCGAAATAGGCGGAAAGTGCCAAAAGTCAACAAAAGTCAACTCTCGGAGAGAGAAAATGGGAGAAAAAGTCAAAGCTCGGGAAAAGACGCCAAACTCAAGACAAACTTAAGGGAAACAAACCTCAAGTGGTGAAAATGGAGAAAAAGGCTTCGAAAACAAATTTTGATCGGTTCAAAACGAAGGAAATCGAAAAGTTTTCGCGAATCAACTTCGCAAGGGGCGTTGGAAAACGTGTGTAAAGCACAGATCTAAGGAGGAAAAAGTGTATAGGGATAAAGAAGAGACAATTTCAGCACTATAGGTGTGAAGAAATGTGATTCGGGAATGTGTTTTTACAGATCTCCATGCAAAAAGACCGAAATAGCCTAGAATTATCACAACTGGCCGACCGGCCACTTAGGTGGCCATGAAATTTTCAAATTGGCCGACACTACTTGTGGTGGCCGCGGTGTCGATGTTCTCCTATGTGTTTTTATCTTTGTTTTGTGTCCTTGTCTCTCGAGAAAGTGCAAGAAAAGTTCACTTTTCAGCTCAAAGTGTCTCTACGGAAGTTTCAACTCATGTCTTTGATGCATGACTCATCGTCAGCCGGCATGAACGAGGTGTATCCTTTTGAAATACATTGTAATTCCTCCGAGAGGTAAATCGGACGTTGCAACTGAATCGGTCTTGTTAAGACACGCATTGCTTTGTTCAGTGTTTTGCATTGAACATGCTATTGATGTTGCATTGAATATGCATTGTTATTGTGCACAGACTATGTATGCTGCATTGCATTGCACTACACATCTTCTTATGTTTGCATAGAATATGCATGTCACGTTGTATTGCATTGTTCATGCCCTTACATTCACATAGAAAATCTCAGTACCTGTTGCATTGAACATGCATTCGGTGTTGCATAGGACATGCTCCATGTTTCGTTGCATAGAATATGCTTCTGTTTTGTTCCTCGCATGATGTGCATGAAGCATGCCTCTCTAAGCGTTGTGTCATGGTTATTCGTCTCGCATAGAGCATGCATTCTTATTGTATTATACCTGTCAAAGTTTCTTTCTTGTGCAGGCACGATATTGTATGTACAGTTCATTCAAAGCTGGTTCATTTTATGCACGATATTGTATGCACGATATTGTGTAACCAGACGATATTGTATGTACGGTTCATTTCTATCCACTAAACACTTTGTTTGGTTAGAAACACTCGGGTTCACCCGGTGTTGACACCACTCCTTTGTTGGTTAGAAACACTCGGGTTTGCCCGGTGTTTACACCACTCATTTGTTGGTTAGAAACACTCGGGTACGCCCGGTGTTTACACCACTCCTTGCGTTTGTTAGAAACATTGGGTTGTGTGCCCGATGTTTATACCACCCTTCTAGTTAGAAGCATCTGGATGAATTCCAATGCTCATATCGCTCTGTTTTGGTTAGAAACATTGGAATGTGCTCTGATGTTTATACCACCCTCTGGTGTTTGCACCGCTCTCTTTTCCCTCTCATGCGTGGCACGTTAGGACGCTTTGGTTAAATGCATCTGGACGGACTCCAATGCTTATACCACTCTGTTTTGGTTAGAAACATTGGAACGTGCTCTAATGTTTATACCACCCTCCGGTGTTTGCACCGCTCTCTTTTCCCTTTCGCGCACGGCGCATTAGGACGCTTTGGTTAAATGCATCTGGAAGGATTCCAATGCTTATACCACTCTATTTTGGTTAGAAACATTGGAATGTGCTATGATGTTTATACCACCCTCCGGTGTTTGCACCGCTCTCTTTTCCCTCTCACGCGCGGCACATTAGGATGCTTTGGTTAAATGCATCTGGACGGATTCCAATGCTTATACCGCTCTTTGTTTTGGTTGCATAATGGTTGGTGTAACAGGTCCGCGAGGGAACTCACGGGTTACAGTTCGGACTCGATTTGTGTCACGGTTCTTAATCTTGAACCAAAGAGTCCAAATATGGGAAATCGTTTTGAGAAAACAGATTTTGAAAGAAGTGCGAAACATTGACTGCTTTGCCAGATACAGAGTCGCCACCTAAATATTTTTTATGGGGAAATTTAGAAAACCCTGACTCGGTGCCAAAGGCCACGTGTCCGTCATCACCAAAGTTGCCTCGGCTCGAGAACTTGGGTACGATCGGGGAAGGTCAGCTATGAGCACCCCCTCTCGCCCGATCTGAAGATCGGCCTCTACTAACCGTGATATCTTGTTTTGAAAACATTATATGTTCTTATTCCGGTTATTAGCCTAGAATTACTATGTTATGCGCACAGCAAATAAGTATAGACTAGATCGCCTAATTTGGAAATAAGCATTGCATATCCGTCTGTTTTGAAAATGTTTTTGGAATTTGCTACTCGCAAGTAGGCTAAAACACGGATTTCAATGAGCTATTCCAACTCAAACAATCCAACCTTCACCCACAGGCATTCAGGCAGTTTATAGCACATAAGCATCTAGCCACATGGTAAGCATGCTATTATGTTAACATTCACACGCATGCGATATGCCAAGGCATAAAAATACTTACATCGTACTCCGTGCAAAAATAGTGAACTAGTTAGTGAAAATGCATGGTCCTAGTTCATGTTAAATTGACTAATGCAACACATGCGGGATGCAATTAGGTTAGGCTCGGCTAATCCTAAACATGACAGGTGAAATGCAATCAATTGATGCACGTATTCAATTTGGAATTGAAGTACAAATGCAGTTAGCATGATGTACCGAGCCTGGTGCATGCAGGACAAATGCATGGGTGCACGCATGCATAGAATAAGGTATGCTAAAATAAATATGTCCTAATACTAACCATCAAAAGCAAGTAAGTAAAAGGGAGAAAGAAGTGGGGGTTGGAAGACATACACACACGCACCCACACTTATTACAGATTTGCCCTCGCTCGGAGGGACCAAAAAAAATAATACAATTCAAATAATGAATTAACTATCCTAGCTAATTGATTATTACAAACCAACTAAATTAATTAAGCAAATTAATTAATCTAATTAAAGCAGTAAACCGGCTCGGGAAGCGGGCCCAATGCAATGCATGCTCGGTCTTGCTCGGAAGTGCGCTGCCATGCATAGGTTGCCTCTGTTTTCCTTGCTCTGCCCCTCTGAAGACTGCCAAAATCTCAGGATTGCTTCCCTAGACATTTGGAGACACCACCGGCTGAGTAGATTTGCCACCGGCAGTGGGATGTGGTCATCGGCTGTTGATGAAGCTATCGGCCACCAATGGATTGCCGATGCTTAACAAAGGCATGCCGGCAAAGAATGTCTGCAGAACCTGCACTTGACAGCAGCAGAGGGCAAGACATAGCATGACAATGCAATTCAAGCAATGTATGCACCAACCAAGCCTCTTATCATGTTTATGACTCAAAGGGACATGATCCTTGGTTCTCGGGCCATCAATCGCACATTTCAATGCGTGATGGCCCAAGAGACCAAGTTGTGCATTTTCATGTCAAATGAAATGCAAACCAAATAGTCAAACCACGGGGGCTTCTACCTCTATCATGACTTGGTCAAGAGGTGAAGCATGCATGTCAATGCAATGCAATCCTAAGCATGGGAGCTAGCATGCAATACGAACATGTAAGCAAGCAATGCAAAACATACATCAATCATGCAAGGCATAGACAACAATCATGCAAGACATGGGGCAAGCATGTTAATATTAAGCATGTGAGATGTGATCCAGATGTACAAATATGCAAGGCATGCAATATCACAAATGGGACCAAACATATGACAATATACAAAGTAAACATGCAACACAAACCTAGGGAGGAACTTACACTAATTGGACAGCCCTAAATTAGGTCCAAAATAGTGGCCAAAGCTTAAGAAAATAGAACCAAGCACACATACACACATGCACATGTTAAGGCCTAAACACTTAAGCATCAAAGGACACCTTTCAAGCAACAAAGAGACATCCAAGGAAAGCATACAAGCATGTCAAAGGGACTGAAATGATGCTACAAATGATGCCAATCTACTAAGATAACTCAAGCAAAGCATGCTCAACACTTATCATTTTCAAAGCCTACAAGCTAACAATGCAAAGTGGCTATGCAATACATGGAGAGTATGACTAAAGCAACTTAAAACAAAGCTAAAGCATACAAAAACATGCATTAAAACTTCACAAAACAAAGCCTAAAACATGCTAAAACAAGGGCTTACAACCTAAGGCATGCTAAGGCAACAACAAGGCATTACATGGCATATATGCTAAGCAAGCATGGTGTACCAAAACCAACATACAACAATGTTATGGCATAATAAGCATAAAAAAAATAGTTAGAACATGGTCAACACACACTTGAACATGATGCTCCCTCAAGAGGCAAAAATGGTCCTTTTCAAGGACAACAAGGAGAGGGGGGGCCCTCTCCTTCTTGGGACTTCAAGGCACCATTCTTACCACTGAAATCCCTCAAGATTTCAGTGGTGAGGAGGCCCAAGCACCAAAGTCTCGGAGCTCACTCAAAATAGCACAAAATGGGGCCTCTCAAGGCTTAAGAGGGGTCAAACACCTCCAAACCACAAAACACTCTAAACAAACTATTTAGAGGACCCAAGAACAGAACTTTTTTATGTTATACACTAAACACAAAAACAGTTACAAGATGGTCAAAAGTAGGATGCAAAAATGAGGTAAAAAGGACTAGTTTCTTACCCTTGAAGCCTTTCTTCAACAATGGAGGACCAGCACCTTCCTTGAGCTCAAACCAGCCCTAAAACTCCAAAACAAGCCTCAAGGACCTCAGTTCCAAGAAGATAGTGTGATGGTGGGTGTTTGTGTGCAATCCTAAGGCTAAAACACACACAAGAGAGGGAGATAGAGATAGGTTAGATACAAAGACCAAACCCTAATCCAAACTCTCTGAAAATATTGCCTCTCTCTCCTCTCTAAGTTGTCTAACCCTAATGCCAAGAGAGGAGACCTCCTCTTATAGGCAATTCCTCTTGTAAGGCTTACCAAACAAGAGGGAAATCCCTCCATACACGTGTATGGAGGGGAACAGAGTGGGTGCCAGCTATCACAGCTGGCACAAAATATCTACAAAAAGTAGATGAACAATAGTCGGCTGCTCAAAATTGTCATTTTGACAAAATTTAATGCCGACCGGCAATATATATTGCCGATGGCAACAAAACACCAGCCGGTGGCCTCTAGCCACAGCCGGTGATGTTTGGGGATGCCTCACAAGGCATTCTCTGCCCCTCCAAGGCAAAGCACAAGTGCTTGGTGCATAACCAGACACTAAACAGTCAAGTTCGGAGATCCTGAGGCAAGGCGCATAGCCGAGACCTCCGGGAACTCCAAACGAACACAAACATGGATGATCACCGGGTGTTCAAATGGTGACGTCCAAGTCTTGAGGACGGTCAAAAATGGGGTGTCTACAGTTGGATGTGTTTCACTTGTTATCACTACTTCTTTCCTCGCATGTGCCATGCATTGGAATTTTGTTTGCCGCCTCAGGTGCGCCCAACGGTTGTGGTTCTTTATCTTTCCTGCTGTATGTGTAGTTAAGCTTGCATAATTTTCTTACATCCTTTTTGCATGAAATGTGGTTTGGTTCGTGTTAACTTGCTTATGTACGAGTTTGCTGTAGCATTTCTTTGCATAACATTTGCGTCTAGATGTTTCATTATAGCCCTCATTGCATGATCATAAGTTATGTTCTGCATCGTGCATGTCATTTGCATCTTTCCCCAGAACTACGCTGGTTTGATTCCTTGCAAAGGGATACCTAGGCAACCTGCGGGCGTAACCATTCTTTGTTTTCTTTGCTTGTTTGTCTAAGTCTTCGTCCTTGTCAAAAATGAGTCGTCTCTAGGCTTTGACATTCACTCTCATCATTTCATGACTTTCTAGTTCTATCAAAGAGGGGCAACTGAAGACACCCCATTTTTGACCGTCCTCAAGACTTAGACGTCATCGTTTGTGCACTCGATGATTGTGCTTGTTTGTGCTCATTTTGAGTGCCCGAAGTTCTCGGCAGAACGCCGTGTCTTTGACCCTCTAAACCCTCTTTGTTTTGTGCTTGTTTTTGGGCCAAACCTTGGTGCCTCTTGCCTGGAGGGGAGAAGGGCCTTGTCGGCAACTTTTTGGCTTGTCGGCCACTTGAAGTGGTCGGTCGGCTAGGTGAGGTGGTCGGCCGACCACCTAAAGTGGTCGACGGCCATTTTTGTCCTTTTTCAAATATTTTCTTAGCCAGCTGTGCCAGCTGTTGTTCACTGAATGCCATCTCCATACACGTGTATGGAGAGATGAATGCAAGCCCTTGGCTTGATTTTCTATATAATGGGGTGTCTCTTCCCCATTTGGCGAGGTTAGATAATTTGTGAGCAAATTTCCCCTCTCTCTCTCTCTAGAATTCTCTCTCTCTCTAGAATTCTCTCTCTCTCTCTCTCTCTCTATTTTGTGCTTGAAAGTGAGAATTCTCTACACTTTTGCACTAAGACCCTTAACCAAACATCTTCATCTTGGAGCTGAGGTTCTTTGAGGCTTAGTTTGAGCTCCTAAGGGTGGTTTAAACTCATAATTGTGACTGATTTTCTGTTGTGCTTCAAGAGGTAAAGACTTACCTTATAGGCTTTGTTTTAGTCAATTGAATTGCCATCTTTTTACACTATTCTTGGCCTGGTTTTCAACTACAAAAAACTCTGATTTTTGTGCCTTAATATGGTGGTTTGAGCCTATTTTATGCTAAGGGGTTGTCCACCCTTCTTGTTGCCTAATTGTGAAGCTTCTTGCATCATCTGTTAGCATATTCAAACCAAACCTTTTGGCCCTTTAAACCACTGAAATTCAGAGTTATTTCAGTGGTAAAAAGTATGTTTTGAAGTCCAAAATAGGAGGGGGTGGCCTCCCCTCCTTGTGTCTTGTTTACAAGTGTAGATATCCTAACATGTGAGCATGTTTTTCTCCCTTTTTGTGACTTGAACTCGGCATGTTTTAGCTACTATTTTGGCCTGCTTTAACTCTATTTTGGGCTAGTTAAGTCCTTCGAGGCTTGTATTGCATTGCTATGGTGTAATAGTCTTCACAAGCTCATTATTTTGAGGCTTTAAGCATGAAGTGTTTGAGTGGCTTGCATGTTATAGCATCATTTTACATATGATTTCAGTGTATGTAGCTCTGTCACACTCTCACTTATTTCACTCTTTCATTGCTTTTGAGAGTTGTGTCTTGAGCCTTGTTCGCAAGCTAACGTGTGAGCATGTTTTTTTAGCCTGTTATGCTTCAATCTCAGCATGTTTTTGCCACTATTTTGGCTTGTTTTAACTCTATCCAGAGCTGGTTTGGTCAGTTGAGCTTTGTGTTGCATGCTTAAAGTGTTGTGATCTTCACTAGCTTGATGCTTTTAGCTTTTAAACATGTTGTGCATGAGTTGCTTGCATGATTTAGTGTCTTTTTGCCTGCCATGTCAGCACTGAAATGTCTGCAACCTCCCTCTATTCTTCACTCTTTACTTTGCTTTGAAAGTGGCCTTGAGCCCCTTGTTGGCTTGAGTGTGGAATTGAGGCTCTCATGCCTAATGGTTTTAATCTTCCCTTGAGGGTTTCTACTAACCAACAGCATGAGGCCTCTTTCATGCTCAAGGACCTGGTGGCTTAGGCCCTCTTTCCAATTAGAGGACTCTCACTTTGGACTTAATCGGTTAAAGGATTAATCGGTAATGTAAAATGTGTAAACAAAACATGACGAGTAAAACTTGAGCAAGATAAGCATGTTGTGTTGCATTGCATGTGTTTGGATCGGACATTAATCCAAACACAATAAAAATGGGACGTTTCATACTCAAAGTGATGAAACGTGCCACTTTTCTTGGTCACCGACACCCTTGATCATGCGTGATAGGGTGGTGGTCCTTTGAGTCTTATTTGTGCATTCATTAAGCTTGACAAGCTTGGTTCTTTGGCCATCATGCATGAAAATGCTTGATTGGTGGCTTGAGAACCAAGTGCTACACTCTTTTGAGCTTGAGAAATGATAAGGAGGGTGGCAGTACGCACATTCCTTGAAAAATACATTGCTTTGCCTCTATTGCTCTCGGTTACCGCAAAAACAGAAGTCTGGAAAAAAGGGGTGGCCGACCGGCCAGTTAAGGTGATCGACAACCACTTTTTGTGGCCGACCAGCCACCAGTCAATTTGTGCACAAAAGTGTTCCTGTGTTGGAGCAGTGGCAATCTAGAAGTTGGTACAATGTTCAGAGATCAAAGCAAGTTCAAACAGAGGCAACCGATGGCAAGGCGGTGGATTTTTGGGTGAAGCCAACCGAGCATGCTTGTCTCCCTCGCCCTCGAGGCCACTTTATTGCATTTAATTAGTGTGTGTAACTAATTCTTTAGTTTTGGTTTGTAATATTAATTAGCTAGAATGGTTAATTAATTGTGTTGTAATAATTAGTTAACTAGAATAGTTAATTAGTTTCGTTTTGTAATAATTAGCTTAGCGTAGCTAGCTTAGCTTATTCATTCAGACCCTCTTTCGCGAGGACGTAATGTTATAATAAGTGTACATGTGTGTGTGCATGTCTTCCAACCCCGCATCTTTTTCCCTTTTATTTATCCGCTTTCGATAATTAGATTACGGACATTTTCGATTAGCATACCTTATGCTCGCATGTTTGCATCATTCATTTGTCTTGCATGCACCGAGGCTTGGCGCATCATTCAAACTGCATTGTCAATTCAATACTTATTTGAATACATGTTTAACCGCATGTTATCAAATCGAAATCATATGCCATATTAGTAGCCGAGCCTATTAATTGCATTATTGCATGTGTTGCATTAGGCATCTTGTATAATTAGGATCATGCATTGTTTATAACTAGCTTTTGTTTTGACTCGGAGTACTCAGTAAGCTTTCACGCTTTAGCATACTTGCATGAGCGTGATTTCCATATTGCCATGATTCGCATGCTTGCCATAAGGCTATTTGATTAAATGATTAACTGCATGAATACCTGTGGATGGAGGCTTTGTTGCTTGAATTGGAATGATTCAACAAATGTATGTTTTAAGCCCACTTTGCGAAGTGGCAAATCATGTTTTAAGCCCACTTGAGGTGGCAAATTCGCATTTCTAAGCCCACTTGAGGGTGGAAAATTCAAACCATTTTTCGAAAACAAACATGAGTTGTTTTGTTCCAATTCTTGCGATTTAGTCTATACTTGCTTGCGCGCACGTCACATAGTAAAGTTAGCTAATAATTAGAGCAAGAACACATGAGGCTTATAAAACATCATATCATGATAGTAGAGGCCGATCTTTGATCGAGCGAGCGGGGGTGCTCATTTCATGACCTTTCCCCCTCGTACCCAAGTTCCCGAGCCGAGGCAACTTTGGTGATGACGAACACGTGGCCTTTGGCACGAGTCAGGGTTTCCTAAATTTCTCCAAAATAAAATATTTAGGTGGCGACTCTGTAATCTGGCAAAGCAGTCCAGTTTTGGCATTCTTTGATCTAAAACCAATTTTCCAAAATGATTTGCCGAATTGGACTCTTTGGTGTTTATCAGTTTCACATTACCCTTTGTGAGATTAGATTCAGAACCGTGACAGGAGTTCGAACTGTAGGACCAATTCGAGCTCTCCGAGAGAGGGACGCGAAAAAGTCAAGCTACACATACCAGATAGCTGCTATTCCTGACATAGTCTGGCCAAAGAGTGAGAGCTTCCACAACCTAGTCAAGCCCATCGGCCGCAGGATGCCTGAAAAGAGCCGAAGATGAACCATGGGGTCTCTAGAGCCATCGAACCAATCGATGCGTGGCATTTTGAACTGGTCTGGCAATGTCACTGCAGAGTCAGTATACTCATCTTCTAAGTCGGGAATAGAGTTCACACCCTGTGCTCTCTTGAAGAGCTTCTCCAACTTGTTGACTTTAAGCACAGTCGGGTCAACCTCAAACTCAAATGGAGCCTCGGTTTGATACACAGGTGCTTTGGAGGCTTGTGGTAGGATCAGCTTTGCCGGATTGCCCTGGTTCTCAACATGGGTAGTGGCTGCCGGTGCTGGGATGCCCGTAAGAGGTGCATGAGATGCACAAGCCGCTGTCGTCTATGGTTGTTGTTGTTACAGCCTATCTGTAACCTCAGTCTGACGTGCTGTGACCTCGGGTTGACGAGCAGCGTCTTGCTGCATGGTTTCAATTGTTTTCTAAAAGTGGTGGATTAGGTCCTCCATGCTAACCAGGGGATTTTGTGCCATCAAAATTGGTGAGTGATCTCATACTGGACTGGATGTAGAAGACTGAGCTTGACTAGGTACAAGTGAAGTGAGGGGTGATTGCTAGACTGGTGAATTATGCCTAACTCTTCTTCGTCTAGTGTAGACACCCCATTTTTGACAGCCTTTACAACTTGGACACCATTGCATGCACACCCGATGATGAGTTTATTTGCTCACCAGGTGCTCGAAGTCCTTAGCGGAATGCCACAGCTTTGAGCCTTTCAAGCCCTACACCCTTGTTGCCTAATTCTTGGACCAAGCCTTGGCCCTTCAAGTCTGCAGTTTTCGGTGGCTTGCTGGCCACCTTTTGAGGCTGTCGGCCATCACTTTTGGGCTACCGGCCACTGATGTGGCTTGCCGGCCAGCAGTGATGGCCGGCTAACCACCATTGATAGCCGGCCGGCCACCAGTTTCTTTTGCAGATATTTTATGCCAGTTGTGCCAACAGTTTGCACGGATGCATGCATGTACACACACGTGTAGGGCTAGATATCCTTGTAAGGAATTCATGTTTTCTATATATAGAAGCCCCCTATCTCATGTTTTAAGGTTAGAAAATTTTGAGATCAAAAATTTTCCTCTCCCTCTACAATTCTTTCTCTCTCTAGCAAATCTTTATACTTTTGCCTATAACTCTTTAACCTTTGTCTATACACCCTTAACCAAATCTTCTCATCTTTGAGCTGCGGTGTCTTTGAGCCTTTGAGCTTGGTTTGAGCATTAGAGGGTGTTATTTGCTTGGTTTTGTTGCTTGAATTGCTTCTTCTCTTCAAGAGGTATAAAGCGTTGCCCATTTACTTGCTTTCTCTACCATTTTTCTAGCTGTTTTCCAACTGATTTTAGGCTGTAAAACTTCTATATTTTTGGGCTAAAACTTGAGTCTTAAGGCCATTAAAGGTTGAGGGGTGGTTCACCCTTCTTTGTACCTTGTTTTGGAGGCCTTAGCGCTTGTGTTTCCCACCATTTTACTATCATTTTCCAAGATTTTAAACACTAATTTTCAGAGCTTTTTCAGTGACCAAAATCATGTTTTGAAGCCCAAATTTGGAGGGGTTAGCCTCCCCTCCTTGTGTCTTGCTTACTAGCCTAGTTTGTGCAATGTGTTAGCATATTAATCTAGCTTTTTTTAGCTCAATTCCAGCATATTTTAGGACTTATTTTAGACTCTTTTGGCACTGTTTTGGGCTGTTAGTTGCATTTGAGCTTTATTTTGCATGCTTGTAGTATAATTGTCCTCATGAGTTTGGTCTTCTAGGCCTTAGACACCAGCTTGTTTGAGTTGATAGCATTTATTTATGCTTTTCTCACCCATTTTCAACACTTAATCATCTCTGCAACCTCCCTCTTTCTTGGCTTTTTGTTTTGCTTTGAAAGTGGTTCAAACAATTTGTTTGTTTAAAGCATGAGATTGAGGTGTCATACTTAATGGTTTAATCCCTTAGGGGGTTCATTACCAATGGTATGATGTCTCTTTCATGCCTAAGACAACTTTTGGTTTGAGCCTTCTTTCCATTAAAGGACTTAAACTCACTCTTTGGACTTAATGAATTATAGGATGGAAATGTAACTAAAATAGAGTAATTAAAACTTGGGATTAAAAGTGAACAAGATAATAATTTGGTTGTGTTCAATCGAACGTTAATTGAACACATGAAAGCTTGAACCATTTCATACTCATTAGTGATGAAATGATTCAAGGTTCCATGGTCACCACTTCCCTTGATCATTCATGAAAGGCAGGGGGTTTGTGTCTTGCCTTGCATTTTATTGAACTTGCACACTTGGTTTCATAAGCCATCATGCAATGAAATTGCATCCATTGATGGTTTGTGAACCAAACTTGCTACTCCTTTGATTTGCTCATGAAAATGAGGGGTGAGTTACGCAAACAGACCCTTGAAATACCCTGTATATGCTCTGTTTGTCCTCTATTGCAGCAAAAAGAACTGAGCAGCAGTGGCCAACAAGCCACATTCCATGGCCGGTAGGTGGCCGGTAGACCACCTTCGATGGCTGGCCGGCCATCACTGGTGGCCGACAACCCTCATCACTGGCCGGTCGACCGGCTACTGATGTAGATTTTAGCAGTGTGTTCCTCTGTAGAGCAGAGTTATTCTGGAAGTGGGCAACAGTGTATGTGTGTTCTATTATGCAACAGAGGCTCTCCGGAAGCAAAACGGTGGTCCTTTCGAGTGGAAACCGAGCATGCACATGAACATCCCTCATTTCCCGAGGCAGAGTAGTTAGTTGTTTAGTTTAATTATTTAATTCTTTTAATTTCACTTGTGTCGTAATTATTTAATTAGTTAGTTAACTAGTTATTCATTTTTGTTATAAGTTAACCAGTTAGTTAGTTAATTCAAGTGTTGTAATAATTAGTTAAGTAGTTTAACTAATTTCAAGTTTTGTAATAGTTAGCTTAATTAGCTAGTTTATTCATTCAGACTCTCCTTAATGAGAGCGCAATGTAATAATGTGTTATTCTTCCAACCCCACGTCTTTCTCTCTTTTATTTAATTGCTTATGATGGTTAGTTTAGGGACATCATGTTTTGTTTAGCATAACTTCATGAATTGCATCCATTCGTATTGCATGCACCGAGGCTCGGTTTATTATTCTAACTACATTGTTAGTTTAATACATTCTTTGAATACATGCTTAGGTCGCATGTTATTTAATTGATCAATGTGCCATGTCAAGTAGCCGACCCTATTTAATTGCATATCGCATGTGTTGCATTAGTCATATTGCATAAGTTAGGATCATGCATTTTTCTAACTCATGTTTATCTTGGCTTGGAGTACTAGGTGAGCCTTTACTCACTTTAGCCTAATTGCATGAGTGTGATTGTTGCCATGTCCAGCATGCTTGCCATGAGGCTAATTGCTTAAGCACTATAATTGCTCGAATGCCTGTGGATGAAGGCTAGTTGCTTGAATTGGAACAATTTGAGTAATATTTATATGCGATCATTTTTTTAAGTGGTACATATTTCGAAACAATTTTGCAAAACAAGCATGAATCAAAATGATCCAACTTTTGCGATTTAGTTTATACTTGTATGTGTGCATCACATAGTACTGGTAACTTAATAAACTAGAAAAAGAGCATATAATGTACATAAACTTCATATCATGATTAGTAGAGGCCAATCTTTGATCGGGTGAGCGGGGGTGCTCAAACGTATTCATGACCTTCCCTTCTTGTACCTAAGTTCCCGAGCTAAGACAATCTTGGTGATGACGGACACGTAGCCTTTGGCACGAGTCATGGGTTTCCTAAATTTTTCCAAAATAAAATATTTATTTGGCGACTCTGTATCTAGCAAAGCAGTCCATTTTTTGGCAATTTGATTCAAAATCGATTTTCCAAAAGATTTGCCGGATTTAGACTCTTTGGTGTTTATCAATTTCACATTGCACTTGTGAGATTAGATTCAGAACCGCAGTAGTTCGAACTGTAAGGCTTATTTCGAACTTCCAAAAGGGGGCGCAAAAAAGTCGGGCTACATCTAGTAACTGGTAGTAGCGAAGCAAACACAAGTTGTCCTCTAACAAGATCTCCGGATCTGTAAAGCCTCCTGACACGGGTCCAGAGTGCTTGGGGGATATGGTTGGAGGATGATGATTTACATCTGGCTCACGCTGACGAAGTCTGGGATGAGTCCCTCCCAGATAACACATGTTATGTGGAAAAGATTGACTGCATGACAAGAAGTGGACGGTATTTCAAGCCACCGAACTTAGACCAAGTCGAGGCCTCTAGGAAAGATAGAGAGGTTGAAAAATAGAAAGAGAAGCAGTTGGAGGAAGAGATAGTGCTGAAGCAACTGAAGAAAATCCAAGCCGACATTTCGATCTGGGGTCTTCTTATGGCCTCCCGGGGTGCATCGACAGGCTGTACTATCAGCAATTGACAAAGCTAAGTTGTCCATTGGCACTACCCCTGAACAGCTTGTGGGATTGGTCTTCCCAGGTGGTGCCAGGCCAACCCTAACATTTTTCGATAAAGAACTGTCGCCAGAAGGCTCAGCTCACAACAAACCCCTGTACATATTTGTCGAGTGCAGAGAAAAATGGATACCGGTGGTGTTGGTTGACACCGGTTCAGCTATCAATGTCTATCCTTCCTGCACAGCTTATGCCATCGGCCTTAAACCAGCAGACTTGGTGCTTACAGCCCAAGTGATTCAGGCATATGATAATAAAAGCAGGGAAGTTATGGACACAGTACAAATTAGAGTTCAAGTGGGCCCAACTCAATAAGATATCGAGTTCCATGTCTTGGATGCACCGGCCACTTTCAACTTACTGCTAGGGGGGGTTTGCCTGCATTTCGTGAAAGTAGTCTCCTCTACCATCCACCAAATGCTGAAATACGCTCATGGGAATGGAGTTGCTATTATTTTCTAGAATTCGTCTATCCATCCCCCGCCAGAAGTAACTACACCAGTGTTAGAGATTGTTCACAGTGAGAAGGATGTTTTCCTCTTAGGGTTTACTCTAGCTGAGGCTCGGGCAATGCAAACCATTTTGGCCACTGATGACGGCATGTATGTCAGCGCCCAATCAATCTATTTCATGAACATGTTGCAACACGTGCCAGGAATGGGGCTTGAAAGAAGTGGTTGGAAAGGTGTCACAGCATTGGCCGATGTGCCGCATAATCCACATGTCTTTAGTCTGGGGTATGTACCCACCAAAGAGGATTGGGTCAGGAAAAGGAAAGAGACGACAGGCAGAGCTAGAGCCAAGCAGGCTGGGAAACACTATGAGCTCGTTCACAGGCCAATCCGGGGAATGCTGAATGGTCACTTTGTTCGGGAGGGAGAAGACTTCCCATTTTGCGACTTTCCCAAGCCCTAGATGAATTCTACAAAGTAGCGTGTTCCCGACTTTGAAATCTTCTTTGACCTGTAGTTGCAAGATAATAATTTTGAGGAAAGACTGAGCTAAGTACTGAAGCTGAAAAGAGCATGGAAAGTGACTCGGACAACAACGAGCTTAGAGTAGGAGCAGCATTGGCGTGTCTCCTTACAGATCCTCCGGCCAACTCAGAAAGCTTGGGGGATAACATTACCATCTCCATAACCGGGGACCAACCGGGTGTGAACTCATCCAACAGCATTTTGGATGCATCTGAAGCACCATCTCTTGTCTAGTAGCTGGAGGAGGGCTACCTGTTTAGTTCTAAGTCGAGTGATGAACCAGAATCTGATTCCACAGAGTCTGTGGAGTCAGAATCAGATTCTGGTTCTTTTGAGTCTGAGTCTGATATTCTTGGGGGTGATAACCCGAATGCCAAGGTCTTGTCCAGGTCCTCTTTTTCTTTTGCTTTTGAGTCGGTTGTAACTGAATAACTGGATGAGCTGGACTTTATGAATGAGAATGTCACTGCTAATTCTGAGTACTTCTCTATGCCGCTTGTTTATTATATTGACCAAGATTTTCAGAATTTTAATGAAAAGGAAAAGGAAGGAGTTCCTCTGGTTTTGAAAAACTTGATTAATCGAGAGGATGAGAGGTTTGTAAAACCCCTTACTGATGAAATCATTGTTATTAATGTGGGTACTGAGAGGGATCCGTATCTGGTCCAGATCGGGTCCACGTTGTCTTCAGAGGAGCGTGAGCGCTTAGTCGCTTTATTAAAAGATTTCAAAGATGTTTTCGTGTGGTCCTACGAAGACATGCTGGAATCGATCCTGAGATTATACAGCATCGGATCCCTCTTGACCCTGAGGCCCGACCCATCAAGTAGAAGTTGCAGAGGATCCGTCTGGATTAGGCATTGAAGATCAAGGAAGAGGTCACCAAGCATATCGAGGCAGGTTTCTTGGTAGTATCTGAATATCCGACTTGGTTGGCCAACATCGTCCCAGTGCCGAAAAAGGATGGTAGAATCTGAGTTTGTGTGGACTTTAGAGATTGGAACAGAGCCAGTCCGAATAACGACTTTCCTCTACCGCACATCGATGAATTAGTGGACTTCACTACGAGTCAGCACTGTTATCCTTCATGGACAGGATTTTCGAGTATAACCAAATTCTGATGGCGCCAAGGATAGAGAGAAAACTGCATTTACTACGCCGTAGGGACCCTACTACTATCGGGTTATGCCGTTTGGCCTAAAGAATGCCGGGGCTACCTATCAATGGGCTGCAACCACCATTCTGCATGATATGATCCACAAAGAGGTCGAGATATACGTGGACGACATGATTATCAAGTCCAAAGAAAGAGAGGGCCACTACACTTCCTTGAAGAATTTCTTTCAATGGATTAGAGAATACAAATTGAGGTTGAATCTATAGAAATGTACTTTCGGCATAACAATGAGGAAAATGCTGGAATTCTTGAGCACACAGAGGGGCATCGAAGTAGATCCTTCCAAAAAAAAAAAGGCCATCCTAGAAATGCCACCACCAAGGACTGAAAAGGAGGTGCGAGGCTTTCCGGGTAAAATCCAATTCATAAGATGGTTTATTTCCAAATTAACTTTGACTTGTGAACCACTTTTTGGTCTCCTGAAGAAAGGAAAGAAATTCTGATGGGATGATTGATGTCAATTCACTTTTGAGTAGATTAAGGAGTACCTTCAAAATCCTCCTATGTTGTCGCTGCCAGAGCTGGGGAAACCTTTGATTCTATATATGTCAGTAACAGACACCACTATGGGATGCATGCTTGCTCAAGAATCTGAGGATAGGGTAAAGAAAGCCATCTACTACTTGAGCAAGAAAATGCTAGATTATGAGACCCGCTACACACCGTTGGAGAAAGCTTGCTTAGCCTTGGTATGGGCCACCAAGAAGTTGAGGCACTACTTGTTAGCTCACTCTGTAATTCTGGTTTCGAGATTAGATCCCATCAAATATCTTTTTGAGAAACCTGCGCTTACGGGTAGGCTAGCCCATTGGTTGCTTATTTTCTCCGAATTTGATCTCAAGTATGTTACCCGCAAGGCGGTCAAAGGGAGAGCTATAGCGGAGTTCCTGGCAGATCACCTGGTAGAAGGGGATGATACGGTTGAATACATGTTCCCAAATGAAGCCATTCTGCAAGTCGAGAAGGAGACTTGGACAATGTACTTTGACGGAGCGTCCAATCAATACGGTTATGGGATAGGTGTGTTGCCTATAGCACCTGAAAATTCCCATATACCTCTAGCCTTCAAACTTTGGTTCAAGGTGTCCAATAACGAAGCAGAGTATGAAGCGTTTATCACCAGTTTAGAAGTCGCCCTGGAACTAGGGGAAAAAAGGTTGGACGTTATCGGGGACTCGAACTTAGTTGTTTCTCAAGCAAATAGAGACTGGAAAGTCAATCCCTGGTTTGAAAAACTGACTTTCACACATCTACTGAGAGAGAACAACAGGTCCGCTGATGCTTTATTAACTTTATCTTCTATGATAGACATCCCGCTCGGAGTCCGGATGCGTCCGATTATCATTAAGCAGAAGTACACGCTGGCGTATGAAACTATCACCGCAATAGATGAAGCGCAAGACAAAAACCCTTGGTACTACAATCTTTGGAACTCTTGGAAAAGGAGATTTATCCACCAGGGGCAAATGCCAATGACAAAAAGGGAATACGGTGAATAGCCATCCAATTTATCATTTACAGAGGTAAACTATACAAAATAGGTCATCTAAGAATGCACAAGTTATGTGTCGAAGAAGAGGAATCAAAGCACCTGATGGAGGCCATCCATGGAGGGGAGTGCGGAGCGAACATGAGCGGAGTAATGTTAGCCCGGAAGATTCTCAGGCAAGGTTACTACTGGTCCACTATGGAGGAGGATTTTATTGGTTTTGTTCGGCAATGCCACAAATGCCAAATTCATGCAAATCGCATTAATATTCCGCTATCAAAATTGTATAGCATGACTTCGCCATGGCCTTTCTCAGTTTGGGAAATCAACGTCATCAGCGTAGTCACACCAAAAGGGTCGAATGGGCATGAATACATTCTTGTGGCAACTGATTACTTTACAAAGTGGGTGGAAGCTCAGTCCTATGCAGTGTTGAAAGCAGCACATGTGGCTCAGTTCATCAAAAATAACATCATTTGCCGATATGGAGTCTCAAATGAGATCATATCAGATAATGGCTCCCATTTCAAGAAAGAGGTGATAGACTTGTTGGAGAAATGCAATGTGGCTTTTCATAAGTCATCTACATACAGGCCGCAAACCAATCGAGCTGTTGAAGCCGCCAATAAGAACATCAAGAATATTTTGTGGAAGATGGTTGAGACCTACAGGGACTGGACAGATAAATTGTCATTTGCACTCTAGAGTTATAGAACTTCAATCCGGACGTCTACAGGGGCAACTCCTTATTCTCTCGTGTATGAAATGGAAGCTGTTCTACCAATTGAGATAGAAGTTCCGTCGCTGTGAGTTATGGTTGAGTGTCAGATAGCAAAGGCGGACTGGCAACAGAGCAGATTCGAAGAGCTGATGTTGTTTGATAAGAGAAGGCTGAAAGCATTGTATCACGTTCAGGGCTATCAATGCAGGATTGCTGGGGCTTTTAACAAGAAAGTCAAGTCCCAAAATCTCAAAAATGGGGATATGGTGCTAAAAGACAACCGAGCTCCCATTCATGACCTTAAGGGCAAGTTCAGACCCAATTGGACTGGTCCTTATATCATCAAAACTATCTGGTCGGGTGGAGCTATTATTCTCATTGATCTGGATGGCCTGGAATTTTTCCAACTGATCAACATGGACAAGTTGAAGAAATACTATCCCCGAGAGGCTCGCTAGGTTGAAAACTCGAAAGGGCGACCAAGGCAAAAGTTAAAGCACAAAAGATTAGAAATAAAGAAAAACTGAGCTCGCAAGGTTGAAAACCCTAAAGGGCGGCCTTGGAAAAAGTTAGCGCAAAAAAGGAGAGAGTTAATACTCAAGTGAACCTGAATCGAACTACATAAGGCCTGATTCCCATCTTCATCTTGAAGTTTGGCCATAAACACCTTCAGCTCAACTGTCCTGTCCATGTGTCTGATCAGGTCATCTTTGTCTATCCTATACCTCAGAGTTTGGTTGTGATCTCCATTCTGAGAGAAGAGCTAGTTACAGTGCAGAGCAGTGCTATTCAATCAAGGGGTAGTTGTGATATTTGGATTCGGAGTTGAACATCTTGAGGATTGATTCCGTGCGTGTCAAGTGGTGATCCTTTTCGAAAATGGTTTTGGAAAGTTTTAATAAAAGTTGATTTTTGTTCAAATTTTACCTTTTACAACTTAGACCATTTTTGGAACAAAAGGAAAATTTTCAGTGCTCACAACTTTAATTTCATTGATTTCAGCATAAAAGTTCTCCAACTCTTTGATACAAATCAAAGTTGTTTTTATTACATCAAAACTTGAAAGTATGGTCAAAGCAATAAACTATGGGCATAGATGAGTTAGGTGCTCTTGCGTCCCCCGCTCGTGCTTGAGGAAGCTTCTGAAGCCAAAGTGGGCCTGGTTTGTGCCTCATCCTCGAGCCAAGCCAAGCATTTTCCAAAAAGGGCGCACTTCAAACTAGAGGTCGGGGCCAAAAGATCTCTCATCCTCTAAGCAGTGAGATACCTAGCTAAGTGCGAACCACGTATGGGGAATGAAATCGGGTACTCTACCCCCCTTCTGCACAGGTCTGATCATGCCCAAACTGATGTCTGAACCAGAACGGGAAGTAGAACAAACAGTGTATGAGGCCGATCAGCTGTATCCCAGGTTGTCGAGCCATGTTGTAGCTCATCTTGGTCAGATTAAGCCAAAGGTAGCACCAAGGTATGTCAG
The DNA here is from genome assembly GCA_025200525.1 of Camellia lanceoleosa. Taxonomy (NCBI): domain Eukaryota; kingdom Viridiplantae; phylum Streptophyta; class Magnoliopsida; order Ericales; family Theaceae; genus Camellia; species Camellia lanceoleosa. Next base: position 146,617,103 of record CM045766.1, on the reverse strand, counting down.
CAGCAAACCTGTTGCACATCCAGTCACACCACCACCCCTCGTTTGGGAAGTCCACTAGTCGATGGCAGAAGAAATAGCCCCGAGCTAAGTACTCAGGGCAAGAGTCCACTACTTTCAGCTTATCCATACGCCACACCTGGGAAGGGATGAAAGAAAAGAGAGATTAAAGAATAGAGAGATGTATTTTGAGAGAAAAATGAGAAAAGGGCTTTGAGAGAAAAACAGAGCATGAGTGCCGAGCGACGTGAGAAACACAGATGAGAAAGGGTGGGAAACATTACCTGAAGGAGCAGTGGACTCCCCGCGAATCTGGTAGTCTCCCGCCGATGAAAGGCGCCTAAACCCATCAAAGTATCGGCCAACACTAAGCTAATGCAATTCTTGCCATCTTTCAAACCTTGGGCCACTTCGATCAAATGAATGCTGGACCCGCCGAAACTAAGGGCAAGAAGTAAATGAGCAAGCATACATAGGCAGAGGGCGTGTTGCCGAAAACTCCACCAAAGAAGGTCGCCTTGGTCACCGATGTCGGAAAAATGATGAATCAACCTGGGAATGTCTAGCTCTCCGTTATGAGCCAAAGATCAAGCCTCGCGTAGAGTGAGCCCACACATCCGTCCTAAAGCTTGGGCGTGGCTAAAACGGGGCTGAGGTATGATTTCCTCAACGCGCCGGGATTCCATTAGTGCCTGAAATTCTTCGATTGTTGGTCATATTTCTTGCCCCTCGAAGCTAAAGACGTGTGTAATCGGGTTCCAGCATCGTGCTGTGGCATGAAGGAATAGAAAATAAAGTGGAGTTCGGCTTAACGAAAAAAAGTGCATTTATGCCGAAACCCCAAAAATTCACCTTTTCCGAGCCATCTAAAGTCGCAATCCAATCCGAGAGTTTTTCGGCAAAAAATGGCTTTATTTGTGGAAGAATTTGAGGCTGAAATGAAGTTTTGAAGAGATTTCATGAAGCTCAACCTTTTGTAGAAGATAAGGCAATGAGTGGAAGCCAACTGTCAACAATCTGGTGATTCTTGCATTTGATGGCCGGCAGGTGGCCGGCGGGCCACATTGGTGGCTGGCAAGCCACTTTTTGTGGACGGCAGGCTCCTTCTCTGGCCGGCAACCTTCTTTTCTACCCTGCTGTCTACCTGTGTGCTGGATAATGTTGGAAGCATGTGTTTTGTTTTGATCTCTGTTTACTTTAAGGTCATGTTTTGAGTCTTTTTAGTTTTAGCAAGTTTGTTTTATTTGTATTCGAGTTGTTTTTTCTTTGTTTATCGAGTTGTTGTTGTTTTGTTTATCGAGTTATATTTTGTATTTTATATTTTTGGTTGTTGGTTGGTGCATTACCTGATTAAGAATTTTGTTTCAATCAAGTGCTCTTGGCCAATTCAATTCCATGTCCATTTTTCATGCAAATATGGTGTTCATGATGCAAAAATGATAACACTTTTTATAAAAATTGCGGGTTTTATTTTGATCATTATTTTTACAAAAGAGGAGTACAAGTTTTCAAAGAAAAATAAAGCTTTCTGAAGCTATACATGTGCTAATGCTACTGTAGACACCCCATTTTTGATCGACCTTAAGACTCAGAAGTCATCGATTGAGCGCTCGGTGATGGTGCATGTTGTGCTCGTTTAGAGGTTTCAGAGTATTGGCTGAGAGCCTTGCCTCCAGGCCTCTGAACTCTTTGTGCTTTGGCTCGATTCGTGGACCGAATCTTGTTTTCTCTTCCCAGAGGGAGGGAGAGGTCTTGTAGACCATCTTTTTGTGGTCGTAGACCACTTTTTCTGGTCGTAGGCCACTTTTCCCATTTGGAGACTAGTTTTCAGTTTTCGGAGTCTTCGGCTGCGCGCATTGTCTCGGGACCACTTAACGTTCTCCGTTTGGCATGGTTTTTGAACCATACCTTGTTGCCTCTGCCTAGAGGGACACTATGGTCCGGGAGGCAACTTTTGTGGTTGCATGCCACTTTTGATGCCCGTAGACCAGTTTTCGAGGCTTTCGGCCGTGTGCTTTGCCTCCCGATCTCTTGTCTTGCATCTGCTTTGATTTGTTTTTGGTACAAACCTTGTTTTCCTTGTTTGGAAGGTGGTACAAGGGTGGGAGACAACTTTTTCTCCTTGGAGACCACTTTTCCTTCTGCCAGCCAGTTTTCTGGTCGGACAACTGGCTTTCTTGGTCTTTGGGCCACATTTTCTGGTCGGCCACCACACCACTAGCTTTCTTTCAGGCTCTAGACCTCTCCCACCTATGGCCGACCAGTTTTATTCTTGGAAGACCACTTGAAGTGGTCGGCTGCTTTTTGGCACCTTTTTGGAGATATTTTCCTCTAACTGGCACAGCTGGAGGGCATTTGAGCCATCCTCCATACACTATGGAGGGATTTCCTTGGCCCTTAGCTTCACCAAGAAGCTTTGGCTTTTGCCTTCTATAAGAGGGAGGCTCCCCCTCCCTCCTCTAAGTTCAAAAAAGTGAGGTTGGAGTGATACATATAGTTTTGTATCTATCTTGCTTTTTTCTTCATTTTTGTGCTTCAAAAGTGTAGATTTGTCTTGGTTTAACACACAAACACACACTCAAACACCATCCTTTGGTTGCTGAGGTGCTAAGGGGTTGTTTTTGGTGTTCTTGGACTGGTTTAAGCTCAAAGAACTTGCTGGAGTTGTAGTAAAGAAGGTCTTCAAGGGTGAGTCTTTGACTTTTAAATCTCCCATTTTTGCTTAAGCTTTTAGACCACCTTGCATGCTATTTTAAGCTTGACTATTAACTAGAAAAATTTCTATTTTTGTGTGTTTAAAATAGTTTTTTAAGGTCACTTTTTCATTGGGGGTGGTTTACCCCCTCTTAGGCCTTGTTAGGCCTTGTTTTGAGCCATCCATTCAGGCTCTTGTTGAAACCATTGCATGACCTTTCTACCACTGAAATCCAGTGGATTTTCAGTGGTGGGAAGGTGGTTTTGAAATCCTAAATAGAAAAGGGTCATCCCCTCTCCCTTGTGTCTTGTTTACTAGCTTCATATGCCTCATATGTGAGCACCTTTGTTAAGTTCATGTTGGTCATATCTTAGCTTGTATTTGTAGTTATTTTGCTGTGGCATGCCACTTTTTTTGCTTGGTTTTGTCACTCCATGCATGCCTAATGCACTGGTAGTGTAAATCACACAAACTAGTCTTGTATGCCTCATGTTTGAGCATGTGTTTCTAGCTTGTTTTGGGGCCATCTCAGTATGTTTTGGTGTTGTTTTACCATGCCTTAGATCCGTTTTATGTTTGTTTGGTTGGCTCTTACAAGCTTAATACACTTGTAGTGTAAATCTCTTAAACCAGCTTTGTATGCTTCATGAAGTAGCATGTCATTCTAGCTTGTTTTCTTTCCATTTTAGCATGTTTTTTGTGATGTTTTACCATGTCATGACTCTGTTTTGGTTTGGTTTAGTTGGCCCTTACATGCTCCATGCACTTGTAGTGCATTTCCATGAAATAGCCTAACATGCATCATGCCTTGGCATGTCATTTTAACATGCTTTTGGCTTAGCTCTGAGAAGATTTTGTTCATGTTTTAGCATGTTTAAGGTCTGATTTGTGTTGTCTTGGTCATGCATGACTTTCTTTGTATAGCCATGGTTCAATCTAGCTTGTTAGCTTTGTGTATTGAGTCCCCTTGCATGCATTACTTGGCCTATTTCAATGATTTGGCATCATTTGTAATGTTATTTCAGTCCATGTAGTGTGGCTATACACTTGTATTTGTCACTCAATTAATGCGTTGGAGGGTTTCCCCCTTCATGCCTTAACATGAACCATTGCGTATGCCTTCATGCCATAGCTTGCGAGCTATCATTTCAGTGTGTTTTGGGGGTTATTATGCCAAGATATAGCTCTGATTTATGTTGGTTGAGTCATCCCATACTTGGTCCTAATAGGCGTAGTGTAATCCACCTTATTTGCCTTGTATGTATCATGCCTCATGCCCCTCATGTTAGCATGTTTTGGCTTCTTTCCATACATGTTTTAGACTCATTCTAACATGTTCTAGGACCATTTTGGGTTGCCTTTGTCATATGCTTCATGCTTTGTATAGCTGTAGTGCAATTGGCCTTGCTAGCTTTGTGCTTTGATGCTTCATGCATGCAATCTTTGAGCTATTTGGATGATTTTTCATAATTTAATACTTGATTTCAGAGCTTGTAGCATTGCCATATTCCCACTTCATTCATGCTTTAAGTGTCTTTGAGTGTTGTGCATTGTTGCCTAGTTTATGGCTTAGCTTGTATGCTTGCATGCCTAGGCCTTTGAGCCCTCATCTCAACATGTTTAGGTCCTTACTTTGACCTATATGAGCTCTGTCCATACTTGGTTCATGCATTTGTGCCTTGTATTGCATGCCTCCTTTGTAGTGCTCTTTGCTGGATCCATGCTTTAAGGACCTTTGCATGCTCTACTTGGCCTATTTTAAATGATTTGGCATCATTTGCTACTTCATTTTAGTGCACTTAGTGCTGTTACACTTCCATGTTTTTCACTCTTTAAGTGTTCTTGAGAGTTGCACCTTAGTGCCTTAGTTGGTGAGCCAATTAGCTTGCATGTTTGCATGTGTTTTCGGTGTCTTCAGTTTAGCATTATGGCCACTGATTTGGACTGGCTGAGGTCTACTCATTTTGGTTTAAGTCCATTGAGCATGTCTTATTGCATGTTGTTTGCATGCTTGTATTACATCGCATTGTGTATGCCATGTTGTTCGTCGCATTGTGTATACCTCATACTTTGCATTGTGTATGCTTAGGTTGCATCATTGCATTGTGCATGCTAATTGATATTTGCATTGTGTATGCTAGTTGTTGCATGCATTAGCATTGTGCATGCCATTAGCCTTGTTAGGTTGTTCATATTGCATTGCATGCTTGCATGCTTAATTCATATTGCATATTTGCATGCTTGTGTTGCATTGCATTTTTGCATACTCTATGTTGCATAGCATTGTGCATGCCATGTTATGTGTTGCATTTTGTTTGGAATAGGTGTTAGTCCAAACATGGGAAAAGAGGGACGTTTCATACATAACGTGATGAAACGTGCCTCAATTCTTGGTCCCCGACGCTCTTGATCATACATGATAGCATTTTAGGCTTTATGTGTTTACTTGTGCATTCATTTCATATTGAATTGTGCAACTTCGCCTCTCAGCCATCATGCATTGAAATGTGCGATTGGTGGCCCGAGGGTCGAGAACCACACTCCCTTGAGTTCATCACATGACAGGGAAGGTGGTTGTGCACACATATGTTGCAACTACATTGCCATGCTCTTTCTTGCCCTCTGTTACAGAAAACTAGAATTCAGCAGCAACATCTGGTCGGCCGACCAGATAAAGTGGCTGGCCGACCACTTTTCCTGGTTCTTGGCAACAAAAAGTGGTCGGCAGGTGTCTGGAGAGACCAAAAGTGGTCGGCCACCCCCCCCCCCACAAGGCTCCCAAGGTGAAGTTTCAGCTTTCTGGAGCTTGGTGCAGTGTTCTGAGAACAAATGAAAATTGAGGCAAATCGGGGCATCGCATTGGATTTCCGAACGAGGCAACCGGGCATGCATCCAGTCCTCTCCCTCTGAGAGCTCTTGTTTTATCGCTTTCCTTAGCTGCCATGCTTAGATAGTTAGCTTATGCTTTGGTTTGTACTTTAATAGTTAATGTGTTTAGCTATTCAATTCGTTCTGTAATAATTAGTTAACTAGGATTAGTTAATTAATTAGTTGTCTAATAATTAGTTTAATTAGATTAGATTACCTAGTTAGCATCTTATTCGGTCCCTCTTTCGAGAGGGCGTATTGTTGTAATAAGCGTGCGTGTGTGTGATGCATGTCTTTCAACCCCCATTTCTTTCTCCCTTTTACTTAACCGCTTACGATGGTTAGTTTTAGGGCATATTTCATTTAGCATACCTTATGCTTGCATGCGTGCATCCATTCATCTGTATTGCATGCACCGGGCTCGGCGCATCATACTAACTGCATTGTATTTCAATTCCTATTTGAATACATGTATCAAGTTGCATTTTCACATGACATTCTAGAATAGCCGAGCCTATTTATGGTTGCATCTTCGCATGTGTTGCATTAGCCATCTTAACATGAACTAGGATCATGCATGATTTCTAACTAGTTCTTTGTTTTGGCTCGGAGTACACTGTGAGTGTTTACGCTTTAGCATACTGCACATGTGTTAATGTTGCCATGAAAGCATGCTTGCCATGAGGCTAAATGCTTATGTGATATAACTGCCTGAATGCTTGTGGGTGAAGGTTGGATTACTTGAATTTGAACAATTCATCAAAATTCGCCTTTTAGCCTACTTGCGAGTAGCAAACTTCAAACCGTTTTCAAACGAATATGCAATGTTTTGTTCCAAATTAGGCGATCTAGTCTATACTTGTTTGTTGTGCGCATCACATAGTAAGATTAGCTAATTAACCGGAATAAGAACACATGTGTTTTCAAAAACAAGATATCATGCTTAGTAAAGGCCGGTCTTTTGATCAGGCAAGCGGGGGTGCTCATTACATGATCTTCCCCTCTTGTACCCAAGCTCCCGAGCCGAGACAACTTTGGTAATGACGGACACGTGGCCTTCGACACGAGTTAGGGTTTCCTAAATTTCCCAAAAATAAAATATTTAGGTGGCGACTCTGTATCTGGCAAAGTAGTCCATGTTTGGCACTTCTTTATAAAAATCATTTTTCCAAAACGATTTACCGGATTTGCTCTCTTTGGTGATTTATCGGTCTCATATCGCACATTGTGAGACTAGTTTCAGAATCGTGACATTTGAGTCCAAACTGTAGTAGCTCAGAACCAAACGAGATTCGTGCCGCCTTGCCAAGGCGCGCGAATCTCGGAGGGTTCCCGGGAGCGTGTTTACAGTTTCTGGCGACTCTGCTGGGGATTTAAAGAACTTAACTCAAACTCATAATATCTTGTTTTGACTACACTTATGTGTTTCTTTGCATTGCATTTGCATTGGTGCGCCTAGGACACCGTGTTTGCCATATGCTATTCCTGAACGGTTTGCTGGAGGCTCGCTTTGAGAAGTGTGCATAAGGCTGACCGGTTGCGGGCTCTACCACGACGAGAACACAAACCTCGATTTTTACCGGGGCACCCTTTTTGACCATTCGACCTAGTGCATATCGGAATCCATAGTGACTATTCCAAACTAGGACAGGTTGCTTACCTGATTATAGATTGTTTGAAACCGCTGTGTGCATAGTGAAACCCTAGCTCCTGACAAAATAGGACAGAGAAACCCTACCCCAACATAGGGGTGTTTTGCCTCTCATTTATTTGCTATGTGCTTTTGGGGAGTGTGTCTCTACAGGAATATTCGTATCAGTTTGCAAGTCTGAGTATCAGGCCTGCGGGCATCAGTATTTTGGGGGAAATCAATTTTTTCCAAAGAGTATCGCTTACGTACGTAATTTTAGGCGAATTCAAGAGAGCAAACGCGATCGCTCACCGCTTTTGTGCTCCAAAGAAATTTGAGATGTCGCCTGCTTTCTTTTGCTAGGTAGTCTTAGGAATTGTAGCTTCAGAAGGCTCCAATATCCCCCGAGGTTCATTGGATTTGTGCTGATAGACTTTGTTAGGTCAGAGATTCAGTTCAGAGCAGCCAGTATTTTCCTTTGCTGAGGCAAGGTAGAGAAAGGCCAGTCAAAGGCTCGCTAGTTCATCTGATACGTTAGTCACCAGTCACATCACCTCTGTTCAGTTCAACAGGCTCATGATGACGCAGAGTTCAGAAGAGATTGTGGTCATGACAGCAGCATTGAACCAGGGAATCACCATGCAGGGTGAGACCGATGCTGAAATGCAACGCCCATCTGGGGCATCTGCCACACATCCAGTATTGGAACCCCGATCATTTCAGACCCGTGAGCCCACTACTTTTGAGCTGATGGGAATGATCGACGATCTTCAGAGGACTGTGGCTGATCTAGCCTTCGGAATATCGGCTCCGCCATCGGCCATGTCACATGCTGAAAATTTCATGCCAGAAGAGCCCCCACTCTTGGGGCAAATTGTCATTGAACTCAGCCAACCTAAAGCCATCCCAAGTATGGACAATGACATGTCAACAACAACAGGGCTTCGCACTGATGCAGCAACCCAAACCTTTGACCAAGCTGAGGCGAGTGGAAAGACCAAGGTGGGGGCAAACACTGATCCCTGTGAACAACTTCTGCAGGCTGTTGAGGCTTTGAAAGCCGGAGGACTGAACAAACAGCAAATGCTTGCAGTTATTGTGGAAACTTCAGATAACACTTTCGTCACTCAGAATGAGGGCAGTTCAAGTCAAGGGAAAAACCGGGAGAAGGGCCATCGTACCAGAAACAATCATGTTAGCTCTAATCCTGCACCCAGAAAAGATCAGAAAACCAAGTCAGCACCTGTCGACCCCTTTGCTAGTGCGTCTAGCAAAAAATCACAAACCTCGAAGTATCAACCCCGAGGTCGCAGGGTTTTCCATGCCCTCTATATGCCTTTGTCCAAGGCTCTTCAAATCCTTGCTGAAAAGGGGCATCTTAAACCCCTCGAGCCTCGGCCTCTCCCTGGTCATCTTCCACCTAGCCATGACACTACCCAGTACTGTGTGTACCATCAACAGACCGGTCACACCACCGACAATTGCTTTCGTCTTCGCCACGAAGTACAGGATTTGTTTGACAACGGGGTCGTCCTCCCACCAAGTTCAACAAAGTCTATCGTCACTGGGTCGGTGAACCTGGAGGATAATGTGATGTGATCAGGAGATGAACCACCTACGGGCGGCGCTTAGTTTACTCCAGATATGGCGTATGGCACGCACTGTTTTGAGCATTTGCGAATGCTAGTTTTTTTGTACTTTCTGACTTGGGTGTTGGGTCAGTCTTGTTGTGTTGTATATAATTAGTCTTTTGTACTGAGTCAGTTGGGTCTGTCTTGTTGTATCGAGTCAGTCCTGTTTTGTTAGAGTCAGGTGATTTCGGGGGTGTTACCTCGGATATCACTTGCTTGTTTTGTGTTTGTCTTTTACACTCTTTTGAGTCTGTTTCTACCGTGGAGCCAGTTGTGCCAACAGATATGAATGAAACAGCAGTAATTTTCATGCTTTTGTGTTTGCTTCTGCCCTGTGCCAGTTGTGCCAGAAGTTCTGAATGAGATGCCAGTATATGACTAAAAAAAAAAAAAAACTGTGTCTTTTCTGTGCCTTCAAGTCATTGTATTGACCTAAGTTTTTCAAAACTTTTTGAACGCTGTGGTGAAAACAAAGAGGAAGGAATTCCTCGGGATTTGCAAAATTTGATCATTTGAGAGAAAGAGAGGCGTGTTAAGCCCTTAATGATTGAGATCATGCTTGTTAGTATGAGTACTGGGAAGGATCCTAGCTTGATCCAAATTGGTTTTACATTGTGTTCAGCGCGAGCGACTAGTCGCTTTCTTAAAAGATTTCAAAAAATGTTTTGCGCGGTCCTGCAAAGAGCTGTGTGGAATCGCTCTTGAGATTGTGCAGCTTAGGATCGCTCTCAGCCTCGAGACTCGACCCCTTTGTTTCAAACCTTGAATCTGAATTCGGAATGTTCTAAGGTTAATCACAATGTGAGACCTATGCGGCCAGATTTGAAGCAGCCCTCGAACAAAAGGCAAGAAAGTCAGATCAAAGAAGATCAGATGTGATCAACAGAAGCTTGTGAAGCTAAATCAGAAGTAACCCTTGAACTAGGGCAAGAATGTCAAATGTGCCCGAAGAGTAAAAAATTAGGACGTTGCTCAAGCTAACGAAGATCGGCAAGAATGCCAAATCCCAGAAGGGAGGAAAGAAGAAATCATTGCTGAAGAACAACTGAGTTCCTATCCACAACACTCGGGGCAAATTCAGCCCCTATTGGATGGACTCCTACATCATCGGCGAACAATAGCCACTCTCCTGGATTCAGATGGCTTCGAGATCTCAAAACCATTTAACATGGACAAAGCTACACTTTTACCCTTGAGAGGCTCGCTGGGCCGAAAACCCAGAAAAGTGACCCAGGCAAAAGTTAGAGCAAATGAAAGAAAAAAAAAAGAGAAAAAATGCAAAGAAATGAAAAAATTCTGAAAAGAAATGAAAAGAAAAGAACAAAGAAATGAAAAGAAAAGAAAAACATAGCTCACAAGGTTGAAAACCCGGAAGGGCGGCCTTGGCAAAAGTTAGAGCGCAAAAGGAGAGGTTAATACCCGAGTGTACCTTAACTCGAACTACGTAAGGCTTGATTCCCATGTTTGGGATACGTAGGCAACTGCATTCTGAAGTCCAGCCATAAATACTTCCAAATCAATTGTGTCCATATAATGGTTTTGGTCATCCTTGTCTTCTCTGTGTCCAAGAATTCGGTTGTCATTGTCACTTTGAGAACTGGTTACGGTGTGCTGCGGTACTGTTCAAACAAGGGGCAACTTTCCATTGCCATACAATGTGCTGCGGTGCCATTCAAACAAGGGGAAATTTTCCATTGCCATATAGTGTCGTTCAGATAAGGGGCAATTTTCCATTGTTTTGGATCTGAGGTTGTGCATCCCAAGAGTAGGTTCTGTGCTCGTTGAGCAGTGGCCGTTTGTAAAAACAGTTTTTGAGAATTTTTACTGAGGTTGACTAATTCTCTCGAAAATTATTCCATTTTTCCAAAAACTGGACCATTTCTCGGACCCAAAAAAGGAAAATTTTCAGTGCTCATAACCTAACTTGCATGATTTTAAATCAAAAAATCGAACAAGCATGCTAATCTAACTTTCATATTGGTCAAAATTTGTTTTGGTAGAGCTCAAAAACCAAAAAATGGTCAAAATGATGAACTAGGGGCACAGTTGAGTCAGGTGTTCTGTCTTTTCCCCATTGCCAAACATGCTTGCCAGAAAGGGCACTCTACTCGCCACAAAAGGCACAACTGAAGTTAACAATAAATGGCTGAAAGTTCTCTTATCCTCCAAGCAGCGAGGTATCAAGCCAAGTGCGAAGCACGAATTGGAATGGATCAAGTTACTCTACTCCCTCATCCGGGGCATCGACTAAACGTCACCGGAGGAGATAGCCACGAGCTAATAATGTTGGGCATGAACCCACAATTTCCCGTTTATCCATTAACCACCCAGGGCAGGGATAAAAAAAATGAGAGATTGAAGAATAGAGAGATGTGCGATGAGAGAAAAAGTGAGAAAATGACTTTTTCAGAGAAAAAAAAAAAAAAAACAGAGCCTGAGGGCCGAGTGATGTGAGAATCACAAATGAGAAAGGATGGGAAACAATACCCGAAGAAACTAGGCTCCCCGTCAACCGAGAAGTCTCTTGCCTTTTAAACGCATCCGAGTGTTGTGTGTGTTTTGTTTGTCTCGATTCCTGTTGTGAGTCGTTTCGAGTGTTTCTCGATGTGTTTAGATTGTTTACATTTTGTTTTCCTTTATTGAGTTGTTTTTGGCTGTGGTCAGTCATAGGCTCAATACCCGGTTAAAAAATCATTTCTCAGTTTCAAAGTGATTTGTTTTGTGCTCAGAGTGCTTTGCCATTCTCCACATTTGTGCAAAACAGGATTCGTTCTTTCATAAAACCGCAGGGTTCAACCTAGGTCATATAAGAACAGTGAAACCAGGACCAATCTGAAGCTATATGGGTTCCGGACTGTGAAGCAAAACAAAATAGGGAAAATTCGGAGCATCTGAGTTTGTTTCGACTTCTGCAAGCTCCGTCTTTGCGTCCCATATGTTCAGAATGGGTTGTGTGTTCAGAATGAGTATTGTGTTGTATGAGTTGCGTGTTCAGAATGGGCTGTGTGTTCAGAATGAGCAGTGTCCTGTATGAGCCATGTGTTCAAAATAAACAGAGCAGTGTGCTGTTTGGGTTGTATGTTCAAAATGAGCAGTGTGCTGTATGAGCTGTGTGTTCAAAGTGAACAGAGTACTGTGTTGACTGTTTCAAAGCTCGAATGGCAATCAGAAGTGCTCTCCCTGAGTATCATTCCTTGCTAGGAGCATCTTGGCCGTGTTTGCAATGAGTTCCTAGGAGACCAACTGCAACGGCAGAAACTAGAGTTTGAATGGCTGATGCCTAGAATGCAAAGGTTTGGAATTTTCGAGACGAAAGTCTGGTTTAAATACCCAGGGGTGTATCCCCGGCTTGAAATCTGTATGGAAGCCCCATAGGTTGAGATAGCGTGTGCGCACCTCAATTCTGGATACTGATCCAACCTAGTCTGTCACCCCGTTGAAGAATAGGGAAAGTTGTGAGTATGATCAAGAAGAAAAGCGGCATCCGTGGTTTCCCCAGCAGATGTTGCTCCTTGTCAGTATTTCAGGACCTTTGTACTGTGAGTTGAAGGTAAGAGTTCGAAGAACACAGAGAGGAGGGGCGTCCCCGTCAAAGTAGAGCGGTTCACCGCCACTCACCTCTTGAGGTGCTTTCTAAAGTGCCGCTTTGTCTGTTTATTGCATTCCTTAAACATCATGCATTGTATTGCATTCTACCTATTGAGTTTCTTTCTCATTTATGCACGATATTGTATGTACTGTTCATTCAGAGAAGTTCCGATTCAGTTTGACTAATATCTTTTCTCTCTTGCGTGTGATACGCTAAGAGATGCTTTCTTTCCTCTCTTGCATGTGATACGCTGAGAGATGCTCCCTTTCCTCTCTTGCATGTGCTACGGTAAGAGGTTTTCCCTTTCTTCTCTCGCATGTGCTACGCTGAGAGGTGTTCCCTTTCCTCTCTCGCGTGTGCTACGCTGAGAGGTTTTCCCTTTCCTCTCTTGCATATGATACACTGAGAGATGCTTTCTTTTTCCCCTCTCGCGTGTGCTATGCTGAAAGGCTTTCTCTTTCCTCTCTTGCGTGTGATACACTGAGAGATGCTCCCTTTCCTCTCTCGCGTGTGCTACACTAAGAGATTTCTTTTCCTCTCTCGCGTGTGCTATGCTGAGAGGCTTTCCTTTTCCCCTCTCGCGTGTGCTACGCTGAGAGGGTTTCCTTTTCCGCTCTCGCGTGTGCTACGCTGAGAGGCTTTCCTTTTCCCCTCTCGCGTGTGCTACGCTGAGAGGTTTTCCTTTTCCTCTCTCACGTGTGCTACGCTGAGAGGCTTTCTTTTTCCCCTCTCACGTGTGCTACGCTGAGAGGCTTTCCCTTTCCCCTCTCGCGTGTGATACGCAGAGAGGTCCACTCTCCTTCTTCCGAAACACGAGGATATGTCCCTATGTTTCTCTTTCATTCCGAAACACGAGGATATGTCCCTGTGTTTCTCTTCCATTCCGAAACACCGAGATACGCCCCTATGTTTCTCCCTCTATATCCTTCCTCACACGATTTCAGCATGTTTGGAATTTCGTTGACCTCTTCTCAAGATTTCAGTGTGGTTAGAGTTTGGTTCTTCCTCACGATTTCAGCGTGTTTGGAATTTCGTTGACCTCTTGTCACGATTTCAGTGTGGTTAGAGTTTGGTTCTTCCTCACACGATTTCAGCGTGTTTGGAATTTTGTTGACCTCTTGTCACGATTTCAGCGTGGTTAGAGTTTGGTTCTTCCTCACACGATTTCAGCGTGTTTGGAATTTCGTTGACCTCTTCTCACGATTTCAGTGTGGTTAGAGTTTGGTTCTTCCTCACACGATTTCAGCGTGTTTGGAATTTTGTTGACCTCTTCTGAAGATTTCAGCGTGGTTAGAGTTTGGTTCTTCCTCACACGATTTTAGTGTGTTTGGAATTTCATTGACCTCTTCTCACGATTTCAGCGTGGTTAGAGTTTGCTTCTTCCTCACACGATTTCAGCGTGTTTGGAATTTCGTTGACCTCTTCTCACGATTTCAGTGTGGTTAGAGTTTGGTCCTTCCTCACACGATTTCAGCGTGTTTGGAATTCCGTTGACCTCTTCTCAAGATTTCAGCGTGGTTAGAGTTTGGTCCTTCCTCACATGATTTCAGCGTGTTTGGAATTTCGTTGACCTCTTCTCACGATTTCAGCATGGTTAGAGTTTGGTTCTTCCTCACACGATTTCAACGTGTTTGGAATTTCGTTGACCTCTTCTCACGATTTCAGCGTGGTTAGAGTTTTAGTTCTTCCTCACACGATTTCAGCGTGTTTGGAATTTTGTTGACCTCTTCTCACGAGTTCAGCATGGTTAGAGTTTGGTCCTTCCTTACATGATTTCAGCGTGTTTGGAATTTCGTTTACCTCTTCTCGCGATTTCAGCGTGGTTAGAGTTTAGTCCTTCCTCACACGATTTCAGCGTGTTTGGAATTTGGTCTCAGGTTGTATTGTGTATGCTCCTGATTATTTATTTTGAGATTTGTTTTTCCTCCTCTCTTGATTCCAACATGGTTGGAATGTGTCCCCCTTTACATCTTTTGTACTGTTTGTTGCATCGCACTATTTTGTGCACCTTTCTTGCATTTTGCATGCATTCATTCGCACTGTTTTGTGCATTGCATTACGTTCGCGCTATCTTGCGCACCTCATTCGCACTGTTTTGTGCATTGCATCATTCGCGCTATCTTGCGCACCTCATCTGCACTTGTTAGTGCATTGCATTACATTCACGCTATCTTGCGCACCTCACTTGCATTGTTTTGTGCATTGCATCATTCGCGCTATCTTGCGCACCTTTCTTCCACTTGTCAGTGCATTGCATTGTGTTGTCATGCTTGCACCCCTCCACTTGCGTTGTTACGCACTTTTCGCTTTCATTGCTATGTAGGTTTCTAACAATATTGTATCTGTTGAGTTTCTTTCTATTGCAGGCACGATATTGTATGTATAGTTCATTTGAAGCTGGTGCAACCAGATGAACCAGATGGTATTGTATGTACTTCATGTAAGACGTAGCGAGAATTGTATAATTCTCTTACATCCTTTCTGCATGTTATGTAGTTTGGTTTGCATTCGCCTGCTTAAACTGTTGCATTTATTGTGTATAATTGCTCTGTTACAGCTTTCTTTGCATGATCATAAGTTATGTTTGGCTTTGTGCATGTCATTTGCATCTTGCCCTAGCTTGCGAGAGCTTCTTTTTGTTATCTTTCCTGTTTGTCTAAGCCTTCGGCCTTGTCAAAAATAGGTCGTCTCTGGGCTTTAACATTCACTCTCATCACTTCTGACTTCCGAGTTCTGTCAAAGAGGGGCAACTGTAGACACCCCATTTTTGACTGACCTTAAGACTCAGACGTCATCGATTGAGCGCTCGGTGATGGTGCATGCTGTGCTCATTTAGAGGTTTCAGAGTATTGGCTGAGAGCCTTGCCTCCGAGCCTCTGAACTCTTTGTGCTTTGGCTCGGTTCATGGACCGAATCTTGTTTTCTCTTCCTAGAGGGAGGGAGAGGTCTTGTAGACCATCTCTTTGTGGTCATAGACCACTTTTTGTAGTCGTAGGCCACTTTTCCCATTTGGAGACTAGTTTTCGATTTTCAGAGCCTTCGGCCGTGCGCCTTGTCTCGGAACCGCTTAACGTTCTCTGTTTGGCGTGGTTTTTGAACCATACCTTGTTGCCTCTGCCTAAAGGGACACTATGGTCCGGGAGACCACTTTTGTGGTTGCATACCACTTTTGATGCCCGTAGACCAGTGTTCGAGGCTTTTGGCCGTGTGCTTTGTCTCCCGATCTCTCGTCTTGCATCCGCTTTGGTTTGTTTTTGTTACAAACCTTGTTTTCCTTGTTTGGAAGGTGGTACAAGGGTGGGAGACCACTTTTTCTCCTTGGAGACCACTTTTCCTTCTGCTAGCCAGTTTTCTGGTCGGACAACTGGCTTTCTTGGTCTTTGGGCCACATTTTTTGGTCGGCCACCACACCACTAGCTTTCTTTCAGGCTATAGACCTCTCCCACCTATGGCCGACCAGTTTTCTTCTTGGAAGACCACTTGAAGTGGTCGGCTGACCACTTTAAGTAGCAGGGCGACCACTTCAAGTGGTCGGCTGCTTTTTGGCACCTTTTTGGAGATATTTTCCTCCAGCTGGCACAGCTGGAGGGCATTTGAGCCATCTTCCATACACGTGTATGGAGGGATTTCCTTGGCCCTTAACTTCTCCAAGAAGCTTTGGCTTTTGTGTCTATAAGAGGGAGGCTCCCCCTCCCTCCTCTAGGTTCAGAAAAGTGAGGTTGAAGTGATACATATAGTTTTGTATCTATCTTGCTTTTTTTTTCATTTTTGTGCTTCAAAAGTGTAGATTTGTCTTCGTTTAACACACAAACACACACTCAAACACCATCCTTTGGTTGCTGAGGTGCTAAGGGGTTGTTTTTGGTGTTCTTGGACTGGTTTAAGTTCAAAGAACTTGCTGGAGTTGCAGTAGTAAAGAAGGTCTTCAAGGGTGAGTCTTTGACCTTCAAATCCCTCATTTTTGCTTAAGCTTTTTGACCAGCTTGCATGTTGTTTTAAGGTTGACTCTTAACTAGAAAAAGTTATGTTTTTGTGTGTTTCAAATAGTTGTTTAAGGTCACTTTTTCATTGGGGGTGGTTTACCCCCTCTTAGGCCTTGTTTTGAGCCATCCATTTAGGCTCTTGTTGAAACCATTGCATGCCCTTTCTACCACTGAAATCCAGAGGATTTTCAGTGGTGGGAAGGTGGTTTTAGAGTCTTAAATAGGAGACGGTCATCCCCTCTCCCTTGTGTCTTGTTTACTAGCTTCATATGCCTCATATGTGAGCACCTTTGTTAAGTTCATGTTGGCCATATCTTAGCTTGTATTTGTGGTTATTTTGCTGTGGCATGCCACTGTTTTTGCTTTGTTTTGTCACTCCATGCATGCCTAATGCACTTGTAGTGTAAATCACACAAACTAGTCTTGTATGCCTCATGTTTGAGCATGTGTTTCTAGCTTGTTTTGGGGCCATCTCAGTAGGTTTTTGGTGTTGTTTTACCATGCCATAGATCTGTTTTGGGTTGGTTTGGTTGGCTCTTGCATGCCTAATACACTTGTAGTGTAAATCTCTTAAACTAGCTTTGTATGGTTCATGAAGTAGCATGTCATTCTAGCT
The DNA here is from genome assembly GCA_025200525.1 of Camellia lanceoleosa. NCBI lineage: Eukaryota > Viridiplantae > Streptophyta > Magnoliopsida > Ericales > Theaceae > Camellia > Camellia lanceoleosa. Next base: position 146,600,094 of record CM045766.1, on the reverse strand, counting down.
TGTTTTCTTTCCATTTTAGCATGTTGTTGGTGATGTTTTGCCATGTCATGACTCTGTTTTGGTTTGGTTTGGTTGGCCCTTGCATGCTCCATGCACTTGTAGTGCATTTCCATGAAATAGCCTAACATGCATCATGCTTTGACATGTCATTTTAGCATGCTTTTGGCTTTGCTTTGAGAAGATTTTGTTCATGTTTTAGCATGTTTAAGGTCTTATTTGTGTTGTCTTGGTCATGCATGACTTGCTTTGTATACCCATGGTTCAATCTAGCTTGTTAGCTTTGTGTATTGAGTCCCCTTGCATGCATTACTTGGCCTATTTCAATGATTTGGCATCATTTGTAATGTTATTTCAGTCCATGTAGTGTGGCTATACACTTGCATTTGTCACTCAATCAATGCGTTGGAGGGTTTCCCCCTTTATGCCTTAACATGAACCATTGCGTATGCCTTCATGCCATAGCTTGTGAGCTATCATTTCAGTGTGTTTTTGGGGTTATTATGCCATGATATAGCTCTGATTTATGTTGGTTGAGTCATCGCATACTTGGTCCTAATAGGTGCAGTGTAATCCACCTTATTTGCCTTGTATGTATCATGCCTCATGCCCCTCATGTTAGCATGTTTTGGCTTCCTTCCATGCATGTTTTAGACTCATTTTAACATGTTCTAGGACTATTTTGGGTTGCTTTTGTCATATGCTTCATGCTTTGTATAGCTGTAGTGCAATTGGCCTTGCTAGCTTTGTGCTTTGATGCTTCATGCATGCAATCTTTGAGCTATTTGGATGATTTGGCATCATTTGATACTTGATTTCAGAGCATTTAGCATTGCCATATTCCCACTTCATTCATGCTTTAAGTTCTTTGAGTGTTATGCATTGTTGCCTAGTTTATGGCTTAACTTGTATGCTTGCATGCCTAGGGCTTTGAGCCCTCATCTCAACATGTTTAGGTCCTTACTTTGACCTATATGAGCTTTGTCCATACTTGGTTCATGCATTTGTGCCTTGTATTGCATGCCTCCTTTGTAGTGCTCTTTGCTAGCTCCATGCTTTAAGGACCTTTGCATGCTTTACTTGGACTATTTTAAATGATTTGGCATCATTTCTTACTTCATTTCAGTGCACTTAGTGTTGTTACACTTCCATGTTTTTCACTCTTTAAGTGTTCTTGAGAGTTGCACCTTAGTGCCTTAGTTGGTGAGCCAATTAGCTTGCATGTTTGCATGTGTTTTCGGTGCCTTCACTTTAGCATTATGGCCACTGATTTGGGCTGGATGAGGTCTACTCATTTTGGTTTAAGTCCATTAAGCATGTCTTATTGCATGTTGTTTGCATGCTTGTATTACATCGCATTGTGTATGCCATGTTGTTCATCGCATTGTGTATACCTCATGCTTTGCTTTGTGTATGCTTAGGTTGCATCATTGCATTGTGCATGCTAATTGATATTTGCATTGTGTATGCTAGTTGTTGCATGCATTAGCATTGTGCATGCCATTAGCCTTGTTAGGTTGTTCATATTGCATTGCATGCTTCCATGCTTAATTCATATTGCATATTTGCATGCTTGTGTTGCATTGCATTTTTGCATACTCTATGTTGCATAGCATTCTGCATGCCATGTTATGTGTTGCATCTTGTTTGGAATAGGTGTTAGTCCAAACACGAGAAAAGAGGGACGTTTCATACTTAACGTGATGAAACGTGCCTTAATTCTGGGTCGCCGACACTCTTGATCATACATGATAGCGTTTTAGGCTTTATGTGTTTACTTGTGCATTCATTTCATATTGAATTGTGCAACTTCGCCTCTCGGCCATCATGCATTGAAATGCGCGATTGGTGGCCCGAGGGTCGAGAACCACACTCCCTTGAGTTCATCACATGATAGGGAAGGTGGTTGTGCACACATATGCTGCAAATACATTGCCATGCCCTTTTTTGCTCTCTGTTGCAGAAAACTGGAATTCAGCAGCAACATCTGGTCGGCCGACCAGATAAAGTGGCTGGCCGACCACTTTTCCTGGTTCTTGGCAACAAAAAGTGGTTGGCAGGTGTCTGGAGAGACCAAAAGTGGTCGGCCACCCTCCCACAGGCTCCCAAGGTGAAGTTTCAGCTTTCTGGAGCTTGGTGCAGTGTTCTGAGAACAAATGAAAACAGAGGCAAATCGGGGCATCAGATTGGATTTCAGAAAGAGGCAACCGCGCATGCATCCAGTCCTCTCCCTCTGAGAGCTCCTGTTTTATTGCTTTCCTCAGCTGCCATGCTTAGATAGCTAGCTTATGCTTTGGTTTGTACTTTAATAGTTAATGTGTTTAGCTATTCAATTCGTTCTGTAATAATTAGTTAACTAGGATTAGTTAATTAATTCGTTGTGTAACAATTAGTTTAATTAGATTAGATTAGCTATTTAGCTTCTTATTTGGTCCCACTTTCGAGAGGGTGTATTGTTGCAATAAGCGTGCGTGTGTGTGATGCATGTCTTCCAACCCCCATTTCTTTCTCCCTTTTACTTAACCGCTTACGACGGTTAGTTTTAGGGCATATTTCATTTAGCATACCTTATGCTTGCATGCGTGCATCCATTCATCTGTATTGCATGCACCGGGCTCGGCGCATCATACTAACTGCATTGTATTTCAATTTCTATTTGAATACATGTATCAAGTTGCATTTTCACATGACATTCTAGAATAGCCGAGCCTATTTATGGTTGCATCTTCGCATGTGTTGCATTAGCCATCTTGACATGAACTAGGATCATGCATGATTTCTAGCTAGTTCTTTGTTTTGGCTCGGAGTACACTGCGAGTGTTTACGCTTTAGCATACTGCACATGTGTTAATGTTTCTATGAAAGCATGCTTGCCATGAGGCTAATTGCTTATGTGATATAACTACCTGAATGCCTGTGGGTGAATGTTGGATTACTTGAATTGCATCAATTCATCAAAATCCGCCTTTTAGCCTACTTGTGAGTAGCAAACTTCAAACCGTTTTCAAACGAATATGCAATGTTTTGTTCCAAATTAGGCGATCTAGTCTATAATTGTTTGTTGTGCGTATCACATAGTAAGATTAGCTAATTAACCGGAATAAGAACACATGTGTTTTAAAAAATAAGATATCATGCTTAGTAAAGGCCGATCTTTTGATCGGGCAAGCGGGGGTGCTCATTACATGACCTTCCCCTCTCGTACCCAAGTTCCCGAGCCGAGGCAACTTTGGTGATGACGGACACGTGGCCTTCGGCACGAGTCAGGTTTTCCTAGATTTCTCAAAAATAAAATATTTAGGTGGCGACTCTATATCTGGCAAAGCAGTCCATGTTTGGCACTTCTTTATAAAAATCAGTTTTCCAAAACGATTTGCCGAATTTAGACTCTTTGGTGATTTATCGGTCTCATATCGCACATTGTGAGACTAGATTCATAACCGTGACATTTGAGTCTAAACTGTAGCAGCTCAAAACCAATCGAGATTCGTGCCGCCTCGCCAAGGCGCGCGGATGTTGGAGGGTTCCCGGGAGCGCGTCTACAGCTTCCAAACAAAAAAAAAACTAAGTAAAAAATAAAAAAAAAATCAGCGTCGGTTGCCTCATGCTCGAGAGGCCCTCTTCGTCCTCTTCCTCGGAGGAGAGGACTCTGGGGCACTATCTCCATCAGTGCTGCTGTCTAAATCAGTCTCTGAGCCAGAACCAGGGCCTGCGTCATCTCTGCTCTTTGCCCTAGAACCCTCCTCAGCATCGTCGCCTCCGCTCTCAGAACCAGAGCTGGCGTCATCATCTCCACTCTCGGACGACTTAGAATGTTGACTCGCTGCCTCTGCAGAGTCACTGGTTTCAGCATCATCGTCGTGCAAGATGGGCTCTGGAGGACTGCTCTGGCCTCGGGCACCCCTGTCTCTACCTCTTTCCCTGCAGTTGGAGGAGGTACTGCCGGTGCTAGCGCTCCTGCTGCAGGTGCACCCGACAGTTGTCATATATCAATTTCAATATATTTATTAGATGCAAGCATAAAATGCAGAATAAGTGTATGCAGAAGTCAGATACAGTGTGTAAATACAGTGTGTGAGTATAGTATGTGAGTACAGCTTGTGAATGTAGTGTGTGAATGTAGTGTATCAGTACAGTTTGGAGAAGATTACAGTTGAAATGCTAGTGCATCAGTGGAAAGATGATAGTATGAAGTGTAAACTAAAGAAATTACCAGAATGCCCTGGAGATCGAGCAGCGTCTCCCTCCTTTGTACCGTGCCCATCAAGGAGGCTATCAGCTCGAGAGCGCTCCTTGTGTACTCTATCGATGCCGGCAAATGCATTTGGATGATCAGTGTTCGCAATAAACATATCTGAAATGAAATGTGGGGTGCAAGGTATAAAGTATGGTCTATACCTTAGTTGGGCCTCAAACCCCAACAAGCTCATGATCAGCCGCTGCAGGCTCAATCAGGACCTGGTAAGCCGCCTCGATATGCTACCAACATGTAAGCGTGGTAGGGAGCTCTGGCCAACTGGTCCTCTGCCTCTCACGAAGAGCCCCTCTAGCACGGGCCCTGGTCGCCCTGGTCACGCTACGCGCCTCTCTCCCTACAGGAGCCCTTGCCCTTTCACTTCTGCGAGCATCGGTCAGAGGTGGCATGAGGTGTGTCTGAATGAAGGTCGTGTAGTCGCACTCTGCCCTGAAATAATCAGTATCCAAGCCCACCATAAACTGAGTGACTCCATCTATGAATAGGCTGTCTGCTGATCTCATGGACTTAGACAGTGCCATCAGAACAATCGAGGTCTAGTAAGCCCACAATCTAGCGAACGAACCGCTCACTCACCAAGCCCGGCAAACTGGGCCCTCAAGTAGAATATGAAAGCGAGAAGTGGCCCAGGCCCCGGCGTACTAGTCCCGTATCCCAGCTGGGATCATGGCCCAGGGCTGCCACGTAATATGCAAATAGAGAGTGTACAGATTATTAGTTGCTGTCAGTTGCAAAAATGTGAATCAGAACGGTGTTAAAGCAAAAATGATTGTGTTTTGGGTTACCTCGTGGGCAACCACCGTGTCGAAATAGTGCCGGAAGAATGCGAAGGTCTCGCGGATCCTACGTTGGTGCCGGCCATCATACCTCCTTGAATAAGGGACTGCTAGAGGGAGGGGCTTTGGGGCGAGAGTCGAAAAATAAGCATACACCCACAGCTGCAAGGAAAATGTAGTGATATGTAAGTATACAGCATGAACAGATGTAAAAAGTGCAAAACAAAAAACATATAGCATGAACAGATATAGAAAGTGCAAAGCAGAAAACATACAACATAAACAGATGCAGAAAGTGCAAAGCAGAAAGCACGAGTGTTGAAGAGATATGAAGTAGAAAATGTAGAGCAGAAAATGTAAAGTGCAAAGAGGGAATTGAAATACATACCTCCCAGGCTCACTAGTAGCCTCTGATCAGCTCTCCCCTCAAGCAGGAGGTAGAGCTTATGTAGCCATACAGGGTGGCGAGGCTAGCTCTGCCCCAATCATAAAAGCGCACCCGAGGAAGGGTCACCAGGGCACTCAGCAGATATAAGCCCACAGCGTTCCACCTGTTCGAAAACAAGGTGGTACCGAGGACAAACATCAGAAAGCCTCTAGCGTACTGCTCTATCTCCTCAAGTGTCTTGGGCTCGCTCCCTCTGAACTGCTTAGCAAACCAGCTATACCTGACCATGCCTATCCAGTATAAGGGTGGATGCGATTTTAGCAGCTCAACCCAGGCCGCCTCTCACTCCCCATGTCTGTATTGAACGGGATCGGATAGCCCCCTACTCGTAAACCAGTGAGCATGGCAAAGTCATAGGGAGCCATCGTCATCTCCCCGGCAGTGGAGAAGTGAAAGGAGTTGGTGGTGTCCCATCACCTCTCCACAAGTGCTCCCAAAAGAGGCCGACTCGTAATGACCCGCGTCAAGCCGAAGAAAAAGAGGCTGAAGCCAGTCTTGTCCACAATGTCGCGAACTCCAGCATGGAGCCCGTCGTACCAATCTCATGCGGTCGTGGCTCCGTACCCTCTGACAGCACAGGACTCGCCCTGTGGCAAAGAATAGATGAATTAGATAAAAAGTTAGTGATGAAAGTACAGTCAGATAAAAGACAGTGCAAGAAATGCAAGTAAAGAAAGGCAGGAATGCATGAAAATACCTCAATGACGATGGATGAAAGATGAGAAGTCGGCTCCTTCAGCAGGAGGTCCTCCGGTACACCGAGAACAAAGTCGCTAAAGCGCTTAATGCCACCGGCTGACAAGATGTGTGTGCGGGGATGGTACCTCTGTAGACGCGCCCGTGGGCTTCCATCTAACAGTTCGGACTCGATTTGTGTCGGTTCTAAATCTGAACCAGAGAGTCCAAATCCGGCAAATCGTTTTGAAGAAAAACCGATTTTGAAAAGTAGTGCCAAACATGGACTGCTTTGCCAGATTACAGAGTCGCCACCTAAATATTTTAAAATGGGAAATTTAGGAAACCCTGACTCGGTGCCAAAGGCCACGTGTCCGTCATCACCAAAGTTGTCTTGGCTCGGGAGCTTGGGTACAATCGGGGAAGGTCAGCTATGAGCACCCCCTTTCGCCCGGTCCGAAGACCGGCCTCTACTAACCGTGATATCCGTTTTTGAAAACATTACATGCTCTTGTTCCAATTATTAACCTAGAATTACTATGTTATGCGCGCAACAAACAAGTATAGACTAGATTGCCTAATTTGGAAATAAACATTGCATATCCGTTCGTTTGGAAAATAATTTGAAATTGCTACTCGTAAGTAGGCTAAAATACGGATTTCAACGAGTTATTCCAACTCAAGCAATCCAACCTCCACCCACAGGCATTCAAACAGTTTATCTCATGTAAGCACTTAGCCGCATGGCAAGCATACTGTCATGGCAACACTCACACGCATGTGGTATGCTAAAGCGTAAATACTTACATCGTACTCCGTGCCAAAACAAGAAACTAGTTAGCAAACATGCGTGACCTAGTTTATGTTAAGTGGCTAATGCATCGCATACAGGGATGTAATCTAGACAGGCTCGGCTACCCTAAGCATGGCACATAAAATGCAACAACAACCACGTATTCAATTTGGAATTGAAAGTACGATGCAGTTTGCATGATGTGCCGAACCCGATGCATGTAAACAAATGCATGAATGCACGCATGCGTAGCATAAGGTATGCTAAAATAAACGTGCCCTGATCTACCATTGTAAGCTGATAAATAAAAGGGAGAAAGAAATGGGGGTTGGAAGACATACACCCACTCACCCACACTTATTACAATTATGCCCTCACTCGGAGGGACCGAAAGAATATACAAATTAATTAACTACGCAAGCTAATTAAATATTACAAATTCACTAAATTAATTAACAAACCAACTGGGTTAATTAAAACAGTAAATGCCTCGGGAAGAGGGCCAGATGCGTCGCGTGCCCGGGACTCGCTCGGAATCGCACTGCCATGCATGATTGCCTCTGTTTTCCCTGCTTTCCTCCTCTGAAGACTGCCAAAACTTCAGGAATACTTCCTTCGGCACTGGAGATCACCACCGGCTGGGGTAGAACACCACCGGCTGAAGGATGTGGCCACCGGCACTAAATTCATCCATCGGCTGCCAGTAGACTGCCGGTCGGCACTAAACAAAGGCCGGTGCACAAAATACTGCAGAACTCGCAACTCACAAAGAAGAGAGGACACACCTTGCATGGCAATGTAATTCAAAGCATGTATGCACCAAACACACCCCTTATCATGTTTTTGACTCAAAGGAAGATGTGCCTCGGTTCTCGGACCACCAATCACGCATTTCGATGCATGATGGCCCAAAGAACCAAGAGTGCAATTTTGATTTCAAATGCATGTAATGCAAACAAACAAACAAGGGTGCTAAACCTCCATCACACTCACTTCAAGAGGCTTAGCATGCATGTCAATGCAATGAAGTCCTAAGCATGTCAACTAGTATGCAATATGGCGATACAATGCAAACATGCAAGTAAGCATACAAGGCAAGTATGCAAATCAAATGGAGGATGGACTTAGACATGAATTGGGCAACTCTAAAAAGGCTCAAAACAGTGGCCAAAATGCTAAATCATGAGGGCCAAACACACATGCACACATGCACAAGTTAAGGCACCAACACTTGAGCAAAACAAACAACCCTTAAGCACACTTAAAGGGGCATAACAATGGACGACTAGCGTGCAATTTAGGCTCTGAAAATCATGCTATGAAATGATGCCAAATCATGTTAAGCAAGATAAACAAATGCATGCAACATAGGTTCAACACTTGAGGCAAGTCATGGAAGCATTGAACTACACTTATGCAAAACAAATATGGCATGCATTAAACAACCTAAAACAGAGTTTTAGCATGTTAAAACAAAGCCAAATGGCTACTTAGATGGCATCTAAGAGGCTTAAGCACAAAGGCATGCAACAAGGCCGAAACATGAGGCATGCAACACATGCTTTTAAAGCATTAAAGAGGCAACTAAGGCAAGCATACAAGCACACCAAAGGGTCTGAAATGACATGCTAAATGGTTCCAAACCATTGAAAAGATGCAAACAAAGGCATGCTACACATTCATGCTCTTAAGGCCAACAAGCCAAATGCAAAGGAGCTATGTAATGCAAGTCATGGTCGACCAAAACAAGCATGGACAGACCTTATACATGGCAAAATAAGCATACAAGCTTCATGAATCTAAGCCTAAAACATGCTAGAAATAAGGGCATACGACCTAGGCATGTTAAGGGACCAACAAGGCATTACAAAGCAACTATGCCAAGCATGCAAGGAGTGCTAAAACCAACACTTAGCAATGTCATATTAGGGCATAATAAACATAAAATGCAGCCAAGACATGCTCAACAAACAATCAAAACTATGCTCCCTTAAGAGGCCAAATCTTGCCCTTTTCAAGGACATCAAGGAGAGGGGGTGGCCCTCTCCTTCTTGGGACCTCAAGGCGCCATCTTCACCGAAATCCCTCAAGATTTCAGTGGTGAAGAGGCCCCAAGCACCAAGGTCTCGGATCTCAACAAAATAGCACCAAAAGTGGCCTTTTCAAGGTCTAAGGGTGGTCAAACCTACCCAAACCACCAAGCACTCTTAACAAACAATAAAGAGGCTTAAAAAACAGAACTTTTATGTGTTATAGACTAAGCACAAAAACTGTTTTAAACTAGGCAAAAATGGAGTGCAAAAATGGGGGGAAAAGGGGTAGTTTCTTACCCTTGATGATCAACTCCAACAATGGTGACCTTGATGCCTCTTTAAGCTTCAAAACAGCCAAGAACACCAAGAACAAGCCCTTAGCACCTCAGTTCCAAGAGGAAGGTGAAACACTAGGTGTTGGTGAGCAATAGTAAGTCACAAACACCTAGTGTACAAAACAAGAGAGAAAGAGAGAGATAGGATAGATACACAAAACCTAACCTAAAACCAGAGCTTCTCCCTCTCCTAAAATGTCTAACTCTCCAATTTTCTAACCCTTTTGAGCCAAGAGAAGAAGGGTTCTCTTATAGGCAACAAAGCTTACAAGCTAAGCCAAAACAAAGGCTCATCCCTTCATACACGTGTATGGAGGGGAAACAAGTGCAAGAAAGCTGTCTGAAAATATCTCCAAAAACAGTTGTAAAGTGGTCGGCAGGGCAACATGGTCATTTTGTCAAAATGAGTGCCGACCGGCACAAAATAGTGCCGATGGCAACATCAACCAGCCGGTGGCCTCTAGCCACTGCCGGTGGTGTGTGGGGATGCCTCAGAAGGCATTCCCTGCCCCTTCAAGGCAAAGAACAAGTGTTTGGTGCAAAACCGGACACAAAACGGTCAAGTTCGGAGGTCCTGAGGCAAGGCGCGTAGCCGAGAACTCCGGGAACTCCAAACAAACACAAACATGGGTAATCACCGAGTGTTCAAGCGGTGACGTCCAAGTCTTGAGGACGGTCAAAAATGGGGTGTCTACTGATTGCCCTCTTTGTGAACTCGGAAGTCATAACGATGACGGGAGTGAATGTCAAAGCCCAGAGACGACCCATTTTTGACAAGGCCGAAGACTTGGACAAACATGCAAGACAAAATAAGGTATGCGCCCGAAGGCAGGGGCAAAATGCAAGACGATGCAAGAAGCCGAGCATAACTTATGATCATGCAAAGAAAGCTGTAATGAAGCACGCATGCAACAGTTATAAGCTATCATACGCCAATCTACACTACAATGCAGAAAGGATGTAAGAGAATTATGCAATTCTCAAAATGTCTCACGCGGAGGATACAATACCTGTGCGGCTCGTCCGGTTGCACCGGCCTCAAATGAGCCGTACATACAATATCGTGCCTGCAAAGAAAGTAAACTTAACAGGTACAATATTGTTAGCCATATGCATGACAATGCGAAATGAATGCAAAATGATATGCACTATATACAAAGTGATGTATGAATAATGCAAGTGATAATGCAATGCAATTTGAAACTATGCAAACTACATGCAAAGCAATCGAATCATGATTCAATCATGAGCAGTTCGAAACCACACGTATGTCAAGTCGATTGATGGAAGTAGCAAGTCCGTCTACCATAGAACGATGTCTGAACTACGAGTGATGTAGACGGACACAAGAACAAGTATTGGGTGGAATGACATAGGTGGGGTGACGACCCGCTGAGGAAAGAATAATGATCCTAATGCCGGATGCAACAATTACACTACAATGCAATATGCGATTATGGCGCGCGGGCCAAACCGTATCTCGCTTAGGAAAGGCATGCACACATACAAGCCATGTCTAACACAGAAAAGGTGCCGCAACCTCAAACCAAGTTCATCAAGGAATAGGCGCGATGCACATGGACCATGCTCTGACGTGAAAAGTAAGGGCACATACCGGACCAAGCTCAACAAGGAAAGGTGCAAGCCATAGATGAAAGATGATGCAGTGGATGCATGCAACTACAATGCAATGGAATGGATATTTACAGAAGATGCATGACATATGCATGTTACTACCATGATGATGCATGACGTATGCATGTTCTTTTCTTTTTTTTTTTGAATTTTTTGAAATGCATGACATATGCAATATTTACAAATGATGCATGACATATACAGTATTTTTGTTTTTGAATTTTTGAAAATGCATGACATATGCAATATTTAGAATGATGCATGACATATGCAGTATTTTTGTTTTTGAATTTTTGAAAATGCATGACATATGCAATATTTAGAATGATGCATGACATATGCAGTATTTTTGTTTTTGAATTTTTGAAAATGCATGACATATGCAATATTTAGAATGATGCATGACATATGCAGATGATGCAATGGCTGCGGTTGCAGTTTTCCCTATCTTACCAACAGGGCGATATACTAGGTTGGTTCAGTATCCAGAATTGAGGCGTAAACACGCCGCCTCAACCTATGAGGTTTCCATACAGATTTCAAGCCGAGGGTACACCCCCTGGGTATTTAAACCAGACTTTAGTCTCGGAAATCCTGAACCTTTGTGTTCTAGGCATAAGCCGTTTGAACTCTAGTTTTCACCGTCCCCATTGGTCTCCTAGGAACTCACCGCAAACACAGACAGGTGGCTTTACCAGACCACCGAAAGTCGTTCGGGCACGACAAACACCGAAGGAATTGCACCTTCAGAGGATTTAAGGTCTCCTAGACCGGGATGCAAAATGCATGCATGACAATGCATGTTTTTCAAATGCAACGCTTGGCGGTTTCTGAATGCATGACAATGCATGAATTTGAAATGCAGTGCGCAAGACAGTGCGATGTGTGGAATTGCGCGATGCGATGCATGCCAAATGCAATGAGGTGTGCACCTTAATGCACCGAAAGTCTTGCACTTCCCAGGGATTTAAAGTCTCCTAGACCGTGCGTGTATGGTGAAGGTTTCGCACCCTCCAGGGATTTAAGGTCTCCTAGACCGTACGTGTTTAAGGTCTCGTCAGACCATGGGGGCAACTGATGAGGTGCGCGAAACAACGCGATGGAATGCATGTCAAATGCAATGAGATGCACCTTAATGCACCGAACGTCTTGCACCTCCCGAGGATTTAAGGTCTCCTAGACCGTGCGTGTTTAAGGTCTCGCCAGACCCGAGGGGGCAACTGTTACACAACACTTTAGGTGAATACGATGCAAATGAGACACGCATGCGGATGCAAATGGGGTAAACGAGACGTGCGTGCAATGAGGTACGCGTGCCTCAAAGGATGGAAAATGAAGTGCAATGAGGTACGCGTGCCTCAAAGGATGGAAAATGAAGTGCAATGAGGGTGCGCCAAACGGCGCGATGCGCAAAATAGCGCGATGCGTTTAGACAACGCGAGTGCACAAGACGGTGCGATACGATGCATGCCAAATGCGATGAAGTGCATATCTTAATGCACCGAAGGTTTTGCACCTCCCGAGGATTTAAGGTCTCCTAGACCGCGCGTGTTTAAGGTCTCGCCAGACCCGGGTGGAACGAAAAAACAATGAGGCGCGCAGGACAGCGCAAAGAAGCGCAAAATGAGATACAAGACGAGGCATGCATACCTCATAGATGCAAGAATGCAAAACAAAATGCAGGATGAAGCACGCGAGGTAGTACACCTCACATGGATCAAAACGAAATGCAAAGTGAAGCACGTGAGGTAGTACACCTCACGTGGATCAAAATGAAATGCAAAATGAAGCACGTGAGGTAGTACACCTCACGTGGATCAAAATGAAATGCAAAATGAAGCACGTGAGGTAGTACACCTCACGTGGATCAAAATGAAATGCAAAAATGAAAGTATGACACTCATGCCACATGGCAATGCAAAAGCGGTGCAAGTCGAGGGGCGTGCAAGATGGCGCGATACGATCGCCGGACAATGTGATGGATGCGCGGCGCACGGGGCAACTTTTGAATCTTTATAAGCGACAAAAGGATACAAAAGGATCTGATCTTTGCTTGAATTTGAGTGTTATGCACAGTAGACACGGTCCGAAGTCAAAACGAAGGCCGGTTGAACATCGGGGGTGCATTTTCTTGCACTTTCTTGAGCTATGAAGACCAACAACTACTCATTTTGCCTAAACAAGGCCTTGGGAACACCACCGGCTGGATTAGAAGGCCACCGGCTGCCTAAATACTCCACCGGCACAATATTGTGCCGACCGGCACAAAATAGTGCCGACCGGCCAAAAATGTCTGATCGGGGGCAGTTTTGCCATTTTGCTTCAGGTTTTATAAAATAGGGCTTGAAACCCTATTTCTTCACTTCCATACCACCGAAAACTTTTGCCCTTTCTTTCTAGAGCCTCTTTTCCTCCTCATTCGCTCATTTCCTCGAGCTTTCGCCCCATTTTCGTCGTCCGATTCGCGAAGTTCACCGCGTTTCGGACATTTTGAACCGAACAAAACTTTGTTTCGGCGCCTCTTTTGCTATTTCCACTTTTTCGGGACTTGTTCCCCTCGATTTCATCTTCCTTTCCGTGCCTTTTCACCTTCCGGCTTTTCCGGCCATTTTCGGCCCTCTCGGGGTTGACCTTCTCGGTTGACTTTTCATATTACGGCTTTTCTGGCCATTTTCTCACTATCATTGCCATGGCTGACGATGTTCCACACGTCGGGACTCCTCCGGACCATGAGATGGACCCCGGGGTCGAGCTCCTCCCATTGAGCGAGCGTCCCTTCGATCCGGCGACCTACCGCCCAGCGATCCACGTTCTACCTCCGGATGGTCTTCGTCATTTCCGCGGCTTCGACCGAGCGCTGGACCCGGAGCTTCTTCTACGCGAGCCTGCCTCTCACCTCCCATTCGGCGCTTCCGAGGTAACCCTTTTCTCTGTTTTACTTTCTGCAATGTAGAACTGTAAACTGTCAACTGCCATAGCTGATTACAACCTTTAATTGCTTAGCTCTGATATACTATACTGTAGTTGATCGTAGACAAACTCACAACTGATATCTATTTAAGATGAACACATGCACACACACTGCACTAGCCTCAGTCACCCAAACACACGGCACACACCGTACTTCACTGCAAACTCATTGATACCCGGTACTTATTTGAATCTGAAAACCTGCACACATGCTAGATTTATACTGAACCACACAAAACACGCTGACGCATCATACGTCGTAGTTCACTTACTGGCACACTATGACCCGATATCTGCTTGAATCTGAAAAATGTGCACACATGTGCCATATCTGTATGCTGACCCTCACAAACACACTGACACATCACAGGTCGTAGTCCATCGCAGTACACTGAAACCTGGTATCTGTTCGGATCTGAAAAACTTGCATGCATGCTAGATTTGCATCGACTTTAACATGTTTCCTCAGAACTGTACATTTCATATTGCTTTGCAACCATTTGTTTGTAAACAGGGAGATTCCCATACCATCCGCGGGTATGGGAATGTTGCGGCTCGAGATTGGTACTTGGAGCTTCCCGAGGCGGTTCGACGCATCGTGGATGAGGCGGGCTTCGGTTCCTTTTGCAGGGGTCTGACTCGACTTACTGCCTGCAGGCCTCTTTTAGCTGCCTTGGCGGAGAGGTGGTGGGACACCACCGATTCATTTCACCTATCCGCGGCGGGGGACATGACGATGACCCCTTACGATTTCTCGGTGCTCACCGGCATCGGGGTAGGGGGTGATCCGATCCCCTTCGACACCGACATGGATGAGTGGACCGCCGCTCAGATCCATTTACTTGGCGCGGCTCCGCCTCTTACACGTCCAGGTTTCGTCCGCTACTCCTGGTTCGAGGTGTAGTTCCAGGTGCAGCCTCTTCTTGTTGACGCAGCTCCGATGACCGAGGCGTGAAGCGATATCTTGCGCGGCTTCTGATGTTCTTGCTAGGGACGACCCTCTTCGCTGACCGGGCGAACACCGTGCCTCTCTGCCTACTCAGCGCACTGGTGGACGTCTGGGACATCCAACGTTATGACTGGGGTGGCGCGGCTCTGGCCACCCTTTATGGCTACATGAGCTCCGTCTCCCGTGGCGTGGCGATTGCTCGGGGCTCTTGGCGAGCTTGGGAGGTATGTCTTCTTCTCTTCTTTACATTTCTGCTCTACATTTTCACGTACTCTGCACACTGCTTGTAATCTGTTTTACATGTATCTTGTATACGGCACACACATACTATAGCTTTTACTTGGTACCTTGTTCTGCTTGTACACTCTGCTCAATACCTTTGCATAACCTGCAGCTCTGCTATTTACGCTTTACTCAGATTCCTTTTTAGATAAATGATCTAACATCATCTTGCGGTTGTGGGTTTACGCCTACTTTCCCTAGAGCAGTCTTGGGAGCAGAGACTCATTGGTCATTCCTTCTCGCGCCGCTATGATGGGAGGTGCGCCGCGGCCTCTGAGACTTTTAGCTTTTTCCGCTGCTATTTCGACATCATCACCCCTGCCGAGGTATGTTTTACTTGCAGTTCATTTAAGCTTCACTTTTCCACCGTATATTTGCAATACCAGTAGGCAATAAACTGTATTTCAATTTCAGATCACCTGGCAGCCATGGGCTCCTCTGCCAGCGATGGTGCGGGATCTGTTTGCCGGCTGATCGAGACCTCGCGTTACGGATTTTGCTAGAGGCCCGATGCAGCCGGGCTTGGTACTGGTGGCGCTTCTTGCGTCAGACCTCAGGGTTACCTGAGCAGATAGTCCCGGTTCACCCTCCTGAGCACATGAGGGACATCGAGCGTTTCACCGCTGAGCAGATGGCGGACTACACCATCGGTAGAGGCGGCTTTAAAGGCGAGCGATTACTCGTGCGTCCGGACCTTCATCATGCGACCTCTGGCGGGGGCTCCGGTGAGCCAGAGACCACTGGCCGGCCTAGGCGAAGGTGGGAGCGAGGCGGGATCGTCCACAGAGCTCGAGCTCGTGGCGGGAGAAGTCTGAGAGGGACGAGGGCAGGTGGCCGCCTCGCCTACCATCTTGACATCTGAGGCGAGTGGGGAGACCTACAGATCCTTTGCTCCTCCCGTGGTCATGAGTTGGTGGCATTCTGACTTGCCTCGGTATCTATTCTGCATTTACGCATCTCATTTCATTTTAGTTTAGTTCATTCGATATTCCACGAATATTGATGCATCTAACTCTTTGCGAGCTTCCTCTGAGTACACGGCGGTCATTGGGCTGAATGCCTCCATGGCGGGGATGTTGCAGGACCTTGAGTTCCTAGCCTTCTCTGGCCTTCCAGGTATGTTTTCTCGACATAGTTCCAAACTATATACAAATTGCTTCGCATAATGTCGATGCGACACAACATCGATAAAGCTATTCCGACTTGGCACCTTGTATTCATACTGCGCATTCGCGATAAACCGCTCACGGCGTTTACACCTTGTACTCGCCTGGCATTACGCAGCGATAAAGCGCTCACGGCATTCACACCGTGCGCTGCGATTAAGCGCTTCAAGTGTACTAATGCATTTGCCTTTTGTACTTTTCAGCCTCCCTTCCCGATTCCTCCCGTGGGTGGCGGCGCTCCATCTGGACCTCCAATTTCTACTCGGGATGGTAGGATATTCCCCCACACCAGAGGGGGGCGTGGCCATGTGGGGAGCAGCTCGCAGGCTCCAGTTGCAGGGGATGGCGAGTCGGAGGCGGAGGCCTCTGAGGAGGAGGCCGGGGGCAGCTCGGGCTCGGGCTCCGACAACGACACTTCTGACGATGCTCCTGTGCTTCTGCCCAGGAAGAGAGCGAGGACGGATCCCCCGGCGCGAGGCCATTGATGACGATTACAAACTTCTGCTGTTTTTCTTTCATTTTCTTTTCTTGTACTTTTCTCTTTTTGGTAGATAGAGTACTATGTACTGCCGCAGGCAAATTTTTGTTTTTCTCAAACTTTGTACTTGAAAAGATTATATGAAATGGAACAAACTTTTTATCTGAAAAAGAATGTTATATCTGCACATTTCATACTTTGCACCGCATGGCGTCATGTTACACCTCAAATGTAAATGATACTGATCTGTTGTCTGACAATTGAACACTTGCACTGTAATAATCAGATAACCAAACAACTAAACAGCAACACAACACATACGAACCACTGCTCAAAACTGGGTACACAGCCCACACTCTGCTGGGGACTAATCTGCTGGGGATTGATCTGCATATAACCCATATCATCGCATTCGGTTCATTCTGCACACAGCAAACCCTGAACAAATAGCCCCAATCTGACAAGACGGATCAT
This sequence comes from Camellia lanceoleosa, assembly GCA_025200525.1. Classification (NCBI taxonomy): domain Eukaryota; kingdom Viridiplantae; phylum Streptophyta; class Magnoliopsida; order Ericales; family Theaceae; genus Camellia; species Camellia lanceoleosa. The sequence goes on along the minus strand of CM045766.1, from coordinate 146,582,828 downwards.
AAAGCTGACACAGTTGCGGTTGAAACACACTCGGATGTCCCAAATTTTCCCTTTCCTTCTCTTGCTTTGCACGGATGTAGAGAATGGCACAGCATTCTGAGCACAAGCGATTACTTTTTGGAAGAGGATGGGTTTTCAACCGGGGTATCGAGCCTAACACAAAACACGGCGAGACAGACTCAAACGAAGAAACAAAAGGCACACGACCTGACCTAAGGAGACATGCTCGGAAAAGACTCAAAGCCAAAATAGAGACCGACAAATCAAAAGACACGACACACGGACATGTTTACAAAAAAAAAAAAAAAAAGACCTCAAATCTCGAGGAGCCAAATCCTCCGGGTATTATTCCCACCCTTTCTGATTTGTGATACTCACATCGCTCGGCCCTCAGGCTCGGTTTTTCTCTCAAAACTCTATTCTCACTTCTCTCTCTGCTTACACCTCTCTATTCTTTATTCTCTCATTTTCCATCCCTCCCCGGGGTGAATGACAGATGAATAGGAAGTCGCGGGTTCAAGCCTAACACTGTTAGCTCACGGCTATTCCTTCTGGTGGATAGGGTGCCTTGCTGGCAAGCATATTAACGGGGGGAAGACAGAGGACCTGACTCAATCGTGCCCCTAGTTCGTTATTTTGACCATTTTTTGCTGTTTTTCTAAAACAGTTTTGATCAAAGATGAGAGTTGGATGAGCACACTTATTCAATTTTTGATTTGAAAATCATGCGAATCAGGCTATGAGCACTGAAAATTCTCCTTTTTGGGTCCAAACATGGTCCAATTTTGAAAACGAAACAGTTTTCGAGAAAATAAGTCAACCTCAGTGAAAATTTTCAAAAACTATTTTTGCAAACAATCAACGCTCAACGAGCGCGAAACTTACCTTCGAGATGCGCAACCTCGGATCGGGGACGATGGAAAATTGCCCCTGGCTTAAAAGGGGATAAGGCAACGGAAAGTTGCCCCTGGTTTGGACGGTAACTCGGGGCAACTTATGGCAACGGATGGCAACGGAAAGTTGCCCCTTGTTTGGATGATGCCGCGGCATTTTTGTAAGTCAGTCCTCGTTGATGACGATCAGACCCTCGGGCGCGGAGGAGTCGAAGACGGTTTGAATCAATATATGGACACAGTCACCTGGAAGGTGTTGGTGGTCGGACTTCAAGAGGAAGTTGGTCACGTAATTCTAGGTTGCCGCAATCGAGACATTGGATTCGGAGAAGGCAAAAGTGATCAAAGCCATGACATGGACTGAGACGCTATGGAAGCGCTGGGGGCTGGACTTCAGGATGAAGTTGCCTACGTATCCCAAACATGGGAATCAAGCCTTACGTAGTTCCGGCTAAGGTACACTCGGGTATTTTAACCTTCACTGTTTAGGCTCTAATTTTTGCCAAGGCGCCCAATGCGGGTTTTCGACCTTGTGAGCTATGTTTTTCTTCTTTTCTTTTGTATTTTTTTCTTTTCTTTTGCATTTTTCATTTTCATTTCTTTTTGCATTTTCTTTTCTCTTTTGTATTTTTCTTTTCTCTTTTTGCTTCTTTTGTATTTTTCTTTTTTTTCTTTTCTTTTTCTTTGCTCTAACTTTTGCCTGGGCCGCCCTTCCGGGTTTTCGGCCCAGCGAGCCTCTCAAAGGGTAAAAGTGTAGCAAGCCCATGCCAAATGGTTTTGAGATTGAAGCCTCTCCGTATCCAGGAGGGCGACTGTTGTATTGACTTGCAGGAAAAATCCATCACGGCTACTTCTCGAGCTTTGCTTAGTGGGATCTGATCTTCCTGATCGGACTTTGATGCCTCTTGCTCGAGGGCTGCTTCGAATTGGGCCACACAGGCGTTTCATGATACTGATCGTTTCGAACGGATTCCGGTTTGCAACAGATGAACCAAATCTCGAGACTGGGAGCGATCCTGGGCTGCACTATCTCAAGAGCGGTTCCACACAGGTCTTCGCAAGACTGCGCAAAACATTTTGTTTTTGAAAGTTTTTAAGAAAGCGACAAATCGCTCGTGTTGAAGATAGTGTGGAACCAGTCTGGATCAGGCCAGGGTCCTTCTCAGTACTCACGTTGACAAGCATGATTTCATTCATTAAAAGCTTAACATGCCTCTCTTTCTCTCAAACTGATCAAAATTTTACAAAACCCGAGGAATTACTTCCTCTTCGTTTTCATCACCGCAGTGTTTGAAAAAGGGTTTTCTGAAAGGCTTAGGTCATTGTGACGATGCTTAGGGCACAAGAGTGTAGGCGAAATGTACTGTCGTTCCATCCAAATTCTCTGGCACGGCTGGCTCGAATAGCAACAAATTCGGCCCATAATAGCTGCAGCTGTTTCATTTAGATTTGTTGGCATAACTGGCTCCTCGGCAGAAACAAACTCAAAAAGCAAAAACAACTATTTGAAAGACAAAACGGTGTTTGAGGGAACAACCCCGAAATCAGCTGGTATACTATACAAAAGGGACTGACTTGTTACAGCAAGACAGACTCTATAAGGAAAAGACTGACTCAATACAGAGAGACAGACTCAAAAACAAAACAAAAGACTGACTCGACACCCAAGTCAGGATTTACAAAATTAGCATTGGCAGGTGCTCAAAAATGCATGCCAAACGCCACATCCAAAAATGTACCAGACACTGCCCGCAGGCGGTTCACCTTCCGATTACATACTTACAGTATCCGTGTCCTCGAAATCCAACAACTGAGTGGTGACGGACTTCGCTGAGGTGGGCGAGAGGATAACCTCGTTGTCAATCAAGTCTTGTACCTCATGACGGAGGCGGAAGCAATTATCAGTGGCATGGCCAAACTGCTGATGGTACGCACAGTACAGGGAAGCATCATGTGTGGCGGGGAGATTCTTTGGGAGAGGCCGAGGCTCCAGAGGTTTAAGGTGTCCCTTCTCGGCAAGAATCTGAAGTGCCTTGGACAATGGCATGTAGAGAGCATGGAAGACCCTGCGTCCCCGGGGCAGGTATTTTGGGGCCTGAGCACTCTTGCTGGATGTACTAGCGAACGGATCGGCGGGTGCGGCCTTGGGTTTCTGATCCTTCCCGGATGCAAGGCTGGGAGAGGGAAGAACTGTTCTGGCATGACGGGGCCTATCCCGATTCTCTGATTGACTAGACGCCTCGGCGAGTAGGGAAAGCATCATCCACAGCTTTTGTCGTAACTGCGGATATCTGTTGCTTGTTCATTCCCCCAGCTTTCAAAGCCTCTACTGCCCACAGCAGTTGTTCGATAGGGTCGGCATCTGCCTTCATCTTACCTCTGTCTCTCCCACCGTCTGAGAACTTGGTTTGCTACGTCGTTGCCATAGTTGGAGGCCATCTCCGGTTGGCTGAGTTCAATTACAATTCGTCCCAGTAGCGGGGGCTCTTGGGGCATAAAACCTCCGGCATATGGTGCAGCTGGCGGTGAAACAAACATCCCATAGGCGAGATCCGCCACGGATCTTTGAAGATCACCTATCATTCCCATTAATTCAAATGTGGTGGGCTCGCGAGCCTGATATAGTTGAGGGGTCCAAATTGGATGTGCGGCAGGCGACCTGGGCGGATGCGGCATATCAACAGTAGTCTCATCCTGTAGGGTGGTTCCCTGACTCAACGCGGCCGTCATGACCACAATCTCTTCTGAGTTCTGCGTCATGTTCAGTCCTGCCTCAGCAAGGAGAAGACACTAGGCATTACGGATCAACTCTCTGAATCTCTGGCGAAGCGAAAAAACAAGCGACATTTACCCCAAACAGATCAAACACGGGTGTAGTCGAACAAGCGCACTCTACTCGAACATTGTTCCCAAGTCAACGCCCCAAATCTGAATCGATACGCGGATATAGCGATTCTCAACAATCATCGATCTGGTGCCTTCGCCGGGATACCCTAAATTTGCAAACTGATATATGCGTTCCCTGCAGAGATACATTCTGAAAGCATATAACAGGTAAAAGAGAGCCGATACACCCCTATGTTGGGGTAGGGTTTCCCTGTCCTATTTTGTCAGGAGCTAGGGTTTCACTATGCACGCAGCGGTTACAAACAACCTAATATCGGGTGAGCAACCTGTCCTAGTTTGGAATGGTCACTACGGATTTCGATATGCACTAGGTCGAATGGTCGAAAAGGGTGCCCCGGTAAAACCGGGGTTTGTGTTCTATCTTGGCGAGCCATAGCCAGTCGACCTTACGGACATGCCTTGACAAGACAAGCCTCCGGCAAACCGCTCAGGAATAGCAGATGGCGAACACGGTGTCCTAGGTGCACCAATGCACATGCAATGCAAAGAAACACATAAGTGTAGTCAAAATAGGATATCACGAGTTCGAGTCAAGCTCTCTAAACTCCCCAGCAGAGTCGCCAGAAACTGTAGACGCGCCCGTGGGCTTCCATCTAACAGTTCGGACTCGATTTGTGTCGGTTCTAAATCTGAACCAAAGAGTCCAAATCCGGCAAATCGTTTTGAAGAAAAACCGATTTTGAAAAGTAGTGCCAAACATGGACTGCTTTGCCAGATTACAGAGTCGCCACCTAAATATTTTAAAATGGGAAATTTAGGAAACCCTGACTCGGTGCCGAAGGCCACGTGTCCGTCATCACCAAAGTTGTCTTGGCTCGGGAGCTTGGGTACAATCGGGGAAGGTCAGCTATGAGCACCCCCTTTTCGATCGAAGACCGGCCTCTACTAACCGTGATATCCGTTTTTGAAAACATTACATGCTCTTGTTCCAATTATTAGCCTAGAATTACTATGTTATGCGCACAGCAAACAAGTATAGACTAGATTGCCTAATTTGGAAATAAACATTGCATATCCGTTCGTTTTGAAAACAGTTTGAAATTGCTACTCGCAAGTAGGCTAAAATACGGATTTCAATGAGTTATTCCAACTCAAGCAATCCAACCTCCACCCACAGGCATTCAAACAGTTTATCTCATGTAAGCACTTAGCCGCATGGCAAGCATACTGTCATGGCAACACTCACACGCATGTGGTATGCTAAAGCGTAAATACTTACATCGTACTCCGTGCCAAAACAAGAAACTAGTTAGCAAACATGCGTGACCTATTTTATGTTAAATGGTTAATGCATCACATACAGGGGTGCAATCTAAACAGGCTCGGCTAACCCTAAACATGGCACGTGAGATGCAACAACTATCACGTATTCAATTTGGAATTGAAAGTACGATGCGGTTGCATGATGTGCGAACCCGATGCATGTAAACAAATGCATGAATGCTGCGCATGCGTAGCATAAGGTATGCTAAAATAAGCGTGCCTGATCTACCATTGTGGTGATAAATAAAGGGAGAAAGAAATGGGGTTGGAAGACATACACCCACTCACCCACACTTATTACAATTATGCCCTCACTCGGAGGGACGAAAGAATATACAAATTAATTAACTTCATAAGCTAATTAAATATTACAAATTCACTAAATTAATTAACAAACCAAGCGGGTTAATTAAAAGCGATAAATGCCTCGGGAAGAGGGCGAGATCGTCATGCGCCGGGACTCGCTCGGAATCGCCTTTGCCATGCATGATTGCCTCTGTTTTCCTGCTTTCCTCCTCTGAAGATCGCCAAAACTTAGAATACTTCCTTCGACCTTTGGAGATCACCACGGTGGGGTAGAACACCACCGTGAAGGATGTGGCCACCGGCACTAAATTCATCCATCGGCCCGAGATGGCCGGCACTAATTGGTGCTAGATGCATCTGCAGAACACTGCAACTCACGGCGAGAGGACACAACTTGCATGGCAATGTAATTCAAAGCATGTATGCACCAAACACACCCCTTATCATGTTTTTGACTCAAAGGAAGATGTGCCTCGGTTCTCGGACCACCAATCACGCATTTCGATGCATGATGGCCCAAAGAACCAAGAGTGCAATTTTGATTTCAAATGCATGTAATGCAAACAAACAAACAAGGGTGCTAAACCTCCATCACACTCACTTCAAGAGGCTTAGCATGCATGTCAATGCAATGAAGTCCTAAGCATGTCAACTAGTATGCAATATGGCGATACAATGCAAACATGCAAGTAAGCATACAAGGCAAGTATGCAAATCAAATGGAGGATGGACTTAGACATGAATTGGGCAACTCTAAAAAGGCTCAAAACAGTGGCCAAAATGCTAAATCATGAGGGCCAAACACACATGCACACATGCACAAGTTAAGGCACCAACACTTGAGCAAAACAAACAACCCTTAAGCACACTTAAAGGGGCATAACAATGGACGACTAGCGTGCAATCTAGGCTGAAAATCATGCTATGAAATGATGCCAAATCATGTTAAGCAAGATAAACAAATGCATGCAACATAGGTTCAACACTTGAGGCAAGTCATGGAAGCATTGAACTACACTTATGCAAAACAAATATGGCATGCATTAAACAACCTAAAACAGAGTTTTAGCATGTTAAAACAAAGCCAAATGGCTACTTAGATGGCATCTAAGAGGCTTAAGCACAAAGGCATGCAACAAGGCCGAAACATGAGGCATGCAACACATGCTTTTAAAGCATTAAAGAGGCAACTAAGGCAAGCATACAAGCACACCAAAGGGTCTGAAATGACATGCTAAATGGTTCCAAACCATTGAAAAGATGCAAACAAAGGCATGCTACACATTCATGCTCTTAAGGCCAACAAGCCAAATGCAAAGGAGCTATGTAATGCAAGTCATGGTCGACCAAAACAAGCATGGACAGACCTTATACATGGCAAAATAAGCATACAAGCTTCATGAATCTAAGCCTAAAACATGCTAGAAATAAGGGCATACGACCTAGGCATGTTAAGGGACCAACAAGGCATTACAAAGCAACTATGCCAAGCATGCAAGGAGTGCTAAAACCAACACTTAGCAATGTCATATTAGGGCATAATAAACATAAAATGCAGCCAAGACATGCTCAACAAACAATCAAAACTATGCTCCCTTAAGAGGCCAAATCTTGCCCTTTTCAAGGACATCAAGGAGAGGGGGTGGCCCTCTCCTTCTTGGGACCTCAAGGCGCCATCTTCACCACTGAAATCCCTCAAGATTTCAGTGGTGAAGAGGCCCCAAGCACCAAGGTCTCGGATCTCAACAAAATAGCACCAAAAGTGGCCTTTTCAAGGTCTAAGGGTGGTCAAACCTACCCAAACCACCAAGCACTCTTAACAAACAATAAAGAGGCTTAAAAAACAGAACTTTTATGTGCTATAGACTAAGCACAAAAACTGTTTTAAACTAGGCAAAAATGGAGTGCAAAAATGGGGGGAAAAGGGGTAGTTTCTTACCCTTGATGATCAACTCCAACAATGGTGACCTTGATGCCTCTTTAAGCTTCAAAACAGCCAAGAACACCAAGAACAAGCCCTTAGCACCTCAGTTCCAAGAGGAAGGTGAAACACTAGGTGTTGGTGAGCAATAGTAAGTCACAAACACCTAGTGTACAAAACAAGAGAGAAAGAGAGAGATAGGATAGATACACAAAACCTAACCTAAAACCAGAGCTTCTCCCTCTCCTAAAATGTCTAACTCTCCAATTTTCTAACCCTTTTGAGCCAAGAGAAGAAGGGTTCTCTTATAGGCAACAAAGCTTACAAGCTAAGCCAAAACAAAGGCTCATCCCTTCATACACGTGTATGGAGGAAACAAAGCAAGAAAGGCATGCGAAAATATCTCCAAAAGCATTTGTAAAGTGGTCGGCCGAGGGCAAAATGGTCATTTGCCAAAGAGTGCCGGCAAGGCACAATATAGTGCCGATGGCAACATCAACCAGCCGGTGGCCTCTAGCCACTGCCGGTGGTGTGTGGGGATGCCTCAGAAGGCATTCCCTGCCCCTCCAAGGCAAAGAACAAGTGTTTGGTGCAAAACCAGACACAAAACGGTCAAGTTCGGAGGTCCTGAGGCAAGGCGCGTAGCCGAGAACTCCGGGAACTCCAAACAAACACAAACATGGGTAATCACCGAGTGTTCAAGCGGTGACGTCCAAGTCTTGAGGACGGTCAAAAATGGGGTGTCTACAACCTCGCGGGATCAAAAGGGCATACCCTCAACGGCAGTGGCTCTGGCTCAACCTCGGGCTCAAACTCTTCCTCGATGTCTACCTCGACGCTCTCAGTTGCCTCGCTCGCCTCCACAACAACCAGCTCCTTCGCCTCAACAACAGGTGGGAGTACGGGAGAAATCTCAGGAGGAGCCCTGTCATGTGGTGAATCATCTGTCATCTGGGAAATGGGTGAAAAGTAGGTGAAAAATGAAGAAAAATGGAGACAATAGGGTAAACTTGAAAAAAGTCAACCCTAGGAGAGAGAAAATGGAAGAAAAAGTCAAAGCCGAAAAAAGTGCACCAAACCCGAGAGAAACTCGAGGGAAACAAGCCTAGAAGGGTGAAAATGACGAAAAAAACATTGAAATCAAAATCCAATCAGTTCAAAGTGAAGAGAATCAAGAGGGTTTAGCGAATAAAGTTTGCGTAGGGCGTGGGAAAACGCATAAAAAGTGCAAATCTAGAGAGAAGGAGCACCTAGAGAGAGAGAGAGAATTTTCGTACATGTGGGTGTGAGGAAATGAGCCCTAGTGGCTTGTACTTAAAGACTCGAGGCAAAATGTCCAAAATGCCCCGAGTCTGCCATCGGTGGTTGGCAGGTGGCCGGCAGCCTCCCTCTGAGCCCTGATGTTGTTTTGTGTCTTTGTTTCCCGAGATTTGCAAGGAAGGTTCACTGTTGAGTCCAGATTGTCTCTATGGAAGCTAAAAACTGTGTTTTTGGTGCACGAGGGCCATCACTTGTTGACATGAACGGAGTGTATCCTTTTAAACATATTGCAATTCCTCCGAGAGGTAAATTGGAAGGTGCCATCGAGTGTCGCTTTAGTTCGTTTTGCCTTCATCCTTCTTTCGTTCTCTATTGTTGCATAGAATATGCATTTCACATATTTGTTGCATAGAATATGCCTTTCACATGTATTGTCGCATGAAATATGCATTTTACATGTATATATTGCATGTGTATCTTGCATCATTCCAATTTCTCATAGAATATGCTTTAGATACATGCTACATCGGTCGTCCATCTTGCATAGAATATGCATACATGCTTTAATTAGTTAGTTAACTAGTTATTCATTTTTGTTGTAAGTTAACTAGTTAGTTAGTTAATTCAAGTGTTGTAATAATTAGTTAAGTAGTTTAGCTAATTTCAAGTTTTGTAATAGTTAGCTTAATTAGCTTAGCTTTAGTTAGTTAGTTAATTAGCTAATTTATTAATTCAGACTCTCCTTCGTGAGAGCGCAATGTAATAATGTGTATGCCTTTCAACCTCACGTCTTTCTCTCTTATATTTAACATCTTATGATGGTTAGTTTAGGGACATTATGTTTTGTTTAGCATAACTTCATGATTTGCATCCATTCGTATTGCATGCACCGAGGCTCGATTGATCATTCTAACTGCATTGTTAGTTTAATACATTCTTTGAATACATGCTTAGAACGCATACTATTTAATTGATCCATGTGCCATGTTAAGTAGCCGAACCTATTTAATTGCATATCACATGTGTCGCATTAGTCATATTGCATAAGTTAGGATCATGCATTTTTCTAACTCATGTTTATCTTGGCTTAGAGTACTAGGTGAGCCTTTACTCGCTTTAGCATAATTGCATGAGCATGATTGTTGCCATGTCTAACATGCTTGCCATGAGGCTAATTGCTTAAGTGCTATAACTGCCCGAATGCCTGTGGATGAAGGCTAGTTACTTGAATTGGAATAATTTGAGTAATATTTATATGCGATCACTTTTTCAAGTGGTACATATTTCGAAACAATTTTGCAAAACAAACATGAATCGAAATGGTCCAACTTTTGCGATTTAGTCTATACTTGTATGTGCGCATCACATAGTAGTGCTAGCCTAATAAATTGGAAACAAGAGCATAAAATGTGTATAACATTCATATCATGATTAGTAGAGGCCGATCTTTGATCGGGCGAGCGGGGGTGCTCAAATGTATTCATGACCTTCCCCTCTCGTACCTAAGTTCCCGAGCCGAGACAATCTTGGTGATGACGGACACGTGGCCTTTGGCACGAGTCATGGGTTTCCTAAATTTTCCCAAAATTAAATATTTAGGTGGCGACTCTGTATTTGGCAAAGCAGTCCATTTTTGGCAATTTGATTCAAAATCAATTTTCTAAAAGATTTGCCGGATTTAGACTCCTTGGTGTTTATCAATTTCACATTGCACTTGTGAGATTAGATTCAGAACCGCGAGAGTCTGAACTGTAGGGCTTATTTCGAACTTCCAAAAGGGGGCGCGAAAAAGTTGGGCTACAGTTTCTGGTGACTCCACTGGGGAAAGTAGAGAACTTGACTTGAACTTCATGATATGAAATTTTATTTACACTTATATGTTTCTTTACATTGCATTTGCATTGGTGCGTTTAAGTCACTATGTTTGCCATCTACTATTCCTGGATGGTTTGCCTGAGGCTTGCCTGAGAAGCTTGCCAAAAGGCTGACCGGTCACGGGCTCTGCCATTATGGGAACACAACCCTTGGATTTGGACTACCGTTGTACTACTTAATCCTTCTTTCACTTCTCGGTGTTAGGTGTGAGAGGTATATTAGGTAGTCTTGCTGAGGTACCCTTTTTGACCATTTGGCCTAGTTGCATATCAAAAGCCGTAGAGACTATTCCAAACTAGGACAAGATGCTCACCCGAATGCAGGATTACGTGAAACCGTTTTGTTTGAATAGTGAGCCCTAGTTCCTGACAAAACTAAGACAGAATAACCCTATCCCCTCATAGGGGTGTTTTGGATCTCAGTTAACTGGTGTGCTTTACAGTGAAACTGTACATGGATGTACGAATTAGTTACAAGTTGGGTATTAGTTTTGGGGGCAGAATTCAGTGTTGAGTGCAGTCCTACAGCTTTGATTACATCTGTGTGTTGTTAACATCTGAGCTGAGGTGTTGTGCGGTTTCTGATTTTTTCTTTCTTTTTGCTTTATTTATTTTTGCTAGGTAGTATAACACCATAGCTTCGGACAGTTCCTAACTTTATTTAATATGACTAATACAACACATGCGATATGCAACTAATAGGCTTGGCTACTTAACATGGCATATGAATCAATTAAATAGCATGCAGTCTAAGCATGTATTCAAAGAAGTATTAAACTAACAATGCAGTTAGAATGATGAACCGAGCCTCGGTGCATGTAATACGAATGGATGCAAACATGAAGTATGCTAAACAAAACATGATATCTCTAAACTAACCATCATAAGCAACAAAATAAAAGGGAGAGAGACGTGGGGTTGGAAGACATACACATTATTACATTGCGCTCTCACGAAGGAGAGTCCAAATGAATAAACTAGCTAATTAAGCTAACTATTACAAAACTTGAAATTAACTAAACTACTTAACTAATTATTACAACGCTTGAATTAACTATTCTAGCTAGTTAACTAACAACAAAAATGAATAACTAGTTAACTAACTAATTAAATAATTAAAACACAAGTGCAATTAAAAGAATTAAGTAATTAAACTAAATAACTAACTACTCCACCTCGGGAAACGAGGGATGTTCATGTGCATGCTCGGTTTCCACCCGAAAAGACCACCGTTTCGCTTCCGGAGAGCCTCTGTTGCACAATAGAACACACACACTATTGCCCATTACCAGAATAACTCTGCTCTGCCAGAGGAACACACTGCTAAAATTTGCATCAATGGCCGGCCGGTCAGTGATGAGGGTTGCCGACCACCATGATGGCCGGCCGACCATCAAAGGCGGTCTGCCAGCCACCTACCGACCATGGAATGTGGCCTGCCGGCCACTGTTGCCCAGTTTTTTTTGCTACAACAGCGGACAAACAGAGCATATACAGGGTATTTCAAGGGTTTGTTTGCACAACTCATCCCTCCTTTTCATGAGCAAATCAAAGGAGTAGCAAATTTGGTTCACAAACCATCAATGGATGTAATTTCATTACATGATGGCTTATGAAACCAAGTGTGCAAGTTTAATAAAATGCAAGACAAGACACAAACTCCCTCCCTTTCATAAATGATCAAGGGAAGTGGTGACCTTGGAACCTTGAATCATTTCATCACTAATGAGTATGAAATGGTTCAAGCTTCCATGTGTTCAATTAACGTCCGATTGAACACAACCAAATTATTATCTTGCTCACTTTTAATCCCAAGTTTTAATTACTCTATTTTAGTTACATTTCCATCCTTTAATTCATTAAGTCCAAAGGGTGAGTTTAAGTCCTCTAATGGAAAGAAGGCTAAAACTAAACGTTGTCATAGGCATGAAAGAGACATCATACTGTAGACACCCCATTTTTAACCGTCCTCAAGACTTGGTTGTGCTTGTAGGTACACCCAACAACTGGTTCGATTGCTTGTCGAGCACTCAACTATCACGGCGGAACGTCACCAATACGAGCTTCTCGGACCCTATATCCTTTCTGCCTCATTTTTGGACCTTGACTAGGTCCTGTCAGAGTGGACCCCGTGGTGCACTGCCGGCCATGGCCTTGACCCTGCCGGCCCTTGGTGATGCCTTGCCGGCCAATGGTGTGTGCTTTGTCGGCCATTAAGACCCCCCTCTCTCAGCTGGTTTTCCTCCAGATCTTTTGAGCCAGCTGGATTTTTGTTATCTCCCCTCCATACACGTGTATGGAGGGATGGAACTCTTGCAAAGAAGCTACGCATTGCCTCCTTCTATATAAGCAAGAGGCCATCCTCTTTGACAGGGGGGTTAGAGCTTTTGAAGGGAAAAAACTCTCTTTCTCTCTATATTGCTTGAGTTTTGTGCTTTGAAGTTGGATTTCCTTGCACTTTTACACTACAACACCTAGATACATACCACCACCATTGGATCAAGCTTCTTGGAAGGGATTCTTGAGCTCTGAAAACTAGTTTCCACCCCCTGAAATTGTTGATTTCGAAGAGGGTCTTCAAGGGTGAGCATTTCCCCCATTTTTGCATTTTCTTGCACCTTGCTTTAGCCCTCTTTGCATATTGTTTTAGGCTTTTCATATAACTGAAAAAAGTCTTGTTTTTGAGTGCTTTTTAAGTTTGGTTAAGGTCATTTTGCTGTTTGGGGTGTGTAGCCCCCTTGCATGCTTTGTTTGGCTTTGTTTTAAGCCATATTTGGAGGCATCCGAGCCAACCTTGGTTTGGCCTTCCTACCACTGAAATCCAGTAGATTTTCAGTGGTAGAGGTGTGGTTTTGAGGTTCTAAATCAGAGGGGGTAGTCCCCTCTCTTTGTATTCCTCTTTGCTTGCATTTTTGGCCTTTCAAAGGACCATCCCTCTATGCATTTTTGATGATGGTCCAGGCCTCTTTTTTGTGACTTCTAGGACCTGCTTTGGCCCTGTCCAAGGCTGGTTTGGTCATGCCTTGCTTGCATCTAGCATGTGTAATGTAACTCCATTCATAGCTCATCAAAGTAGCATGTGTGCATAGTCTTTGTTGAGTCCATTTCAGTCCATTTTTGGTGATGTTTTATCATGCCATGAATCTGTTTTGGGTTGGTTTTGTTACTCCATGCTTGCATGATGCACTTGTAGTGTAAATCCCCTAAACTAGCTTCATATGCTCCATGCGTTGCCATGTTATTTTAGCTTGTTTGGTTTACATTTCAGCATGTATTTGGTCATCATTTGGCATGATATGACCCTATCCATAATTGCTTTGATCATCCTTTGCATGCTCCATATAGGTGTAGAACAAATCTTGTTTCCTAGCTCTTTGTGCATGATGTTTTGACTCATCATACTAGCATATTTTGGCTTTGCTTAAACATGATTTTATGCTTATTTTGAAGTGTTCTAGGACTGTTTTGGGCTGCCATGGCCATATCACTCATGCTTTGTATAGCTATAGTGTAAATGCTTAGGCTAGTCTTGGGTTTTGAGACCCCTACCATGCCATACATGTGATGTTTGCATGCCTTGTCCTCATTCCACATGCTATTTCAGTCCATGAAATGTTGTCATTCACTTGCATTTGACATGCCTTGAATGCTTTATATAGCTTGTGCTTTATGCCTCAAGAATGAGCTTTTGGGCATGCCACTTAGCCTAAGCCTTTGGCTCATCATTTCAGTGCATTTTGGGTCCTATTATACCATGATGTAACTCTGTTTTTGGTTGCCCAAGTCATGCCATGTTTGATTTCAATAGGTGTAGTGCATTGCCTCATTAATGCCTCGCATGCTCCTTGTGTTTAGCTTTGTGTTCTAGCCCATGTTGGCTAGCTTTGAGCATGGTTTTGGTCTTGCTTAGACCTGCCCTAGGACTATTTTAGGTCCCCTTTGCCCTTTGGGGCTTGCCTTGTGTGGCCATGGCTTAAGTCCCTTTGCTTACTTTGAGCTTTCAACGTCCTAACAAGCTTTGCTTGCATTGTTGAGTTGATTTGGCATCAATTTACATGTATTTCAGAGCTTACCTCATTGCCATGTATCCATGTTTGTTGCTCCTTAAGTGTGCTTAAGAGTTGACCCCTTTGTGCCTTAATACTTTAGACATTTGGCATGCATGCTTATCTTGACATTTCATGCTTTTCGTGCCATCAATTCATTGCCTTTGGCTACTGATTTGGACCTAGTTGAGAGCTGTCCATCTCTAGTGTAAGCCCATTTTACAATGTTGTCGCATGCTTGTTACATGTAGTATGTTGTTGCATACTTGCTTAGCTTTATATGCCTTGCGTGTTCATATGTTCATATTGCATTTTTTCATAGGTTGTCACCTCACATCATGCTTATGTGCATGTTGCATGTCATTAGCCTTGTTAGGTTGTTCGCATTGCATATTTGCCATGCTTATGTGTTGCATTTCTTGGATTAAGTGTTAATCCGAGCACGAGGAACGAGGGGCGTTTCATACTTCAAGTGATGGAACGTGTCTCAATTCTCGGTCGCTGAAGCTCTTGATGATTTCCAAACAAGCGGATATGCAATGCTTTGTTCCAAACTAGGCGATCTAGTCTATACTTGTTTTGCTATGCGCATCACATAGTAATTCTAGCTAATTAATCGGAATAAGAATGCATGTGTTTTCAAAAACGAGATATCACGGTTAGTAGAGGCCGATCTTCGGATCGGGGGAGAGTTGGTGCTCATAGATGACCTTCCCCAATCGTACCCAAGTTCCCGAGCCGAGGCAACTTTGGTGATGACGAACACGTGGCCTTTGGCACCGAGTCAGGGTTTCCTAAATTTCCCCATTATAAAATATTTAGGTGGCGACTCTGTATCTGGCAAAGCAGTCCATGTTTGGCACTTCTTTCAAAAAATCTGTTTTTCTCAAAACGATTTGCTGGATTTGGACTCTTTGGTTCAAGATTAAGAACCGTGACAAATCGAGTCCGAACTATAACACCATTGAGGTCCCTCGCGGGCATGTTACAGTTTCTGGCGACTCTGCTGGGGATTTAGAGAACTTAACTCGAACTCATGATATCTTGTTTTGACTACACTTATGTGTTTTCTTTGCATTGCATGTGCATTGGTGCGCCTAGGACACCGTGTTTGCCGTATGCTATTCCTGAACGGTTTGCTGGAGGCTCGCTTCGAGAAGCATGCCATAAGGTTGACCGGTTGCGGGCTCTGCCACGACAGGAACACAAACCCCGATTTTCGCCGGGGCACCCTTTTGACCATTCGACCTAGTGCATATTCGGAATCCATAGTGACCACTCCACACTAGGACAGGTTGCTTACCCAATCATAGGTTGTTTGAAACCGCTGCGTGCATAGTGAAACCCTAGCCCCTGACAAAATAGGACAGGGAAATCCTACCCCAACTTAGGGGTGTGTTGACTCTCTTTTACTTGCTATAGAGTGTATCTCTACAGGGAACGCGCATATCAGTTTGCAAGTGTGAGTATCAGGCCTGAGGGCACCAGTGTCAGTATTTGTGAGAATCAGTTATATCTGTGGATATCCGATTCAGTGTTTTGAGGCAGTGATTCTGGGGAACAGTGATCAGTAGTAGAGTACAGTTGTTCGGCTACACCTGTGTTTGATCCGTTTGGGCTGAAATGTTGCTTGTTTTCCCTTTCAGGGTTCAGAGAGTTGATACAGAATAGTCAGTGTTCCCTCTTGCTGAAGCAAGACAGATCTCTAATCTGTCAGTCACCGCTCAGAACAGTGGACCTATGATGACGCAGAATTCGGAAGAGATTGTGGTTATGACAGCCGCATTAGATCAAGGAATCACTCTGCAAAGTGAAACCGACGTTGATGTACTGCATCCACCTGGGTTACTGCTTGGCGCTGATCAGATCCCGGTTGTACCAGGCTCGTGAGCCCACCACATTCGAGTTGATGGGGATGATAGGTGACCTCCAGAGGTCCGTGGCAGATCTCGCTTACGGAATGTCAACTTTGCCACCAGCCGCACCATATGCTGAAAGTTTTGTACCACAGGAACCCCCGCTATTGGGACGGATTGTGCTCGAGCTTAGCCAACCGGAGATGGCCTCCAACAATGACGTATCATCACCAACCCAAACCCTTGATCAGGCTGAGACCAGAGGTAAGAACAAGATGAAGGCAGACACCGATCCCATTGAACGACTGCTGTGGGCAGTCGAGGCTTTGAAAGCCGGAGGGATGAACAAACAGCAAGTATTCACAATCGTGGCCAAAACTGTAGATGATGCTTTCCCCGTTCCAGCCGAGGGTAGTTCAAGCCAGGCAGAAAACCGGGATAGGCCCCGTCATGCGAGAACAGTTCATCCCACTCCCAACCCTGCACCCGGGAAAGACCAGAAATCCAAGACCGCACCTGCCGACCCTTTTGCTAGTACGTCTAGCGAGAATCCACAGGCTTCAAAGTATCTGCCTCGAGGGTGCAGAGTCTTTCATCCCCTCTACATGCCTTTGTCTAGGGCAATTCTAATTTTGGCTAAAAATGGGCATCTTACACCCCTTGAGCCACGGCCTCTCCCGAATCCCCTTCCAGCTAAACACGATGCTACTTTGTACTGCACGTACCACCAGCAAACCGATCACAGCACCGACAGTTGTTTCCGCCTTCGTCATGAAGTGAAAGATTTGATTGACGATAAGGTCATTCTCCCGCCTACCTCGGCCAAGTCGGTCACTATAGAGTTCTTGGATTTTGAGGATACTGCATGTATGTGATCGGGGAGTGAACCACCTGTGGGCGACCCTCGGCGTATTTTGAATGTGGCGTCTGGCACGCATTTTTGAGCATTCGTGAATGCTAGTTTTGTAAATTCTGGCTTGGGTGTCGAGTCAGTCTTTTGTTTTGTTTTGAGTCTGCCGCATTGTCTTGAGTCAGTCCCTTTTGCTTAAGAGTCTGTCTTATTGTAGCGAGTCAGTCCCCTTGTATAGAATATCAGGTGATTCCAGGGTTGTTGCCTCGAACACCGTTTTGCTTTATATTTACTCCTTTTGCTTTCTTTTTGAGTCTGTCTCTGTTGTGAAGCCAGTTGTAACCAGGAAATCTGAATGAAACAGCTGCGGCTATCATGTTTCCGTGCTTATTGCTATTTTGGGTTGGTTGTGCCAGAGGATTGAAATGAAACGGCAGCGCATTCCACCTGCTCTTTTGTGCTCTGAGATTATTGCATTGACCTAAGTTTGTCAAAACTTTTTCTAACACTGCGGTGAAAACGAAGAGGAAGGAATTCCTCGGGTTTTGCAAAAATTTGATCAATTGAGAGAAAGAGATGCGTGCTAAGCCCTTAATGAATGAAATCATGCTTGTTAACGTGAGTACTGAGAAGGACCCTGGCTTGATCCAGATTGGTTCTACACTATCTTCAGCGCGAGCGATTGTCGCTTTCTAAAACTTTCAAAAACAAAATGTTTTGCGCAGTCCTGCGAAGACCTGTGTGGAATCGCACTTGAGATTGTGCAGCTTAGGATCGCTCTCAGTCGCGAGACTCGACCCCTCACTTTCAAACCACGAACTTGAATTTAGAGTGTTCAACGATCAACCACCATGTAAGGCCTGTATGGCCAGATTTGAAGGAGCCCTCGAACAAGAGGCACCAAAGTCAGATCAAGAAGATCAGATGTCATCAGAAGAAGCTTGTGAAGCTAGGACAGAAGCCCCCTGAACTAGGGGCAAAAATGTCAGATGTGCTCGAAGAGCCGGAGATGGATCCTTCTGCAAATCAATACAACAGTCATTTTCCTGGACTCAGATGACTTCAGGATCTCAAAACCATTTGGCATGGACTTGTTACACTTTTACCCTTTGAGAGGCTCGCTGGGCCGAAAACCCGGAAGGGCGACCCAGGCAAAAGTTAAAGCAAGAGAAAATACAAAAAAGACCACAAAAAAAAAACAAAAAATGCAAAAGAAAGGAAAAAGAGAAAAATAAAATGAAAGAGAAAAAAAAAAGATGAAAAGAATTGAAAAAAAGAAAAAAAGAAGGAGAAAAACAAAGCTCGCAAGGTCGAAAACCCGCAACAAGCATCTTGGCAAAAGTTAGAGCCTAAAAAGTGAAGGTTAAATACCTGAGCGAACCTAAGCCGGAACTACGTAAGGCTTGATTCCCATGTTTGGGATACGTAGGCAACTTCATCCTGAAGTCCAGCCCCAACGCTTTCATAACGCCTCAGTCCATGTAATGGTTTTGATTATCCTTGCCCTCCCTGAATCCGATAGTTCGGTTGTGACAACCGGATACGTAGGCAACTTCATCCTGAAGTCCAGCCCCCAACACCTTCGAAGTGACTGTGTCCATATATTGATCCAGACCATCTCCGTCTGCTCTGCATCCGAGAGTTCGTTTGCAATCATCACTGACGAAGACTGTCTACCAAATGCTGCGGCGTCATCCAAACAAAGGGGCAACTTTCCGTTGCCATGAGATGCCACGAGTCACCTTTTAAACTAGGGGCAACTTTCCGTTGCCATCCACCCCTTTCAAGCCAGGGGCAATTTCCCATTGCCTCCGATCCGAGGTTGCGCATCTCGAGGGTAAGTTCCATGCTCGTTTAGCACCGGCCGTTTGCAAAAATAGTTTTTGAAAATTCTTACTAAGGTTGACTATTTTCTCGAAAACTATTTCATTTTCCGAAACCGGACCATTTCTCTTAGACCCAAAAAAGGAAAATTTTCAGTGCTTATAGCCTGGCTTGCGTGATTTTCGAATCAAAAAGTGAACAAGTATGTTAATCCGACTCTCATTTTGGTCAAAACTGTTTTAGGAAGAAAACAAAAAGTGGTCAAAATGATGAACTAGGGGCACATTTGAGTCAGGTGTTCTGTCTTTTCCCCATTGTCAACATACTTGCCAGAAAGGGCACTCTATTTGCCAGGAAAAGGTCACAACGGGAGCTAACAAAAAAGGGCTGAAAGCTCCCTCATCCTCCAAGCAACGAGGTATCAAGCCAAGTGCGAAGCACGAACTGGAATGGATCAAGATATTCCACTCCCTCATCCAGACAGATCTGATCACGTCCAAACTCACCAGCAGGGCATCATCAACCGATGTTAGCTGAAGATTTGCTACACACCCAGTTAAGCGCCCCTTCAGGAGAAACTCACTGTTGTGAGCAGAAGAAAGAGAATCTAGCAGAATGCTAGGGGCATAAGCCCGCAACTTCCTGTTTATCCATCAACCACCCAGGGGAGGGATAAAAAAATGAG
This sequence comes from Camellia lanceoleosa, assembly GCA_025200525.1. Taxonomy (NCBI): domain Eukaryota; kingdom Viridiplantae; phylum Streptophyta; class Magnoliopsida; order Ericales; family Theaceae; genus Camellia; species Camellia lanceoleosa. The sequence continues at coordinate 146,563,143 of CM045766.1, read as the reverse complement.
AGATTGAAGAATAGAGAAACGTACGATGAGAGAAAAAGTGAGAAAAGGGCTTTTTTAGAAAAATAGAGATTGAGTGCCAGAGTGATGTGAGAATCACAAATGAGAAAGGGTGGGAAACAATACCCGAAGAAACTGGCTCCTCGCGAACTGAGAGATCTCTCGTCTTGGTAACACGTCTGTGTGCCGTGTCTTTTGTTTTGTTGGTCTCGATTCTTGCTTTGAGTCATTTCAAGTGTTACTCGATGTGTTTAGGTTGTTTACCTTTGTTTTTCCTTTGTCGAGTTGTTTTGGTTGTGGTCGGTCATCGGCTCAATACTCGGTCGAGAACTCATTTCTCAATTTCAAAAATAAAATCGTTTTGTGCTCAAAGTGCCGTGCCATTCTCTACACTTGTGCAAAACAGAATTTGTTCTTCCATAAAACCGCAGGGTTCAACCCAGGTCATGTGAGAATAGTGAAGCCAGGACCTATCTAAAGTTATGTGGGTTCCAGCTTGCGAAGCAAAGGGAAATTTGGAGCATTTGAGTGTGTTTCAACTTCTGCGAGTGCAGTCGTTACATCCCGTATGCTCAGAATGAGTCGTGTGTTCAGAACGAGAAGTATGCTGTTATGGGTTGTGTTCAGAGTAAACAGAGTACTGCGTTATGGGCTGTTTCTACAGAATGAATTGTGTGTCCAGAGGAACGGAGTATTGTGTTACGAGCTATGTGTTCGAAGGAAATAGAATGCAGTTTCAACTATTTCCATGCCAGAATGGTAATCAGAAGTGCTCTCCCGGAGCACCAATCCCTGCCAGAGGCACCTTGATTGTATTTACAATGAGTTTCTAGGAGATCAATTGCGATGACGAAAACTAGAGTTCGAACGGCTGGTGCCTAGAACGCAAAGGTTCGGAATTTTCGAGATCAAAGTCTGGTTTGAATACCCAGGGGTGTATCCTCGGCTTGAAATCTGTATGGAAGCTCCATAGGTTGAGGCAGCATGTATGCACTTCAATTGAGGATATAGATCCAACCTAGTCTGTCACCCCGTTGAAGAATAGGGAAAGTTGTGAGCACGATCAGGAAGAAAAGCGGCATCCGTGGTGTCCTCAGCAGATGTTGCACCTTATCAGTACTTCAGGGCCTTTATACTGTGAGTTGAAGGTAAATGTTTGAAGAGCACAAGGGGAGAACCCCGTTTGAGTAGAGCGGTTCACCGCCTCTCACCTCGTAAGGTGCTTTCTAAAGCACCGCTTTATTTATTACATTCCTTACAGATCATGCATTGCATTCTACCCATCAAGGTATGTCCTTGTTCATACATGGTATTGTACGTACCGTTCATTCAGGCAGGTTCCGGTCCAGCTTAACTGGTCCCTTTCCTCTCTCGCGTGTGCTACGTTAAGAGAGTTTGCCTTTCTTCTCTCGCGTGTACTACGCTGAGAGGCTCCTTCACCATTCAGAGACACGGGGATACGTCCTTATGTCTCTTCATCTTTTTTGAAACACCGGGACACGTCCCTATGTTTCTTCCTCTCTGGTTAAAAGCATTTGGAATACGTTCCGATGCTCACACCATTCAGAGACACGAGGATACGTCCTTATGTCTCTTCATCTTTTTGAAACACCGGGACACGTCCCTATGTTTCTCCATCTCTGGTTAAAAGCATTTGGAATACGTTCCGATGCTCACACCATTCAGAGACACGGGGATACGTCCTTATGTCTCTTCATCTTTTTGAAACACCGGGACACGTCCCTATGTTTCTCCCTCTCTGGTGAAAAGCATTTGGAATACGTTCCGATGCTCACACCATTTAGAGACACGAGGATACGTCCTTATGTCTCTTCATCTTTTTGAAACACCGGGACACGTCCCTATGTTTCTCCCTCTCTGGTTAAAAGCATTTGGAATACGTTCCGATGCTCACACCATTCAGAGACACGGGGATACGTCCTTATGTCTCTTCATCTTTTTGAAACACCGGGACACGTCCTTATGTTTCCCCCTCTCTGGTTAAAAGCATTTGGAATACGCTCCAATGCTCACACCATTCAGAGACACGGGGATACGTCCTTATGTCTCTTCATCTTTTTTGAAACACCGGGACACGTCCCTATATTTCTTCCTCTCTAGTTAAAAGCATTTGGATTACGTTCCGATGCTCGCACCATTCAGAGACACGGGGATATGTCTCCATGCCTCTTCTCCTTTTGTAAACGCAGGGTTGTCTCCCTTCGTTTCTCCCCATTTGGCCTTGAGCATTCGGAACATGTTCCAATGCTTCCATCTTTCTGAAACACGGGGATATGTCCCTATGTTTCTCGGTTTGTTGGACCTCCTCTCACGATTTCAGCGTGATTTGAGTGTCCCGTTCCTTACGCAATTTCAACGTGTTTGGAATTTATCCCAGGTTGCATTGTAGACGCGCTGGGCGGTTTGTTGGACCTCCTCTCACGATTTCAGTGTGATTTGAGTGTCCCGTTCCTTACGCGATTTCAGCGTGTTTGGAATTTAGCCCAGGTTGCGTTGTAGACGCGTTGGGCGGTTTGTTGGACCTCCTCTCACGATTTCAGCGTGATTTGAGTGTCCCGTTCCTTACGCGATTTCAGCATGTTTGGAATTTATCCCAGGTTGCGTTGTAGACGCGCTGGGCGGTTTGTTGGACCTCCTCTCACGATTTTAGCGTGGTTTGAGTGTCCCGTTCCTTACGCGATTTTCAGCGTGTTTGGAATTTACCTTAGGTTGTGCTGTATGCGCGCCTGATTGTTTGTTTTTCCTCCTCTCATGATTTCAGCTTGGTTGGAGTATTTTCCCCTTTGCATACCTGATTGCATTTTGCATGCATTCATTGTTCGCGCTATCTTGCGCATCGCGCTATCTTGCGCTCCTTACCTGATTACATTTTTCATGCATTCATTGTTCGCGCTATTTTGCGCATCGCGCTATCTTGCGCACCTTACCTAATTGCATTTTGCATGCATTCATTGTTCGCGCTATTTTGCGCATCGCACTGTTTTGTGCACCCCATTGCATTTGGCATGCATTCCATCGCGCTATTTTGTGCATCACACTGTCTTGTGCATTCGCGTTGTCTAACGCATCGCGCTATTTTGTGCACCTGTTTCGCACTGTCTTGTGCACTCGCGTTGTCTAACGCATCGCGCTATTTTGCGCATCTCATTGCATTTTGCATGCATTCAATCGCGCTGTTTAGCGCATCGCACTGCTTTGTGCATTACCTTGCACACTTCGCATGCGTTGCCACGCACTTTTTGAATGCACTGTTATGCATATTCCTAACGATATTGTACCTGTTAAGTTCATTTCTTTTTCAGGCACGATATTGTATGTACGGTTCATTTAAAGCCAGTGCAACCAGACGAGCCGCACAGGTATTGCATGCACTCCGCGTGAAACGTGGTAAGAACTGCATAATTTTCTTACATCCTTCCTGTCGGAATATGTAGGACTGTTGTTCACCTACTTAAAACTGTCGCATGTTTGCTTCGTTACAGCATTCTTTGCATGATCATAAGTTATGCCCGGCCTTGTGCATTGTCTTGCATTTTGCCCCAGCCTTCGGGCGTATCTCTGCATGTTTGTATTGATTGATTGTCTGAGTCTTCGGCCTTGTCAAAAATGGGTCGTCTCTGGGCTTTGACATTCACTCCCGTCACTTTGTGACTTCCGAGTTCTGTCAAAGAGGGGCAACTTTAGACACCCCATTTTTGACCGTCCTCAAGACTTGGTTGTGCTTGTAGGTACACCTAACAACTGGTTCGATTGCTCGTCGAGCACTCAACTATCGCGGCGGAACGTCACCAGTTCGAGCTTCTCGGACCCTATATCCTTTCTGCCTCATTTTTGGACCTTGACTAGGTCCTGTCAGAGTGGACCCTGTGGTGCACTGCCGGCCATGGCATGGCACTGCCGGCCTTGGCCTTGACCCTGCCAGCCCTTGGTGATGCCCTGCCGGCCAATGGTGTGGCACTGCCGGCCATTGCTAATGGCCGGCACCCCCCCTCTCTCAGTTGGTTTTCCTCCAGATCTTTTGAGCCAGCTGGATTTTTGTTATCTCCCCTCCATACCTGTGTATGGAGGGATGGAACTCTTGCAAGGCTTCTTGAAGAAGCTTTGCATTGCCTCCTTCTATATAAGCAAGAGGCCATCCTCTTTGACAAGGGGGTCAGAGCTTTTGAAGGGAAAAAACTCCCTTTCTCTCTATATTGCTTGAGTTTTGTGCTTTGAAGTTGGATTTCCTTGCACTTTTACATTACAACACCTAGATACATACCACCACCATTGGATCAAGCTTCTTGGAAGGGATTCTTGAGCTCTGAAAACCAGTTTCCACCCCCTGAAATTGTTGATTTCGAAGAGGGTCTTCAAGGGTGAGCATTTCCCCCATTTTTGCATTTTCTTGCACCTTGCTTTAGCCCTCTTTGCATATTGTTTTAGGCTTTGCATATAACTGAAAAAAGTCTTGTTTTTTAGTGCTTTTTAAGTTTGGTTAAGGTCATTTTGCTGTTTGGGGTGTGTAGCCCCCTTGCATGCTTTGTTTGGCTTTGTTTTAAGCCATATTTGGAGGCATCCGAGCCAACCTTGGTTTGGCCTTCCTACCACTGAAATCCAGTAGATTTTCAGTGGTAGAGGTGTGGTTTTGAGGTTCTAAATCAGAGGGGGTAGTCCCCTCTCTTTGTATTCCTCTTTGCTTGCATTTTTGGCCTTTCAAAGGACCATCCCTCTATGCATTTTTGATGGTGGTCCAGGCCTTCTTTTTGTGGCTTCTAGGACCTGCTTTGGCCTGTCCAAGGCTGGTTTCGTCATGCCTTGCTTGCATCTAGCATGTGTAATGTAACTCCATTCATAGCTCATCAAAGTAGCATGTGTGCATAGTCTTTGTTGAGTCCATTTCAGTCCATTTTTGGTGATGTTTTATCATGCCATGAATCTGTTTTGGGTTGGTTTTGTTACTCCATGCTTGCATGATGCACTTGTAGTGTAAATCCCCTAAACTAGCTTCATATGCTCCATGCGTTGCCATGTTATTTTAGCTTGTTTGGTTTACATTTCAGCATGTATTTGGTCATCATTTGGCATGATATGACCCTATCCATAATTGCTTTGATCATCCTTTGCATGCTCCATATAGGTGTAGAACAAATCTTGTTTCCTAGCTCTTTGTGCATGATGTTTTGACTCATCATACTAGCATATTTTGGCTTTGCTTAAACATGATTTTATGCTTATTTTGAAGTGTTCTAGGAATTTTTTGGGCTGCCATGGCCATATCACTCATGCTTTGTATAGCTATAGTGTAAATGCTTAGGCTAGTCTTGGGTTTTGAGACCCCTACCATGCCATACATGTGATGTTTGCATGCCTTGTCCTCATTCCACATGCTATTTCAGTCCATGAAATGTTGTCATTCACTTGCATTTGACATGCCTTGAATGCTTTATATAGCTTGTGCTTTATGCCTCAAGAATGAGCTTTTGGGCATGCCACTTAGCCTAAGCCTTTGGCTCATCATTTCAGTGCATTTTGGGTCCTATTATACCATGATGTAACTCTGTTTTTGGTTGCCCAAGTCATGCCATGTTTGATTTCAATAGGTGTAGTGCATTGCCTCATTAATGCCTCGCATGCTCCTTGTGTTTAGCTTTGTGTTCTAGCCCATGTTGGCTAGCTTTGAGCATGGTTTTGGTCTTGCTTAGACCTGCCCTAGGACTATTTTAGGTCCCCTTTGCCCTTTGGGGCTTGCCTTGTGTGGCCATGGCTTAAGTCCCTTTGCTTACTTTGAGCTTTCAACGTCCTAACAAGCTTTGCTTGCATTGTTGAGTTGATTTGGCATCAATTTACATGTATTTCAGAGCTTACCTCATTGCCATGTATCCATGTTTGTTGCTCCTTAAGTGTGCTTAAGAGTTGACCCCTTTGTGCCTTAATACTTTAGACATTTGGCATGCATGCTTATCTTGACATTTCATGCTTTTCGTGCCATCAATTCATTGCCTTTGGCTACTGATTTGGACCTAGTTGAGAGCTGTCCATCTCTGGTGTAAGCCCATTTTACCATGTTGTCGCATGCTTGTTACATGTAGTATATTGTTGCATACTTGCTTAGCTTTACATGCCTTGCGTGTTCATATGTTCATATTGCATTTTGTCATAGGTTGTCACCTCACATCATGCTTATGTGCTTGTTGCATGTCATTAGCCTTGTTAGGTTGTTCGCATTGCATGTTTGCCATGCTTATGTGTTGCATTTCTTGGATTAAGTGTTAATCCGAGCACGAGGAACGAGGGGCATTTCATACTTCAAGTGATGGAACGTGTCTCAATTCTCGATCGCCGAAGCTCTTGATGATTCATGATAAAGTTCTAGGCTTTACTTGCTTTATTTGTGCATTCATTTTCATATTGATTTGCGCAAGTTGGATCTTTGGCCATCATGCATCGGGACGCGTGATTGATGGTCGTGGATCCGATTTGGCCTCTCCCTTGAGGTTTTGAGGTGATTTGGAGTGCCATGGTGCGTACATGCCCTTGGGAGACCCTTCATTTTCTCTATTTTGTGCTTCTTTGCAGTTTGGTGTCCCAAAGACACGATGGCTTCAAGCTTGCCATTGATGGCCGGCAGTGTGTCACCCTTGGCCGGCAATGAGCCATCTTTGGCCGGCAGTACTCCTCTCATGGCCGGCAGGCCACTGGTAGCTTCCCTCTGCAGTGTTTTGGTAAGTTGTAGTAACAAGCACTGGAAGACACCCTGCAAACAGAGCCTCTAAAGAGCAACCGGAAGGCCTTCCAAAGCGAGGAACCGAAGCGAACATGCATCCCTTCTTCAAACAGAGCTGGAATATCATCATTTACCGCTTTCCCTATTTGCTTGTTGTCATTCATTAATTAGTTAATTGATTTGTTAATTAATTAAGTTGTGTAATAATTAGTTGTAGCTAGTTATTTATTTGGTTTTGTAATATTTAATTAGCTCGTGAGTTAGTTAATTAGGTGGCTTGTATTATTTATTCGGACCCTCCGAGTGAGGGCCAATGTTGTAATAAGTGTGCATGGGTGTGTGTTTGTCTTCCAACGTCACGTCTTTCTTCCCTTTTACTTAACCGCTTACAATGGTTAGATTTAAGGCATATCTCAATTAGCATTCTTATGCTTCACATGTTTGCATTCATTCATTTGTATTCCATGCACCGAGCTCGGCGCATCATGCTAACTGCATTGTATTTCAAATTCAATTTGAATACGTGTATCAATTGTCACATTCCACATGCCATCCTAGAATTAGCCGAACCTATTCTAGATCGCGTTTTGTGTGTGATGCATTAGCCACTTAACATGGACTAGGGTCATGCATGTTTTGCTAACTAGCTTCGTTGTTTTGGCATGGAGTACGATATAAGTATTTATGCTTTAGCATCTCACATGAGTGTGAATGTTAACATGACAGCATGCTTACCATGTGGCTAAATGCTTAGTTGATATAACTGCCTGAATGCCTGTGGGTGAAGGTTGGATTATTTGAGTTGGAACAACTCGTTGAAATCCGTGTTTTAGCCTACTTGCGAGTAGCAAATCTTAAAACATTTCCAAACAAACGGATATGCAATGCTTTGTTCCAAATTAGGCGATCTAGTCTATACTTGTTTTGCTGTGCGCATCACATAGTAATTCTAGCTAATTAATCGGAATAAGAATGCATGTGTTTTCAAAAACGAGATATCACGGTTAGTAGAGGCCGATCTTCGGATCGGGGGAGAGTTGGTGCTCATAGATGACCTTCCCCAATCGTATCCAAGTTCCCGAGCCGAGGCAATTTTGGTGATGACGGACACGTGGCCTTTGGCACCGAGTCAGGGTTTCCTAAATTTCCCCATCATAAAATATTTAGGTGGCGACTCTGTATCTGGCAAACCAGTCCATGTTTGGCACTTCTTTCAAAAAATCTATTTTTCTCAAAACGATTTGCCGGATTTGGACTCTTTGGTTCAAGATTAAGAACCGTGACAAATCAAGTCCGAACTGTAACACCATTGAGGTCCCTCGCGGGCATGTTACACATACCATTACCCCCTAAGGGATTAAACCATTAAGTATGACACCTCAATCTCATGCTTTAAACAAACAAATTGTTTGAACCACTTTCAAAGCAAAACAAAAAGCCAAGAAAGAGAGAGGTTGCAGAGATGATTAAGTGCTGAAAATGGATGAGAAAAGCATAAATAAATGCTATCAACTCAAATAAGCTGGTGTCTAAGGCCTAGAACACCAAACTCATGAGGATAATTACACTACAAGCATGCAAAATAAAGCTCAAATGCAACTAACAGCCCAAAACAGTGCCAAAAGAGTCTAAAATAAGTCCTAAAATATGCTAGAATTGAGCTAAAAAAATCTAGATTAATATGCTAACACATTGCACAAACTAGGCTAGTAAGCAAGACACAAGGAGGGGAGGCTAACCCCTCCAAATCTGGATTTCGAAATATGATTTTGGCCACTGAAAAAGCTTTGAAAATCAATGTTTAAAAGCTTGGAAAAAGATAGTAAAATGGTGGAAAACACAAGGGCTAAGGCCTCCAAAACAAGGTACAAAGAAGGGTGAACCACCCCTCAACCTTTAATGGCCTTAGGACCCAAGTTTCAACCCAAAAATATAGAAGTTTTACAGCCCAAAATCAGTTGGAAAACAGCAAACAAAATAGTAGAAAAAGCAAGTAAATGGGCAAAGCTTTATGCCTCTTGAAGAGAAAAAGCAATTCAAGTAACAAAACCAAGCAAACAGCACCATCTAGAGCTCAAACCAAGCTCAAAGACACCTTAGCTCAAAGATGAGAAGATTTGGTTAAGGGTGTATAGGCAAAGGTTAAAGAATTATAGGCAAAAATGTAGACATTTGCTAGAGAGAGAGGAAAAATTTTTATCTCAAAATTTTTTAACCTTAAAACATGAGAGAGGGGGCTCCTATATATAGAAAACTTGAATTCCCTACAAGGATATCCAGCCCTACACATGTGTGCAGATGCATGCATCTGTGCAAACAGCTGGCATAGCTGGCACAAGTAACATAAAATATCCGCAAAAGAAACTGATGGCCGGTCGGCCATCACTGGTGGCTGGCAAGCCACATCAGTGGCCAGCAGCCCAAAAGTGATGGCCGTTAGCCTCAAAAGGTGGCTGGCAGGGCACTAGAAGCTGTAGGCTTGAAGGACCAAGGCTTGGTCCAAAAATGAGGCAACAAGGTTGTAGGGCTTAAAAGGCTCAAAGTTGTGGCATTCTGCTGAAGACTTCGAGCACTTGGTGAGCAAATAAACTCATCATTGGGTGTGCATGCAATGGTGTCCAAGTCATAAAGGCAGTCAAAATGGGGTGTCTACAGTTATCAAATGGATTCATTAATGCCATGTTAAATAGCCAAGCCTATTTAAATTGCATCTTACATATGTTGCATTAGTTATGTTGCATAGTTAGGAATCATGCATTTTTCTAACTTGTTTCTCTTTTTTGGCTTAGAGTACTAGGTGAGTTTTTACTCGCTTTAGCATATTGTATGTTAGTGTTGCCATGTTTAGCATGCTTGCCGTGAGGCTAATTGCTTAAGTAATATAAACTACTTGAATGCCTATGGATGAAGGCTTGTTGCTTGAATTGGAATAATTTGAGCTATGTTCATATGTGATCACTTTTTCAAGTGATACATATTTAAAACAATTTTGCAAACAAACATGACTCGAAATGTTCCAATTCTTGCAAAGTTAGTCTATGCTTGTGTTTGTCCGCATCACATAGCAATGCTAGCCTAATAAATCGAAACAAGAGCATATAATGTAAATAAGATTCATATCATGATTAGTAGAGGCCGATCTTTGATCGAGCGAGCGGGGGTACTTAATTCATGACCTTCCCCTCTTGTACCCAAGTTCTGGAGTTGAGACAATCTTGGTGATGACGGACACATGGCCTTTGGTACAAGTCATGGGTTTTCTAGATTTCCCAAAATATTTAGGTGGCGACTTTGTATCTGGAAAAACAACCATTTTTGTTAATTTTTTATTCAAAATCGATTTTCCAAAAGATTTGTTGGATTAGGACTTTTTGGTGTTTATCTATTTCACATTGCACTTGTGAGATTAGATTCAGAACCGTAGGAGTTCGATACTGTAGGGCTTATTTCGACTTCCGAAAGGGGGTGCAAAATAGTCGAGCTACAGGTACATTTGCAGTTGTGAACCGTTAATGTATTTTGGCTAGATTTGAGCCATTTGAAGTCAGATTTTAACGATCGAATAGCGGTTTCCAACTATTTGGAGTATTCTGAAGAGATTTGTACGATCAGATTTTTGAATCAGAATTTTTGTAAAAAGTAAGAAGACAATAGAAGAATCTATTTTAAATTCGGGATCGATGATCAAATTAAACGCTTCCAATTATGGAATCTGGAAGCCGCGGATGTAAGACGTCCTATACTGTAGAGACTTGTTTGACCCTATTGCTCTAAAATGGATTAAACTGGAAGCAGAGAAGGATGAAGATTAGATAAAGATGAACCAGAAGACTGTCAATCAGATCAGACAATAGATAGACCACAGTGTGTTCCACCATGTCGCTTAGGAGACAGATGTATTTGTCCTCTGGACAATGTTAGAAGGAAAGTACCAGTGAAAGACCGCCTAAAACAAACCTTAGTGATGAGAAAGCTTGTAACTCTGAAGTTGAGAAATGGTGTGTCTGTCGCCGAGCACACCAGTGAATTCAAAAATCTGGTGAATCAGCTTGCAATCATCAAGATGCCCTTGGATGATGAAATGCAAGCTGTACTACTACTCAGTTCTTTACCGGATAGTTGGGAGACATTGGTGGTCTCTCTCAGCAACTCTGCACCAGAGGGGAAGCTGACCATGAGTATGGTAACAGACGCCATGTACAATGAAGAGACAAGGAGGAAAGACATAAGAGGTAATCAGTCCCATGCTTTTGTCACAGAAGATAGAGGCAAAGATAGAGACAGAGGAAGAAGCAAGAGTAGAGGCAGATAGAACAACATGAGTAAATCCAGAGATAGCAAAAGTCAAGGTAACTCTAGCTTCATTTGCTTTCATTGTGGCTAGGAGGGTCACATAAAGAGAAACTGCCCAAATCGGAAAGATAAAGGCCAAAGCAGTAAGTCAAAGGGAGATGAGAACACGACAGCCACAACAACTGATGAAATACTTCTTGCAGTTGGTGAAGAGGAGGATTGCCTTCACATGGCTGACCACAGTTGTACAGAATGGGTGGTTGACATAGCTGTATCCTACCACGCCACCTCCCACAGAGAACTCTTTAACTCGTACAACGTTGGAGATTTTTGCACTGTTCGAATAGAGAATTCTAGCTATTCGAAGATTGTGGGTATTGGAGACATTAGTATTCAGACTAATGTCGGACACAAGTTGGTTCTTAAAGATGTAAGGCATGTTCCAGATTTACACCTCAATCTTATCTCTAGAAGCGCCCTAGACCGACAGGGCTATACAAGTACATTCGAAAATGGCCGTTGAAAGTTGACAGGAGGAGCTTTGACAGTTGCCAGAGGAGAGATATCTTCAACACTGTACAAGACTCAAACGAAGATCTGTTTGAAAAGTCTTAATGCAGCAGAAGACAAGGAGTCACCGGACTTATGGCATGGAAGACTGGCGCATATGAGTGAGAAGGGACTGCATTTGTTGGCAAAGCAATCCAGGATACCCCTATCGAAATGGAGGGCCCTGAAGCCGTGTGATCATTGCCTTTATGGCAAGCAGCATCAAGTATCATTCAGTTCAAGGAGCAAGAGGATTACAGAAGTGCTCAGTATGGTATACTCGGATGTTTGTGGCCCAATCGAAGTGGAGTCACTTGGCGGCAGCAAGTATTTTCTGAATTTCATTGATAATGCATCAAGGAAGTTGTGGGTGTATTTCTTGAAGATGAAAGATGAGGTATTCCAGCACTTTCAGGAGTTCCATGCAATGGTGGAAAGAGAGACTGGGAAGAAGTTGAAGTGTCTTCGCATAGACAATGGTGGCGAGCACACTTCCAATGCTTTTGAAGCATATTGTGCTAGCAGAGGTATCTGGCACGAAACAACAGTTCCTGGTACCCCACAACATAATGGTGTGGCAGAGAGGATGAACCGCACTATTGTTGAAAAAGTTAGATGCATGCTCAGAATGACAAAGTTGCCAAAGTCATTCTAGACTAAAATTGCCCGTATAGCCTGTTATCTCATCAACAGGTCACCTTCAGTCCCGTTGAATTTTGTGATACCTGAGGAAGTCTGGTCTAGAAGAAAGGTGTCATATTCTCACTTGAGAGTCTTCGGGTGTAAGGTGTTCGCACACATCTCTAAGGAAAACCGACAAAAGCTTGATGACAAGTCCACTCCATGCATATTTGTGGGCTATTCAGATGCAGCATTTGGGTACAAGTTTTGGGGCCCAGTGAACAAAAAGATGTTCAGGAGCAGAGATGTTGTGTTCGAGGAAGACCAGACAGTAGCAGATTTTGAGAAGTCTACAAAGTCTAGAGATGTCATCACTCCAAACTTGTTACCATCTCCTGGGCCATCACAAAATGCTAGATGTGATGATGTGCAATAAGAAGTGCCAGAGTCGCAAGATCCTATGCTAGAAATTGAGGATCAAGAGAAAAAATATGAAGACCCGGATAAAGAGAGTGTTAAGTAGGGAAGCAACCCCCTCAACTAGAGGCAACTAGGCCTCAATTGCGGAGATTTGGAAGAGCTGTCGTACCATCAACCAAATATCCCGCTTCTCAGTATATTATGATTACTGATGAGTGGGAGCCTGTGAGTTTTTCGGAAACAAAGCGTCATACAGAGAAAGATTGTTGGATGCAAGCCATGAAAGAAGAGATGAGTTCTTTGCAGAAGAACTGCACTTAAGAGCTTGTTTCACTTCCAAGAGGCAGGAGAGCATTGAAGAAGAAATGGGTGTATAAGTTGAACAAAGATGGCTACGGCAAACTATTACAGCATAAAGCTCGCTTCGTGGTCAAAGGTTTTGGGCAGATGAAAGGAATTGACTTTGATGATATTTTCTCCCCAATTGTAAAGATGACTTCCATTCAAGTAGCCTTGGGATTAGCAGCTTACTTGAATCTGGAGTTAGAACAAATGGATGTCAAGACTGCCTTTCTCCATGGTGACTTAGAGGAAGAGATCTATATGGAGCAGCCAGAAGGATTTGAAGTTAAAGGGAAAAAAAATCTAGTTTGCAAAATGAAAAAGAGTCTCTATGGCTTGAAGCAGGTGCCGAGACAATGGTACAAAAAGTTTGATTCTTTCATGGAAGGTCATGAGTACGCAAGAACGGTAGCAGACTAGTGTGTATATTTCCAAAGATTTTTGGATGGAAACTTCATCATCCTACTCTTGTATGTCGATGATATATTGATCATCGGACATGATATTACTATGATCAACAAGTTGAAAAAGGACTTGTCACAGTATTTTGACATAAAGAATTTAGGCCCAGCACAGCAGATTTTAGGCATAAAAATTGTTCGTGACAGAAAAGCCAAGAAGATATGGCTGTCATAGGAGAAATATGTTGAACGGGTGATCTTTAACATTAAAGTAACAATACATAGTTAAAATAACTTAAATAATGTACGGTTACAAACCATGCCAAATTATCCCAATACTAAAATCATAAAAAAATAATAAATACATAAACTAATATCAACCCTAAGCTCAAGAAAACAAAAGAAATCCAAGAGACATGTCCAACAACTATAGTTATTCCATGTCACCACCATAGCCCCAACTAATCCTGCAAAGGAAGTTCAGCTGCGCTCAAACAGAACGCACCCGAGTTTCTAAGAGACAAAACGGGTCAGTATACAGGTATACTGCTATAAGTACAAGATTTAAAACCCACGTGTCCACCAGACACAAACAAAAATACATTTAATTCTTGTTACAGGACAAGACAAGTAGTTCCAATCGCACTGAGACGAATGGGTAGTTTCCCGAGATATGGTGGCATTTAGTTTCTTGCCCGTACACAACGAAATATAAATTGAGTATAAAATAAACAAAATAGAAATAAAAATATGGTGGGTCAGCCCTGTATAAAAAAAATTAGTAAGACCCACCATCCTGCAAAAAATAAAGTTAGTATAATTTAATCATAAGTAACTTGTTGAAGAAGTATAAAAAATGCACCATTTCATGCTTAAATAACTCGAATTGACCAAAACTCAAAGAACAAAAGTTGTACAGAATCAAATTTTCTAAAAGACAATGCGAACGAATTTAATAGAAACTAAACAGGTTGAGAGAAAAACTTGATGGAAGAACCTAGACGGAATTCAACCGAAAAATCTGAAGCTGAAAAGAAAAATAAACTATTAAGGTTGTCACCGAAGACAAACTGGAAGTTTGGAAAAATCAGACCGGGATAGACTTCAAGTGAGAAGTCTGTTTTCCATATGGGCGTGGAGGGGGAGAATTGTTGACTCCAGCCCACATGGAGAAATTAATAAGGGTTGGCTCCAAGTCAAGAAGTATGAGGGAAGATGGCAGTTGGCAACCCAATAACTTCCTTTTCTTAACTTTGTTTTCTCTCTTTTGGGTATAAAATTGAGGTGATGAGGAGGGGCGGATGAAAAAATAAAAATAAAAAAAAAAAAGGAAACACAGAGTGTATGTAATCTGAGAGAAAGAGTGCTATAGAGAGAGTGAGATATGAGTGTTGTAAACTCCTTCTGGGATAATTTTATAATGGATATCTATCATGTGGACGTAAGCTATTGTCGAACCACGTAAATTGTTATACCCACGGTGGTATTTTTCTGTAAATTGAATGTGAAAATAAAATAAACAATAAATAAAATAACTCAGAAAATAATTATAAATTATTTTCCGAATTAAATGCTTACAGAATTAAACGTTGAGACTTGTGTTGGACACAATCTCCTTAAAGTAGATTTCGCCCTCGCTCCGATGCTTCGAGTTTTAACCGGCGTCTACTTCCCAAGATGCAACGACTACACCTTGATTTTACAGCACTATAAAACCAAGTCTGGTGAACCAAAATATGTTGTAACTCTTCCTTTTTCTTTCTAATATAAGTGTAGAAAAAAAATACAGAGAAGACACAGGAAAGAGGACGAAAATTATGATGAAAATTGAATGAATGGATTGTTGCACAAATAGGGTATATATAGGCAACCAAGCACCTGTTCGGTTTTGAATTTGTGGCTACCAACAGGTAAGACACCAGTTCGGAACAAATCTGTTTGGTAACAGATATAAATCTGTGTATACCAGGAACAAATGCTCGTGGCGCTTAATCTGTCGAATTGGACTTGCAATGTATGAACACGTTGGTGAAGGGCCCTGTTTGGGTGAGAAAAAATTATGGACTGATTTAAATTAAATTTTGAATACTGAAATTCAAAATTAAATAAATAAAAAAAAATGTTTTTGGCCCAAAAAAATTAAGTATTGGGCCGGAAAGCCCACCCAACGTCACACCACGCACTTTTGACTCCCAGCCCGGCGGCGGTACAAGCAAGACGTGGTTTTAGTTTTGCGTCCAATAGGTCTAGCTCACTACACCCATAACCTCACCCTTCCACAAACTTGGGTATCCCTTGGGGCCCATCCCAAGTATCCCAAGTTAAGGTATATATACCCAAACAATTCCTCAAGCCTTTCCAATATGGGACAAGCACATTTCACAAATGTGTTGTAAACCCACCAAAATTCATTTCCACGAACCCGAAATGCGTGTTGAATTCTCATTCATCCGGAAATGGTTTTGAGCAACCAAATACATGATTTAATTCACTACGCGGCATTAAACACGAACCCAAGAAAAAACGTTACAAAAAACGTTTGGGTCCCACCTGAATTAATGCTCAAAGTTAGCAAAAAATAAGGTTTACAAAACCATTTTTCCAACAATCCCCCACATGAATGGAATTCACGAGAACGAACATGTAACAAGATGCAGACAAAGAAAGAATACATTAAGAAGATACACCACATCGAGATAGGTAGCTTTTGGCTTTGAACCTCCTCTAATAAAAAGCCTATCGGACTTACTAGCTAACCAGTGGACGTGATGCCTTGAACTGTTCAGCTGTTTGTGTAAGCCAAGACAATAGACTATACATAGTGTATCTGCAAACACAGTTTCGTTCTTACGGTTGTGTTCATTTTGGCCCTGAACAGTGCCTGGTGATTCATGAGTGCTCTAGAGAATTTAGCCTTCTCAATTCTCACAGAACCGGCCCAGTTCACACTCATATAAGTGACTTCTTATTAAGAGTATCCTGCTATACCCCACTTGGAAGTCCAAGTTATAAGAATCATTAAAAGCAAAGTTTATCCTACTAACGTTGCAGGTATCACTCTTCTTATCATAGAAATGGATAGGAGTAAACCTCCTTAGTGATACGTGAAGTCATCGATAATTCGGTTGTCCCTTTGAACCTAGATCTTGGGATCTCCAGTCAACTAGGTTGGGTTGCCATTATGGCGATTTTTAAGTAATAGGCTTTAGTCCCATTCCCCTCGATAAAATGTACACTTGCTCTCTGGCTAGCCCTTTAGTCAATGGATCTGCAATATTCTCCTTTGACTTTACATATTCTATGGAAATTATTCCATGTGAGAGCAAATGCCTAACGGTATTATGTCTACGACGAATGTGTCGAGACTTACCATTATACATATGATTCTGTGCCCGTCCTATTGCTGCTTCACTATCACAGTGTATGTATATGGCTGGCATAGGTTTAGGCCACATTGGAATGTCTTCTAAGAAATTATGAATCCATTCTACTTCTTCTCCTGTTTTATCTAATGCGATAAACTCAGATTCCATTGTCGACCTTGCCATGCATGTCTGCTTAGAAGATTTCCAAGAGATTGCAGCACTTCCCAGGGTAAAGACATATTCACTAGTGGATTTTGAGTCTTTAGTATCCAATATCCAATTTGCATCGTTGTACCCCTCAAGTACTATTGGATACTTAGTATAATGTAAGCCATAATTTCGAGTATGTCTTAGATACCTAAGTACCCGAATTATTGTTTTCCAATGATCGGACCCTGGATTACTTGTGTACCTACTCAATTTACTAACAGCATAAGCTATATCTGACCTTGTGCAATTCATTAAGTTCATCAAGCTTCCGATTATCCGAGAGTACTCTAATTGTGATATGCTTGCACCGGTATTCTTTGTTGAGTGAAGACTAATGTCAACAGGTGTTTTAGCAGGACAGTCGTCATGCTTTCCAAATTTCTCTAGAATCTTCTCAACATAATGAGACTGAGATAAAGCATATCCTTCAGATGTTCTAGTAATTTTTATTCCTAGAATTACATATGCTACTCCCATATCTTTCATGTCAAACTTTCTGTTCAACATTTTCTTTGTAGATTTAATCATGTCATTATTGCTTCTAATAATGAGCATGTCATCCACATAAAGACAAACTATAACATAGCCTTTGTCTGTGCTTTTAATATAGATGCATTTGTCACATTCGTTTATCTTAAAATCATCCGAAAGCATAGCGTGATCAAATTTTTCATGCCATTGTTTCGGAGCTTGTTTTAATCCATAAAGGGATTTGACAAGTTTACAAACCTTTTTCTCTTGGCCGGGAACTTAAAACCCTTCCGGTTGTTCCATATGGATTTTCTCATCTAACTCACCATTCAAAAAAGCTGTTTTAACATCCATTTGATATATTTCCAGATTATACAAAGCTGCAATCGCAATCAACATGCGAATGGATGTTATTCTTGTCACTGGTGAATAAGTGTCAAAATAATCAAGGCCTTCATTCTGCCTGTATCCCTTAACAACAAGCCTAGCCTTGTATTTATCTATTGAACCATCTGTTTTCAATTTTCTCTTGAATATCCACTTATATCCAAGAGGTTTACATCCTGGTGGAAGATCCACCAATTTCTAAGTATAATTTTGCAGTATTGATTCAATTTCACTATTCACAGCCTCTCTCCACAATGGAGCTTCAAGACTTGACATTGCTTCCTTAAAGTTTTGAGGCTCATTTTCTCACAGGTATGTCAGAAAATCTGGACCAAATGATTTAGATATCCTCGCCCTCTTGCTACGTCTAGGTTCATATGTTTCATTATCATTTTGGTCTTCACTACTATCCATAGCAGTATCAAAAGTTCTTTTATTTGAACTTCTCTCTTCAGTTTCCTTACAAGGAAAATTGTGTTCAAAAAATGATGCATTTCTTGACTCAATAATAGTGTTAACATGCATATTAGGATTTTTAGATCTATGAACTAAAAACCTATATACACTACTATTATTTGCATAACCAATAAACACACAGTCAACGATTTTTGGTCCTATCTTAGTCGTTTTGGGACTAGGGACTGCCACTTTAGCCAAACACCCCCACACTTTGAGGTAATTGTAGGTAGGTCGTCGACCTTTCTATAATTCATAAGGTGTTTAATTAAGTTTCTTGTGGAGTACCCTGTTAAGGATAAAGTTAGCAGACAAAATCGCCTCCCCCCACAAGTTTTGAGGTAAGCCTGAACTAGTCAACATGGCATTCATCATCTCTTTAAGAGTTCGATTCTTTCTCTCAACAACTCCATTTGACTGAGGAGAATAGGGTGCAGTGGTTTGGTGAATGATACCATGTTTAGAACAAAATTCTTCAAATGGTGCATCATACTCACCACCTCTGTCACTCCTTACTATCTTAATAGTTTGCCAAGTTGGTTTTCAACCTCAAGTTTATATTGCTTAAAAGCTTTTATAGCTTCATCTTTACTTCTCAATACGTAAACATAGCAATATGGAGTGCAATCATCAATAAAAGTAATAAAGTACTTCTTACCTCCTCTAGTTTGAACAAATTTTAAATCACAGATCTCTGTGTGGTTCAGTACTTCATTCAACTTTATTAAATGATGCCTTAGTGAGTTTTGCCTCAACACAAATCTCACATTTATGATTAGAATCAAATTTTAAGTTTGGTAAACATTCTAAAGCAACAAGTCTACGCAAAGAATTAAAATTAACATGTCCTAATCTACCATGCCATAAAGAAGAAGACTCAGCAATGTAAACAGAAGATGTGTTCTTATTATTAAAAACCAAATTAGGTACAACAGTATTTACATTAAACATAAAAAGCACATCACTCATATAACCTCGCCCCGCAAACATTCCACTCTTGGTGAGTACAACCTTATCAGATTCAAAGGCTAATTTAAACCCATTCTTAATTAACAATGACCCAGAAATCAAATTCTTGCAAATTTCTGGCACATGGAGTACATTGTTAAGAGTGAGTTCTTTCCCCGAAGTCATTTTCAGCACAATCTTTCCTTGTCCTTCCACAATTGAAGTAAAAGAGTTTCCCATAAAAAGTTGTTCCCCACTTTCTATCACTTTACAGGTTGTGAACATCTTTTTGTCTGCACAGATGTGGCGGGTTGCTCTAGTATCCACCTACCACTCCTTGGAATTGCCCACCAAATTTGCTTCAGAGACTACTGCAACAAGATTGATGTCTGTCACTCCATCGGAAAGATAAAAATCCTCGGCTATGTTGGCTTGTGCTGGCTTTGAACTTCCTCCGTCCTTGCGAACGTAACAATCCTCAGCGCGATGTCCATCTTTGCCGCACACAAAGCACCTATCTTTGAACCTCTTGTTGAACCCGTTGTTGATCCCTTTGTTGATCTTACTAGAGGATCCTTGTTTGGGACCATTGCCATTATGCTTCCGCTTCTTGTTGTTGAACTTTGACCCTTGTCCACGTTCCACAACATTTTCCTTAGCCTGCATGAGGTGGTTTCTTGACTTCTTGTCGGAACCACGGTTGTCCTCCTCAATTCTGAGTCGCACTATCAATTCCTCTAATTTCATCTCCTTGCGCTTATGCTTTAGATAATTCTTGAATTCTTTCCAAGATGGTGGCAATTTTTCAATGATTGCCGCAACTTGGAAAGATTCACTAAGAACTATCCCTTTCGCATGTATGTCATGGAGAACTAATTGGAGATCTTGAACTTGGCTAATAACCATTTTGGAATCTATCATTTTAAAATCTAGAAAACGACCGACAACAAATTTCTTTGTACCGGCGTCCTCTGTCTTATACTTATGATCCAGAGATTCCCACTGTTCTTTAACTGTGTTTTTCACACTATACACATTATACAGTGTATTGTCTAACCCATTGAGAATACAGTTTCGACATAGAAAATCACCATATTTCCATGCATCGACTGAGGCAACCACTTGCCGGTCAGATTCCCCGTCGTGTAGTGCTAGTGCCTTTTCATGAGTGAAGCGAGTCAAATTCAATGTGGTAAGATAAAACATCATCTTTTGTTGCCATCTTTTAAAATCATTACCATTGAATTTTTCTAGCTTCTACCCATGATTTACCGGTACTACCAAAGTCATCACTGGCACAACAGGTGTGGGGATTTGAGTAATAACAGTCTCAGTACTGTTAATTTCAGTTGTCATAATTCTGACGAAATAAAAATAATACACCAATCACAAATTTATACAAAAATCGAATTTACACACAAAATAAATAGAATAATATTTTTGTAACAAAATTCCAAGGATAAACAATATATTACTACTATGTTATCAAAGAAATCATTAAATAATATATTACTACTATTTAAGAAATTAAACAGTATATTACTACTATTTGATTTCCCAAAACAAAATATTTGTCTGTCTATCACAGAAATAAATAAAAATAAAAATCATATCTACTTTAAGATTGTTATACCCACAGTGGTATGTGTGGTGAAAATAAAATAAACAATAAATAAAATAACTCAGAAAATAATTATAAATTATTTTCTGAATTAAATGCTTACAAAATTAAACGTCGAGGCTTGTGTTGGACACAATCTCCTTAAAGTAGATTTCGCCCTCGCTCCGGTGCTTCGAGTTTTAACCGGCGTCTACTTCTCAGGATGCAACGACTACACCTTGATTTTACAGCACTATAAAACCAAGTCTGGCGAACCAAAATATGTTGTAACTCTTCATTTTTCTTTATAATATAAGTGCAGAAAAAAAATGCAAAGAAGACACAAGAAAGAGGACGAAAATTCTGATGAAAATTGAATGAATGAATTGTTGGACAGATAGGCTATATATAGGCAACCAAGCACCTGTTCGGTTTTGAATTTGTGGCTACCAACAGGTAAGACACCAGTTCGGAACAAATCTGTTTGGTAACAGATATAAATCTGTGTATACCAGGAACAAATCTGTTCTGGTGGCAATTAATCTGTTCAAGTGGACTTGCAACAGGTATGAACCTGTTTGGGTGAAGGGCCCTGTTCGGGTGAGAAAAAATTATGGACTGATTTAAATTAAATTTTGAATACTGAAATTCAAAATTAAATAAATAAAAACAAATGTTTTTGGCCCAAAAAATATTAAATATTGGATCGGAAAGCCCAACCCAACCTCACACCACGCACCCCACCCAATGGGTCTAGCCCACTACACCCATAACCTCACCCTTCCACAAACTTGGGTACCCCTTGGGGCCCATCCCAAGTTAAGGTATATATACCCAAACAATTCCTCAAGCCTTTCCAATGTGGGACAAGCACATTTCACAAATGTGTTGTAAACCCACCAAAATTCATTTCCACAAACTCGAAATGCGCGTTGAATTCTCATTCATCCGGAAAATAGTTTTGAGCAACCAAATACATAATTTAATTCACTACGCGGCATTAAACACGAACCCAAGAAAAAATGTTACAAAAAACGTTTGGGTCCCACCTTAATTAATGCTCAAAGTTAGCAAAAAATAAGGTTTACAAAGCCATTTTTTCAACATAAATTTCTTGTATTATTGTGTGTGATTGATTTTTGAGTGTGCCTTAATCCAAACACAAACACAAAGGTCACCAAAAGCTTGACCAAAAATCCCTCCCTCCCTAAATAGAAGAAAAAAATAGAAACTGATTTTTCTTACAAAACAAAGTGACAGTTTGCAAATCACTTACCAAGGTTCTAAATATCGGCCGGTACGTGCCGTACCGGCCGGTTCGTACCGGAAAATTGAAGCTCCGAATCGGATACTCACCGGTATACCGGTGAGAATGAATTCGTCGAAGCGTGCGCCGATTTCGACACGTGTCGGCCTGAATCCGATCGATAAAGCGATCCGATACGGTGGAGGATGTAGTGAATGAATCTGAATAAATGGAAAAGAGGAGAAAAAAAGAGGGAATTAGGAAGGATGGATTTAGAAGAGAAGTATGTGAACTGTTGAGAGATTGAGTGGTGAGCAACCCGGTAATCTGGTGGAGGATGTACATACCCACAAATGATGCCTCTGGTAGCAAAAGAACGACGCCATTCTCACTCGAACGTAACCCATCTCTCTCTCTCCCTTCTTCACCGGCTATGCTCGAATCGATCGATAATGCTTTTAACCAAACAGCGGTAGTGCATACGGTTGGCCAACTCAAAGTTGGTATATATGTGTTTTATTGTTTCGTGTACTATCAACGATGGTGCAGTGCCAGGACACGAAGTTGGTGGTGACCCACGTGTGCCTAAGCGCGTAGTGGCTGCGAGTAGGTGTAATGCTTGCACGTCTATCCAGCTGCTTTGTGGGAAGTTGTACCTAGTGCATATTTGCTGGCTAGATTTGCTGGTATGGTGGATTTTTAAATTTTGAATTATTGTTGTATCACGTGGGTATGCATTTTATGAGCAGAGGGGTTGCTTCTCGGTTATTGAGCACACGGTTGTGGTGTATTGGTGGGGCCGTTAGTGGAGTAATTGTTTATTTGGAAAATCGGTGGGGCCACTTCTCTTTGAGTGGTCTATATAATTTATATCTATCTCTAAAACATACCATTAGTAATTTTTTGTGATGAATTTTTTAAACTATCGCTGAAAGTTAAAAATTAATGGGTATGTTTGGTTTGTGTTTGAGAGATGTGTTTTAGAGATAAAAAGTACGAAAACATGTTTGGTTTGGTTTTTTGGGAAATTTGTTTTGGAAAATTGTTTTGAGAGAGAGTTTTGGAAAAAGTGATTGATTTGATGTGTGTGTGAGAGAGATTTGTTTGGAAAACTTGTTTGGTTTGTGTGTTTTGGGAAATTTTTTTGGGAAAATTTGTTTGGTAGAGAAAATTTCTGAAATTTGTTTGTAGAGAAAATTTCTGAAATTTTTTTCAGAAACACAAACCAAACCTACCCAATATATTTTTTGTTATGATTTTTTTAAATTGTCACTGAAATTTATAATTAGTGATATTTTTTATGACAATTTTTAAACTGTAATTGAAAATTAATAATTAAAATTTTTTTTAATAATATTTGATGAATAACATCATTAATTATCATAAGATTTATTGAATAATAAATTTACCTATTATAACTTACGCATAGGCTACATTTTTTTTTCCTTTTCCCTTTCTTTCTTCAATTTCCATCCTAATTTTGATTAAAATGTAATAAATTAAAGCTAAAAGAGTCAAAAAAAATACATAAAATTGAGTTTTAAAAGGATTGCTAATGATTTTTGAAATTTCACATGACGCCGATAATTCGACACGATCGGTCGATACTATCGATACCGATATTCGCCATCGATATCAAGATGCTACTCGCCATGATTTAGAACTATGTCACTTACTCATCTGCAACATAAAGAAATGCTTCATTTGTACGACACTCCGGAATTGATAGAAAAGTAACAGATCCAGTACTGCGCTTAATAACAAACTTCATAAAAGCATTGACAGCCAACTGATCATTAAATTCATGTACATCCATTAATCTTGATGGAAACTCAACATCATCAAGTGAGATTCGAGAAAAATCAAGTTGCTTCCAGCATGGAGGACTGAGTGTGGCTTTGTGCCATGACTTACACACAAAGGGAATGTCTAAAAGCAGTGATTCAATTCCCACACTCCCAAACACATTCAGCAAGCAATCCATATTCAAATCCTCCCATTTTCCTCCTTCCATCTACACCAACAAAAAAATAACAACACAACCAAAAAAAATAGAATAAAGTTCGAACACTCTAAATCATCTAGTTGTCCATGTATGTATGTACCAAAGATTGCAAAATGTAAGTAAAGAAAGAACCTTTCGAAAGTACTACCCACAAAAGGAAAGAAACAGACCCTTCTAGCCTCTGATTTGGATTACTCACTCTATGCCAGCAAATGTGTGTGTATATGTATGTGTGTGCGACCATATCCTCAGACAGTTGAAAAGTCTGGAAGATATATTGTTGATTGGTTGATGTGTGAGAGAGCGTGAGAAGCACCAAAAGTCTGAGTCTCTTGTGCTTCTTTATTAGTAAACTGTGCAAATTCAAAGCAAAGAAGATGGGAAATTGAATTTAATTCATGTGTTTGAATTTTGTGCAAATATATATTGAGTGGGTGTTGAGTACAAGTTACACTAATCTTATGTTATGGTTGATTCAATCGGATAAAATTTAATGAAATAATCATTGTGAAGTAATGGACATTCAATAAAGATGTTAGAGAATAGTCATTCTATTCCAATCCAGCTTCTGATATAGTGTTTGGTTGATTGAAAAGTGGATTGAAATGGAATATACGATCATTTCTTAGTCTCGAGAATAATGATTTCACTTCTTAGATTTTGTCATGCATCTCAGTACCAACATGATTTGCACTGAATGGTTCTGCTATTTCATCTCAGATATCAGGACTTCTGCGGAGCTTTATACTACTGATTTCTTTTATTATTACTTACAAAGGTAAACGTTCAAGTGCTCCATTTTTATGGTTGGGAAGTTGGAAGAACAATGCGAAGCGCGAGCTACCAGCTTGAGTGGTATTTGACATGTTGGCATGACACGGATAATACAAGAAGCATGAATGATCTATGTAATTCTCGTTTACCTACAGCTACTTTGCTTGCCATTTTGGTTCTGTTTATATTCAAATAAATTGTGAGTAATATTTTGTGATTATGGTGTGAAAATGTGATTCGAAATCCGATTGAACTTCATTTTATTGGTTCAGACTGATTTGGTTATAAGATTTTTATGCTTTGATTTCAAATTTCATGAATCTGTAGGTAGTTTGGTTGTTTGGCAGTTTGGTCATTGATTTACTCTTAAATGAATCAATTGTGTAATAATCCAAATTTTTAATTATTCTATAAAATTTATACTAATATTATTTAATCATAGTTAGGAAAATATACGATTTATTTTGTATTATTTTGTGTAATTTTGTAAAATAATATAATTATTAAGAATTTAAGGGTCAAAGTATAAATAAATAATTAAGTTAAGCTTATCCCCTGAATAGGTTAGAGATAAGCTTGAATTAATGGCGTATTAATGGGAATGTGACACAGGGCAACTTGGTGGCTTGGTGGCCACGGCTATCTCTCTATAAAAGAGAGGATTTGCTGGGGTGAAAGGAAAGGGAATGAAAGGAAAAGAAACTTAAGGAAAGAAAGGGAAAGAAAATACTAAAAGTGAAGAAAATCTTTAGTAGTGGAAAGAAAGAGTAAAGTATTAATTTTAAGGTGAGTTATATTATATCTTGAGTTACCATAATATATTTTACGTATGTTTTGACTTACCATATTTATTTTATACAAGTTATGTTTTATAAATTATATTATAATTTCAGTTACGTGGATTAATTTTTGAACTCTATTTGTTAAAATGAAACTCACGGATATGTTTGTTTATATTTTAAAGGATATTTGACAATGACCTTATAAACAATTATATTTTGTATGTACCACCATGGTACTCCCACGCCTTGGGAGACTTAAATAATCATTGGCCTCTGTTTGGTCACTTTGTAGCCCTCTATTGTCATGGATCCATTAACAATCTGATTTCTGGTGTGGAGCAAAGTGATGTACGGAGCTAAGTGCTACACTGTTGTGGGAGCCACCTCTAGAGTTCGTACGAGTCACTTCTTGAGTCCATGCATCTGTTCTGTTCTGTTCGATACCGTGATTATGGTTATTTATTTACATAATTTCAATTTTGCTACTTAAATGATTATTTGTTCAGACTAAGTGATCTTAAATATTTTAGTTACATAACTATCCATGGTTATTTTGTGTCCCTTATACTCTTGCTATAATATTTCTCACTCTGCCATGTGCTTATAACTGTTTACCAATTTTCAAGAAACAATGCAATTCAGAAATAGCTTTTGGAAAGTCAGGTCGCGGAATAGACACACACAACATTTTTATGATATGTTTATATGTAAATATCGGCATTTTTTGTCAATAAATTTTGTAATAAAAATAGAAGCTCCAATGATTATTTTGGTACCCTCACTTAAATATTATTTCCGCTCGCGTTTATTAATTTATTCAAGAATTGGCCGAAGGTAACTTCAGTTAATGGCCATCACGATACTTAACCCTTGGGTACCGGGAGCGGGTCGTGACAAGTGGTATCTGAGCAATGGTTTATAAAAAAAAATAAATGAATTATCATTGGAGTGTAGAACACACGCACATTTAAGAAGTAGGATAGCAGGTAAGTAGTACCTAAATATTACATTTTGTTAGTCGATTTAATTATATTATAATTTTATATGATTATATATATAAATTAAATTTTTTTTTTTGTACCTAATTTGTGAAGGATATTAGATGTAATTTATATTTGTTATAGTAAAAGAAGGGGAAAAAAAAACAAAGGACGTCGAGCTCAAGCACCCACTGAAATTATAATATAATTAAATACATATAATTTTCAATTTAGTATTTAAAAAAAAATTCATTTCAACTTTTTAAAAGTGGGTTCGAATAATAAAGATACTAATTTTGAAACTATTTTCCATCAGTGGAAAGTTTACGGATAAAAGAAATGGAAGCTCATCTCAAATTCCTGCATGTGATTTTGTTATTTCATTTACAGTTGCTTGTTTAATTTTGTTCCCATTTTTTCTTTTCAGAAATAAAACTAATAAAAAGTTTTTAAAGCCACCGCTTGTTTATCATTTTGGCTCAAAATAATTTTTGACAAATAAACAGTAAGTTGTTTTTGGTAAAGTTTTTTTGAGGTAATGTTTTTTATCAGATTAATAATCTAATATGTATTTATCAGAGTGCGCAGCGGATAACTTGCACATGACAAATTTTGAGGACGAAATTTTAAAAGGAAAGATGATTGTAACAATCCAAATTTTTAATTATTCTGCAAAATGTATACCAATATTATTTAATCACAGTTAGAAAAATATACTATTTATTTTGTATTATTATGTGTAATTTTGTAAAATAATAGAATTATTAAGAATTTAGGGGTCAAAGTATAAATAAATAATTAAGTTAAGCTTATCCATTGAATAGGTTAGAGATAAGCTTGAATTAATGGCGTATTAATGGGAATGCGACACGTGGCAACTTGGTGGCTTGGTGGCCATAGCTATCTCTCTATAAAAGAGAGGATTTGCTGGGGTGAAAGGAAAGGGAATGAAAAGAAAAGAAACTTAAGGAAAGAAAGGGAAAGAAAATATTATAAGGGAAGAAGGTCTTTGGTAGTGGAAAGAAAAGAGTAAGGTATTAATTTTAAGGTGAGTTATATTATACCTTGAGTTACCATAATATATTTTACGTATGTTTTGACTTACCATAATTATTTTATACAAGTTATGTTTTATAAATTATATTAATATTTCAGTTACGTGGATTAATTTCTGAACTCTATTTATTAAAATGAAACTCATGGATATGTTTGTTTATATTTTAAAGAATATTTGAGATTGACCTTATAAACAATTATGTTTTGTAAGTACCACAACGGTAGTCTCACGCCTTGGGGGACTTAAATAACCATTGGCCTCTGTTTGGTCACTTTGTGGCCCTATGTTGTCATGGATCCATTGACCCTCTGATTTCTGGTGTGGAGCAAATTATTGTACGGAACTAAGTGCTACACTGTTGTAGGAGCCATCTCTAGAGTTCGTACGAGCCATCTCTTGAGTCCATGCATATGTTCTATTCTGTTCGGTACCATGGTTATGGTTATTTATTTACATAATCTCAGTTTTGCTACTTAAATGATTATTTGTTCAGACAAAGTGATCTTAAATATTTTAGTTACATAATTATCCATGGTTATTTTGTGTCCTTTATACTCTTGGTGTAATATTTCTCACTCTGCCATGTGCTTATAGTTGTTTATCAATTTTCATAAAACAATGCAATTTAGAAATGGCTTTTGGAAAGTCAGGTTGCGGAATAGACGCACATAACACTTTTATAATATGTTTATATGTAAATATCGGTATTTTTGGTCAATAAATTTACTAATACAAATATAACTTTCAATGATTATTTTGATACCCTCACTTAAACATTATTTCCGCTCGCATTTATTAATTTGTTCAAGAATTGGCCGTAGGTAACTTCAGTTACTGGCCATCACGATACTTAACCCTTAGGTACGAGGAGTGGGTCGTGACAAATTGAACTATGTCCACCCCTAATAGGACAACTTAAAACTTAATGTGACTTTACTTACCATTTGTTGTGAGTCTCTTTATACTAAATATAATAAATCTCATAAGTTTAATATAATTGCACTGATCTCTCATTTAGGAAAGTTAAAACAATTGTAATTAATGCAGATTATATGTAAACACAAGAATAAAAAAAGGATAAAATAATATTTCAATATTAAAGAAATAACATTAATTTTTTTTATTCATACGACTAACAAAATGTTAAATATATATATATATATATATATATTTTATCGGCAAATAAATCTTTATTGATGAAAACATACAAGATACATCAATAAAGAGGAGCTTGGAGCTAACACGAAGCTCCAAGCGCCAGTTGGTGAGGAACCAACAAAAAGGAAAGCAAAAAGCGCTGCCACAACAACAGAAAAGAAAAAGAGAACAAAAAATCAAATAGAAGCAGCTAAGGCAACTCCAACAAAAAATCAGATAGAAACAGCTGAGGCAACTCCAACAAAAAACAGCACACAGACATTCATCCCTAACAACCACCTAACACATTGACATTCATCCCAATCAGCCATCAAACAAGCATAACAGCACACAACCCATTTAAGCATCCGTCATGAACTCCTAACACAAAGAGAACTAATCCAAACACACAAGAAGACTGCATCAAAGATCATCGATGCAGACCCGTAGAAAAGCTACCTAGCAGCAGACCACCAAAAACCAGATACAGACTCACTATAGCAGTTGCAACCAACTATAGCAGTCTCACTATAGCAACAGACCAACAAAAAACACCCATCACTTGCATCCCACCAATAAACACCCCACAGAAACCATAATCTCCCTTCAAATGCATATGAATATCTGCAATTCTAATCAGAATATCAATTGATTTCCATTCACTTCACAGCAAACAGATCAGCAGAGATGAACACACCCAAACAGATCAACAGACAGATCATCTTTAACCAAAATCACCCAGACAGATCAGTAGAGCAGACTAGCAGATCAGAACAGAATGAAATAGGCTAACAGATCAGCAGAGAAGAGTAGGAGGATCAAAAAGCAAATACCAACTGTGGAATCAGGAACAAAGCCTGATTTGATTCCATTTGACATCTAAATCATCAATTGAGAATTGAAAGTTCTTAATAGATGCTTTCAACCAAAAAGCTGCACTGATTTTGATTAATTCACACAAGCCAAAGAAATTGGGTTGAGTCTCAGAGAAGACATATTCGTTCCTGTGCTTCCAAAGAGACCAAAGAACAATAAGGGGGATAGCTCTCCAAATTAGCCTATCAAAGCTCTTCAGTCTACCACCCAACCACCAATTGAGAAGGCCTTCCATAGAGTTATTGGTGCACCAGTAAAATCCCCAATCATGAATAAAAGAAGACCAGATCAACCAAGAAAAGGGGCAAAGAAGCAAAACATGAACAGCAGATTCAGGTTCAACTCTGCAGAAGGGGCAAAGAATGGAAACACTGCTATCCAGAATGCCAAGTCTGTGCAAAAATTATGCAGATTTGATTTTGTTTTTCCATGCTAGCCAACAAAAAAATGAAACCTTGGGGGGAGTAGTTCTATTCCAAATGGATTTACAGATTCTAAGATTGGGGCTGAAATTAGAGCTACTAAGAGAGTAAAGAGAGGACACAGAGAACTCACTGCTATTTGTAGATGTGCAAGCCCAGGACAAACAGTCTGCTCTATCAAGACTCAAAGAAGGAGCGGAGGAAAGGACACCAAGCAATCTAGCTTCTTCAGCCAATTCCCATACATATAACACTCTTCTATGGGGTAAATTCCAATCATTTGAACTAGTTTTCCTTGCAAAGAATTGGTGGAGAGAACCTTCCTTATCAGTTGAAAGATTAAAGAGATGTGGAAAATCAATCTTAAGGCAAGAGTTACCACACCATCTATCATGCCAAAATTTTATTCTATTTCCATTTCCCACTTTAATAAGGCAGTTGCCCAAGTAGAAGTTGTAAATAATACTGCTATGAGTCCCAATGGAGATGATATCCTTCCACAGTTTGGAATGTTTATAAAAGGGCTTCATTAGTGGAAACCAACACAGCTCATCAATCTTATATTTACTACAAATAGCTCTCCTCCAAAGAGCATTGATTTCAGTTCCAAATTTCCACCACCATTTGAGTAGCAAGCAAGCATTGACATCTCTGATCCTTCTGATACCCAGCCCCCCTTGATCTATGCTCCTTGTAACCTCCACCCATTTCACAAGGTGAACTTTCCTTTTAATGGCATTCCCACCCCATAAAAAATTAGCCTCAATCTTTTCAATTTCTCTAGCCACACCTTTAGGCATCTTAAATAAAGAAAGAAAATACACTGGTAGACTGGATAAAGTAGTCTTGATCAAAGTTAGTCTTCCTGCAAATGACAACAGTTTTCTCTTCCACCCATTTCATTCTTCTTCTTATCTTTTCTGAATCTAGCAGTGCTCTATCCTCTGCCATAATGTCAAATGTATGCAACTCCTCCTCTGAAGCCTTAAGTTTGGATGTGATATTCCCAAACACCTCAATATTCCATTTTTTTAATTCCATCTTTAGGTGCTTCAATTTTTGAATAAGCCTGAATCCGGCCCACCCAGAGACAGAACTGTTGTTCCAGCAATTGACAAAAAGTTTTGAGAAGCTTGGGTGTAAGGTCCAAGCGTTTAAAAATCTGAAAGGTTGAGGCCCCCAATCTTTTTCATCTTCCATCATCAACAAGGGGTAGTGATCTGAGATTAATCTAGGCAGGCCCCAAAGTTTCATTCTAAAGTTAACCAACCACTCAGGACTGAGCAAGACTCTATCAATTCGGCTCCACTTCTTAGAGTCCTGGCCATTACACCAAGTGAATTTCCTTCCATAAGAAGGTAGATCATTGAGCTCACATTTCCCAATAAAATCATTCAATTGTTTCATCCCTCTGTCCCTTCTGGAACAGCCTACCCTCTCCCCAATATGCCTAATCTCATTGAAGTCACCTCCCAAGCACCAAGGGTCAAGGAAAAAGGCCTTGAGCTTTAGTATATCATCCAAAAAATTGGCTCTAACACTGACATCATTGGGTGCATATATGTTCAACAAAACACAATCAAAGGAGTTCTATAGAGAACTAGAGAGTAATATGTACCTCTTATTACAACAGCAGCCAGATAGTTGAAAAACAGCAAGATCCCGAATGCATAGAAGCCCACCAGCAGATCCATCAGGATCTACAGACATATATTCCATGTTTCTGCTTCCCCAAAGCCCCCTAACAACATTTTCTGAAACCATTGCTTTCTTGGTCTCTGGAAAGAAAACAATATCAATAAGTTTATCCTTTAGAAGGCTTTTTATTCTACCCTTCTTCTCAGGTTTCCCCAAACCCCTAATATTCCAGGAAAGTAGCTTTATCAAGAAACAAAAGAAATACACTCAAGGCACCCATCTACAGCATATTACTGCTGAGCCTTTCCTTCCTTGATAATTCTCTCATTGTCCTTAAGCTCTAGATCAATGATCTTGCTTAGAGTAACATCTTCCATCCCATTGAAGTTGATACCTAGGGATTTCCCCAAATGCATTGTGTCTTTAGCTTCTTGGAGGAGATAGTTGTTAAAAGATGACGAATTTTCAGATAGATCCGAATGGGCAAGAGCAGAAGCAGTTGGTCTGAAAATGACAGACTTTGAGGAATGCTTATGAACTGCAGCAGCCCTATAGCCATGAATTCTGGCGAAGCTAGAGAATCCCTCAAGCTAAGACTTCTTTTTCCCCCTTTTCTTCATAAGTTGCTAGAGTTTTGGGTTGGGGGCCAGAAGCTTGAATTGGCCAGAACGGTAAGGGGACAAAATACTCTTCCCATCAGAGAGATTAGGCCCAGCAAATTGCATATGAGGAATTGATGAGGCCAAAGTAACAAGATTGCCATGATTGTTACTAGCCAACTCCTTGGGCCTATTAGAAGGGCCACAATCTAAGAACTTATTTGAAGAATGGGCCAGATTCACTTCCAAGTTAATACCAGGCCCAATGTCTTTTCTGAACTCCTCGGCCAAATTCACTTCCAAGTTAATGCCAGGTCCAAGCCCATCACCAGCTTCATTGAAATTTTTGATAAATCCAGAGGTATAGACTTGAGGGATACACATAAGGTTGTCAGCATTACTTTTTGAATTTCGATCTGACCCTTCCAACAGAGGCTCCTCAAATATTAAAAATAAATGAACTAAATATTATGTAAATTAAATTTTAAAAAGAGTTTAATATAATTATGTCAAATTTTATAAAACCTAATTTATTGTTTAAATCCTTAAAAAGTTTAGTGTATCTTTTTTTGTCTGTATTTTAAAACAATTTGATATAAAACTCATTGCATAAAAGGTGACCACCTATAAAATAAAAAAAAAAATGTTGACTAATTGCAAAACCGGTGATTTGCTGTAGGTAAAATGTATTGAGAGTGGTATTTCAATTTTATGTATGGTAAAAGAAAACTATTTTTCTATAATATAGTTGAACCCAATGATACAATAGATGTGACACCTGTAAGCATAAAATTTCATAACATAAACCTTACACTTTGGATCATTTACCATGTGTATTATCAAGAAATCAAGACAAAAAATGACATACCTGAATCGATTGATGAACGGTTAAACGGAAGCGTGATTATCAATAAACTCTTTGTTATTGATTATGTTATTGCCTTCTAATTCTTTCCCCTTTGGTGCCTTATGATTCTCCTTGAGAGGATTTAGAAAAAATGTCAGTGTTCTTTTCCACTTGGGAAGGAATAGGGACCATAACCTTTTAAAGGTTATAATTGGTTTTCAAAACTGAAAGGTTGTGGAAGTTCAACAGGAATGAAAACCAACTTTAACCATTATTGGTTTTAATTTCTATTTATTGGTTTTCAAAACTGAAAGGTTGTGGAAGTTCAAAATGAATGAAAACCAACTTTAACCAATATGTTTTAATTTCTATTTCTGCCCCTCATAGAAATAGAAATTATACAACTAGTATCTACACATTAGGTCTATAACACATATACCCTTAAGCCTATTAACTAAATTGAATCACTTAAATTGTAGGCTTCTTATAAATGATAACACCACATTTAATTATGTGGTCCCATTGAGACATTATCTAACAATCTCCCACTGGACTACATATGTATCCTGAAAAATGTGCTTAACTTTAGTGAGCTCAGAAATTTGTTATCATAACTTGAGGGTATCCAAACAATCTTGTCCATTAACTATATTAATATAGGATCAAAGCGGTCTTCGTTACATCAATCGTAACTCGACCCACCAATGGTCACGTATACTAATACAGCTAAATGACATAGATCAATCATGGATGCGTAGCATGGAAATTACATGTGATGCGATCCATACATGCCTATTTCAATCGGTCCTACTTAA
Source organism: Camellia lanceoleosa (assembly GCA_025200525.1). Classification (NCBI taxonomy): domain Eukaryota; kingdom Viridiplantae; phylum Streptophyta; class Magnoliopsida; order Ericales; family Theaceae; genus Camellia; species Camellia lanceoleosa. The sequence continues at coordinate 146,529,178 of CM045766.1, read as the reverse complement.
CTTTATTGAGATCAATACTTCTACGTCATGTGAGCGTAATAAACTGAATATTTCATTTCTGCAGAAATTAATCTAATTACATAGATAAAACTCAAGGCTGACATAAAGCAGTAATATAAATACAAACTACCACTAAACCAGAATGTTCTCAAATAGCACAACACCCATCTGAGCAGTGTGCTCATGAAAGACCTTGGGTGGTAGTCCCTTCGTAAGTGGATCCGCTATCATGGAGTTTGTCCCAATGTGCTCTATGGAAATCGGTCCACTCTGTACTCTTTCTTTTACAACTAGGAACTTGATATCAATATGCTTTGATTTTGTCGAGCTCCTGTTGTTATTGGAATATAAAACTGCAGACTTATTGTCACAATATAACTTAAGTGGTCTTGCAGTGCCTTCCAAAATACGCAACCCAGTGACAAAATTCATGACCATATCCCTTGGTTTGATGCCTCATAACATGCTACAAATTCGCGCCATGGTGGATGAAGCTATGAGCGCTGCAGACCTCCAAGAAATTGCTCCGACTAACAGATAAATATAGCTCGATGTGGATTTCCTCTTGTCTTGGCATCCGGCAAAATCGAGTCGAATATCCAATGACCTCTAACTTATCCGATCTCCTATATGTGAGCATATATTCCTTTGTTCTCTGTAAATATCGCATAACACGCTTGATCGCTTTCAATGATCCATGCCAGATTACTTAAATATCGCCTAACATGCCAACTATAAACGCATAATATCCGGACGCGTACATACTTGAGCATACATTAGACTCCCTACCGAGGCATAAGGAATCTTCTACATTTCTTGAATTTCAAGATCGTTCTTCGCATTGGTGAGACTAAACTTGTCTCCCTTAGCAACCGGGTTTCACGATTTACAATTTTGCATGCCAAATCTAATGAGTACTTTTTCGATATAGCTCCTTTGTGATAATCGAGAATACCGAGAACGATCTCGGAGTATTTCGATTCCTAATACAAAGGAAGCATCACCAAGATCTTTCATTTCAAAATTCTTAGATAGAAATCTCTTGGTGTCATGCAATAAGTTTATATCGTTTGTGGCAAGCACTATGTCGTCAACATATAAAACCAAAAATATGTGTTTACTCCCACTGAACTTGTGATACACACATTCATCAACAACATTAGTTTCAAAACCATATGAAGTGAGAACTTGATGAAATTTGAAGTACCACTGACGAGAAGCTTGTTTGAGTCCATAGATGGATTTAGTCAATTTGCAAACCATATTCTTTGGGTCTCCTGACACAAAGTTTTCTCGCACCATATAAATTGTTTCTTTAATGTCACCATTAAGAAAAATTTGTTTTGACATCCATCGATGCAACTCAAGATCAAAATATGTAACAAGCGCCATAATTGTCCTAAAGAATCTTTTCAAGAAAGCTGAGAGAAAGTTTCTTTAAAGTCAATTCCTTCTTTTTGAGTAAAGCCTTTGGCTACAAGGCGTGCCTTATACCTCTCCACATTACCATTTGAATCCCTTTTGGTTTTAAATATCCATTTACAACCTACGGGCTTGCACCAACGGTAATGAGACAAATTCCCAAACTTTATTGTCTTGCACAGACTTATATTCTTCATTCATGGCTTTCATCCACTTATGTATGTTGGAACTTTCCATCCCTTGACGACAGTTGGTTGGATCATCTTTCGACATTCCATTTTCTACCTCATGTTCCTGGAGATATACAATATAATCATCTGAAAATGCAAATCTCCTTTCTCTTGTGGATCGCCTTAATGGCACAGATTCTTGAGGTTGAGGTTGTAGAGTTTGTTCCTCAGGAACAATTACCTCATCTTGAATGGGGGTTTGAACTATATTATCTTGAACAACATTGTCTGGTTGAGGATCCGAAATTACTTCTCGAGCAATGACAGGTATAGGAACCTGTAATTGGTCAAAAGTAGTAGTAGGAAGTGGGATTACTCCTGCTTCCTCCTCAAAGACAATGTCTCTAACTGGATATCTCCCCCCAAACTCAACATCCTCAAAAAATGTTGCAATTCCCGTCTCAAATATTGACCTATTTGTGGGATCATAAAACTTGTAACCCCGTGATCGTTCGGCATAGCCAATAAAGTAGCTGCTAATGGTTTTAGAGTCCAATTTTCGTTCATGAGGTTTATAAGGCCTCGCCTCAGCAGGACACCCCCACACATGCAAATGTTTTAGACTAGGCTTTCGCCCAACCCAAAGCTCATAAGGTGTTTTTACAACTGCTTTAGTTGGCACCCGATTTAAGATATAAAGGAATGAACAATTATGCTCACATTAAGTTACCAAACAGATAATCTCTAAATAAATTAATTTAATGACAACATCTCAAGATACCTAGCACAACATTAATACCAAGCCTTTGGGTAGTGATATTAACTGTAAGTGGTATTCTTGTTGTAATGATCAAACATTGACAATAAGTTATCTCAAATAACAAATCTATCTTTTGATGGATTTATTATTCACATTATGTTTTCTTGACAATTGGCACATGTTTATCACCACAAAATGTGTGTGTAATTCTGCCAAGTCTTAATCATGTCTTTGGACCGATAAATACCCGCATGAGATACACAGACATGAACATCAAAACATTCCATATAAAACAATCTAGACAAGAGAGATCACTTTTGTGACATCTTGTTTGAATTGACTTATATTGAGAATGTTAGAAAATTAGATTTCTATAGACGTTGTATGAAATTACATGAAATTTAAAGATTTCTAAATTTGTGACCCCGTATATGTTATATAATCTGCAGCAATCCCAATTATATACATACATATATAAATAGAATTGACAGGTCCAAAAACAAATAGTTTTTTTTTTTTTTTTATGATGTTCAAAATCAAACCGATCAAATCGCAAGATATATCTATATATATATAAATACATGATGTTCATCCATTTGAGAGAAAAAAAAAAAAAAAAAAAAAACTGCCCACCGAATCATTTTACAATTCCAGAAAACAGATTGACATTTTCACAGAACAAAACAGGAAAAAACAGAATTTACATCCATAAGAAAATTCAGAATCTGATTCCAGGAAACTAAATAGAATGAATAAAGCATATCAATTCTGATAAGACACATGATATGCTTGCTCTGATACCAATTGTAAGCATAAAATTTCAGAACATAAACCTTACACTTTAGATCATTTACCATGTGTATTATCAAGAAATCAAGACAAAAAATGACATACCTGAATCCATTGATGAACGGTTAAACGGAAGCGTAATTATCAATAAACTCTTTGTTATTGATTATGTTATTGCCTTCTAATCCTTTCCCCTTTGGTGCCTTATGATTCTCCTTGAGAGGATTTAGAAAAAATGGCAGTGTTCTTTTCCACTTGGGAAGGAATAGGGACCATAACCTTTTAAAGGTTGTAATTGGTTTTCAAAACTGAAGGTTGTGGAAGTTCAAAAGGAATGAAAACCAACTTTAACCATTATTGGTTTTAATTTCTATTTATTGGTTTTCAAAACTGAAAGGTTGTGGAAGTTCAAAAGGAATGAAAACCAACTTTAACCAATATGTTTTAATTTCTATTTCTGCCCCTCATAGAAATAGAAATTATACAACTACTATCTACACATTAGGTCCATAACACATATACCCTTAAGCCTATTAACTAAATTGAATCACTTAAATTGTAGGCTTCTTATAAATGATAACACCACATTTAATTATGTGGTCCCATTGAGACATTATCTAACAACACCATCACGTGGTTGGTCTTTGTTTTCAATTTCTATCGACTTTTGTTGATAAAGAGGTAATAGCACTAGTGTAATATCACTAGTGTAATATCAAGAGCCATAATAGCTATGGGAAAATGTTCGGTGGCCACAAATTTTGTGACTCAAATGGTCCGAAATTGTCAAAACGACATCGTTTTGCACTCAAAACGACATCGTTTTTGGTGTTTTGAACCATTTGAGCCACAGAATTTGTGGCCACCTAGCATTACTGATAGCTATGTGTAAGTCACCTTTATTAAATTATATAAATACCTCAATCGGTTCAGTTTAAGTGATTTTTTTTTGTTTTGTTAAGCGCGTTGACTGATCAAAATTTTATGATTTTGAAATAATTTTAACCATTTCGGATCATTACTTTGATGGAGTTGGCCATTGAACGTGGATTCAGTTTGGATCGAGCGAGTTATCGGGCCAATCGATTATTTGAATATTTTTAATTTTTAACTTAATTTTATAACATTAATAATTTTATCATTTAATTTTATCATATTTATAATTTCATCTAACTTAATCTGACAAACAAATAGAATTTAGAAGTTAACACACTATTAGACTTTATTGTCCTAATTATTTTTTGGATTTTTTTTTTTGTTTTTTTGTTTTAAACGTTAAAAATTTTCAAAAATTGTTTGATATGGTTGTTGTACTTTATGAGTTTCTAGAAAGTATATAAATTTTGATGAATGTTTAGTTGTGATCCTTTTTTATTATTTTATGCATGATTTTCTTGTTACAAGTGTTCTCATCTAAAATGTGAAACCACAAGTAGCCCATTAAGAGTGTTTGTTTGGAAGAATTGAGTCATGGGATAGAATTTATATCCAGTGAATGAAATAGTATGTTGTTTGGTTCATATCATAACTCATGTCATGAGATTGGATAGTAAAATTACATTTTGATCATCTACTATTTAATATCTTTTTAAAAATAAAATTTATTTATTAAATTATTTATACTTAGTAAAGTATAAATAATTATTTATTTTAATAATCATACGGTATTAATTATATTTAGTAAAGTAAAATAAAATTTAAAAATCTCAACTACAAATTAAAATAAATTTATTTAATTTTTATTAATATTCTATTTATTTAATTTTTTAAAAGTTCTAGTAAAAATATTAAATAAAATTTATAATTCAGATTTAATATTTCTATTATTTAGTAAACAATTCAAAAGGACAAAATAGTCTTTTGAATATTTATCATTCTCCATAATATCCTAAACAAATAGGATTTAATAGAATACTCAAATCTAGACATCTAATCTCACGACTGAACAAACATAGGATACAAATTCTTTGTTTTATTATTTTTATTATTATTATTATTTTTTTTTTTTTTTTGAACATAGAAAGTAAGAAACAGAGCAGCACAAAGAAGAGAAAAGCTAAGAGAAATTAAGCAAGAACTCCAAGGCAGCTGGTGGATGTCCAACCCAGTTATGAGGGAGACGACCATGAAAGGAAGCTTGGGCCACCCAATGTGCAGCTTTGTTGGCTGTTCTAGGACTCCAATGAAAGGAGAAGTGCCCCTGAGACGCCAATCTCTTAATGTCCTTGAATATAGCTCCACACTCCCACGGCGGGGCATCTTCGGAAACACACAAGCAAATAACATCTTTGTTGTCCCCTTCGATCTCTACCGAGTTAAGGTTACAAGCAACCGCTAATTGACATGCACTCCTACAAGCTAAAGCTTTGCCTTGCAAAGAGGAAATGACCCTCCAGCTTCGCGTATGTCCATCAATCAATTTACCCCTAGCATCTCGCAGAAGAACCGCAGTTGAAGCCAAATGAGAACCCTTTTTGATAGCCACATCACAGTTTATTTTGAAGGACCCGGTTCTGAGCGCTTGCCAATCAGCCACCCTTGGAAGACAATCCAGCGAACTTTGGTGTTGCCTCACAGCCTCAGAAGCTGTGGCTGAGTCGAACTCCTCCTTCGCCACTCGAGCTTGATATAACGTCGAAGAGGGCTCTATAGGATGATGGTTGAAAACCAAGTTGTTCCGATCTTTCCAAATATACCACCTAATCCACACAACATAGATAAGAAGATTTGCCCGCTCATGATCTGAATGAAGTTGCTCTAACAGATTGCAAGACCAACGTAAAACTGAGCAGCTAGGACCTCCAACGACAGGGAACTTGAGATCACAACCAAACCAAACCGCTCAAACCCAGTCACATCCAAAAAGAAGATGTTCAATAGTTTCTGGAAACACCTGGCAAACCGGACAAAGATTCGAAGTAGCACAACTCCTCCTATACAAATTATCTTTAGTAGCGAGCCCATTGTTGCACACCCACCACCAAAAATTTTTGAGTTTGGGAGGAATCTTTAAAGCCCACAGCAACTTCCAAAATTTTTTAGAAGGCTGGAAAGATGTAGCAGGAGGGAAAGAATTACCCCTACTCACCTTAGTCAAAGCTGTAGAATAACCCGATCGCACCGAATACTCGCCTTTGGACTCAAAGTGCCAAACAAGAGAGTCAGCCGTGTTTTCCATAGCAATTGGGATTAAACTAATAGCTTCAACTTTGGCTTCAGACACCAAATTTGTCAAAGATTCAATCCTCCAGGTCCTTGACTGGGCATCAATAACATCCTGAACATGTTGAATCCCAGACTCCTCAGGTTTCGATGAGATAACTTTGAACCCAGGAATGGATGGAATCCATTTGTCATCCCAGAAATTGATTGCAGCTCCATCATTTACTTGCTAATGAACACCTTCTTAAAGCAGTTTACGGCCCTAAATAAGACTTGCCCAAGCCCACGACGCTCTCCTTCCTCTGGCAGCGTGCATGAAGGAAGTGTTGGGGAAATAAATTGCTTTCAACATGCGAGCACAAAACGAGTTTGGATACTTCAATAATCGCCAACCTTGTCGAGCTAAAAGAGCCAAATTGAAAGAATTAAAGTCTCTAAAACCCATACCTCCTTGATGTTTCGGCAAAGTCATATGACCCCAACTCAACCAATTAATCCCCTTCCCTTCTGGATCTCCCCTTTGCCAAAAATTCCGAATGTAAGAATTAAGCTTGTCACAAAATTTTTTAGGAAAGGCAAAGCATGCCATGGCATAAGATGGGATGGCCTGAACCACCGCCTCAATCAGGATCTCCTTCCCCGCTTGTGACAACAAATTTTGTTTCCAACCTTGCAGTTTCGATAGGATTCGTTCAATAAGAAATTCATAGGCTTCCACTTTAGATCGCCCCCAAAAAGATGGTAAACCTAAATACTTCGAATTAGGATGAGACACACTTAGGCCAACCGTAGTGCAGATAGAGGAGCTAACATTGACAGGAGTGTTGGTTAAAAATTGGACATTTGATTTCTCGAAATTTACCAACTGACCCGAGGCTTCACAATAGATCTTTAGAATATCTAGCACATGCTTACATTCATCTACATCTGCTTTGAGAAAAATGAGCATATCATCCGCAAAAAGAAGATGGAACAAGGTGGGGTAGTGCCTAGCTATCTTAAAACCCTAAGACAAGTTATGGCGAAGACTCCGATTTAAAAGTTTAGAGAGCACGCCTGCCACCAAAATAAACAGGTACGGGGATAAAGGGTCACCTTGACGTAGCCCACGAGTCGAGACTATAGATGCTCGCTTTTCTCCATTTGCAAAAATTGAGAAAGTGACCGTAGTCACACATTCCATAACCCAACGGATCCAAACAGTGTGAAATCCCATCTCCTGCAAGAGTGCTGACAGGAAATCCCATTCAACACGGTCATAGGCTTTGTTGAAATCAAGTTTAACGGCCATGTGCCCTAACGACCCTTTCTTCTTTAGCTTCAAAAAATGGAAAGCCTCATGGGATACAATGATGTTGTCGTGAATCAAGCGTCCGGGAACAAAAGCAAATTGGTTTGGAGAGATGAGACCCTTCAGAATTTTTTTCAGTCTATTAGCCAGGATTTTTGTAATGATCTTCAAGTTAAAGTTACACAAACTAATAGGGCGAAATTAAGACAATTTTACCGGGTTAGCAACTTTAGGTAGAATGACTAAATTGGTCTGATTAAGTTCCTTGAGCAAATGACCTCCCAAAAAGAAACTTTTCACTGCTTTGCACACCTGACCACCCACAACTTCCCAATATGTCTGATAGAAAAAACCTGGAAAACCATCTGGCCCAGGCAATTTTAAGGCTCCAAGCTGAAAAACAACCCCTTTAATTTCTTCATCACAGATTGGGGCAGTCAATTGGCAATTCATGACATTAGAAATTAATGGCTCAACCACCGATAAGGCCTCCCCAAAATCTCTCTAGCCAACACTAGTGAACAGATTGGTGAAAAAGCCATACATATGATGATTAACCTCAGTGTATGAAGAAAGCCAAGTCCCATCCTCTGTTTGAAGTTGAAGAATCTAATTCCTCTGCCTTCGTTGAATCATAAATGCATGAAAAAAGTTATTGTTCTTATCCCCAAAATTAAGCTAGCGTATTCGGGATCGTTGGTGATAGAACATTTCCTCCCTCACAAAAAGCAGTTCAAGATCAGCTTTTACATGTAACTGATTCGTCAAATTGGCATCTGAAAATGGTTGTGCTTGAAGAGTTTCCAATTCCAACTTTAGGCGAGAAATTTGGATTTGATTGTTGCCAAAGTGTTCTTTACTCCAAGCTTTAAGACTTTCCCTGCACAGTTTAAGCTTCTGGAGCAATTGGTACATAGGGGACCCTATATGAGGTTCACCCCACTTGGTACGAATCACTTCTTCACATAATGGGCTAGTGGACCACATTGTCTCAAACTTAAAAATTTTGGGAACCCTTTTAAAAGGAACACAACAATTAAGCACTACAGGACAATGATCAGACCCAATTTGAAGCTCATGAAACACTTGGGCGCAAGGAAAAATAGTTCTCCATTCTACATTCGCAACAGCCCGATCTAATCTTTCTCTCACATTATCAACCCCTCTCTAATTATTCGATCAAGTGAAAGGGCAACCCTTAAATTCTAGATCCAAAAGAGCACAGTCAGATAAAAGTTCTAGGAAAAATTGAAGTTAGGTCATTTGGCATTCAGTTCCCCTTTCTTTCTTCCCAATCAGACCAATCTCATTAAAATCACCAATGCAAACCCAAGGATAGTCGTTAGCTAGAGCTATCTGTTTAAACTGAACCTAGAAGTTTCTACAGAGTGACCTTTGCGGAGGAGCATACACAAATGAAGTAGCCCAGCTAGATGAAAAACTAGAAGTAGTAACAACTGCTCTAATCATGTTCCTCGATTTGTACCTAACATCCAGCTGAAATTCATCCATCCACCAAAGAGCTAACCCCCCTGAAAGGCCTTCCGGTTCGACATAACATTGATTTGTAAAGTGGAGGCATCTTCGAACTCTCCAATGTCACTAACTTATTCTTAGTTTCCATTAAAAAGACCACTTTGGGACGATGGGTTGAAACTAGCCCTCGGAGGATCTGGACTGTCAGCGGTCGCCCCAACCCCTGATAGTTCTAGCTCAAGATCAACATGATGAATGGGGCTGTTTAGGGCCATCCACCAAAGCCCATTCATCCACATCACCAGCATTAGCAAGAGGATATGTACTAGGAACCTGTGAACAACATTCATCAACCTCAGTAGAAGAATAGGCTGTCAACCTGGATGGAAGAGAAGACTCTTCTGTGACCACCTTAACTTCATATAAGTCACCTTGTAACCCTTTTTTGGCTTTACCTGTTCCCTTCTTTCCCCGACCTCTGACAAGAGATGAATTCTGAGCACGAATTGACAAGGAAGAATGAGATACAGAGAGAGCCCCAGTTGTAAAAGCTTCAGTGGGAACCGCAGAGCCTTTGAGAAATTTAGGCAGTCTACCCAAGCACTCATTTTCCTCATGGGCCTTACGTTTTAAAGTCAGACTATTAAAGACAATAGCCATACAGTCATCAATCACTATAGTCTTCAAAACAATGCGGGTTGGGCTTAAGGAAGGACTAATCTCTTCAATCCCAATTGGGCTGGAGCTGGTTTTAATCATGGTTGTATTATAGGCTGGGCATAATGGAAGCTCAACTGGCTTGGTAACAAAATATTGGGGCCCACTAGGGGCCTTAGGCTCACCCAGACTATTTCTTGCTTCTTTTGGAGGAGGTTCCTTCAGACCAGGCCCATAAGGAATATGAGAGTCATTACCCATAGGAAAATGTGCTTCTGGCCTCTTATCCTGCATAGCACTACCTTGAGCATCTGAAATGTCTGACTTTTTGAGCACCTCTGTATTGTCCTTTGCACGCCTCCACTCCTCCACAATCTCCACATTGGAACCAGGAACATGCTCTGTCAATTGTGCAGGTGTACCACGTACTCGACCTATATCAGACTGGCCAACCTCTTTCTCACCGCCTTCTAAACCACGCGCTACCGTAGTTGCCCTCAAAGCGGACGTCCCATGAGGCTGTTCTCTAAACCGATTCAACAGAGGTCGGAGCCTAATATCCATCTCATCCATCCGCTGTTTGTAGTATTCCACCGGTAGTCCAGTGCTCCGGGCTATACCTGTCCGCAAATCCGGTCCATACCCAGACCCCATTCCTTCCTCTCGAGTAACAAATTTGCATGCCTTCCTATCATGGGCTATTCTCCCACAATCAAAACAAAAGTCAGATAACTTTTCAAACTTGAAAGAAGTCTAGGGGTTGGATGAGACCCCTTGAAGAGAATCATTATGCTAAAGAAAGAAACCACGAGGGAGGGGTTTGTAGATGTCAAGTTCCACTCGGATTCAAAGAAAATTTTGATAGAGCAATAGACCTTCACAGTGTGCTTCTACCCGAATAAGACGGCCAATCCGTTTACCAATCAACTCCCCATTAGCCTTGGTTAGTTTCTCTGGAGGGAGGCCATGCACTTGAACCCAGAAAAGGGCTCCACAGAAATTCCAAATCAGCAACCGGAGTGCCTATCTGCAAGGGTTGGAGAATCGTCAGGTTGCCCATGATAGACCATGGTGCCTCTTGAAGCACCCACCCTCTATCCTCTGCATCCTCGAAAGTGAAAAGGAAAAGATTGTCATTCCACGGTACAATTGAAAAGGAGGCTCTCGTCTTCCAAGCTCCTTTGACAATGGACGAGACTGTTGGGATGTTGAGCTACTTTGGAGCTAGAATCTTCCCTATTAGGCAACGGTGAGACACTACATCACTGCTGCCAGCTCCATCTTTGAGTGTAATGAACTCCAGACCTGGGGCAGAGGTTGACGTACCCATCTTCACTATGCAAACAGAGGACACAACACCGTAAGGTGGAAATATGGAGAGGATATGGTGAAAGGAGAAAACAGATAGGAGGAAAGGGGTATAGAGACTGACCAACAAACCCAACCTCAGAAACAGTCGAGGTACCGTAAAGGGGACTCAGATAGAGATAGATTAGAAAGAAAAGGTGTACAGAAGGCGGTGGAAAAAACCAAAGAGAAGAGCTAGGATATAGACCTAGAAAACCTACCTAGGGTAGAGAGCCTCCCATTCTAGAGAGAGAAAGGGCATGAGGTGCCCCTTTTAAATGCAAAATTTAACTTTCTCCAACATAGGATACAAATTCAATCCCACCAAATAGTCCGAGAATAATGTATCCCAAGACTAATAGTCTGATAGATTACAATCTCTCATTATTTAATCTGTTCAAATAAACACACCCTTAGTATATGTTTTTCACAATTAAATTCATAATTTGATTTGAATGAGCCTACCCTTTTTAAAATGGTTGGTACTATTTTTCTATTGTTTAGGGTTGAAAGTAAGATTATAAATTCAGAATTTTTTTTTAATCTAGAATTTATTTATAAATAGTAATTAATAGTTTAAATTTATTAACTCTCTAAGTTTGGGTTCCGAACTTTTTGCTTTTAAAGCCTATGAGAAAAAAATTAATTGAAGAGTCTGGGTTAAATTATTTATCTTACGGCTAGGCTTCCCTTTAATTTGTGATCGGATTGGAGAGTACTGTTGAGCATGTGGGGGTCCATCACAGGTCTCATTTCGATAATCCGAACTGTTTAATGTGTAAAACTCGTTGAGTATTATATGATTGTTAAAAATCAGGTTGATTGAATATCGATAACTATCTCATTAGATCAGATTTCTATCAACCGTTTACTTTTTCATCGTTTATTTTTTTTTTTACAAAAATGATTTAATCACATAAATATCGATATCTGATCAACGTGATTTTTTACAGGCATATAATACTTAACGAGTTTTACACATTAAACGATTTAGATTATCGAAATGAGACCCATAATAGGCCCTCACGGGCCCAATAGTATCCTCTAGTTTGACATAACACTACTAGAAAATAGACTTTTAGCATCGTTTAAAAAACGCCGCTATAAGTGTCAAAAACGCTGCCAATTCCTTTTGCGACGCTTAGCACCAAACGCCGAGGACGCGGCCGTCGCTATAGCTTTGTGACGTTTTAAAAACGTCATGATATTAGTATATGCGGCATTTTTAAAAACACCGCCAAATGTCCTAAATAACAGTACCATGACGTCACTGTGATATTTAGCGACGTTTTTAAAACGCCATCACATCTTTTTAGAAACATATGACCGTTTAGGGTTTAAGTAAAACACCGTGATATCCTTTTTCATTTTTATTTTATTTTATTGAAATTGTGCTAATTTTAAACCCATCAAGAAGTATTCAGAGATTCTGAGACAGTTTTCAAACTGCTCTGCAAAAGAAAAACATTATTATGGTAATTTTAAAAGAACTCAGTTGAACAAAAGCTAGTGTAAAAGAAATTGTTGGAGTTCCTACTAATACATCCAAATGCACAATTCATGTAGTCAAGTAGAGTCTAAGAGAATACAGCAATGAAAGCTTTCCATAAAAAGCAATTTGCCTTCTGAAGCGATGCTCATCACGTGCAATCATTCCACGCATGCCAGCCTGAATAGAAACAGCAGAGGAGCACAATTCTTTATAAGCTTTCCTAGCAAGATGCATACGAAAATCTCTCTGAATTCTCAGACAAGAAGCTTCTCTCCTAATGTTCTCGTAAACTTCCCGAGCAAGTTGTCCTGTAATCAGCACAAGGAAAAAATCATTGAGTTATATACTTTCAAGACCTCAGCGATGAACTAATTAAAGAAGTTCAGCTGAAAAGACACATCTAACACAATTAACTACCTCTACACACATATTGAATCCGACCAATAAAGAATCTTTGCATCTTTTAATTTGTAATTTGCAAAGGGTACCAGATCAATAAAGAATTGACTCAAAAAGGAAAAGAAAACACAAATAAGTAGAATTCCCCTTTACATCCTATGTCCTAATTATCAGTCTATGTAGAGGAAAGAGGAAGGCAAATAGAAGTTACTCCACAAGACTACCCCTGCTCTAGAAAGGTAGAACATAGAAAATGAAACTGACTTTAAATTTATATCTGATAAGCCAATCAACACGTGTTCATTTAGAATATACACAAAATAGGTTGTTGTTCTGGCATCATGCAGTTGAATTTGCTGTGATATAATTGTTGGAAATCAAGCTATAAAATTGGATTCCTTTGCTTTTGCTTTTGGCTTCTTTTTCTTATGCTTTTGGTTGCTTTCCTTATTGTCTTACAATGTATCATTTGCTTTCCTTATTATATTACAATGTATCATTTGCTTTCCTTATTATATTACAATGTATCATCATAATGTTTGTAATCAGACTCCTATATAATGGAGTCTCTGCGAGGTTCTCATCAATAAATTGAAATATAGAGTGTATTATCTCTTTCAATCACTCTCTCAATATTTCTTTTATGGTATCAGAGAAGGTGTAATCTTGTCTCATCATTTTCGCCTCTTCAGTCAGTATTCGAGTTTTTCTGTTTTAATTTTTTTTTTTTTGTCTCTCTCTTCTACTCAAATCTATCCTTCTATTTCATGCCTAAATACGGTCCAGCTTTTGGAATGGCTATCGACTCATCCTCCTCTTCTTCTGATATTATCATCTCATCATCTTTATCCTCTCATCAAATGGAAACCTCTCATCTTCCGATCACCGCCCATGAACTGAATGGGCAAAATTATTTGCAATGGTCTCAATCCATATTAATGTTTATACGTGGCAAGGAGAAAGATGACTACATCACCGGAGCCTCAGCGCTACTAGAAACCACAGCATCAACCTACAAAAGGTGGATAACTGAAAATAATATGGTCATGTCGTGGCTCGTCAACTCTATGAACACTGACATTGGCGAAAATTTTCTGTCATTTGATACTGCCAAAGAGATCTGGGACATGGCAAAAGAAACATTTTCGGACAAGGAAAACACATCTGAAATCATCCAGCTTGAAAGCTCCCTCCATGATTTACGTCAAGACAATCTTATGGTAACTGAATATTTCAATACCCTTACTCGTCTATGGCGTCAACTTGATACATTTGAGGTTCATAACTGGCAGTGTGTTGCTGATAGTTTGTTGTATAAAAAGATTGTCGACGGGAAGCGTGTGTTTAAATTCTTGTTAGGATTGAACACAAATCTTGATGAAATCAGAGGAAGAATTATGGGAGTAAAACCGCTACCTAGCCTTAGAGAGGCATTCTCTGAAGTCCGTCGCGAAGAAAGTCGAAAAAAAACTCATGATGGGATCCCATCAACAACTGAATATGGCAGAAAGCTCGGCTCTTAAGACTCAATTCGCTCCTATTGACAACCGTCAGAAAAATAAAGGAGGTAGGCCTTGGTGTGATCATTGCAGAAAGCCGGGTCACTCGAGAGAAACTTGCTGGAAGATTCATGGAAAGCCAGCAGATTGAAAGCCACGTCAGCCTCTTGAGAAAGAAGGACGAGGTAATCATGTAGGTACAAATGAACTATCACCACAACCTGAAGCAAGCCCTTTCACCAAGGAGCAAATGGAGATGCTCCAGAAACTACTACAGTCACAATCTGGTTCGTCTTCCAACCACATCATTGGATCCGGAACCTTGGCTCACAAAGGTAATTCTTGAACGCCTTTACTGTTAGTAAGAAACGTAAAAAACCTTGTATTGTGAACTCAGGAGCATCTGATCATATGACGGGAGATGCAACAATTTTTGATACATATAGCTCATGTCAAAATAATTTAACGGTCCGAATAGCAGATGGTTCACTATCAAAGGTTGCCGGTACAGGTTCAGTTGTGCTGTCTAGGAATCTTATTCTCAACTCTGTTCTCCTTGTTCCTGACTTGGACTGTAATTTACTGTCAATTAGTAAACTCACTAAGGAAAAGAGGTGTGTTACTAATTTTTTCTCCACTCATTGTGAATTTCAGGATTTGGATTCGGGGAAGACGATTGGCAATGCTGAGGAATGCTCTGGACTCTACATCCTTAAGGAACGCCACTATCCACAGGAACGACCTCAAACGGCAATTCGTGGTAGTTCTTTTTCGGTTTCGTGTCAAAATAACGATAGAGCAATTATGTTGTGGCACTATCGTTTAGGTCATCCTAATGTTATGTATCTCAAGCATTTATTTCCTTCATTATTTAAAACTCCAAAACCTTTTGATTGTGAAATCTGTCAATTGTCTAAACATGTACAGTCCCATTTTCCCATTCAATCCTATAAAGCGTCTCATCCATTCTCACTAATTCATAGTGATATCTGGGGTCCATCAAGAATAAAAAATGTAACTGGTACTAGGTGGTTTGTCTCATTCATAGATAATCATACTAGATTAACCTGGGTCTTCCTCATGAAAGACAAATTTGAAACAAGCCAAATCTTCAAAAAATTTCAAATTATGATTCAGACACAATTCCAGTCAAAAATCCAAATTCTAAAGTTTGATAATGCTCGAAACTATTTCAACTCCATTCTAGGAGAATTTTTAGCAAAAGAAGGGATAGTTCACTTAAGTTCATGTGTTGACACCCCACAACAAAATGGCATCGCTGAACGGAAAAGTAGGCATTTGTTAGATGTTGCTAGATCGCTAATGTTTTCCACAAATGTTCCACAATTCTTCTGGGGGGAAGCTGATCTTACAGCAGCCTACCTTATCAATAGGATGCCATCTAAGGTTTTACAATTCCAAACTCCTTGTCAACTTCTCTTAAAATCCTTTCCAACTACTCGCCTCTTCTTCACCATCCCACCAAAAATTTTCGGGTGCTCTGTCTTTGTTCATATCCACCAACAGTATCGAAGTAAACTTGATCCTAGGTCGCTCAAGTGTATCTTCATTGGGTATTCGTCACATCAAAAAGGATATAAGTGTTACTCTCCAGTCACAAGGAAATTCTATAATTCCATGGATGTCACATTTTTTGAAACCCGGTCTTACTACCCTAAAATCGATATTCAGGGGGAGACTCCAACCCAGGAATATCAATTTTGGACCCTTGAGTCATTTAGTGAGCCATCCATCACCACCAAAAATCCCACACCTCCTGAGTCATTGAATCAATCTTTACCTGCCGACAATTCCGAGTTCATTAGAAAATAGTATTCTTAATATGCCCATAGCTTGGAGAAAAGGAGTTAGATCATGTACTCAGCATCCCATTGGGAACTTTATTTCTTATGATAAGCTATCACCTTCGTTTCGTGCCTTCACTTCTAGCATCACGGAGATACCCATTCCTCGGAATATTCAGGAAGCTTTCAAGTATCCGAAGTGGAAGGCGGCAGTCAATGAGGAAGTTCGGGCTCTGGAAAAGAATGGTACTTGGGAAATTACTGATCTTCCAACAGGTAAGAAACCAGTTGGGTGTAAGTGGATTTTCACAGTAAAGCACAAGGCAGATGGTAATGTAGAATGTTATAAAGCTCGGTTGGTCGCCAAAGGATTCTCCCAATCCTATGGCATTGACTATCAGGAAACCTTTGCTCCAGTAGCCAAGCTCAACACTGTTCGTGTACTTTTATCCTTGGCAGCTAATCTCGATTGGTCACTTCACCAACTTGATATGAAAAATGCCTTCCTCAATGGTGACTTAGAGGAAGAAGTTTACATGGACATTCCTGCTGGACTTGAAACGACATCAAATTTCAACAAAGTTTGCAGACTCCGAAAATCCTTGTATGGTCTCAAATAATCTCCGAGGGCCTGGTTTGAACAGTTCACTAAGGCAGTGAAAGGGTACGGTTTTGTTCAATGTCAATCCGATCATACATTATTTGTGAAGCACTCCCTACGAGGGAAATTGGCAATTATCATTGTTTATGTGGATGACATAATTTTAACAGGTGATCATGAAGAGGAAATTGGCTTACTTAAAAAATTCCTAACAAAGGAATTTGAGATTAAAGATCTTGGAAACCTTAAGTACTTTCTTGGAATGGAGATTGCTAGGTCAAAGAAAGGTATAGCAGTCTCACAACGTAAATACGTTCTAGACTTACTGAATGAAACAGGGATGCTAGGATGCAAGCCGGCAGAAACACCTATGGACACAACTATCAAACTGGAAGAAAGTGACGGTAGTGCACCAAGTGATAAAGGGAGATATCAACGTCTTGTGGGAAAACTCATTTATCTTTCTCATACAAGGCCAGACATCGGCTTCTCTGTTAGTGTGGTCAGCCAATTCATGAATAATCCAACCGAAAAACACATGACTGCTGTGACCAGAATATTAAGATACCTAAAAAGGACACCGGGAAAGGGTCTCTTCTTCCAAAGAACAACAAATAGAAAAATTGAGATTTTTTCAGATGTAGATTGGGCAGGTTCAGTGACTGATCGAAGATCAACTTCTGGCTATTGTTCGTTTGTTTGGGGGAACGCAGTTACATGGCGAAGCAAGAAACAGTCAGTGGTAGCCTGTAGTAGTGCTGAGGCAGAATTTCGTGCTATGGCACTAGGTATCTGTGAGGAAATCTGGTTGAACAGGTTGTTAGAAGAATTACGGGTTCCATCTGAGCATCCCATGGTTTTATACTGCGACAACCAAGCCGCCATCAGTATAGCTAAGAATCCAGTTCATCATGATCGAACTAAACACGTGGAGATAGATCGACACTTTATCAAGGAAAAGATTGAAGAAGGAGTTTTTCAAGTTAGCTACACTCCAAAAAACTGTCAAAAGGCTGACATTCTCACAAAAGCTCTTGCTCGAGTAAACTTCGAAGATCTGACGGAAAAATTGGGAATGATTAACATCTACAACGTAGCTTGAGGGGGAGTGTTGGAAATCAAGCTATAAAATTGGATTCCTTTGCTTTTGCTTTCGGCTTCTTTTTCTTATGCTTTCGGTTGCTTTCCTTATTATATTACAATGTATCATTTGCTTTCCTTATTATATTACAATGTATCATCATAATGTTTGTAATCAGACTCCTATATAATGGAGTCTCTGCGAGGTTCTCATCAATAAATTGAAATATAGAGTGTATTATCTCTTTCAATCACTCTCTCAATATTTCTTTTAATAATCATATAACATACACAAAATAGGTTCAGAACAACAGCCGAGCAAATCTAAATGCCATTCATCATCCCAATTTGAACCTCTAGCAGACAGCAGATCACATCCGGATGATACCAAGGAAGTGTTTCTGCAAAGAATTTAGACAGAATTCTTGTATCAGGCAACTGAGTTATGAATTCAAGCAATCTAGTAGTTAAAATTTGTTGATGATTCAATAGAGGGAAAAAATATAGTAAAAAAATATGGTGGTCATTGTAGAAGGAGAAATAGAGGGAAAAAATATAGTAAAAAAAAAGGCTAGCATGAACAAATATCATGACTGGCTAGTCATATATCACCGCAAGGTTAAAGGGCAATAAACCAATTATTCTTACCAACACTATATATAGAGAGGGTGTATCCAATGGCAAAGA
This sequence comes from Camellia lanceoleosa, assembly GCA_025200525.1. Lineage (NCBI taxonomy): Eukaryota > Viridiplantae > Streptophyta > Magnoliopsida > Ericales > Theaceae > Camellia > Camellia lanceoleosa. Next base: position 146,510,541 of record CM045766.1, on the reverse strand, counting down.
GATAGTATAACAGTACTTAATAGGTTACCTCCTATCACCGAAAGTGTGCATTGCATACTAGCAAAACAAATCACAGCTACTAAGAAAAAAAATGTCCAGTATGAGCATGTTCACAATATGTAAACAGTGTACAAAATACAAAGAGTGGACCAAGGAAAAATAATTTAGATTTTGGAGGGGCCAAAGTAAAATTACATAGATTTTGATTGTTTAGAGGACTCCTCAGATGAAAGTGGAAACAAACCCGACACAAAGGAACATTTGGAAGCACACAAGAGTGCTTGATGTTCAGCAATAACATAATCTTTGTTTTTGTCCAAAAAAAAATTCAGTTTGATAGGTGACCTGAAAAATAAATTGAAGTGTAGGTTAATGTTTTTTGTTTCAAAAGTGTATATTCTGGAGCTAAATGAACTAGTAAATAAATACATAAAAGAATAGAAACTTACATCACCAACATAATGGCAAACCAACAGATAAGCCTACTGCCGGTGAAAGATGTGATGTTCCAAAGATAAAAAAATTTAAAACCAGGAATTAAAAGTCATGATGTGCTGTTGTGTTATCTGAAGAGAAGCCAGTTTCAAGAATAAAAATTCAAGTTGAGGTAAGAGTAATTAGACAAAGACAACTAGTTCAGTTGTGTTATCTGAATTTTATTTTCCTAAAGTTTCAATAAGCAATGCAACATCATACACAAGATTCAGAATTCAGATTTCTTTTGACTTCTGAAAGGATCTGAATTTGCCACCACGAAATCATGTGGAATGTATTTTCACTTCTCAGTTAAACTAGGCTACCAATGAATGAAATTACGGTTTGTTTTTTATTATAAAAAAAAAAAAAACACCATCTCCAAAAATAAAACAAGAATAAAACCATATAGTACTTTCAGTATGACTTTCAAATCAAGCCAAAATGTGTTTATCAGATTCGGAGATGTGTTGGAGTCATCATTCCACTAACATACATTGTAATGTTCAAAAGAAGCAAAAATTGAAAAGAAAATAGGAACAAACCTCAGGCCCAAGAAATCGTTCATAGCCGATATCACAAGAGTATGGTGCCCCTGTCCTTGGTTTGATTCCTTTATATTGCTTGATGTATTTAGCTGGTTCTCTGTCATACTTATTGAACTCCTAAAATCATAGAAGAAAAATGACTTATCATTAGAATAATGCTGGATTAACTATTACTTTCTAAATAAGATAGTTTGCTAGATTCTGGCCCAAACTAACATAAAAAATGCCACAAGCCAAAGCCCCTAAAAATAAAAGAAAAGAAAAAAACACAAGAAGGGAAGTCATGTTACAATTAATAAAGGCAAATCAATACTATTACTGAATCAAATTCTATTACAATCAAAGAAATTGAAAAAAAATAGTGTAAGTAACAGTGATGCAGCACAGCTTAGCGGGTTTGTGCCAAACTAGGACGGAGTGAACTAACTAATTTCTTCAATCAAGAAGAATTGCAATAAAATCCCTCTAAAATTGACAAATAAAAAGGAAACCCAATGACATATTGTTATATATATTTGAATTTGAATCAAATAAAAAGAAAACCCAATGACATATTTGAATTTGAATTTAATTGAGCAGAAGATATTGTCCCCATTTAAGAGAAATGGAGACAAACGGAAATAGAAAATAAATCAAATCTTGCCGAGCCAATATGCCTACATCCCAATTCCTGCATCCAACCCAACCAAACAAATTTATTATATTATCAACATCCAGAGGGAGAAAATAGTTAAAGATATGAATCAAGAAAATACCTTTCTTTTCTTGGCTCTCTGCACAAGTAGTCAATAACAGGACTACCCATGTGTAGCAGCTTGAAAAAGAAGAAAACTCAGAGAACATACCAAGATCCAAGTTTATCAATTTACATGGGAACTACATCGAAATGATTATTAGGAGAGTTAGAAAGCAAGAAATGCCAAAATGAGATTCCAAAAAAAGGCAAAATAATGGACTAGAGAGAGACAAAGCAGATCTGATATTACCATGTTAGCAAATCGGAGAGAGAGAGAGAGAACAGATCTAATCAAAGAAAGAGCAGATCTGCATCTCTGCATCGTTGAGCTTCTACTCACTGTTTCCAACGATCCACATCCAACGCCACCTGCTTGTCCTGTACATGATCAGAGACACTAACACCGTACTCGAAACCCTAGATAAATCGATTCACCATTGCTGCTGCTCAATCTGATGAAAGAGAAGAGTTTTCCACACAAGGACAAGAAAGAGTAAAGGAACAAAAACGAAAGGAGAAAACACAAAACAAAAGCAAAAAAAGCTTGAAATCAACTAAATCGAGAGAAAACAATTTCAAATCGTTAGTTTTAGCCATGAAATTTTATAGATCTTGTGTGAATGTAGCAAATCTATATCAAAAAACCCTAACCTTGAGCCCTAGATCGATTTAGATCATAGGGATTCAAACAATCTAGAAGATATACGCTCCAGAAAACCTAACCTTGAGCCCTAGATCGATTTAGATCATAGGGATTCGAACAATCAGGAAGATATACGCTCAAATCAAGAGTAGAACAACATTTTTCAGATCAAACAACCGAAGAATTGATGGAGATCGAAGATCTGATGCCTCGAAGATCCAACGCCTCGATTTATCTCTCTTCCTAAAGTCATGCCTCTGTTCGATCAGAATAGAAGACGTAGCCTTGAGTTGAGCCACTGTTTAAAGGAAATAACCGGCGCACAAAACGAGATGGTTAGTTTAATTTTTTTGAAATTTAAAAAATCTGGACAGATTTCAGGATGTTTTTGAAAACGTCATAAAAAAAACGTCACTATATGTCATTTTTCTTGTATATAAAGATTTTTTAGCCCACTTTTTATTGAATTTTGTTTACACACTTGACAAAATGTGTATATAAAAGACACTTCTTGGTACGTCCAAACAGTGAGGTCTACTATTTTGAATGGAATCAATCCATTTTTTTGGATGAAAGCTGACTTCTTTAGACCAATAAAACCATTTTCCGATTTTTTTTGGTGACAATTTAACGTTTATAACTCATTAAATTTTTCATTACAAAATGATGAGTTACCTTTAATGTTTTATGATTTTCACCTTTTTTATTTTTTTTATTTAAATAGTATTCTTACATTTGTGAAGGTCAAAGTGATAATAAAATCAAATTATTTAATTTGAAAGACATTAGGCATGTTTGATGCAATTTCAAGCAAACACTCTTGCATAAATTTTCAAAATAATAAAAATTATAAGTGGCTTCATAAATTGGACTAAACAACCTCATTAAATAAATTTTTTGAGTTTTTCGCACATAAAAATCCATGCCAACACAAAGCAAATAGTAGATTTACAAGTTAGTTGAATTATTTATCAAACCTCACTTGGAAAAGAAAAAAAAAGAACCCTATAATGCAAGTTCTTTTGGATTATTTATTTATTTATTTTCTAAATTAAATCAAATTAATTGAAGTAGTGATTTGAAATACGGCTCTAATAAAAAATGGTAGGTTGAAAACACACTTTCATAAGACAATTTGGTTCGAAAAATATATTTACAATAGCCGGAGAAAAACTATTGGTTGAGTTAGTTGAGCGGGATTTAAAAAGACTTCGTAATTGAGAAGTAAACAATTAATAATATAAATTTCAAATTATTTTTATTTATTTTAATATTTATATGAGTACATAATTTTTGTTAGTCTATCCTTTCATTTTAAAATGTCCCAAAATATTAGTCTTATTTCCAAAGTCAAAGTAACAGAAGTGTGTATTTTTCAAAATTATCCCTGATAAGTGACTATAAATATATTTAAAAATTAAATAAAAAGGGTATTGATGGAATATGGTCTAAAATTTGAATTTAAAATATAAAAATTACCAGTGTGTTTGATTTGTATTTTGAGATAAATTTTCAAAAAAAATTTGGAGAGAGAGTTTAGAAATTTTTTCGGTTTGTTTGATTATATATTTTGAAAATAGTTTTGGAGATTGAGAGTTTGTGATGATTTGATATTTTGTTATAGTTGAGTAGATGCGTGTGAAAGAAAAGTGATTGAGAATGAGAGAGAAAAAATAATTAATTGATATGTAGGAGAGATAAAGTGATTTTGAAATTTTTTTAAAAAAATTTGAACTAAACAAAATTTTAAAAATCTTTCTAAAAAATTGTATCTTGAGATATAAACCAAACAAGTCCTACATGTTCTCTTCAAAAGTTAGAACTTAAACAAAAAAAGAGAGCTTATGGCCTTGTTTGGCAAAGGGTTTTTTTTTTTTTGGCCAAAATTCATAAAAAGATAAAATAAACTAAAATAGTCAATAAAATAAAATATTACATCAAATATATAATTATTTTACTTTTTATCACACAAATATCACATCCAACTAAAAAAAATCTAACTATCTTCCCAAATATAAATATTTTAACGTATTAAAATAATCAAAAATAAAATATCTTATAAAAATAATGCCTATATTAGTAGTAGAAGAAGCTGCTAGTTGGCTTTGCATATATATATATAAGTTCATTTCCCTCACCTTGAACCACAAACAACTATACCAATTGATTTGTTTTGTCTTATAGATGGAACAAATCAATATGCACCAGCATGAAGAGTCTCAAGATGACAATCATGGGATCGCTGTTGCTAAATACATGGATCCCGAAATCTACAGAGCTGCAAAAGCAGGTGACATTTCTGGGTTTAAAAGAGCAATAGAAGATAGAGAAGCTTCTCCTTTGAATCAAGTGAGTTCCCAAGAGGATACAGTCCTTCACATTGCAGCATACTCAGGCCATGTCGTCCTTGTGGAGCTCATACTCACACTATAGCGATCCCGGGTTTACCCCTTGTTGTATAGTGATCCGGACGTGTGTCCGTGGATGTTGGTAGTGGATTGTTGTCCTGTTTACGTCCTTTCATATATTGTATTTGAGTTATAGGATGTGTTGGGCGTTTGCTTGAGTTGGTGGTGTTTGGGAGCCAAGGGTTGCGCCTGAATTTTGTCCTTCGCCGGCGAGGAGTTGGTCGCCGAGCGAGAGTTGAGTTTTGTATCTGGTGGGTCGAGCCAGCGGCTTCGCTGAGCGAAGCGATCAAGGTCTGGCCGGACTCAACACCATGATTTCGCTCGAGCGAGCCGTTTCTTCGCCGAGCAATCTGGTTCGGTCTTCGCTCGAGCGAGCGGTTCGCCGCCGAGCGCGCCTAGTTGCAGACTGAAGGTCGAGCTCGGCCCGAGCGAGCTTTCCTCCGCCCGAGGGAGCTTCTAGGATGTTGGCTCGAGCGAGACCTTCTTGGCTCGAGCTACGGTTTTCTGTGTCTGGTCGCTCGAGCGACCAAGTCTTCGCTCGAGCGAGCCTGTTTATATCAGTTCGACAGCAGCGAATTTTAAGTTAGATTTTTTATAAACTTTTGATCCAATCCTCCAGATCTGAGAGCTTCTCTCTCTAGCTTTATATTCTCTCTAAGGTTTGATCTATCTAGGATCATTTCCTTCCCATCTTGCTTTGTTAAAAAGGTAGAGGTTGACGAGGGCTTCGATTTAATCTGAAAAAGCCTGTTTGGAGCATTTTGATCTTTGGGTCTTCATCTCCTTTTGGGCTTAAACTTTGAGGTAGGGATATCCTACTCCTCTTTATGGATTCTCTTTTTAAATTTTGACATTTTGATGTGTTGGGGATAGTTGCGTAATTTTGGGAAAGTTTGGGGCTTTTATGCAGTTTTATAAAAGTTCGGGGTTTTGTTTTAAATAAACCTATATGTACGGTTGGTACATAGAAATGAGATTAATGTGGAATCATTGATGAAAATGGAACCTTAGGGGTTAAATGTTAATTATAGAAAATGCTATAATTATATTGTTTAATTAATTGGGATAATTAATTGTGGAATTGGGATGTTGATTATATATCCTTTGGGCATTTTTTTTGTGTTTAGAAATATCTGCTTTGGGCTATCGGTGGAGGATAGTCTTGATTGTTGTAGACAATGCATGATGATTAGGCAAATTAAAACCAATCATTGAAATGTGTCATTAAGAATGACAGTTGAAGAATACATTAACTTTATGTATTGATTTGTGATGTGTATAATTGTTGTTTATATGCATTGTGTTGTGTTGGAGAAGATAGGGGATGTACTCCGCGGTTTAGGGGAAGATAGGGGATGTACCTCTAAACCGGATGTTGTTTGGGGAGAAGATAGGGGATGGACTCCGTAGATAAAGCTCATATGCTTGTCTTGAAAATGTGATATAGCTAGTATGCATATCTGTGGAAGTAGTGAAGTTGTAAGTGGTTAATATGAGTTTTTGTCTCATATGAGTTGTGTGGCCAGGTCCTGAGCCATGAGTTATAAATTGAGAATTTAATGAAAATGGAATGTGAATTGAATATAGACATGGAAGTCTTGGAATTGAAATGTGTTATGAGGGAATGTAAAAGTGTTGACCATCTATCAACTGTTAATCTTTTAGTCATTATTCATAACTGGTTTAGTATATTTCTCTGGTCGTGGCTCACCATATATGGGAACATCATTTTCAGGTACAGGCAGCATGCCACCTCCAAGGACTTAGCTTGGGAGGCTAGTGGCGGATGGACTTTTTGACTTCTATTTACTTTTGATGTGTTGCATGTAACTACAAGCCAAGGGCTTTACGTGTATTGAGCTAGAGCTCTCTTGATTGTAACCAAGTGTTAACTTGAAAAATTGTAAGCCTTTAAGGCATCCGCTTTTATTGTTTACATGTAATACTTTTGTACAGAACAGTTCAGTTAAATAGAAGAAGGTGGACTTTTACTATGTTGATGCATGTTCGATTGTTGGATTTATTGTCATTATTTTGAGGGCGTTACACACACATCAAATCGACCTCTTCTCGAAGAAAAACTCTAATGGCAACCTTGCTATCCATGCTGCTGCATGTTCTGGGCACCTGTCCACTGTGAAGTCCCTACTCGGATTTCGACAAAGGGATGACAGCAAAGAATGGACAGTATCGGTGCTGAGGGAAGTCAATAAGAATGAAGAAACAGCATTACATGTCGCCTTGAAAAATCGTCATGAGGAAGTGGCTGCATTTTTGTTCAACTTGTGTCCGAGTGTATCAAGTTATCCTAATAAAGAAGGAAAGTCTCCCCTGTACATGGCTGCGAAAGCTGGTTATCTTGATCTTGTGAAGCTTATGACAGCTGAAACAGTGCAGGTAGTGGTGATGGACAATTCCATGTCAAGTTCGGAAACCAGATCAGTAGTTCATGCTGCCCTTAGAGGAAGGAACATAGGTAATTTTGCACTCCCTCCTCCCAAAAATTGCTATTTCCACCAGGTTTTAATTTTTCCATTTTCATTGAGGGAAAATAATTTTTCCATCTTCCTAGCATGGCATGGGACACGACTCTCACTTAGCAATGCTTTTGAGGAGTTCCCATTTAAGGGAAATTATTCAATAATTCCGGAACACGTGGCCATATTCCAAGCCAATCACCAATTACTTAACTCTATGTTGTTCCTCCATCCCCAACATAAATCGTGGGTCCCTACTCCTCTCTACCAATTAAACTTTATGGAGCACCATTTGTCCATACTTCGGGAATACTGAATAATTAACCCCCATTTAAATACAAAATTTCCATCTTTTTTTTTTTTCTTTTTTTTCTTTTTAATATATATATATATATATATTTTTGTGTTTGGTTGTATTAGTTTGTTTGTTAAACAATTCTATGATCAGATGTCCTTGAAGCAATATTGAAGAAAGAACCGAAACTTGTCTACTTGAAAGATGAGGATGGGACGACGGCCCTTTCCTATGCAATACTTGTGGGTTACCTTAAAGGGGTGCATTATTTACTAGAGAAATTTAGTGTAACCTTGTATCAAAGAGATGGAAGTGGTAACTTTCCCATTCATGTAGCGTCCAGTGAAGGTCAGGTTGATGTTATCCGACAGATTCTTTGGCGCTGCCCTGATGCAATGGAACTGCTAGGCGAACAAGGACAAAACATTCTTCATGTAGCTGCCAAGAATGGTAAAGCCGGTGTAGTTAATTACATCCTCAAAACTCTTGACCTTGGAAAGCTTCTAAACGAAATTGATGAAAAGGGAAACACACCATTGCATTTAGCTGCTATAAATGGGCATACTATGACCGTGCATGCTTTGACTTGGGACAAGCGAGTTACCTTAAATTTGAGAAACAATGATGGCATAACAGCTCGGGATGCTGCTGAGGAGAAGATGGAGGCTGAATTTTCGATGGCAAAGGTAAAGTGTTTTATTTGTTTTTACATCATCAAAACAAAAGACACTTATGTGTGCCTTATATTGCTGAATTTTACCCATTTGAATTTCATTGTTATGCAGTACAACTTTTTTCTTTTTTTCCCCTTCTTTATTTTCTAAAAATTGTCCAGGAAAAAAAAAAATGGCAGTCCAAACGAAAACCAGATTAGATAATTTGATATCAGGCTCACCGCAAGTCATCAAAAACCATTCAATATGGCCACACCTTTTGTCAATTGTCAGTCTAAATAAAAAGACAACCTGAGGTAATTTGATAGTGTAGGCTAGACTTTTTTAGGGAGAACCCATAATATGGCTCAGGGACACTACAATGCAGACAGTCACTCTGCTTTGGGGCTAAACTGCAATCAATGTGTTATTTGGACTTGACCACAAGAGTTCATTCTGATATTTGAACCTCACCACATAGGTTAATTGTAGTGTTTGGACCATAGGTACCAGGGAAATCTATTTGAGATTGTAAACTTGTTTCTCTCAAAACAAGTGTCCAAAATGCAAATAGAATTTGCATGGATTTCAAATTGTTCAAATTGAAACTGTATAGAGATTAAAATGACACTTCACTTAAATTATGGGGACTAATGGTGCAATTTACCTGATTGGCAATAATGGTTTTGACTACTAGTAACAAGAGGAGAAAAGCAATGAGTTTGTTACTTGCTATGGCAGTCAGATTTGCAATTATATTGATCTTGCTGACAAGTGACCATTTCTATTTGTCACAATACCTTTTTAGTATTGTCATTATTTTATTGTTGTTCTGTTAGGATAGGAGACATGACCAAATATTTTCGTTGTTGTTACCTTGTAGCGGATATCATGGCTTATCTTGCAATCTTCTACTGCACCAAAAGCTATCAAACCGAAACCTAGAGAAGAATCACCAGACACCAAAAAGTACAGAAATAACATGGTCAACACCCTCCTGTTAGTGTCAATACTAGTGACAACAGTGACCTTCGCAGCTGGTTTCACATTGCCGGGCGGATATAGCAACTCTTACCCGCATGAAGGCATGGCGACTTTGGTGACAAAACCATCATTTCAGATGTTCCTGATTTCCAACAACATTGCCCTGTATAGCTCCATTATAGCTGCTGTTAACCTCTTCTGGGCACAATTTGGAGACACCAAGTTGGTAAACAGTGCCCTTAACTTGTCAGGACTCTTGTTGGGAGTTTCTCTTATAATGATGTCCGTGTCATTCATGACTGGTGTACATCTTGTGGTAGCGGCGTTTACTGGCTAGCCACCATCGTCTTGGTCATGGGTTTGGTCTCGCTTGTCATCCTCTTGTCCCGCTCTGTTCCACTGTTTCCTGGATCGTTCAACTGCTGCTTTACCTACCCCCAAGACTGATGCAGCTTATTACAAAGTGGTATGATGGCCACCAGAAGAAGTTCTAAAATTATGTCACAACAATTCGCAACCAAAAATTGAAATAAATTCCAGAAAGTTTCTAGATAGATAAATGTATCTGTAATAAACATCATAATTGACATTCGAGAACTCTTTTCTCAGATACTATTCATTGCTTAGAAGATAGATGTCAGCTAGCACAACGATGTAGAACAAGTAGGCTATTGCTTTGTTTAGACACTATTGAGGGGACTGAGATCCTCTCCATTACATCATTCTAAGGATTGTGAAATAATCGTGAGAATTTATCACTATTTTTAATTTAGAAAATTTCATTACAAACTCTTAGATAATGTAATCAAGATACATCATTACAACTTTGGAATAGAGAGGATCACAAGGGCATCAGCGTGCAAAGTATGTAGAACTAATGAATAACAACAACATAACCACCTTAGTTCAAGAAATAACACAAGCAATTCCAAGTCCTCAGTATTTCATCCATTACAAAAGAACAATGAACAATTCCAAGCAAACACATGAAACAACACTTAGCCAGAGCCACAACCAGCAGAGTAAAACATGTAACTAAAACAAATAAGATCTAACAAGTGTGAACCCTCATGCCTGAATGTGCGGATATGGGAAGCAAGCTTTAATATATCACCATCACCCTCATCAAAACCCAAGCACACCCTACATCAACATACTCAAGTTTTTTTGCAGCCCTTCAAAATCATCACTAGATACTGTCGTTCAATGGATGCTTCCTTGAGACCCAAATACTTGATGTTTGGGAGTAGGGTCACAATAGCTGTGGCTTCAATTTTCTCAATCTGGGCTCTTTTAATAGCCAACCAACAAAGTTCTTGTAGTGAACGCTGATTTGTGCAATGATTTCTTTTATTTGACAGCTGATTCCAAGTTTTAAGAACTCCAAAAATTTCCAATTAGTGACAAGATTTGGAATCTTGAACATATGTTCATTAGAAAAATCATAAGGAATAACCAAAGTCCTCAAGTTAGGACACCTGGAAAATAAAAAAACACAACAAAAAAATATCAAGCTATAACACATTTTGTGTCCTTCCAATAATGGATAGAGAAATGCTCTTTTCATCACTTAATTTTTAGAGATAATGAACTTATTCAGAACAAGGGTTATTATCCACTTATACAACTACCTCCTACCTTCAGGTATGAAAAAATAAAAATAAAAAATGAAAGCATTGTGTCAATTTGGTCTTTAAATTTTCATATAATGACAAATTGACACTAATAAACACTAATGTGAAACTAAAATTCAAAATTCATCAAATCAAAACTAAATTAAATTAAAAAGGACAGTTGGATAATTCATCAAATTTTTTTTTTTTTCTATTCATCCTAATGTCATGTATAATTTGGTAAATATAAAACAAAAGGCAAATTACAAATATACTACTTGAGATTTGTTAAAACACAAATCACCTCATGTGATTTTGAAAATTACATTGCAGTCCTAAGATTTCTTAATTTATAACAAATGGTGAATTTTTTAATAAATTATTAAGTCAATTAACCAGTTTTTAATGATGTTAGAAATATATTTCCCTGAATAATTTAGGTAATTTTATTATTATATAAGAGCGAGTTAAAAATTTTATTTTTTCAATTAATTTTGTTAAATAAATTTTTTTGATAAAGAGATATTTGTAATTTTCTAAATCAAAAGGAATAATCTATATTTTAAACAACCATTAACAGATGTATTTATAATTTAGCTTAAAACAAAAATATGTCAAAACAACAAGGAATCAAATAAACACACATGTTGTTCAAAAAAGAAAAAAAAAAAGAAAGAACCACAAATGATAAAATTTTAAAGACCAGTTGAAGCAAAAATATAGGGAAAAAAAATTGATGCTAGTAGAACATACTCATCTGCAGCATAAAACAATGCTTCTACCGAGCAACAGCCTGGAAGCTTTAAATATGTGATTGATCGATCACTACGCTTGATTAGAGATTGAATAATATTATATGTACTAATTAATATACTAATTGATATATTAACAGTGACATAATTTTAGAAGTTTTGAATATTTGTAATTTATATAATAGGTGGGGTCAGTAATAATGTTATAACATATGTTGGTATACTAATTAATATATTAATTGGTGCATGTAACGCCCCGTATGTGAAACTGGAGTTGAAAAGTCTGGAAGATTTAACATTGGTTGAGACGCAGATAACGAAAAGTCAGGATCTCTTCTGCACCTCAATTAGTAATCTGTATAAAATTTTACAAAACGTATGTAATTGAGAGCGCTAAGTATAGAGCTCTAAATGGAGCACTGTATATCTGGCATTGAAGAAAAAAAAAATATTAAATAAAAAAAAAAGGTCAAAACATCATATTATAAGTGGATTTCACCCATTAAAGCTTTCCTAGAGCTCTGTTTTTAAAGCTCCAAAGCATTTCTATTTTACGAAACATATGTAAATCAGTTTAATTCATGTGTTTATTCCCCAAAAAATAAATTATCTATATTTAAAAATATATTTATCATTTTTTTTTTCTTTTTTGATACAAATATAGTAAAATAAAAATGTTATAATTATCGAATCAACTTAATTTTTATACACTAAAAGTCTTACAAAATAAACAATTAAAATCATGGAAATAAAACTGATGGTGGCTCTGTTTGGTGGAAATTTTTTAGAGTTAAAAGTTAACTAGCCTATCACCCGTGCTATGCACGGGATAATCATAGATATTTATATTTGTTTTCATTTTTTTAATATATAAATTAAATATATAAATTAAATACATGGGGTTTGACCGAGGAATTTGAAAGAATTTAATAAGTGTTTATTTATTTATTTAAGAGGCATTTACACAATAATTACATAATATATAAATTAAATACATGGGGTTTGACTGAGGAGTTTGAAAGAATTTAATAAGTGTTTATTTATTTATTTAAGAGGCATTTACACAATAATTACATGGATCTCTTGGGGATGCAAAAAGTAAGGAAATTAGGATTTCATTTATTGCGTTATTCATTTAATAAGTGTAATTATTATAAATTAAGTATTTATTGTAATCAATAGTGTAATTATTACAATCTTTGAATTTATTGTAATCAATGGTGTAATTATTATAATCTTTGAACCAATCACCAATCACCAAGTCAATTTTTTTTAAAAAAATATTAAAAAATCAAGAAATTAGAATTGGCATGTTGGAGGTTCCACAAGCCTTGGGTTTTAAAAGACCCTTTTCCTTAATATATAGATAATCAGAAAGTAGAAGCTAAAAGACCTCTCTACCCTACCTTTCAAATAATCAATTTTTTTTCCAGCTTATTTAAGTTATCTCTACTTAGGCCTCGTTTGGGGACTGGCTATTTTAGCCAAAAAGCCAACTAAAACTAGTCACATCACCTTTCTACTTTTCTGCACATCTTTTCGTAAAAAGTCAAAAAGTTACTAAAATAGCCTGTTCCCAAACGAAGCTTAATAAGCTATAAGCAGAAGCTATACCAAACAGTCCGACAAAAACTCCTAAATCAAAATAAACTATAATTATCCCAAAAGTTGTAACAAACAATCTCGATATACCCCATATGCCGCTCCACATTAATTATAAGATTTTGTGGTCGTGCATGTTTACATAAATGAATAAGAATAAAGATAGAGACCAAAAATTACTTAAAATTTTACCAACTACTCATATGGTGATAAATCCTACCCTTGATTTTGATTACCCCATTTCCTAGCAAAAGTCAGTCCATAAACAAGCAAAAGATGAAGAAATGAAAGGAATCATTTTGTGAGAGACTTGGAAGTCTTTCATCTTTCCCTTACTCTTACAATTTTTTGTTCTCTTTTCCTTTCTTCAATGCTATGCTCTTTATTTTTTATTTTTTTTTACATTAAAACAAATATAAAAGACATTGTTTTAATAATAACTAGCCTATCATCCATGAATAATTATAGGTAAATTATGTTTTAGATTTTTTTTATATATATAAATTATGTTTTTTAAGATTTTTTATAAAAATAATTTAATAATATTATCACTAATCATAGTGTATGAGAGAAGTTGAAAAAAGTACTACAGTAACTATGTATGGATTGTATCTATAATTATTTGTATGAAGGGATTTTAAATGCTGATCAGGAGATTTTGACCAAATCAATAAATGCAGACATGTAGAAAGACATGTGAATTGAAAAAAGTTAATAAATGTTGATCAGGAGATTTTGACCAAATCAATGAATGTTGAGGTTTTTTTTTTTTAAAATCAAAAAATCAAAAAATTTAGATTGGGATATTAGAGCTCCCACAAGGCTTGGGGTTAGAAATCCCCTTTTACTTAATATATACTAGCCTATCACCCGTGCTATCCACGTGATAATTATAGATATTTATATATATTTTAAATTTTTTTTAATATATGAATTATGTTTTTTAAGATTTTTTATAAAAATAATTTAACAATCTTATTACTAACCATAGTGTACATGAGCAATTAAAAAGGCTACTGCAGTAACTATGCACGAGATGTATCTATAATTATTTGTATGAGGGAATTTTAAATGCTAATCAGGCATTTTGACCAAATCAATAAATGCAGGCATGTGAATTGAAAAAAGTTAATAAATGCTGGTTAGGAGATTTTGACCAAATCAATAAATGCTGAGGTTTTTTTTTTTAAATAAAAAATTTAGAAAATTAAGATTGAGAGATTGGAGCTCCCACAAGGCTTGGGGTTTATAAACCCTCTTTTCCTTAATATATTTACTAGCATATCACTCGTGCTATGCACGGATTGTGTTTACAATTATCTATATATGTGAATTGTGATTTTTAAATGTCTTATTTTTTTTCTTTTTTATATTATATTAAAGTTTAATATTTTGATAATAATCATATGTGTTAGACTTTTTAAAGAATTAAATGTCATATTATATTAAATTTTAATATTTTGATAATAATTATATGTATTGGACTTTTTAAGAAATTTTTTTTTATACTTGTTCTTAATGCATTAAAGTGTTATTATGAGGGATAATAATCATATGTGTTGGGACTTTTCAAGGAATTCATATGTGTAGATAGATATATCTTTTTATTTTTATTTTTATTTTTGTGTGGTTTCTATTCGGGTATTTTTTTTTCAATTTATTTAAAATAGAGTTGTTGGTATCTTTTTTTATTTTTATTTTTGTGTGTTTCTGTTTGGATATTTTTTTTTTCAATTTCTTTAAGATGGAGTTATGGGTATCTTTTTTTTTTAAATTTAATTTATCTGTGGTTTCCATTTGTTTTTAATTATTATTATTTAGATAAGTTATGATGTAAGCTAGATATGTGATAGACATGTGAGTTTTATTGATTTAAAGTTTATCTAAATAAACTTTGATTTAATGTTTTTTAGTTTTTTTTTTTGTTATGTTATAATATAATATATAAAATATAGGTAGATATCTACAACTTTAATAAAAAAATATTATCTGATTTTTTAGGAAAGAGAAAAGGAATGCAAGTTTTAATTTTTTTTTTTTTTTGAAAATTTGTAAGAGAGATTAGGAGGGAGAGATTATGAAATATTTTTGTTATTAAAAAAATAAATCAGTCAATAGTTTTTTTTAATCTATTTTGTAAAACCAATAATTTTGAAAAATTGATTAATTTGTCTCATTAAGTGATTTAAAATTTTGATAGATATACATAAAAAAAATATATAATTATATTATTAAATCATAATTCAAATTTACATGTTATATCTTTTTGAGATCTATAGCTAAATTCTTATCTTTTTTTATTTTTATTTTTGTGTGTAATCATAATGTATGGGAGAAATTGAAAAGGGTGTTGCAATAATTATGAGAGAAGTCAAAAGGGATTGTGGGTTGAGAGAAGTCAATAAATGTTAAGGTTGGGTTGGGAGAAGTCAATAAATGCTGAGATTTTTTTTTTAAATCAAAAAATTAGAAAATTAGAATTAGGAGATTGGAGCTCCCACAGGCCTCGGGGTTAAAAACACCCTTTTGCTTAATATATAGTATATAGATAGATAGATAGATAGATAGATTTTTTTGGAAAGAGAAAAGGAATGCAAGTTTTAATATTTTTTTTTGAAAATTTGTGAGAGAGATTAGGAGGGAGAGATTATGAAATATTTTTGTTATTAAAAAAATAAATCAGCAATAGTTTTTTTTAATCTATTTTGTAAAATCAATAATTTTAGAAAATTGATTAATTTGTCCCATTAAGTGATTTAAAATTTTGATAGATATACATAAAAAAAATACATAATTATATTATTAAATCATAATTCAAATTTAGATGTTATATCTTTTTGATATCTATAGCTAAATTCTTATCTCTTTTTTTTTTTTTTTTTTTTGTGTGTAACCATAGTATATGGGAGAAATTGAAAATGGTGTTGCAATAATTATGAGAGAAGTCAAAAGGGATTGTGGGTTGAGAGAAGTCAATAAATGTTAAGGTTGGGTTGGGAGAAGTCAATAAATGCTGAGTTTTTTTTTTTTTTTTTAAATCAAAAAATTAGAAAATTAGGATTAGGAGATTGGAGCTCCCATAGGTCTTGGGGTTAAAAACACCATTTTGCTTAATATATAGTGTAGACAATTATCTATATATGTGAATTACGATTTTTAGATGTCTTTTTTTAAATATTTTAAATGTCTTCTTTTTTTTCCTTTTTTTATATTATATTAAAGTTTAATATTTTGATAATAATCATAGGTGTTGGACTTTTTAAGGAATTAAATGCTTTTTTTTATTATTATTATATTATATTAAAGTTTAATATTTTGATAATAATCATATGTGTTGGACTTTTCAAGAAATTTTTTTTATACTTGTTCTTAATGCATTAAAGTGTTATTATAAGGGATAATAATCATATGTGTTGGAGCTTTTTAAGGAATTCATATGTGTTGGATTTCAAAGAATTTTTTTTGTGTTTGTTCTTAATGCATTAAAGTGTTATTATGAGGGTAAGACTTGGGGGTTGGGAGAAATTAATAAATGTTAAGTTTTTTTTTTATTTATTTAAATCAAAAAATCAAAAAATTTAGATTGGGAGATTAGAGCTCCTACAAGGCTTGGGATTAAAAATCCCCTTTTGCTTAATATATAGTACTAGTGGTCACCCGTGCGATGCACAAGTTTTTAGAAAGTCAATAATTACTAAAAAAAATTTGTTATTTGTTTATATTTCTTGACATTTTTATTTGATTTGTGTATATAAATCTTACTTCACATTATTAAAAATATTTAATATTTCACATTATTAAAAATTTTTAAAAACTATCATACATTAGTAAATCATCACATATATAATAGCTAATTTATCTAAGAATTACTTCAGACAACAAAAAATAGAGTAATAAAGGCATATTATAATTAATCAAAATGACTAATATATTAAATTTAAGTAACACTAATTTTGCTTAATCAATAGTAGATATTACATTAATCATCTCATATAATATAATAAATTAAAATAAAATTAATTTTAATTCCCACTATATTTAGTTAGTAGTTAAATTTTTTTACATGCTATTTCTTTTTTCGTTATATTGATTCATTAAACACAAATAGGTTTGGAATGATTATAAAAAAAAATTAAAAAAATGTTTGAAAATGCATTATACTTGAATTGACAAACGTAAAGAATATAAATATTTAAATTATTCCAAAAAAAATTAATATTTTAAATATGAGATATCTTCCATTTGCTCAAACTTTGAATCTAAATAAATAAATAAATAATTTAAACAAAGAAGAAATTTGTGGTTTAGTTCTCAAAGGAAATGAGTTACTAAAAGTAAATTTAATCATGAATTATTTCAATAGGATAATTAACAATAAAAAATCAACTGATGAATACATTTAAAATATAACCCATATCCAATAAATTTTTATATGTTCTTCATTTTCAATCTAATATCTACACCAAAAAAAAAAAAATTAAACACAAATAATCAATAAGTGGGAGAGTTACAAATTGATAATTGCAGTGCTTTTATAAATAAGAAAAAAAGAATAAAATTTCAATTAAATGACACATTATTAACAAAAAGAAAGAAATAAGGAAAAATACAGATTGTAACAAAAAAAATTTTTTAAAAATAATAATATCCATTTTTATGAACTCACTTTTTTACAAATGCAAAAACTCATTCAAGTACACATTTCAAATGTAAAGCAAATATTTAAGATTTTTAGGCACCGAAAAGGGATCAGAAATGGCTCAATGTTGATTGTTTTCTCCTCAATTTTCTATTCATGGTTTCTTTTGCAGGAACTTGTTTTTATATTAAAAAGATTATGCTTAAACAAAAGATATATATGGAATTCTATCATGTTTAAAATTTGTATGGATAAGTAATTGATGATTTTAAAAGATAAAATATTAAATTCCACTTAAAGATAAACTTTAAAAAGATTAAGTTGAAATATATAGAAATTCTATAACAAACTAACAAAAGATAAATATAGATAGTTAAAAAAATTATCATCTTTTTGCGATATTTATATCCCAATCTTGTTCTTTATTTTTATTTAAATATTTTGTTATCTTTTATTTGAATTTTCATTAAATAGTTATATTTTTATTTTTGTATATTTTTTCATCTATATTTATTTGTTATTCATATATACATAATTACCTTTTTATTTTAAAAATCATTTGACTCGTAATATTTTTTTATTTAAATTTTTTTTAATTGTTCATATATAAATAGTTAAATTTTTATTTTTATAATTAATTGATTCGTAATATTTTTTATTTTTTTATTTTTTTATCTTTTATTTGACTCTTTATATTATTTTGTAGTTGAAATTTGAATAGTTATCTTTTTATTTTATTTATTTTATATTTTTATCTCTACCTCTTTGTTGTTCATATTTAAATATTTTTTATTTTATTTAAATATATATAATCTTTTTAGCTTTTGAGATTTAGATAATTGACAAATGATTAAAAATTAGGAAAAGTGGGAGGGAAGACTTGAGAAGTGACACGTAGGAGAGAGAATCTATAAGAATTTAGTATTAAGAGTTTGGAAAATTCTCATACACCACTACATTTGTTTATATGAAATTCTATCATGTTTAAAATTTGTATGGATAAGTAATTGATGATTTTAAAAGATAAAATATTAAATTCCACTTAAAGATAAACTTTAAAAAGATTAAGTTGAAATATATAGAAATTCTATAACAAACTAACAAAAGATAAATATAGATAGTTAAAAAAATTATCATCTTTTTGGGATATTTATATCCCAATCTTGCTCTTTTTTTTTTTATTTAAATATTTTGTTATCTTTTATTTGAATTTTCATTAAATAGTTATATTTTTATTTTTGTATATTTTTTCATCTATATTTATTTGTTATTCATATATACATAATTACCTTTTTATTTTATATAGAAATTCTATAACAAACTAACAAAAGATAAATATAGATAGTTAAAAAAATTATCATCTTTTTGGGATATTTATATCCCAATCTTGTTCTTTTTTTTTTATTTAAATATTTTGTTATCTTTTATTTGAATTTTCATTAAATAGTTATATTTTTATTTTTGTATATTTTTTCATCTATATTTATTTGTTATTCATATATACATAATTACCTTTTTTTTTAAAAAATCATTTGACTCGTAATATTTTTTTATTTAAATTTTTTTTAATTGTTCATATATAAATAGTTAAATTTTTATTTTTATAATTAATTGACTCGTAATATTTTTTATTTTTTTATTTTTTTTATCTTTTATTTGACTCTTTATATTATTTTGTAGTTGAAATTTGAATAGTTATCTTTTTATTTTATTTATTTTATATTTTTATCTCTACTTCTTTGTTGTTCATATTTAAATATTTTTTATTTTATTTAAATATATATAATCCTTTTGGCTTTTGAGATTTAGATAATTGACAAATGATTAAAAATTAGAAAAAGTGGGAGGGAAGACTTGAGAAGTGACACGTAGGAAAGAGAATCTATAAGAATTTAGTATTAAGAGTTTGGAAAATTCTCATACTCCACTATATTTGTTTATATGAAACTAGCGGTAACCCGTGCGATGCACGGAAAAATAGACTATATATATTTTGTGTGATAAATAAATCATTTTAATCTTAAATTATATCTTAATAGCGACAAGCCAAAATATTAAGTCATTTAGGTAGATGTTAACAATAATTAACCCACAAAATTTTACAATAAAATTTGATATGCATAAGAAATTATTAATTATAAAAATTGTTGAGAATAATAGTATCACAATCACTTGATAACATAAATAACTTATATCAAACTACACAAAACATTAAAAGAGAGAAATTCTATAAGCTCAGAAAAGTTATCATAAATTTACTTAGACTTTTAAATCAGTGGTGTATATTATTATTGTGGGATCAAATTATGAATAAATATCAACTTTTAATTATAATTTATAAGTAATTTTTTAAAAAATTTAATCTAAATTTGTTGCCTGGCTTATAAAAAGAACTTCTCAAACAAATCATTAATTGATTATATTAGCAACTCTCTATCTTTGATTTCCTCTATCAATAACACACTCATATCATATCAAAGTATAAATCATTCTCTATAGTTTGAATAATACTTACATAGTTCTTATGTCATTTTAAAAAAATTAATCAAGATAAGAATGTCATAGTATTATAAAAATTATATAAGAGAATAGTTTTAATCCATTTTATTTATAAAAAAATGATAAAAAATTATTTGAATTGTACTTGAAAAAATATAACAAATGATAGCTTTAATCATTATATACCCAAAAAAAAAATTATATCGGTTACTCAACGGAAAAAATGGTCAAATACAAATAGAGTCATGAACATTGAATTAAATCATATGGGCTCTAAATTGATAGTATAATCTAGCAAATCAACTAATAATAACATAGAAATATTGACAAATATGTAGTACTTCCCTATCATCTTTGTATTATATTCATTAATTTCATATATTATATGAAAGTTTTATTCGTCTCGATCCTTAAATAAAATAAGGATCAAGAAAACAAATTTGATAAGAAATTGATTCTAAACTTAATTGTTAAAAAAACAAAAATTTCAAAGAGATAATTTAGAGATGGGATTAAAGAAATACTATAACGAATGACAGTCTTATAAAAAAATTAAAAAAAAAAAAACATAACAATGATCTAAAGCAAATTATTTTTAATAACTAATAGAAAGAATCTCAAATTATTACTTTTTATAAATATAGTGAAAAAAATTAATTTTGTGGAATTTTTGTGCTACCTTCTCCCATGTAGCCTTTATTATTTCATTATTAATACTATTCTCATTCAGAGCGATTATTTTATTTTATTTTTTAATCTTTACCGTTTGGTAGATAATAACGAATAATAAAAATTATCAAG
The DNA here is from genome assembly GCA_025200525.1 of Camellia lanceoleosa. Lineage (NCBI taxonomy): Eukaryota > Viridiplantae > Streptophyta > Magnoliopsida > Ericales > Theaceae > Camellia > Camellia lanceoleosa. Next base: position 146,489,417 of record CM045766.1, on the reverse strand, counting down.
AGAAGGTTAAGAATTTAATAAGAGATAAGAAGTTATAGATAAGAGCATTTTATAAGATAAAAAATTTAAAATAAAAAAAAGATAATATGTGATAGGAGAAAAAAAATGAGTAAATCAAAATAAAGATTTAGATATATATGTTTTTGATAGATATATAGATTAACAAATCATATCTTTATCTAAATTTTATTATTTTAATTTTTTGAAAATTAATTATTTAATCTTTATCATTATTTGTAGGCCACAAAATTAATCTTTATAAATTATTTATCAATTTTTATATGTTTATTTATCTATAAGTCATGAAATTATTTTTTTAAAATAGTTTTTAAAATTTTTATCCATATCTATAGGTCATGAAATAAATTTTCATAAATTATTTATGAATTTTTATATGCTTATCTATAATGAAATTAATTAAAGTACAAAATGAGGGGGAAAAAAAAGAGTGTAATTTTGTTTTTCTTAAAAAAATCAATTATTTAATCTTTATCTTTATTTGTAGGCCATGAAATTAATTTTTATAAGTTATTTATCAACTTTCATTTGTTTATTTATGGGAAGAAATTTTAAATTATCTATAAATTATGAAATTAATTTTTTTAAATTAATTGTTTATTTTTTATCTTTATCTGTAGATTATAAAATTAATTTTCAGTTTTTATGTGTTTATCTATATGGAGGAATTTTGAAATTCAAATCTTTATCCATAAGTAATGAAATTAATTTTAATTTTAATTAATCAAACAAATAAAAAATGAAGAAAAATAGAAAATATGATAGGCAATCAAAGGAGGTTGCCACGTAGGAAAGAGAGTATTTTAAAATTATGAGAATTTAGGAATAAATATTTGGAGGTTTTTAACAAAACAACTACATTTGGTTATATATATAATATAGATAGATAGATATAGATTCTATCATGTTTAAAATTTGTATGGATAAGTAATTGATGATTTTAAAAGATAAAATATTAAATTCCACTTAAAGATAAACTTTAAAAAGATTAAGTTGAAATATATAGAAATTCTATAACAAACTAACAAAAGATAAATATAGATAGTTAAAAAAATTATCATCTTTTTGGGATATTTATATCCCAATCTTGCTCTTTTTTTTATTTAAATATTTTGTTATCTTTTATTTGAATTTTCATTAAATAGTTATATTTTTATTTTTGTATATTTTTTCATCTATATTTATTTGTTATTCATATATACATAATTACCTTTTTATTTTATATAGAAATTCTATAACAAACTAACAAAAGATAAATATAGATATTTAAAAAAATTATCTTCTTTTTGGGATATTTATATCCCAATCTTGTTCTTTTTTTTTTTATTTAAATATTTTGTTATCTTTTATTTGAATTTTCATTAAATAGTTATATTTTTATTTTTGTATATTTTTTCATCTATATTTATTTGTTATTCATATATACATAATTACCTTTTTATTTTAAAAATCATTTGACTCGTAATATTTTTTTATTTAAATTTTTTTTAATTGTTCATATATAAATAGTTAAATTTTTATTTTTATAATTAATTGACTCGTAATATTTTTTATTTTTTTATTTTTTTATCTTTTATTTGACTCTTTATATTATTTTGTAGTTGAAATTTGAATAGTTATCTTTTTATTTTATTTATTTTATATTTTTGTCTCTACCTCTTTGTTGTTCATATTTAAATATTTTTTATTTTATTTAAATATATATAATCCTTTTAGCTTTTGAGATTTAGATAATTGACAAATGATTAAAAATTAGGAAAAGTGGGAGGGAAGACTTGAGAAGTGACACGTAGGAGAGAGAATCTCTAAGAATTTAGTATTAAGAGTTTGGAAAATTCTCATACTCCACTACATTTGTTTATATGAAATTCTATCATGTTTAAAATTTGTATGGATAAGTAATTGATGATTTTAAAAGATAAAATATTAAATTCCACTTAAAGATAAACTTTAAAAAGATTAAGTTGAAATATATAGAAATTCTATAACAAACTAACAAAAGATAAATATAGATAGTTAAAAAAATTATCATCTTTTTGGGATATTTATATCCCAATCTTGCTCTTTTTTTTATTTAAATATTTTGTTATCTTTTATTTGAATTTTCATTAAATAGTTATATTTTTATTTTTGTATATTTTTTCATCTATATTTATTTGTTATTCATATATACATAATTACCTTTTTATTTTATATAGAAATTCTATAACAAACTAACAAAAGATAAATATAGATATTTAAAAAAATTATCTTCTTTTTGGGATATTTATATCCCAATCTTGTTCTTTTTTTTTTATTTAAATATTTTGTTATCTTTTATTTGAATTTTCATTAAATAGTTATATTTTTATTTTTGTATATTTTTTCATCTATATTTATTTGTTATTCATATATACATAATTACCTTTTTATTTTAAAAATCATTTGACTCGTAATATTTTTTTATTTAAATTTTTTTTAATTGTTCATATATAAATAGTTAAATTTTTATTTTTATAATTAATTGACTCGTAATATTTTTTATTTTTTTATTTTTTTATCTTTTATTTGACTCTTTATATTATTTTGTAGTTGAAATTTGAATAGTTATCTTTTTATTTTATTTATTTTATATTTTTGTCTCTACCTCTTTGTTGTTCATATTTAAATATTTTTTATTTTATTTAAATATATATAATCCTTTTAGCTTTTGAGATTTAGATAATTGACAAATGATTAAAAATTAGGAAAAGTGGGAGGGAAGACTTGAGAAGTGACACGTAGGAGAGAGAATCTCTAAGAATTTAGTATTAAGAGTTTGGAAAATTCTCATACTCCACTACATTTGTTTATATGAAATTCTATCATGTTTAAAATTTGTATGGATAAGTAATTGATGATTTTAAAAGATAAAATATTAAATTCCACTTAAAGATAAACTTTAAAAAGATTAAGTTGAAATATATAGAAATTCTATAACAAACTAACAAAAGATAAATATAGATAGTTAAAAAAATTATCATCTTTTTGGGATATTTATATCCCAATCTTGCTCTTTTTTTTTTATTTAAATATTTTTTTATCTTTTATTTGAATTTTCATTAAATAGTTATATTTTTATTTTTGTATATTTTTTCATCTATATTTATTTGTTATTCATATATACATAATTACCTTTTTATTTTAAAAATCATTTGACTCGTAATATTTTTTTATTTAAATTTTTTTTAATTGTTCATATATAAATAGTTAAATTTTTATTTTTATAATTAATTGACTCGTAATATTTTTTATTTTTTTATCTTTTATTTGACTCTTTATATTATTTTGTAGTTGAAATTTGAATAGTTATCTTTTTATTTTATTTATTTTATATTTTTATCTCTGCCTCTTTGTTGTTCGTATTTAAATATTTTTTATTTTATTTAAATATATATAATCCTTTTGGCTTTTGAGATTTAGATAATTGACAAATGATTAAAAATTAGGATAAGTGGGAGGGAAGACTTGAGAAGTGACACGTAGGAGAGAGAATCTATAAGAATTTAGTATTAAGAGTTTGGAAAATTTTCATACTCCACTACATTTGTTTATATAGATAGTATAGAAGTATAGATAGATCGATAGATAGATAGATAGATATATATATATATATATATTTGATTTAATTTTAAACTTAAATTGTTGGATTATCCTTATTTGACTTCTATTGTTACGGTAAAAATTACAACAGAATTACAACGAAAAACACAAGAGACAAATTCACAAAATGAGTAGATCATCTATAGAGCGACAACCATATTTGCTCCCAAAATTACCTATAAAACCTCCCTCTCCATTAGGTGGCATGATTAACGAAAGTTAAAACTCAATGATCGTTATCCCATTAAATCAAAGAAATGATAACATAAAGCTTGAGCAAATTTTTTGAAAATATTATTGTCACCCATGCTTCCACAAGAAAGCCATGGAATTGAAAATATTTCAAATTGTTCTTGATATAGCTTATAAAAAGCACAAATTCAAAAAATATATTTACAAAATTGGAATCATGTTATTCAATGAAATTGCAGAAATGATTTAACAGAGGGATTACCACTTTTCTAATGCTTACTTAAACAAATATATTCTCTACCATGCAATGATCAAATGAATTCTAACATGAACCAAACAAAAAAAAATAAATAGGAGACATGTGAAGAACAATATCTAGAGTTTGTATCATATTCATATCAACCAGAAAGGAGCACCACCTATAAAGCATGGGTACTCTGAAAGTGTAGCCGTACTTGTACTGGGTACTAGTACTTGAAATACATACTAGGTACTTTTTATATATTCTTTGGCAGTTGGATACTTCACGGTACATCGGGAGTACACCAAGCTATAGGACATTGGTGAGGATACGTTTACTTTACTAGAGAGTACTTATTTACTTGAAAATATTGCAAATCCTTTACTTGATGTGTCAGAAATGAAAGATATATTATTCAATGATGAAATTGATGAAAGTGAAAACTAAAATTTCAAATTTTTAAATTTACTTAGCTTGCTTTTGAAATAAAACTTTGTTTTGTAATTTCTTCTATTTAATGGCATTAAAATAGTTTATAGACTTTGTTTTGGTATTGGTATTGGTATTGGTTTGTTTTTTTCATAGGGTTGACCCCAGGCATAGGCCTACTAGGCTATGGTTTAGGGCCCTTCAAAATAGATTAAAAAAAGAACCCTTCCTATTATAGTTTAGTGTCATATGTCAGGTATGTTTTAAGTCTAAAAAAAATTAAAGAAAACTTAAACTAATTTAAAATAAATTGACTCATTGAAAAATTAAAAGGTCCATTCAAAATTAAAAGGGCCCATTCTCTCTCCCTATCTGATTCTTAACCCTAACTCTTTTGACACAAATCTTTTGTCCTTTATCTTCAATTTTTCTTTTTTCATTGAATAAAAAAAAAAATGTGAAGGACCTCAAATGATCTAGTAATATTTATTAGTTCATTATCGGTTTTGGATCCCGAAAATCTCAGGGCCAAGCCTGGATAAGAACCGCCATTAATGACATGTCACCTTGAAGCCGGCTAAATTTTATGAAATTGCAGGGCTTTATACTGATTTCTTTTATTATTACTTCCAAAGTTAAATATTCAAGTGCTCCATTTTTATGGTTGGCAGTTGGAAGAACAACGTGAAGCTACAGGTACTTTGCTTGCCATTTTGGTTCTGTTTTGTCCCCAACAATGTAGTAGGTAAGGTAACTTAGTTGGCCACCATGACTTCGGGCTTAGTTCCTCGGGGTAGGGATATAAGAAAAATAAAAAAAAAATCGACTAAAATCTAATAATATAATTATATTAATAAGTATAATAAATTATTAACCTTAATTAATTAAACTTATCATCTTTATAACCTAAGTATGTAAACTCTTATTATATATAATCTTAACTCTAACTCATTATTCTTGAAACCTATTTTAAATTTTTTTTTATTTTTGTTTTTATTTTTGTTAATTTAGGAATTGAAAAGTATGTATTAAATGGATGGATTGGATATGTTTGAAATGGTGGACAAATAACTAATTTAATGTTTTTATATAGATTAATGATTAAATTTAAAAGTAACTCAAGTTTGAAAAAATCTAAACCGACTAAACTACACCAAACCAAACCATTTCAATCGGTTCGGTTTGGTGCGGTTTGATGGGAGAAGTGGTTTGTATCGATATTCAATATAATAAAATTGACATTATTAATTCGGTGTAATTTTTTACTTAAATACCAACCATACTGAACCAATTACATCCCTACCTAGGGGAGTTCATCGGTTCAACTCTTCCTAGGGGGAATTGAATTAAGGGGGTAAACACTTGGTACTTTGCAAATGGTACTAAAATAACTCTAATAGGGGTTGCAAGTTTTATTATTTGCACAAAATTCAAGCTCATGAATTAAATTGATTCTCAGAATTTGAAATGTTTTTTAATAGAGAATGTTAATATATTATAATAGCCTTAGTGCTGATATACTTTAGCCTTAGTGCTATATAATATACTTTAGCCTTAGTTTAGTGCTGCGTAGCTTTAGTTTAGTGCGGCTTAGTGCCTATTATTTAAATGTACACTTTCGGTGCTTGTATCCCCTATTTCTCTCTATAAAAGAGAGCTCTTGTAAACACATATTGAATACAATCAATAATACAATCCATATACATACAATTCTTTTTTTCTATTTCTCTATACATAAATTTAATATGGTATCAGAGCAAGGTTAACCACCTAGTAATTCCGCTTCATCGGCGGGCGGCAGTCTCGCCTTGGCCGCCCGCCGGACTTCAACCTATTCCGTCGGACCTCTATACATACCTTCACCAACAATTGGTCCTGATGCATCTTCTCCAGGTTGGCGTGCTAACCCATGAGTTGATTCCATCGGTGTTCAGCAACAAACAAGAACAAAAACAAAATCCACACTAACCCAGATCTGCAGCAGCGGCTTCTGCATGCTCAGCAGCAGCAAAATCAACTATATCATCAGTCCAAGATACATGCCGCCAACAAGTTGGCTTGGAGGCACGCGCGCGTGTGGATGTGCGACGTCTGCGAACAAGCTCCGGCAAGCTTCACCTACAAGGCCGACGCTGCCTCTCTCTGCATCCCCTGCGATCGCGACATCCACTCGCCCGCCGGCACGAGCGCTTCCATGTCCCTTTCTTTTACGAGCCTGCAGAGCAGAAACCGTCACCGCCCAGTCATCCGCCGTCCACGACGGTGCCGACGACCGCTACTTTCCATCACAATGTCTCCTTGCTACGACGTAGACTACTATGGATCTAAGCCTTTTCTGTACAAAATGGGCTCTCTCCCTCACTCCATTCATGGATCTTTGCCTTGATAAGCGCGTGATTTTTGCAAATCAAATCCCAAACCGAGTAGTTCTTCCTTGGCATCACATAGTCTCCTTCTCTCGGTTTTAAGCTCGGGCAAAAATCGCCTTTTCCATCACCGAGATAGATGAATTTCTTCTTCCCCTCTACAGAAACTTGAATTCTCTCCCTCACTCTCTCTTTCTACTCTCCCTCAGAGGCGCCACCCCACTGGACATAGTGCCTCCACAATGGACAACAACCCACATGCCTTCTCTTTCTCTAATAATAATTTTCCACCATCTAACTTTCTTTTTATTTTCTTTTACATGGCTATGAACTCAAATTGAGACTCAAATGTCAACTTTATCACCATACTCAACAAAAGCAGATTCCACCCTCACATGTTCTCTACTTTTCTGCTTTAATTACACTCTTTCCAACTTTCTTTTTATTTTATTTTATCACACTCTTTCACACCATTAGCACCCTTTTTCTTTTATTTATTTATTTTACTTTTTTATTCTCTTTGTTCCCATGGCAGCACCCTTTTTTATTCCTATTATTATTATTAAACAAAATAAAACAAAAACAACACTTTTCTTTTATTTTATATATATATATATATATATATATTTTATCCTATATTATCCCAACACAATAGATTTCAGAAACCTTTGATTTTTCATATCTTTATTTTATTTCATTTTACACAAAAAAAAAAAAAAAAAAAAAAAACACAAAACAATCCAACCACCACACATTTTTCGTTTCACTTCTTCGCCTCTTCAGCTGTTCTTTTCTTTTTGCCTTTGTCTTGGCGTCCTTGCAGTCTTTGCCTCCGTGTTTCCCACGCCGTCGAGCACGTTCACTTCTGTTGCTCAAGCTGTCACATATGGCGGACCTCCAAATGAGCATCACGGTGGCCTTCCGCTTCCTTGTTTTCGCCTTCAAGACATATATCTCTGCTCGGGCATCCGTATACATGCTGGAGCGAGCCGATTGGCTTCCACCTGCTGCACCTCATTTGTTCTACTCTGAAGCCGGTGCGACAGGTTGTTGACTGCCGTCATTGTCTCAACACATGACTTCAGAGTATAATGATTGGCCTCAATATCAGATTGAGCAGCCATTATCTGCTCAACTGACAACATTGGAAAGTTCAACGGCGCAAAACCAGAGGCACTTGGTCCAAGGGCGCTTGGTTGAGGTTCAAGGGCAACTGCCCCGGCTATCTCTCTTGTGGCCTTGTTGAGGTCGGGAAAGAGAGTGAGCAGACCACGGGACGAAGAGGCTATGTTCTGGGTAGCTGAACAGGAAGAAGAAGCCATTTTCTGGGCAACAGAGTGTTTCAGATATAACAGCTCTCAGAAAACGAAGAGTTATTCAGCGATTTTCAACAGGTTTTTGCCTCAGCCTCAACCTCCGCCTTGGTTTAAATAGCCAAGGCAGACACGCGTATCGCGCATCGCTTGGCGCCAAACGACAAAATGGGCCCGCAAGCCAAGATGGGCACGTGCCTCGCCGCGTATCCGGCGCGCCTTTTGATGGCTCGCCGCTCGAAGAATTCTGTCGGACACGCCTTTTGATGGCACGTCTTTTTATGGATTGGGCACGACTTTTGAGGCATATACACGAACATACAGTGTATTCTCCAACGGTCTGACACGACTACACAGTGTCTGCTACATCGGTCCGACATGACCCCATAAACTGTCCCGCCATTGATTCCGGTCAGCCTCTACAACAACGGTCTGACACGACTACATAGTGTCTGCTACAACGGTCCGACATGACCAGAATCGTCTTCTACACGGTCCAACATGACCGTCAGAATCTTCTACAACGGTCCGACATGACCCCATAAACTGTCCCGCCATTGATTCCGGTCAGCCTCTACAACAACGGTCTAACACGACCACATAGTGTCTCCTACAACGGTCCGACATGACCCCGTAAACTGTCTTCTACACCGGTCCAACATGACCCCGTAAACTGTCTTCTACAACGGTCCGACATGACCTCGTAAACTGTCTTCTACACCGGTTCGACATGACCCCGTAAACTGTCTTCTACAACAGTCCGACATGACCCCATAAACTGTCCTCTTTACAACGGTCTGACACGACCATACAGTGTCTCCTATCCTATTTTATTTTATTTGTTAGATTATTTTCCTGTTTTGTTACTCTCTCCAAACTCAAGTTGGTTAGTACCTATCCTCCTTGAGTTTGAGGGGGGCTGTTAATATATTATAATAGCCTTAGTGCTGATATACTTTAGCCTTAGTGGTATATAATATACTTTAGCTTTAGTTTAGTGCTGCGTAGCTTTAGTTTAGTGCGGCTTAGTGCCTATTATTTAAATATACACTTTCGGTGCTTGTATCCCCCATTTCTCTCTATAAAAGAGAGTTCTTGTAAACACATATTGAATACAATCAATAATACAATCCATATACATACAATTCTCTTTTTCTATTTCTCTATACATAAATTTAATAGAGAATGCTATGGGTCCTAAATTTTCTACTAAATAAATGTCTCATATAAGTTTGTTCAATCATTTATTTGGTAAAAAATTTAGTATCCTTATCATTACTATTTTCTAATAGAGATGCCCAAGTCCCTGAGTTTTTGTTTTCTCGCGAGAAAAAATTTCAGCCCACGAAATATCTTCCTGACTTTTCAACTGGTGGAAGAGCCCAGTTCATATCATATATATATATATATATATATATATACACATTTGGTTTTACAGAGTGATCAATATCAGGGAGCAGAAGGGCTTGTTATCTCTCAGTTTCAAAGTAATAAATAGGTTTTTCATGATGACATTTTTTATTATATATATTTTGTTTATAATCTTATGTGTCATACATTGGTTTATTGTGTCTGATTATTACTAATGTATGCTAAAATTTATCTGATCTTTGTTGATTAATGTGAATCTTTGCATAATAGCATTGAATTGTTTGTTATCCGAATCCTTTATTTGATGTGTCAGTCTTCACATTCTGTTCTTCAAATGACATCCAAATGCTTGTTTTTAAAATTAATTACCATAAGTTCAAATTTTGTACTCCTTTCTCTTTTTTCCCCCCCTTCCCTTTTCTCTTTATTTATTGTGTATAATAGCATTTATTGTTGTTCTTTCTTTTTCATTGTTATAGATGGAAGGACGAAAATGGGAGGATTTGAGTGCGAATTGCTTGGTGAATGTGTTGGGGAGAGTTGGAATTGAATCACTGCTTTTAGATGTTCCATTTGTGTGCAAGTCATGGCTCAATGCCACCCTCAGTCCTCTTTGCTGGCAGGAACTTGATTTCTCTCAAATCACACTTCGTCCATGCCATTTTGTTGACAAAATTAGAATAGTAGATGAATATCAATTAAAATGCAATAGGTCTGTCACTGAATTCATCAAGTATGTAGTCAAGCATAGTGAAAGATCTGCTACTTTTATTTCGCTTCCAGACTGTTGTACAGAGGAAGCTGTGCTTTATGTTGCAGATGAGTATGTGATCTATAAACTAACTACATTAGCTTGATTTCATTAGATATAGAAAAATAAAACCACTATTTTTGTTCTAACCTTGCACTGGGTTTGTGAAAAATCTAGAAATTCCCTAGATGTTGATTTGTGATTATGTATCAATTTTAAGTAGAATATAACAATCTCAATCAAACAATCAAGACAAATCGACACAACGATTTTACGTGGAAAAATCATAATTGGACACCTCCAATCGTGATAAAAAAATCACGGGCAACAGTCACAAGATAATCCACTAAGAAGATTTAAAGGAATTACACAGGTATACTCTTAATTACCTAGCGAATCCACGCCCGAATTGAACCAACCTCTATGTGCCTCTTCCAACCCCGTCTTCACCTCGAAATTGTCTTTACGATGAGCTACTCCAGAATCCACCAAAGCTTCAGACTCGAATTCTTTAGATTCCACCGAAGAACAACTCTCTCTTTAGTGTAGAATAAACGAACAAACCTTTGATGTATAATCTTTAAACCATGAGTTGAATACTCAAACAAAACATCAAAGAAAACTAGCAAAATATCCCCAGATATAAACCCTAGAACCCAAGAAGAAGATCTGGAGTAGTAATCCTAAAATTTGACCCAACACGCGAATTTATAGAATCCGTCTCGCGATCTCCGCTCGAGCGTGAGCGCTCGGCGGCCCGGCAAAAAATATGTGCGTGATATAACAGAGGTCCGCTCGAGCGCTAGAGAACCTGCTCGAGCGCGAAATCACACATTTCAGTACTTTTACAGGCGACCAAAACTGCTGGAACCAAGGATTCTCCGCTTGAGCGGGGTAATGTCTGCTTGAGCGGACAAGCAACTTGGAATGCATTTTTACATTTTGCTTTGGGGGCACTGCCTTGACCCGCTGGCGCCGACTCGATCCGTCATAATCGGTGTCAAGTGGCAATCTTGAAAGCATTAGCATCACAAACTTCTCTGAAAGACACAATTCAGGTTGGATTCGTATCTAAACACTCATAGCCTTACTAAGATAAAAGTGCGAAAATAAATACAACTGAAAGGAGTTTTGTCAAACGGGATTGCCAAGAATAAAAACCTAACAGTTTGTCTTGGGATCTTAACCCATCATTGCAAAATTATTGCAAAGGTGGATTATTTTTGAATGATTCTAATTTGAATCTACTTTTTAGTTTAATCAGAAGAATATAGAGGGAGGACTTTGTGTTAGTTTTTTGTTAAATTTTGCTCTGTTTTTTGTTCTTCAGGTGTCTTGACTTAAAGGTTTTGCTTTTGTCTTGCATTACACCTCGTGATAATCTTTTGCAAATACCAAACCTTGTGAGCAAGTTTGGAGTTTTTAGGGCTTTTAGAGACATTTTTAATCCAAGAAGTCTTCACCCAAATCCGCATTCATTGCAAGAACTTTATTGGATTGGCTATTGGCTATTGTCATTGCCATTATTAAGCAAGATGTTGCTTCAGCTCTTGTTACCATTCTCCCAAGCATAAAGCAATTGACTAGAAGGAATGGAATCGTTCAAAAGAAAAACCTAGTGATGATTTTGCAGGGTTGTAAAGAACTTGACTATCTTGATGTTAGTTATTGCATAGGATTTGACAAAGCTGATGAAGAGATATTAAAAAGCTTGCATCTCACATTCGTACCTTCAAGCATGAGGGTTCGAGGTTATATGATGACTATAATGATTATTTTTGTTATCAAGACACTCTGTATGATATTGATTATGCCTTGTCTGACTAATGGTTGTTGAGTATATTAGTTTGCAATTGTCCACTAGTTCTAGTGCTCAAAATCTCTGTTTTGTTCTAATGTAATGGATGATTTATGTTTCTCAATATGAACCCAACATTAGCATATGAAATTTTTTGTTTTCTTCATATTTTAACTGTTATTTGTAATTTATTTTGCTTTACTGGCTTTGTTTTCATTCTCTTTGCTTTTAATAGTAATGTATGGATTTGATGGAGAAGTTTGATTGTGCTTTGCTTAAGTAAGTTTTTGTTGAAGATGTTTGGTAGAATGGTGTGATGTGGCACTGATTTGGTTACCGTGGCAGCCTTGCTATTGTTCATGGGATCTATTAACTGGTGCCCTTAAGACACTTGTTAACAAAACCCTTAAAAAGAAAATTGGGAACAACTAATTGTGGTAAAATTAAACCCAGATTAATGCATCAAACAACCACACTCACATTAGTCTGTCAAACAAGCACCCCCTCAGTCCGGGAGTTGCATGACTGTCATCAATGTATATAGAAAGGGAAAAAAACACGAATTATATATAGAAATCACATTCAAAATAATGCCATAGTAACATTGATGATATTATCTTGTCAAATGCGATTCCTCATTCTTGAATGTTTTGATATGAGAAGCAAGCTTCAAAATCTCGTCATCACCGCAGTCAAAAGCTTTGCAGTCCATTACATCAAAATACGCAAGCTTTTTGCAGCCCTTCAAAATCATCAGTACTCTCCCGATCAATGTTTGAATACCTTAGCCCCAAATGCTATGTTTGGAACTGAGGTGACAATTGTGGCTTCATCTTTCTTAATATTGGCATAAAAAGTAGAGAAACCAGCAAAGTTCTTGCAGTGAATGTTGATTTGGGCAAGAATTTCTTCCATTTAAAGGTGGTTCCAAACCTTAAAAACTCCAAACATTCATGAGTTTTGGGACCTAGGACACAACATCATGATCTATATCACCTGGCAGCTCTAATACAATTAAGTTAGGACACCAGGTGAGTCCAAAAGACAGCGAGTGTTACCATTGCCAACCACTAATACAAAGTAATCAATCACCTTAATATAAAACAACAGAGAAAATTAAACCGAAAGGGTTGGTGTGATTACAGGGAAAAATATGATGCGAAGTTTTAAAAAAAATGAAAATTTGTTTTTAGTACAAATTTTTTTAAGATGAAATTTATGTGAAATTTTTAGTAGTTGACTACTTTTACAAAAATATGTATTCGTAAAAATAAATGTTTTTACAAGAAATTGAAAGTAAGTTACTATGCTAAGTGGATTGTACAAAAAAAAATTCTTCTTGTATTTGCCCCCACTTTCATGCTAAAAAAATGCAGTATCATTTTTTTTTTTTCTTACTCACTTTTCATTACTTTTATTTTCACAAAACTCAGCAAAGAGTCATTGAGTCAATTTGTAAAGTAGGAAATAACAATATGCATTTTTTTGGTGCTAACTAGTGCCATGGTATATTTGTTTGTTTTGGAATTTGGGTAAAAAGTACGTCAAAAATAATTGATTTTTTTTTTATTATTTATAAAAAAAAAGAAGGTGAAATCCATAAAATATGTTTTGATTTTAGTAAGAAGATGAGACTTTTTTTTCCTGAACTTTTTCTTGAACATTGGGCAAAAAACTCACTGATTTGCAATGTAAAACAATACTTCTTCATCATAGAAGCTAGAGCCGGGAAGCAATACATACACAGCAGTTGTAACACTATGCTTGACTAAAGTCTTGACGATTGCTGTGAAAGAGAATTTTCCCTTTACTTGATATTCATTGATTAATCTTGAAAATAAAAATAAATAAGTGAGATTTGAAGAAAATCAAGTTAGTCTCCAGCAAAGAGGACTTTTTGTAGCTTTGAACCATGACTTGCACACAAATGGAACATCAATTAGCAGTGATTCTATTTCCACTCTGCCTAACACATTCACCAAGCAATCCATATTCAATTCCTTCCATTTTTCTCCTTCCATCTACACAAATTTAAGATAAAGGGTAAGCATAAATGATATATAAAAAGAAGAGAACATTGCATTTAATGAAAATAACTCAAAACAATTGTATTTTTATGGATGTACAAATCGAAACAAAAGAGAGTTGTTTCTCATGCCACAACACTCACTTGCACCAAACACAGCTTCACTTGCAACTCTATAAAAGTACAAAAAAGTGTAATTACCTTGTTCTCATTTAAATGTATTATATATCTATCGAAAGAAATGTGTGCGCTTATATATACATAAACGTGTATGTGAAGGTGGAATTGGAAATGGAAAATGAATAGTATTATCTGAAAGTTGAAAAGTCTAGAAAATAATTCATTACCTCTTCATCAGTAAACAATCCCCGAATTCAAGAAGATTTGAAAATGAATTTAATTCATGTGCTTGAATTTCGTGCCAATTAAACCAATTTTGATAAAGGCTACTAAAAACCATGAATAATGTTATATGTACCAATTGATACACTAATTAGTGTACTAACAGATGATGTGTCATAATTTTAGAGATTTTGAGTATTTGTAATTTATATAATGAATGAGATCAGTAATAATGTTATAATATATGTTGGTACACTAATTGGTATACCAATTAGTGCATGTAGCACTACCGAAAAACCATTGGGTTTTGTATGAAAAAGATTTACGATCATATAAGTGGAAAAAATTTGGGGACATACTATAAACTTCAATTATAAAAAATTTCCAAACCAAATTAATGGTAATTTCATCATCCTCAGCAGCTACTTAAAAAGGTCATGCCTGACATCGTACCTCCAATCAAGAACGCTTAGGGGCGTGCACCAGAGATGGATGAATTCTTCTTTACTTGTGTTTTCAAAGTGGGAAACAATTTGAATTCATTAAGAAAATCGATATAAGCTTTACACAAAAGAAAATTGACGTTGTTTGACAAGCAAATCAGCAAAATATTTGTTAGCTGTTAAAAGAAGCAACTGAAAACAAAAGCCAAAAGAAAATATCAGAGAGTTCAAGAGTGGCACAGGCTAGTGCCTTAATATTTCATCCATTACATGACAATCCATTACACACAACACAACTGAGAATTTCTAGAATTGAGTCTAGGTTGACAATCCCAAGCAAACACATTATACAATACACTTTAGTCAGAGAAGTCTCCATCATGGAAGCCATCGTCACGATATGTAGGGCAGTAGTCATCATAATAATCATACAACATCGAACCCTCATGCTTGAATGTTTGGATATGAGAAGCAAGCTTTAATATCTCATCATCACCCTCGTCGAAACCTATGCAGTCCCTAACATCAAAATATTTAAGTTCTTTGCAGCCCTGCAAAATCAACACTAGGTTCTCCTTTTCCATGGATGCATGCCTTAGAAACAATTGCTTTATGTTTGGGAGTAGGGTGACAATAGCTGAGGCTTCATCTTGCTCAATATAGGCTCCTAGAATACCCAATCCAATAAAGTTCTTGCAGTGAATGTTGATTTGGGCAAGGATTTCTTGCATTTGAAAGGTGCCTACAAGCCTTAAAATGGCCAAGTTTTTCCACTTGCTCGTAAGGTTTGGTATCTGTAACACATGATCACAAGGTAGATAGCGAGGTAGCAGCAAAACCCTTAAGTCAGGACACCTGGTGAATAAAAACCCAGACCAAAGGTTACCAAAAAAAACTCATACAAAGTCATCCCTCATCTTCCGATGAAACTAGAAAGTAATTTTAAATCAGAGTCATTTAACGGTTTAGGATCCACTGCAATAATCCACCTTTGCAATAATCTTGCAACGGTGGGTTATGAGCCAAAAACCAAATCATTGCAACTTGCAAGGTTAAAGCACCCTTAAACCGCTCAATGATCATATTTCTGGCTCATAAACACCATTGCAGAGTATCCTACTCCCATTTCAGCTGCCCCTTCAGCCTATTTATGCAATTTCATTTGCTGAGTTTTTACCTTTCAAGTTTTGGAAATATATAAAAATGCCATAGTGGCTGCTTGTCAGTAAGAACTTACTCATCTGAAACATAAAGCAATGCTTCCTCTGTGCAACAGTCTGGAAGCGACAGAAAAGTGGCAGATCTAGCACTACGCTTAACTACAAACTTGATGAATGCAGTGACAGACAATTTATTATGTAATTGATATTTATCAAGCAATCTTGATCTGGATTCATCATAAGACCATGAATCAAGTGAGATTTTAGAAAAATCAAGTTGGCGCCAGCACAGAGGGCTGAGCGTGGCTTTGTACCATGACTTGCACGTGAAGGGAACATCCAATAGCAGTGATTCAATTCCAACTCTCTCAAACACATTCACCAAGCAATCCATATTCAAATCCTCCCATTTCCCTCCTTCCATCTACACCAATGTCAAATAAAGGGTAAGTATAAATATTATATATTTCTCTAAATATAGAGAAAGATGAAAAAAGTATGGCAAGGGGTAATTTATGAGTTTAAATTAGGATTAAAAGAGAAATCAAAATGTACAGTGACAAGTTAATCATACAAAACCAAAAACCAAAAACACATAAAGAACATTCCCAAAACAAAAAGTGGGTAATCTCTAATTGGCTTGTATAAACTACTACATAACAAAAAACCCAATTCAAATACAAGCATAACAGGCAGATATAGAATCAGAAAATCAAGGGAAATTTAAAAAGAGGGATTAACAATGCGATCATGAGGTAACCCAAGCACCCCTGAAAGAAGTGTAGAAGAAAAAACACAGATTCATAAATTAATGTTGTTCTAGATTGATGAAGAAGACCTACCTCTGACATGATGAAGATGAGTAACAACACAGTCTGCTCTGATTTTGATCACTCCGGTTGCCAGCAAATGCAGGATACGAAGAAGTCCATTTATAAACAGCAATGCATAGATAGACTTTTATTGATGAAGAAACGGCAATTTGAGAGCTGGGTGGAGGAAAGGTATCACTTTCTTGGGGTCTTTCCATTGCTTTTTTTCTTTTCTTTTCTTTTCTACCCTTTTCCCTCCATATATATATATATATATATTACAAATTATTTTTTGCTGTTAAAATGAAAAATGGTAATGACAAAAATGTGCATTGGAATGTTATTACAAATATATTGAAGTATATATATTTGATGTCATATGAAAGTATTTTAATTATGTTTTTTATTATTTTGAACAAACTACAACCTCACATCTAATTTGATAAATATTTGGTTATATAATTAAATTGTTCAATTTTTGAAATAATCTTTTTAATCATCAAATTAATGTCTTTTTTCAATTGGACTACATGAACTAAAATAAATAACTGTAAGTACTAAGTAGATAAATTTGACAATTTTGATATGAAACCAAAAAAAATGGTGATAATTTAAGAGATAAAAGTGAAAATAATATTTTTCTCTGCATACTAACTATTTATTAAGACTTTGATTAACATCACGTTTGTTTATTTTATTTTTATTTTTCACAGAAAAGGGTTGTCTTGTCAATTAAGTTATGGATGTTTTGTTTCTTGATTATTTGGGAGGTCATAACTTGTAAAAATCATCTATCTTTTTCTATTTTTGAAAATATGGTGCTATTTTTTTATTTTTTTATAATGCCTAACACCTACCTATGTGTAACTGATATAAAATGTGAAACCCATGAGTTTGTCAATCCCTTCTGTGTCTCTTCTATTTTCATTATTTTACAAGGGAAGGACAGTTTTAAAAACACACACACACATGACAGAGACACTACCCCTGATTTTGATTGCCCCTTTTCCTAGCAAAAGTCGGTCCATAAACAAACAAATGATGAAGAAATGAAAGGTATCATTTTGTGAGAGACTTGGAAGCCTTTCATCTTTCTTTTACTTTCACATTTTTTTGTTCTGTTTTCCTTTCTTCAATGCTAAGTACTTTGTTTTTTTTTTTTTTTTTTTTTTCATTAAAATAAAATAAAAAGGCATTATTTTAATAATAATTTGATTTACTTTTAAACTTAAATTGTTGGATTATCTTTCTCTGACTTGTGTTGTTATAATGAAAATTACAACAAAATTATTGCAGAGAAAAAATAACCAAATTTCACAATTGAGTAGATGTATTGTAGATAGACAACCATATTTGCTCCCAAAATCACCTATAAAATCTCCCTCTCCATTAGGTGGCATGATTAACAAAAGTTAAAATTCAATGATCGTTATCCCATTAAATCAATGAAATGACAACATAAAGCTTGAGCAAAATATGAAAATATTTTCACCCATGCTTCCACAAGAAAGCCATGGAATTGAAAACATTTCAAATTGTTCTTGATATAACTTATAAAAAGCACAAATTCAAGAATATATATTTACAAAATTGGAATCATGTTATTCTATGAAATTGCAGAAATGATTTAACAGAGAGAATAACACTTTTCTAGTGCTTACTTTTTTCTTTTCTTTTTTGTCTGATCCAATTTCTAATGCTTACTTAAACAAATAGATTCTCTACCATGCAATGATCAAATGAACCAAACAAAAAAATGTAAATAGAAGACATGTGAAGAACAATATCCAGAGTTTGTATCATATTCATATCAACCAGAAAGGAACACCACTAAATAGAAGAGTTAATAGTTTAAATGGAAGCTAACATTACAATCTTTCCTTGCTTTTTCTTTTACCTTTGCATTAATGCAAAGGTAAAAGAATATACACATTTGCAAGGTAAAAGAATATACACATTTGTAATATTACACAGATCCAAGAAAGTATATCTCTGCAAGGTTTTTTTTTTTTTTATAGTTTTAAATTGCTAAGTAGATTCCTTCTGGGAGGCAGTCATTTGCCTTGCAGCCCACCTCCATCTTGGTGCGTCATGGCATCAATTTGATCACCGTCCCTCATGTTAAGCTGCTCAATCAAATCAGGAGTTAATCCAAACAAGGCTACAAGCATGACATAAAACAAACTTTTACTTTTCTTTCTTTCTTTCTTTCTTTCTGCAGTCAAAATGAAATAAAAACTGCCATTAATAACATGTCACATTGAAGCCGACTAAATTTTATGAAATTGTGGAGAGAGGTAGTTTGTGCCTAGAGACTGTGAATAGGTCAAACTCTTAGAAGAAATTTTAACTACCAAGAATTATATTCAACATTCAGTGAATAACGAACAAGTACCAATTTCAAATTATGCCAATATGAATTAAAGCATGAAAAATCAATGGCAACAACGACATAAATAGCAATGATATAGTAGGCAGACAACCATTTACGTGGAAAACCTACCTTGTGCACAAGACAAAAAGTAAAAACCACGGTCACTCCCAACAACAAACAAATCCACAATCAAAAAAAAAGTTTATAAGATTCAAAACCAAAGAACTCCCCCTATCTTGCAGTTTTTCTCGAATCTCCTCACTTTCATGGCTCTAAACTTTTTATACACTCTTGATCTGATAGCTCCATGGAACTGCTTGCTCCGATTTTCATTCCTTGTGGCACCATTACACAAATTGCCGAGGTTGAATATGTCGAGCGAGTGTGTGCATGGGTTTCAACGACTTTTTGAGAAATATGATAAAAACAATTTGTGTCTCGAAAGTGGCCAACGTTTACCTAGGGGTGTAATTTTGGCCCGAAGCCTACCCACGGCCCGAGGTGGGCCCTGTCCGTTAAGGCCTGAGCCCAAGCCCAGCCTGATGCCTTGGGCTAGGGCTTGGGCCATCGTTTTGAAGCCCGGCCTGGCCCACTTGGCCCACCCAAAAAGCCCGGCCCAAGGCTCGGCCCGCGCTGACCCATCCGATGCCCTTTTTTTTTAATGGGAAATAATAAAATTTTGATGGGAAAAATAAAAAAAATTTGTTTAGGCCCGCCCAAAGCCCGAGCCTGTGCCCCATGGGCCCATGTAGCCTACCCAAAGCCCAAATACCTGGGCACAGGCTGGGCTCGCGCTGGTTTTGGCCCGGTCTGCCGATTTTTGGGCAGAGCCGCAAGGCTCGACATGGGCCAGCACTTTGAGCCACTGAGCCTGAATGGGGCCGGTAGCCAAATTACACCCTTACGTTTACCTTGGTCATTTTTGCCCATTTTACACTAAAGTTCATGTAAACTAATCTAGGGTCAAGCTAGGTCAACTTGTGCAATATTGAAAAGTGTCCTAAAAATGGTCCCCTAATGTTTTTGTCAACAAAAGTTTCACTTTTACCCTTATATGTTGTAGTCATATAAAGAGAAGAAAGAATGCAAATGAAAACCAAATACAAATGGAGAGTCTTGAACCTACAACCAAGGGTTTAAAAATCGGACCGGACTAGCCAGTTCGACCAGTTGAACCGTCGGGGTTCCAGTCCAGATACATCCACTAAACCGTTTGAAATAAAAAAAAATGGGCTTATTTCGTGAGAATTGGGAAAACCGACGGTTGAACCACTGAACTGGTCGATTCGAGGGCAGTTCACGAGGTCAATAAAATTGAATTTTTGTTTATTTATTTATTATTCTTTCTTTCTTTCTTTCTTTCTTATTATATATATATATATATAAAAGAAAATTTTAATTGGAAACTCTCTTTTAAGGTCCTATTGAGAGTTTGAAATTATTGTGAAAGTCTCTACCTATTTATAAGAAAAAAAGTCTTCCAAAAAAACTAAAGAAATCTATGTGAGACACTACTATAAAAATAGTTAAAGATCACACTTTAATAAATGAAAATATATCATTTTTATTAGAAGTGTGATAAAAAAAATTAGATTGAAATTTTAATCACACTAAATTTGATTGAATGTAATAATTTTTATTTTTTATGTCACTTTTAATTAAGTATGATTATATATGTATATATTTTTAGTCACACTTTTTAATTGTGGTTATATATATATTGTTGATTAAGGCCCTGTTTGTCAGGGCTTAATTTCAGCTTTCAGCTTAATTTAAGCTGTTTTGATATGTTTGGGTTAGCTTATGCTTATAGCTTATAGCTTTGTGGAAGCTGAAAACCAGCTTATTCTGTGAGTTAAATTTGGATATGCTTTGAGAATAATTGTTGAAATCAAATTTGAAAGTTATAAGCTATAAGCTGTTTGGGCATAAGCTATAAACAGCTTCCCACAGCTCTACCAAACAGGGCCTAAGTGTGATTATATATATATATATATATAGTATCCACAGTGAAACACAAACAAATCAAACCCTTTCTCTCCCCGTCTCCCCCTCTCACCACTCACTTAGCAATAGCTAGGGTTTTATTATCTTTCTCTCCCATGTAGAAAGCCTAGTATTGAAACTCCCATCCCCAACAACAACAATCACCATCAGTGTTGGATCTGCCATCACCGATCTGCCGCTGTTGCCCGTCGCGCAGTACCTCCTTCTGCCGCAGAACCACCACCTCAGTGCCGGCGATGGCAGATCTTCAAGGACGACCAAACCCTAGAGAGCTGCGGGTAATTCAATCGATTCTCACCATACTCGTTTTTTATATATGTGAATGTAGATATAGGTATTAGCACTGGAATTTGAGTTAATTTTGTTGGAATTAGCTGAATCAAGGTGTCTGGGTGTTGCAATTTCTGGGTTTATTGTGCATTGATTTAATTACTTATAAGGGATTGCAATTTGTATAGTTTTGTTAAGGAGGTGATTAAGTATTGTTTATATGCAATTTCTGGATTTTTTTGCTTTCAATCAAATTTGTTGGAGGGAACTTAAAATTTTGATATCTCTTCAAAATTTTTGCTCTTCTTTCGATCAAATTATTTGAATTAAAATCATATGGAGGGTATATTGAATATTTGATTTCTTCTCCCAAAATTAAAATTAATAATATTTTAAAATATATATTTTATATTTTTTGGTAAAAAAAGTATTAGGAGAAATATTTAAGATTATTTAATTTTTTTAATTTATAATTTTATTACTTATATTTTTATTTAAATATAATTTTAATATATTTATGACGTTAGATTCCGATTCAATCCGACGGTTGAACCAGTGACCCGTCTACCTGATCCTTTTTCTGATTCACTTGCCGGTCCAGTTTTTAAAACATTGCCCACAACCTCCCCCAATCTGAGTTTTTGGGGTGTTTTGAGAAGTTGGTAAAAAGCTGGCTTTTGACTTTTTACCAAGTTTTTTTGGCTTTTTTAGAAAGTGATTTGGGAAGTTGGTAAAAAGTTGATTTTTGGCTTTTTGGGTTAATATTTATTTATGGCATCAAATCTATATAAAATGACCAAAATACCCTTGCCAAATTTTGAAATTTTAGATAATTTATTAACATGGAGGGTATTTAGGTAATTTCACAGGGCAGCGTTTTTGTCACATCCCAAATGCAACAAATTGCGTTTTCGGCTGCCCAGCTTTTTTTTTCACGTCAACAAAACGCCAGCGTTTTTGGCTTCTTTCCAAAACGACACTTTATACTATGTAAAGTCACTAATTGTCCCGAAAGCTTAAGTTGTTTGGAAATAAGTCTAACAATGTCTATCAAGATATTCAACAAAACCAAATATCAACATTTGCATTAGTTTTGTGGTATACAAGTAGGGCCGACTTGGGCTAAGGCCAGTGAGGCTTGCACCTAGGGCCCCCAAATTTTAGCCCAAAATAGGGCCCTAAATTTTGAAAATCCTTTATACCATTAAGTTTTAGAAAAGGCCAATTATTGTTAGAGGCCCTCCAAAACAAAAAGGCCCACTAAAAAAAGGCCCAAACACAAACATTAAAAACAAATAAAAAAAAGTTAGCTCAATTGAAAAAAAAAAAAAAAAAAACTATTTTCAAATTTTATTTTATTATATTACTCAAAATTTTTTGACCCGTTTTTTAATGAATCTCAATCCCTACTAATAATTTTTTTGAAGAGTAATGCTAGAGGTCCTAAATATTTTATCAAATATCTTACATCACATAAGTGTGAGACTCACATAGAATTCACATGATATGAGTCCCATATGAGCCATTTTAAGTAGAATATTTGAGATTCCCTACCATTTTTCCTTTTCCTTCAAAAATGCTAGAGGCTCCAAAAATTCTACCAAATGTCTCACATGATGTGGGACTCACATGGGACCCACATTGTGTGGGTCCCACACCCATGTGAGACATTTGATATAACTTTTGGTAAAATTTTTGGGGTCTCTAATATTACTCTTTTTCCTTCTTTGAATTCTTTTCCTCCTCTCTCGAGACAAACAAAATATTTTCCAGACTTTTCAACTGGTAGAGGAAATACCTTTCCGCGCATATTTATATATCTGTATATCCGAATCAGAGGCTAGAAGGGTCTCTGCGAGCAAATGCATTGAAAAGTTTTCTTCACTTAAAATCATTTTCCATTCAAGGTATAGGAGTAGAAGTGTGATGTTTTGTTTTCCTTTGTTTATATTGCTTAATTTTGATATATATATATATATATTTATGTGATGTATATTCTTTATTTGTGATTGGCGTAGATGAAACGAGGAAAATGGGAGAATTTGAATACGGATTGCTTGGTGAATGTGTTGAGGAGAGTGGGAATTGAATCACTAATATTGAATGTTCCGTTTGTGTGCAAGTCATGGTACAAAGCCTCGCTCAATCATCTGTGCTGGCAACGCCTTGTTTTTACTCGAATGCCTAGTGCTGATCATTCATTTCCTTGTGATGGCTTCACGCCAAAATTATTGGATAAATATAAAATAAAAGGAGAATTCTCTGTGACCTCATTCATCAAGTCCATAGTCAAGCGTGGTGATAAATCCACCACTTTTCTAACCCTTCCCGTCTCTTGTACGGAAGAAGCATTGTTTTATGTTGCAGATGAGTAAGTTGGATCTACTACATGCTTTTCTTTTCTTTATTTTATTTTATTTTATATTATATTTTTGATCAAACCTTTTTAAGAGAAACCTCAATCTCTGGCCACATATTTTGTTTCTATATATTATCAATTACTTGCTTCATGGCTCCATGATATGGATTTTATTAACATGTAGTGTAATTGTTAAAGAAATTTGAAAATGCTTGTACATTTTTTTTATTCTTTTTTTTAGGTACATATAGGAAATAAGAAAAGAGAGGCTAATTCTTCTCGTACACATATCCTAGGATATCTGTACATTTTTTTATTCATCGAAGCGTGTGTCATCCTTAGAAAGCTCTTAATCCCTAGTTGGGTGTATATGGTATGCATCTTATGCAAAAAATATCACTTCTTTTACAAAAAATATAACTTTTTTTTTCTTTTGTTCTCACAAAATGTATAACTTCTCTCATAAAAAGTATAACTTTAGTTATACATGACTTTTAGGATAGACATTATAATTTCAAAATTCACAAGTTTCATCACAAAAATTGTTACTTTTATATCACGAAAAGTAAACTTTTTCTACAATGTGTAAGTGCACATTGTAATATCTCCCACTTTATCCATATGTACAATGTTTGATTCCCTAATTGTTCAATAACTAATTTACTGATTAATTTTATATTTTAATAATGAATAGTGTCAAAATATTATGTTTTTGCAATGTTGTTTCAATGGTACAAATGCTATTTTTATTTCCTCACAAAATGCCAAATCAAAAGTCGTATATATTGATCCCATCCCATCATGATTTTTTATTGAGTGGTGTTACGGGCGTAGAATTCTTGAACAGAAATTTACTCACAAAATTATATTTGGGATACAAGACCATCATATGAATTATTTTTTTTTGAGTATACTTTTTGCACGTCTTTAGTGTTTACTATTCACCAGGTGTCCTAACTTGAGGGCTTTGGTGATGCCTTATGAGTTATGTTTTGGTTTTCAAATTATCCCAAAACTTATGAGCAAGTGGAAAGCTCTGGAGATTTTAGTACTTGGAAGCAACCTTGAAATGGTAGAAATACTTGCCGAAACAGTCATTCATTGCAAGAACCTTGTTGCATTTGCTGTTATAAGTGGCTATATTGAGGATCGTCATGCTTCAGCTATTGTAAACCTACTGCCAAACATCAAGCGCTTGAGTCTTAGGCATGCACACATGGCAAGAGAGAATCTAGTGATGATTTTGAAGGGCTGCAAAGAACTTGAATATCTGGATGTTAGTTTCTGCGAAGGTTTCGACGAGGGTGATGGTGAAATATTGAAGCTTGCTTCTCATATTAGCACATTCAAGGATAAGGATTCCAGATCAGATGATTATTACTGCGAAGATGATTGTTGTTCATTTCGTTATGACGGTTTCTTTGATGGCTACTGCTCTGATTAGTGTGCATTTGGGTCTAAAGGAAGTAGCCATTGAACGACAGTATATAGTTATAATTTTGAAAGGCTGCAAAAAAATTGAGTATGTTGATGTTAGGATGTGCTTGGGTTTTGTTGAGTGTAATGGTGAGATATTAAAGCTTGTTTCTCATATCCACACATTCAGGCATGAGGGTCGGCGCTAGTTAGATTATTCTTGTTTTAGTTCAATGTTTTACCCGGATGGTTATGGCTCTGGCTATGTGTTGTTTATTATATTTGCTTGGAATTGTTCATTGTTGTTTTGTAATGGATGAAATACTGAGGGTCTTGTGTTGCTTCTTATGAACCAAAAATTTATGTTCTTGAACTGACTTTATTATGTTATTATGCATTAGTTCTACATACTTTGCACGCAGATGCCCTTGAGAAGTTGAGATCTTCTCCATTCTAGAGTTGTAATGGACTATCTCAATTACATTATCTAGTTTCTAAGGATATTTTCTGAATTAAAAATAATGATAAATTATCTTGATTATTTCACAATTCTTTCATTACAACCATATAATTGAGAGGATCTTAGTCCCCCAATAGTGTCTAAATAAAGCAACGGCCTACCTGTTCTACATTGTTGTGCTAGATGGCATCTATCTTGTAAGCAATGAATATTATCTAAGAAAAGAGTTCTCCAATGTCAATAATGATGTTTATTACAGATACATTTATTATCTAGGAAGTTTCTGGAATTTAGTTTATTTTTTAGCAACAGTAGTAGAGTTATCTTTATTGGTTGTGAATTGTTGTGGAATAATTAGAACCTCTTCTGGTGGTCAACATACAACTTTGTAACAAACTGCATTAGCCATGGGGGTTGGCAAAGCAGTGGTTGAATGTAACTGGGAAACAGTGGAAGAGCACGGGACAAGAGGATGAAAAGCGAGACTGAACCCATGACCAAGACGATATTAGCTAGCCAGTTAAGGTCACTTACCACAAGATATACACCGGTCATGAATGCCACGGACATCATTATAAGAGAAACTCCCAACTAGGGTCCTGATATGTTGAGGGCACCAGTTACCAACTTGGTGTCAGCAAATTGTGCCCAAAACAGGTTAACAGCAGCTATAATGGAGCTATAGAGAGCAATGGTGTTGGAAATCAGGAATATTTGAAATGAAAGTCTAGTCACCAAAGTTGCCATGCCTTCGTGTGGGTAGGAGTTGTTATATCCGCCTGGCATTGTGAAACCAGCTGAGAAGGTCACAGTTGTCACTAGTATTGACACTAACAAAAGGGTGTTGACCATGTTATTTCTGTACTTCTTGGTGGCAGGTGACTCTGGTTTAAGCTCGGGTCTGATAGTCTTTCGTGTAGCGGAAGGTTGCAAGATGAGCCATGTTATTCGTCGCTACGGGGTAAAATATTCACTACATTAAATTAAAATTAGAAAATGATATACAAGCTCACCTTTTAGACCCAATAATGTGTAAAAGAGATGATTGATTGATGATTAAATAAGGGGAAATGCTTTAGACCACTAATTAGTGGTGGTTCTAATGATGTGGCAGTGGGTCTCACCCACTGCCAGTGTGTTTGTGCATTGTTTTTTTTTTTTTTCAATTGCCACCTCACTAGTGGTGGGATTAGTGATGACAAATTAGTGGTCTATAGCATTGCTTTTAAATAAGATATGAGAGATATTTTAAATATTCTAATAGACTGTCATATCACTAAATCTAAAAAGTGAGTATAAAATAAATTAAATATATAAATATGAATTTAAAATTTTATATATTTTAAAAATAATTTATGACGTAAAAATATCAGAATGAACTGTGGTCTAAGACCAAATACCACATCAGTTAGCCCCAAAGCAGAGTGACTCTGCAATATCAAATTGTTATAATCGGTAGCAATATAAGCACAACACACATAAGATAAGTGATTCACCTTTGGGAACGAAACATCAGTCTCCGTCTGCTCCTCAACAACATCCAGGGCAGTTATGCCATCATGGTTTCTCAAATTTACGTTAACGCGCTTGTCCCAAGCCAAAGCATGCATGCACCGATTATGTCCATCTATAGCAGCTAAATGCAATGGTGTGTTTCCATCTTCATCGATTTGGTTCAGAAGCTTTCCAAGTTCGGGAGTTTTGAGTATGTAATTAACTACACCAACTTTACTATTCTTGGAAGCTACATGAAGAATGTTTCGTTCTTGTTTGCCTAGTAGCTCCATTGCATCAGGGCAGCGCTGAAGAATCTCTCAGATAACATCAATGCGGCCTTCACTGGACGCTACATGAATAGGAAAGTTACCACTTCCATCTCTTTGATACGCGGTTACACTAAATTTCTCTAGTAAATGGTGCACCCCTTCAAGGTAACCCGCAAGTAGGCCTGTCAACGGATCGGGTATAGCCCGAATCCGATCCGAATCCGACCCGATTAGTCCGGTCCATTTATGCAAATCCGAATCCGAATATCTGTTTAATCCGTATATGTGTAGCCCGATTTTAAACGGGTCGGATTCGGATAAATCCGATCTGGTCCGTTTGTTTGCCTAATCCGATTACATTGAATTCCCAGAAACGAAATTAGGTCTCAGAATCAAATCTCTCTCTCATCGTTTCTTTCATCATCTCTCATCAAAGAAATCACATTAGGTTCGAAATCAGATCTCTCATAAGCAGATCTCTCTCTCATCGTCTGAAAAGTGGTTTATGTTGTTTAAGTTCATCGTTCGAAGATCAAATCTCTCTCTCATCGTTTGAAAATGCTCCGATTGATGACGATGAACTTAGCCAAATCGAGCTCTCTGCTATTTCTGATGTAGGTATTCTTCTCCGACCACTCTCTTCTATCACAAACAGCTCATAAATTTTTCAAAAACACAAAATGATTGTCATTATTGTCACTTGCCCATCTAAAATTTCAGATTTTTGTTTTCAATAAACAGAGAAAACACTTTCAATACATAAGCATTGTGGTTAGGTGGATCGATCTGGAGCTGAAAGCCTCCAATTTTCTCTCGATCTGAAAACCTCCAACAAGGGTTTGGCCTCTCACGATCTCAAATCTCTCCGCACCCCCCACCAACAAGTTCGTCATTTCCAACCCACATTTTGTTTCTGCAGAAAAATCTAGGGTTTCTTGTGGATCTGTTTAGATTCTATTTACATGGATTTTGGTTTTGATGCCTGAATTCACAAATGTGCTATGCTTTTTAAAATTATACATACCAATTTGCTTCGATTGAAATTGATGTGCTTATACTTGATAGGGTAGCTGAATTGTTGATTGTCTTTAAAGGGTTCACATTGTAATCTTTTTCAATGTTCATTTATTGTCTATGTTTTAATAGAGAAATGCTTAAGTTGCATGCTTATGTTAGTTGCTAAAATTTAATAACTAGCATAAAACAGATTGATTAGAATGGGCAGTTAGTTTATATAATGCTTCAATCTTTTTATTTAATTCTTGTCTAGTTGCTGAGAAAACTGAGGTAAAGAAATAAATAGGACATTTTCATTTGTATGGTTTGTGTCATGTTGGTTTACATTTGAGAGAAAACTTGTTTGGACTAAGCCAAGTGGTTGTATCAGTTCATGTCAAATAGAGATTGTCACTTCCATAGGTCCTAGAAAGTAAAAATTTATGATAGAATGTTGCTTTTTGACCTAAACCCTAAACTAAACCAGTGTTGACAATTTACAAGTATTACAATTATATATATATATATATATATTACTATTTTGTTTAGATGGGTGAAGTCCTAACACAAGACAAACAAGATGATTCTTGGTGGTTGGTTGTTTAATTCTTTGTTAGCGAGAGCAAGATTGGTTTTGACTCGCTTTGTGTTTGATATTTCTATGAGACAAAGCTGTGAAGAATATTTGCTTTCCAAGGTTTATAGTGGTAAATTTTGAAAGCCCAACCAAAATAAGAGTTTACATGTATGAAATTACAAGTGGTAAATCAATAACAAATAATATATAGTATTCTTTTCACATAATTTGGGTCTCCAATAATTCCTTTTCAGTTTCCATTGTCCTTATTTTTACGCAATTCCAATTTCTTACATTTACAATTTAGCCCAATCTGCTTTGAATCTGGCTATTTTCTATCTTGTATTGGTAAATTTAGAAACATTTTTGCGATTTGTTCGAAGTCCAAGGCGCAAATTCTATTACATGTAAAGGGTTCACATTGTAATCTTTTTCAATGTTCATAATTCTTGTTTATTTGATTATGCTTTGCATTTTACATGTTTCGATGCATGGAACCTAAAGCGCAAATCATTTATTTGCAAATCTATATAATTTCCAAATTGAAGTGTTTGGTGCACCTTTGTTTTGTGCTTGTCTGTGATTACATTATTTGCATAGTTATCTTGCCAACTCCTACTCCTTTATGTTTGATTTATTGTGCAATGCATATTTGAGTTTTTGAGCCAAAGATGTCTTCGGATTATAGTGAACCTATTATTGGTGATGATGTCGAGTTGGATGACGATGTATCTCAAGGATCTACAAAGAGGATTCGAAAACTAACTTCGAAGGTATGGAATGACTTTGTCAAATTTAAAGGAACTAATGGAAATGACATAGCCAGATGTAAGCATTGCAATAGGGAATTTGTTGGAGACAGTAGGAAAGGGACTAGTCATTTAAAAAATCATTTGTCAAAGACATGTCGATGTAAGGACCAAATGCCCCTAGGAATGCTAGTAAGGCTGCTTCTGAATCTACTCCTAAGGCTGCAACTTTTAAATTTGATCAAGAGAGAAGTTGTATGGATTTTTCTAGGATGATAATCAAGCATAATTATCCTTTTAACATGGCGGGCCGCAAGTATTGCATAGGAAAGGGAAGTCGTCCCGTCCTCATCCTTCAAGTAGGTAAGTTTTGGTTCTTTCTTCAATATCGCTTTGGTGTTGGGCCGCATAAGTTGAGCCTGGGCGCATTATGGGGCGAAGTTAGGTCTGCACTGGATATGGTGACACGCATGTGTTTAGCCGAGCTAGGATCACGTGGAACAGGGTATTTGATTAGGTTTGCACGGATGCGTTGGGCCGAGCTATAAACAGTTCGGACTGCAGATGTAGGGACTGAGATGGCCCACGAGATCGCTATGTGAGGCCGAGATGCTGAACGGTGCGCCCGGCATTCAGTTGGTTCTGATGGACTAGTTTCGTTTTGCTCGGCAATAGCTATCCAACGTAATGTTTCACTAAGTAATAGCTCGGTTAAGTATTCCATGTGGACCAACAATGAGAAAAGGGAAATCCACTCTTGGTATGCGTCAATCCCATTTGGCGGTGCGACAAACACTGTTTGGAGGTTTTGGTCTCTACACATGTAAGAAATGTATAGGGGAGCACAATCACCTGTCCAGAGAAAAACAGCAGAGGTAGTACGCCCACAATCTCTAAGGCTGCATGGCCAACCTTGAAAAGGAGGAGCATACAGACGTTAGAGGTAAGCAACCTGAAACAATTTTGAACTCTCTCTCTCTCTCTCTCTAGAGTGCTCTACCTTCTCTCTTCTCCCAGAAAGCTAACTTGACCGTAGGAGGGGTTTTCCGGCGAACCCACCAGCTGGGTAGCTCATATTTGTTCTGTTCACAGTGCGACAGAGTTCTAACGGAGTAAGTCGAGCTTGGTAGCAAGGAGGTACTGTAGACACTCCATTTTTGACTGTCCTCAAGAATTGGACGTCATCGTTTGAACACTCGATGATCATCTATGTTCATGTTCGTTTTGAGCGCCTGAAGCTCTTAGCGGAGTGCCTTGCCTTCGGACCTCTCAACTTGACTGTTTTATGCTTGGTTGTGGACCAAAGGCTTGTAGCTTTACTTCTGGGGAAGAGGGTGGCCTGCCGGCCAACCCTACAACCCATCGGCTAGGACTCATGTCCATCGGCCATTAGTGGTGGCCGGTCGGCTACACTGATGGCCGGTCGTCCACTAATGGTGGCCAACGGCCATTTTTCTACTTTTTCAGATATTTTGTGTGCCAGCTATGCCAGCTGTTGGTCACTGAAGCCATCCTTCATACACGTGTATGCAGGGATGGAAACAAGCTTTTAGCTTGTCAAGCAAGCTTTTGCTTGCATTGTCTATATAAGGGGAGGTCCCTCTTCCATTTGAGGGGTTTTGAATTTTGAGAAGCAAAAATTCTCTCTCTAGAATCCTCCATCTCTCTCTCTCTCTCTCTATATATATATATATATATTGTGCTATATTGTACTTGAAAGTGTATTTTCTTCACATATTTGCACTAGAACACCTAGTCAAACACCACTACCTTGTTGCTGAGGTGCTTGAGTGTCTTATTTGGGCTGTTGAAGGTTGGTTTTTGGCTCAGAAGTTGCTGTCTTGCTGCCGTTCTTCACGGGTAAGCTTCTTCTCCTTTTAAGCTTGTTTTTGTACACTAGTTTAAGCCACCTTTGCATGTTATTTTGGCCTAGTTGTCAACTACAAAAACCTCTATTTTTAAGTGTTAAAAATGTTGGTTTGAGTTCTTGTTGGAGTTAGGGGTGGTCCACCCTCTTTCATTGCTTATTTGCTAAGCTTTGTGCCATCCTTTAAAGCTCTAGAAACAACCTTGTTTTGGCCTTTTAACCACTGAATTCCAGAGGAATTTCAGTGGCGGAAAGGTGGTCTTGAGGTCCAAAATGGGAGGGGGTGGTCCGCTCTCCTCATGTCTTGTTTGCATGTATTGATGGCCTACCAAGTGAGCATGTGTTCCTCCCTTTTTAAAGCTTAGTTCAAGCATGTTTTTGTGACTTTTTGGACCTGCTCTAACTCTGTTTTTGGCTGGTTTGGCCACTTGTTGCTTATATCTTACACTTGTAGTGTAATCTTGCTTAATAGCCTTGAATGCCTAATGAGTTAGTCCATCATTCTAGTTTGTGTTAGCTCTACCTCAGCATGTTTTTGCCATTATTTTAACATGCTTTAGCTCTATTTTGAGTGGCCTTGGCCATGTGAGACTTGTTGTGCATGGTTGTAGTGTAAAGACCCTTGACTAACTTTGAGTTTCAAAGTCCCTAGCATGCTTTGCTTAAGTTGTTTGCATGCCTTAGCCTCATTTTTCACATGATTTCAGTGTATATAACATGGTTATATTCTCACATATTCTACTCTTTCATAGCTTTTGTGAGTTGTGCCTTATGTCTTATTTGTGAGCCAACATGCGAGCATGTTTCTCTTGCTTTTTCTGCCTAAGTTTCAACATTATTAGGCCACTGTTTTGGCATGATGTAGCTCTGTTTAGAGCTGGTTTGATCATTTGAGCATTGTATTGCATGTCTCTAGTATTGTGTCCTTCACTAGTTTCATTGTATTTGGCCCTTAGCATGTTATACATGAAATGTTTACATGTTATTTGCATTGTTTGTGTTTGGACCGGACGTTAATCCAAACACAAGAAATGTGAGACGTTTCATACTTGAAGTGATGAAACGTGTCACATTTCTTAGTCGCCGTCCCCCTTGATTGTGCATGATAGGGTGGAGGCACTTGAGTCTTATGTGTGCATTCACTAAGCTTGTACAAGCTTGGTACTTTGGCAACCATGCATTGAAAATGCTTGGTTGGTAGCTTGAGAGCCAAGTGTCACACTCCTTTGAGCTTGAGACATGATAAGGAGGATGGCCGTACACACATTTCCTTGCAAATACATTGACATGCCTCTATTTGCTCTATGTTGTAGCAAAAGGAGGAAATGCAGGGAAGCAGTGGCCGACCGGCCATCAAAGAAGCCAACTGGCCACCAGTGTTGGCCGATGATCACCAACCATGGCCGATCGGCCATCAGTGTGTTCTTGAGATCAAACAGAAGCAATCTGGAGGTTGACACAATTTTCAAAGGTTCAAAGATGTGCAAACAGAGGCATCTAGAGGCAAGGCAATCAATTTTCGGGAGGAAGCCATCGAGCATGCATACCTCCCTCGCCCGTGAGGCCATCCTTATCGCTTTATTAGCTAGATATAGTTAACTGCATATGCTGTGATTAATTTAGCTTAGTTCATGTTGTAGTATTCTAATTAGCTTAGATTAGCCAGTTATTCAATTCGGTTTGTAATAATTAATTAGCTAGAATAGTTAATTAGTTGGTCTGTAATAATTAGCTTAGCTTAGCGTAGTTAGTTAGCCTATTTATTCGGACCCTCATCCGCGAGGGCGTATTGTTGTAATAAGGGTGCGTGTGTGTGTGCATGTCTTCCAACCCCATTTCTTTCTCCCTTTTACTTAACTTCTTTCGATGGTTAGTTTTAGGGCACGTTTTGAGTAGTATACCTTATGCTTGCATATTTGCATCATTCATTTTTCTTGCATGCACCGGGCTCGGCGCATAATTCAAACTGCATTGTATTTCAATACTTATTTAATACGTGTATCAATTGTTGCTTCGTATGCCATCTTAGATAGCCGAGCCTATTTAGTTGCATATTGCATGTGTTACATTAGGCATCTTGCATAGTTAGGATCATGCATGATTTTTAACTAGCTTTTGTTTTGGCTTGGAGTACACTGTAAGTGTTACGCTTTAGCATACTTGCATAAGTGTAAGTGTCGCCATGTTTCGTATGTTTGCCATGAGGCTATTTGCTCAAGTGCTTAACTTCTTGAATGCCTGTGAGTGAAGGCTTGATTGCCTGAATTGGAACAACTCGATGATTGTGAGTTTTAAGCCCACTTTGCGAAGTGGCAAAATCATGTTTTCAAGCCCACTTAAGGGTGGCAAATCCGCACTTTAGCCTACTTGCGAGTAGCACTTTTAAACCATTTTTGAAAACAAACATGAGTTGTTTTGTTCCAATTCTTGCGACTTAGTCTATACTTGTATGTTGTGCGTATCACATAGTAAAGTTAGCTAATAATCAGAATAGGAACACGTGTTTATAAAATAACATATCATGGTAGTAGAGGCCGATCTTTGATCGGGCGAGCGAGGGTGCTCATGTCATGACCTTCCCCTCTCGTACCCAAGTTCCCGAGCCGAGGCAACTTTGGTGATGATGGCCACGTAGCCTTTGGCACGAGTCAGGGTTTCCTAAATTTTCCAAAAACAAAATATTTAGGTGGCGACTCTGTAATTTGACAAAGTAGTCCAGTTTTGGCATTATTTGATCTAAAATCGATTTTCCAAAATGATTTGCCAGATTGGACTCTTTGGTGTTTATTAGTCTCACATTGCACTTTGTGAGATTAGATTCAAAACCGTGGCAGGTGTCCGAACTGTAGTAAGACCAATTCGCGCCTTCTCCGAAAAGGGGGTGCGCGAAGAAAGTCGGGTCTACAGGTACAGAACGAGGCGAATATTTCTCCCCCATACAATTGGCTCCGTCTGTAGGAATTTCTTTGACAGAAAAACCTTGTTCTACTAGCCTTGTTGACTATTTTCCATGGCAAACATCGATGAAACACTGTTGTCCGTCGTCGATGAAATCACCCCAGATTCGGTCCAGAGAAGAGATGGTCCTCCCCATATTCCGACTATGGCGGGCCTAGAGACCTCCTCTAGAAGGCAGCCAAGGGACGTGTGAGACAAACACGCAAGGAGCACTGACCATGCAAAGAGTCCTGAGGGTCATCGATGATGAGGATAATCGCATGCTCAGCGCCTAGAGCACAAACTCAAAGACCAGGACGCCCTCATTCGTAAGATGGCGGCTGAGATAGGGATGTTGAAGCAACAAATCAAAGGGAAGGGTGTTGCTAAAGTGGGCGACCACAGTAAGGGCACCCAACATCGTCGCTCCAACAGTCATCACCACCAACGGGGGATACCCTCTCTCTCCATCACCAGAAGCTACTGCGTCGGCGATTCCAACCCACCGGTGGAGAGGTTCCAAACGGGCGACAGCAGCTACCGTCCTTCACGTCTATTGACGACGCCGAGATACTCTTACATCACCCAATCGGAGGACTTGAGGGATGTACTAGAGGAATGAGCTCACCTCAGAGAGGGCCCAAAGAGTGCTGGCTTGCAAAGGCTAAGTCCCCAAATCCGTTGTAGTGAGGAGCTGGTCATGCCACCGCCTAAAGTGGTGGTTCCAGCATCGGTGGATAGAGACTTAGCACGACTCACCGCCACCCCGCTGTCTTCTGAGATAGAAAGCACGCCCTTTCCCGCCTAATTCCATCAACCAAAGTTCACGCTGTATGATGGAAAGATGGATCCATACATACACGTTAATCCTTACTGGCAAATAATGGCAGGCCATCGGCGCAACGATGCCTTGATGTGCCTTATATTCCCAACAAGTTTGGGAGAACTGGGGCTGAAATGGCTCGACAGGCTCCCGGAGGGGAGTATCAAGGAGTGGCAACAGCTAGCAGAAGCCTTTGTCACCAGATTGAAGACCAACACTCGAACGCCCAAAGAGGTCGACCACCTCCTGGCTATCAAGATAGATGTAGGCGGTTCTTTGAATGCATACAATGCCAAGTATTAGGAGACTTACAGTGAGATCCTAGATTGCCCCACCAATTTGGTAATCACCCAATACAAGCGAGGTCTTCCAGTCAGACATAAACTGCGAGACTTGTTCACGATGCACCAGCTCGCAACCATGGAATCATTGATGTAGCGAATAAACGAACACATTTGAGTTGAGGATGATACCGCCATCGCCACCACAACCGAGAAGGCAAATCTAGTTGCGACGGACAAACGTGTGGCTGGGAAGGTTCACTCAGTGGGGCAGGAGGATAACCGCCCTAATAACTGAGCTAGAGAACAACATTGTGGTGCTAATCGCAATGACAAAACAAAGGATGCGGGAGTGACCGAGCTAATGCTCCTGGCAACGAAGAGGAGGACGCCAAGAGAAAATTGAAGGCACAGACCGGCATCACCACTGTTTTTAAGATTCCAATCTACTGCATCCTTAGTGAAATTCAAGGTGAGCCATATGTCCGTTGGCTAGCAAAGTTAGGGGATATACAGAGGGGATTCAACTCAAGATATCGCTGCACTTTCCACGAAGAAAGGGGGCATCGCACAGAGGACTACATACCGCTGAAACAACATCTGAAAGAGCTGGTTGTGGTTGGGCACTTAGACCGGTATATATACGAAGGCATGAGGGTCGCTTCACAAGGGCAAGTCAAGCCACATGGCCTTGTCGTCCTGGATGCAGCACCCCAAGGAGTCATCAATGGTAGTCACGGTATCATCGAGCCTGCGCGAGTTTGTGAGCTCAGAGGGATGATTAAGAAGGCTGAGCACATGAGGGAAGTGCTTTCTGTTCAGCCCGTCGTGAAGAAGGGAAAGACCGAAGTGCAGGACATCATGACCTTTTCGAGCAAAGACCTGGACAGAATTCAAACCCCTCACAACGATGCCTTGGTGGTGACACTTCGCGTCAAGGACTTTGATATCAAGAGAATACTAATCGACTAGGGGAGTTCGGTCGAGATCATGTACTATGACGCATTCAAATAGATGAAGTTTGAGGACAAGGACTTGGCCCCAGCAACATCTCCTTTGCTCGGCTTCAACTCCCAACCGGAATGGCTGATCGAAAAGATCATACTGCCGGTCAAGGCTAGGTCAATCGTGAAGCAGGTCGAGTTTTGGGTACTGAAAGTCTCATCTACCTACAACTTGATACTGGGAAGGGGTTGTTTGCACGTCGTGAGAGTGGTGGCTTCCACTTATTACCGAGTCATGTGCTTCCCTGGCCCAGCTAGGCAGATTGAAGAGGTTTGGGGAGACCACGTTATGTCGAAACAATGTTTCATCACGGTCAATGGTAGTCGGGCAGCGAAAGGTTTCGTAGAGATGATAGAAGGACTAAAAGGCAAGGAGGTCCTGGAAGATGTGGGAAGAAAAGCCAAAGAAAAGTCAATTGAAGACTTGGTGGAGGTTTGGATTGACGAAAGCGACTCGGACAAATTTTTTCTCTTGGGCTCATCATTGTCCAACACCGAGTGGTCTCCAATATTGAGGTCTTTGCGTGGACGCCTTACAACATGCCTGGCTTCAACCCAAGCTTCATTCGCCATCAGTTGGATGTCTTTCCTAACGCCTGGCCAGTCATACAGAGAACACGACGCTTGGCCTTGCACCACGCCGACATAGTGGCAGAGGAGGTCAAAAACTTACTAGAGGTTGGGGCACTTGAAGAAGTGAACTACCCTAGATGGATCTCTAATACGGTGGTAGTGCTAAAGAAAAATGGGAAATGGCGAGTATGTGTCGATTACAAGACGGTCAACCGTGCCTGCCCGAAGGATAGCTTTTCGTTTCCAAGAATTGACCAGCTGGTGGATCTTACCGCCAGTCACCGGAGATTTAGCTTCCTTGATGCATACCGCGGCTACCACTAAATCGACATGTATGAGCTGGACAGAAAGATCACATCCTTTACCACGCCGAGAGGCTTGTATTGTTACAAGGTTATGTCATTTGGTCTTAAGAACGTCGGGGCGACTTTCCAAAGGATGGTGACCAAAATGTTCACTCCTCTTCTTAGCTGCACTATGGAAACCTATATTGATGACATGGTGGTGAAGAGCTAAGATGAGTCCCAACACCTCTCTAATCTAGCTGAAATGTTTGCAATCCTCAAGCACTATATATTGCGCTTGAACGTTCTAAGTGTGCTTTTGGTGTGGGTACAGGAAATTTCTTGGGCTTCTTAGTAACAAACCGGCGTATAGAAGCTGACCCTTCACAGATCAAGGCAATCCAAGAGTTAAAGCGACCAAATTCCACAAAGGACATGCAGCATCTTGCCGGAATGGCAGCCACGCTGAACAAATTTATTAGCCAGTCATCAGATTGCTGTAGGCCCTTCTTCAAAAGTTTAAAGGCCAAGTTTTTCTGGGATGCAAAATGTGACCACGCTTTAATGGACTTGAAGGCTTATCTCTCTTCCACTCCGATTCTAGTCACCCCGCAGTCCGGTAAAGAGCTTTATCTATACTTGGCCATCTCTCAATATGCAGTAAGCGTGGTACTTGTCCAAGATGAAAGGATTCAACATCTCCTCATCTTCTATGTTAGTAAGACACTGCTTCTACCCGAATTAAGATATATGTTGCTTGAAAAATTGGCCCTAGCCCTTGTGATGGCCTCCAAAAAGTTGGCACACTAGTTTCATGCCCACATAATAGAAGTGCTAACCAAATTCCCACTAAAGGTGCTCTTTGGGAAGGTAGATTTCATCGGCAGAATTTTGAAGTGGGCGGTAGAGCTTGGGTAGTATGACATCAAGTTTCAGCTGCTCATAGCTATCAAAGCACAAGCCCTGGCCGATTTTGTCGTAGAATTTGCACCGGGTACCTGTCACGACCCGAACCCGCCCCCATGGGTTAAGGACACGACCGGCCAGTAATCCAGAAATTACCTACGGCCTCAAACCAAATCAGATATAACTCGTCAGAGTAAAGGGGCCAAACGGAAGCAAAATTTAAAACTTTGTCCATAGAGCTGTACTTACATGGAACATCATAACAAACCATACATATGCATATTAATAACTCACTTCAGAAAATACAGTAGCATAAGGTTCTGTATAGACAGGATCATTCAAGTCTAAGTCACCCCGTGAAAACTATATACAAACGTGCTCAAAGTCTTCGCCAACGTGACAAAACAAAACAGGATAACAAAAAGGTGAAGGCGAGTCTCGTGCGTGAGACGCTAGGGCTGACTCTTCAAAACTTGGTTGTTCTTTCCAAACTTCACTGAGGCTGGGTTGGGACCTCTTTTGGTTCACCTACAAACACATGAATGAGCGTGAGCGAGAGCCCAGTGAATAATATCAAATAAAGAAGTTACACAAATGGTATTTAGAACAACGTGCTTCAAACGGCCTTGGGCCCAATTCGTATTTCTATCTAACATATATATAAATATAGGTTAAGTGATTACGGTTCCAAATACATGATATGGCCTCAAGCCCAATTCATTCGTATCATTCAAGTCAAATTGGCCTTTGGCTTATTCGTACTTTCATTCATGTCAAACTGGCCTTTGGCCCATTCATTCATGTCAAACTGGCCTTTGGCCCATTCATTCATTTCAAACTGGCCTTTGGCCCATTCATGCTTTCATTCAAATTGGCCTTCGGCCCATTCATTCTTTCGTGTCAAACTGGTCTTTGGCCCATTCATTCAATCATGTCAAACTGGCCTCGGGCCCATTCATACTTTCATATCAAACTGGCCTTTGGCCCATTTATTTACCAACACAAACATTGTCCACCATCCAAACTAACGAACTTATAAAACTTACATAGAAGTAAGCAATTGGACAAACAACGTATTTCAGATATCTTTGTTAAGATATTACTCACAGTGATCTGTTGGTTGGTTTGCCCTGGAGCTTGACCCTACACATCACATAACACATATGGGTCACAAACAATTCAATCCGTTCTTAATTCACATATTCCTCTTTAGGCTTCACTCTTATCCTTTTAACTCGTTTACAATGCTCAATGCATGCCTAAGAGTGCTTAGAAGTGAAAGGGAATGGAATACGAAACACATAACGCATTCACAAAATTTCAAAAATAGGGGTCCCCACTCGAGCGTGGACTTCCTTGCTTGAGCGGACCCATGAGGTCTACAAAAGTGCTGGTTACATCAAATTTACGCTCGAGCGCGCACTCAGACGGTCGAGCGCGAACTCGGTCTACCTAGCTCTCTGCTCGAGCGTGAACTTCCCCGCTCGAGCGGACGTCATGTCTGCAGAAAATACTGGGAGCTCGTATTTCCCGCTCGAGCGGACATCATAAATTCTGGGTTTTCCATAATGGTTCTTGAGCTCAAATTCAACATCCAAACCAACATTTCTTGCATATTATGGCTCAAACTTAACATATACATATACTACCATGGATGGATCTCTAATACGGTGGTAGTGCTGAAGAAAAATGGGAAATGGCGAGTATGCGTCGATTACAAGACGGTCAACCGTGCCTGCCCGAAGGATAGCTTTTCGTTTCCAAGAATTGACCAGCTGGTGGATCTTACCGCCAGTCACCGGAGATTTAGCTTCCTTGATGCATACCGCGGCTACCACCAAATCGACATGTACGAGCTGGACAGAAAGATCACATCCTTTACCACGCCGAGAGGCTTGTATTGTTACAAGGTTATGTCATTTGGTCTTAAGAACGTCGGGGCGACTTTCCAAAGGATGGTGACCAAAATGTTCACTCCTCTTCTCGGCTGCACTATGGAAACCTATATTGATGACATGGTGGTGAAGAGCTAAGATGAGTCCCAACACCTCTCTGATCTAGCTAAAATGTTTGCAATCCTCAAGCACTATATATTGCGCTTGAACGTTCTAAGTGTGCTTTTGGTGTGGGTACAGGAAATTTCTTGGGCTTCTTAGTAACAAACCGGGGTATAGAAGCTGACCCTTCACAGATCAAGGCAATCCAAGAGTTGAAGCGACCAAATTCCACAAAGGACATGCAGCATCTTGCCGGAATGGCAGCCACGCAGAACAAATTTATTAGCCAGTCATCAGATTGTTGTAGGCCCTTCTTCAAAAGTTTAAAGGCCAAGTTTTTCTGGGATGCAAAATGTGACCACGCTTTAATGGACTTAAAGGCTTATCTCTCTTCCACTCCGATTCTAGTCACCCCGCAGTCCGGTAAAGAGCTTTATCTATACTTGGCCATCTCTCAATATGCAGTAAGCGTGGTACTTGTCCAAGATGAAAGGATTCAACATCTCCTCATCTTCTATGTTAGTAAGACATTGCTTCTACCCGAATTAGGATATATGTTGCTTGAAAAATTGGCCCTAGCCCTCGTGATGGCCTCCAAAAAGTTGGCACACTAGTTTCATGCCCACATAATAGAAGTGCTAACCAAATTCCCACTAAAGGTGCTCTTTGGGAAGGTAGATTTCATCGGCAGAATTTTGAAGTGGGCGGTAGAGCTTGGGTAATATGACATCAAGTTTCAGTTGCTTATAGCTATCAAAGCACAAGCCCTGGCCGATTTTGTCGTAGAATTTGCATCGGGTACCTGTCACGACCCGAACCCGCCCCCATGGGTTAAGGACATGACCGGCCAGTAATCCAGAAATTACCTACGACCTCAAACCAAATCAGATATAACTCGTCAGAGTAAAGGGGCCAAACGGAAGCAAAATTTAAAACTTTGTCCATAGAGCTGTACTTACATGGCACATCATAACAAACCATACATATGCATATTAATAACTCACTTCAGAAAATACAGTAACATAAGGTTCTGTATAGACAGGATCATTCAAGTCTAAGTCACCCCGTGAAAACTATATACAAACGTGCTCAAAGTCTTCGCCAACGTGACAAAACAAAACAGGATAACAAAAAGGTGAAGGCGAGTCTCGTGCGTGAGACGCTAGGGATGACTCTTCAAAACTTGGTTGTTCTTCCCAAACTTCACTGAGGCTGGGTTGGGACCTCTTTTGGTTCACCTACAAACACATGAATGAGCGTGAGCGAGAGCCCAGTGAATAATATCAAATAAAGAAGTTACACAAATTGTATTTAGAACAACGTGCTTCAAACGGCCTTGGGCCCAATTCGTATTTCTATCTAACATATATATAAATATAGGTTAAGTGATTACGGTTCCAAATACATCATATGGCCTCAAGCCCAATTCATTCGTATCATTCAAGTCAAACTGGCCTTTGGCTTATTCGTACTTTCATTCATGTCAAACTGGCCTTTGGCCCATTCATTCATGTCAAACTGGCCTTTGGCCCATTCATGCTTTCATTCAAATCGGCCTTCGGCCCATTCGTTCTTTCGTGTCAAACTGGTCTTTGGCCCATTCATTCAATCATGTCAAACTGGCCTCGGGCCCATTCATACTTTCATATCAAACTGGCCTTTGGCTCATTTATTTACCAACACAAACATTGTCCACCATCCAAACTAACGAACTTATAAAACTTACATAGAAGTAAGCAATTGGACAAACAACGTATTTCAGATATCTTTGTTAAGATATTACTCACAGTGATCTGTTGGTTGATTTGCCCTGGAGCTTGACCCTACACATCACATAACACATATGGGTCACAAACAATTCAATCCGTTCTTAATTCACATATTTCTCTTTAGGCTTCATTCTTAAACTTTTAACTCGTTTACAATGCTCAATGCATGCCTAAGAGTGCTTAGAAGTGAAAGGGAATGGAATACGAAACACAGAACACATTCACAAAATTTCAAAAACAGGGGTCCCCACTCGAGCGTGGACTTCCTCGCTTGAGCGAACCCATGAGGTCTACAAAAGTGCTGGTTACATCAAATTTACGCTCGAGCGCGCACTCGGACGGTCGAGCGTGAACTCGGTCTACATAGCTCTCTGCTCGAGCGTGAACTTCCCCGCTCGAGCGGACGTCATGTCTGTAGAAAATACTGGGAGCTCGTATTTCCCGCTCAAGCGGCGGTTCCCTTGCTCGAGCGGACATCATAAATTCTGGGTTTTCCATAATGGTTCTTGAGCTCAAATTCAACATCCAAACCAACATTTCTTGCATATTATGGCTCAAACTTAACATATACATATACTACCATGGCACTAACACCAAATTAAAATATTATGAGGCTCAATTCCATGAATTACTTACATGCATGACTCAAATTATCCCAAACTCATCACCAACATGCTAAATTCAAACATTCAAGACTCACACCTCCATGATTTGCACATGCATGTGGGAGATACTCATTATTCTCAACTTAATTAGTGAAGAGATGGTCAAATACATGGACTTCAACCAAAATTCAACATGGATTACACACTTTATGCTCAAACATGGAAATTTATAGCAATTTCTTACATGCATGCATCTATTGACTTCAAATTCAACAAAACCAACTCAATTCATGACCTTTATCATCGTTCAACCTTGAATTTACAAATTTACAACTAGAACGCATGGATTACTCACCAAGGAGCTTTAATCTTCACAATCTATGGTTAATCCTTGAGTTTAATCTTCAAGATTTCCAAGCCTTGAGCCAAAATTGCACACTTCTCCTCTTGCTCCCTCTCTAAAGCCGGCCCCTCACTCTCACAAATGTATAATTCAGATTTTGAGCTAAAAAAGAAACAAATGAGAGTGTATAGTGGCCTTTTATAAGCCCCCTCTCAAGTACATTATTTAATATTAATTAATTGGGCACTCATTCATTAATTTAATCAAGTTAATTTGATCTGAATAAATTTTCAATTACATTTCACCGTAGGCTCTAAAAATTACGCTAATCATAATGGCGTAATCAATTTCGGGTTTCGTGGCCGATAAGGCCTTCAATTTAAATTCCGAAGCAGATAATCAAACAGATATTCCTACGGTGAACAG
The DNA here is from genome assembly GCA_025200525.1 of Camellia lanceoleosa. Taxonomy (NCBI): domain Eukaryota; kingdom Viridiplantae; phylum Streptophyta; class Magnoliopsida; order Ericales; family Theaceae; genus Camellia; species Camellia lanceoleosa. The sequence continues at coordinate 146,445,745 of CM045766.1, read as the reverse complement.
ATAGAAATTCAAAACCACATATTTTCACATAATGGCACACAGAATCATATCAAACACATAATCACATTTATAATAAGGACCAATTAGCATAATAAGGAACAGGGTTATCACAGTCGAGCGGGGTTTAGGAAGTTTGGTTCTCCAAACTTATTTTACCTTTGTCGGGAAACAAATGTGGATAGCGTAGTTGCATTTCCTCATATTTTTCCCATGTGGGATCCGTCCCATAGTGTTATTTCCATTCCACTTTCACCATTGGGATGGACTTGCTTCTCAATTGTTTCACTTGCCGGTTGATGATTCGTTCCGGCCATTCGGCGTACTCCATATTTTCATCGATAGCTACCCGGTGATAATCAATCACATGAAATGGGTCTCGGAGGTAACCCCTCAACATTGACACATGAAACACATTATGGATTTGCTCTAATCCGGGTGGCAAGGCAACTCTATAAGCAACTGGGCCAAGCCTTTCCAGAATCTGAAACGACCCAATGTAACGGGGCAACAACTTACCCTTCTTTCCAAACCTGACTTGGCCTTTCATTGGGGACACACGAATAAACGCATGGTCACCGACCTCATACTCAAGAGGGCTTCTTCGTATATCTGCATAATTCTTTTGTCGGTCCTGAGTTGTTTTGAGCCTTTGCCGAATAGTTTTGATCTTCTCAGAAGTATCTTGCACAATTTCAGGCCCAAGTAAGGCTCTATCCCCGACCTCCGTCCAACAAATTGGTGATCTACACCTTCTACCATACAAAGCCTCATATGGTGCCATACCGATGCTGGAGTGGAAGCTGTTATTGTATGCAAATTCCACAAATGGCAAATAGTCTTCCCAACTCCCCTGAAAATCTAAAGCACACATTCGAAGCATATCTTTCAAAGTTTGTATTGTTCGTTCTGACTGCCCATCCGTCTGTGGGTGGAATGCAGTACTGAACCTTAGTTCAGTCCCCATGGCTTCCTGCAAACTCTTCCACAATCTTGAAACAAATTTCGGATCCCTATCTGACACAATAAATACCGGAACTCCGTGTAAACGAACAATCTGATCAACATTAGTTCTAAGTGGTAGAAAATGTGCAGACTTAGTCAGTCTATCAACTACAACCCAAATAGAATCCATATCTCGAGGAGTCTGAGGTAGACCAATAACGAAATCCATAGTCACATGCTCCCACTTCCATTAAGGAATAGGGAGAGGTTGAAGTAGACCGCCTGGTTTCTGATGTTCAGCTTTAACTTGCTAACACTGAAGACATTTGGACACATATTTTGCAATTTCTTTCTTCATTTTAGGCCACCAATAGCTTCGTTTTAAGTCCCGATACATTTTATTGTTACACGGATACATAACAAATACTGATTTATGGACTTCATCTAAAACCCTTTTCTTTAGTTTTGGAATATCTGGGATACACATTCGGTTTCGAAATCTCAACACTTCACCTTCAATGTTGAACTCTGCTTTCGGACTTGTCTCAAATTCATCAATCACTTTCTTGAGGGATTTATCCTCTTTCTGTTTCTGTTTAATCTCATCAATGATTGTCGGTTCAGCTGAAATAACGGCTATCAATCCGCCATGTTCATACAATACCACTTTAATTTCAGACTTCTCAAAATCTTGCATGATCTCTTTCTGTTCAGTAAGCAAACAGGCCATACTTCCCATTGATTTTCTGCTCAAGGCATCAGCAACTGTATTAGCTTTCCCGGGGTGATATTGAATCTCAAGATCATAGTCTTTTATTAGTTCCAGCCATCTCCTCTGTCGCATATTCAATTCCTTCTGCATAAAGAAGTATTTCAGACTTTTGTGATCTGTGTAGACTTCACACTTTGCCCCATACAAATAATGCTACCAGCTTTTCAAAGCAAACACAACTGCAGCCAATTCCAAATCGTGTGTTGGGTAGTTTTTCTCGTGTGGTCTCAACTGTCAGGAGGCGTAAGCAATAACCTTTCCGTTCTGCATTAATACACAACCCAAACCTTTATAAGACGCATCACTGAAAATTACAAAATTTTCCATACATGTGGGCAATGTCAGTACTGGTGTAGTGGTCAGTCTCATTTTCAGTTCCTGAAAGGAAGATTCTCTTTCGTCATTCCATTCAAATGATTTCCCCTTGCGTGTCAACTGGGTAAGAGGTATAGCTATCTTTGAAAAGTTTTTCACAAACCTCCTGTAATACCCGGCCAAGCCCATGAAACTGCGGACCTTTGTTACATTCGTCGGTGTAGGCCAATTCATAATTGCCTCTATTTTTTGCAGGTCCACTGAAATCCCTTCCTTGTTGATAACATGCCCTAAGAAAACAACTTCATCCAACCAAAACTCACATTTCTTTAGTTTAGCAAATAATTTTCTTTCCCTAAGTATTTGTAGGACAGTTCTCAAGTGATGTTCATGCTCAAGTCTATTCTTGGAGTATATCAAAATGTCATCAATAAAAACCACAACAAATTCATCAAGGTAGGTTTTAAAAATTCGGTTCATTACGTCCATAAATGCTGCCAGAGCATTAGTCACTCCAAATGGCATGACAAGAAATTCAAAATGACCATACCTTGTTCTGAACGCGGTTTTCTCAACATCTTCTGCCTTTACTTTCAGCTGATGATACCCGGATCTCAAATCAATCTTGGAAAACACTTGCGATCCCTACAACTGGTCAAACAAGTCATCAATACGGGGTAGGGGATATTTATTCTTTATTGTTACCTTGTTCAGTTCTCGATAGTCAATACACAAATGTAGGGTTCCATCTTTCTTTTTGACAAACAATACAGGTGCACCCCATGGCGAAGTGCTAGGTCGGATAAATCCTTTGTTAAGCAGGTCCTGCAACTGTTCTTTCAATTCTTTCATTTCGGTAGCAGCCATTCTGTAGGGAGTTTTAGAAATAGGTTGGGTGCCTGGCATAGTCTCAATTGTAAACTCTATCTCCCTGTCCACCAATTCCTCTGGTAGTTCATTTGGAAACACATCTGGAAATTCTCTAACAATAGGGGTATTATTCAATTCAGCATTTACAGGTTGTTCAGACAACACATAACACAAATAACCCTGGCACCCTTTCCTGATCAGTTTACATGCTTTCATTGCAGATATCAAATAAGGTGGAGGTATTACCCCGTTACCCACAAACACAATTTCTTCCTGTTCTGGTGGTCTAAACACAACCCGTTTCGTCACACAATCAATGGTGGCACAATATTTAGTTAACCAATCCATGCCCAAAATTATATCAAAGTGCCTAAATTTCAAGGGCAACAAATCCACATATAGGATGGCATTCCCAACACGCATGTCACAAAAACGATATACAGATTCACATAACACAAATTCCCCAGATGAAGCAGACACACATAGTAGATATGGCAATAATTCTAGAGGTCTACTCAGTCTAGATGCAAATGCACATGTCACAAAAGAGTGTGTTGATCCGGAGTCAATTAACACAAAAGCATCTTGATTACATATAGAAATAGTACCTGAGACAACTGCGTTGGCATTCCGTGTATCGCCCGGAACAAGCGCAAAAACTCTCCCTTGTCTCACGGTATCCCCGGTGGTAGCAGATCTCATAGTGTTTCCCGGCTTTGGGATTGATGCAGTTGAGCTAGCTGCTAGCTTTCCACTGTTCTGATTACAATCTCGGGCCATGTGCCCTTGTTTACCACATTTGAAACAGGCTCCTGACACACGATAACAAACCCCACGGTGCCTTTTGCTACAAATATTGCACATGGGAGATGTGTCTCAGGAAGAATTCGAAGTACTTTAGGAGCCCGTGTTTTGCTTTTTAAAAAATTTCTTCTTTGAGAAGAAGCCTTGCCTTTTGTTGCCTTTCCAGTCAGTTGTTGACTTAGTTTGTCTAGCTATGTTGGCTTCTGATATTATGGCCCGGTCTAGCACCCCAATATAGGTTTCTAGCTTCAAGAGATTCACCCTTTCTAAAATGTCACTTCGAAGCCCACCTTCAAAATGCCTCGCCTTCTTATAATCAGTGTCAATCACATGTGGTGCAAACCTGGCCAATTCAGTGAATTTGGCCTCATACTCAGCTACAGTCATACCGTCTTGTTTAAGTTCCATAAACTCTGACACTTTCCCATCTCGAACACATTATGGGAAGTACTTGTCATAGAAAATCTCCAGAAATTTCACCCAGTCAACATCTTTATGATTTTCTCGCATTAACATCCACCATCTCTTTGCTTCATCCTCTAGCATAAAAGTGGCTAGAAGCACTTTCTGTGTCTCCGAACACGGGAACACTTCAAACAATTTTTCGATGCCGACAACCCATGCTTCGGCCTTCAACGGATCTAATCTACCATGGAATTTTGGTGGTTTCATTTTCTTGAATTTTTTGGTGAGAGCTATTATCCGATCATCGTTTTGATTATCTGGCACGGCTGGTGCCGGAGGTGGAGGTGGATGTGGAGGATGTGGCTGCTGCCACTGTTGTTACCACTCTTGTTGTTGTCTCAATGTCTCTGTCATTTCCTGAATCAACCTTTCCATTCTATCTATTTTGGCAGTAGAAGACTCCTCTATCTCATCACCTCTTGTTCTCACCATCTGATTAAACTTACATTATACTTCATACTAAAGATTCACAAGTATGCATATACTAGAGAGCATACATATTCAAATAATTTGCAATGCAAGCAAATCACAACTTATGGCACATAATTGTTCATATCAAAACATTTGAGCATTTTCTCGATGCTTCCAAATTCATACTTATCACATGAATGCATCCTAGATCTTTTCTAGACGCTTATTGCTCTTTTGGACAAGTGTGTGAGTTATTAACTCGTGCACTGATACCACTCTGTCACGACCCGAACCCGCCCCCATGGGTTAAGGACATGACCGGCCAGTAATCCAGAAATTACCTACGGCCTCAAACCAAATCAGACATAACTCGTCACAGTAAAGGGGCCAAACGGAAGCAAAATTTAAAACTTTGTCCATAGAGCTGTACTTACATGGCACATCATAACAAACCATACATATGCATATTAATAACTCACTTCAGAAAATACAGTAGCATAAGGTTCTGTATAGACAAGATCATTCAAGTCTAAGTCACCCCGTGAAAACTATATACAAACGTGCTCAAAGTCTTCGCCAACGTGACAAAACAAAACAGGATAACAAAAAGGTGAAGGCGAGTCTCGTGCGTGAGACACTAGGGCTGACTCTTCAAAACTTGGTTGTTCCTCCCAAACTTCACTGAGGCTGGGTTGGGACCTCTTTTGGCTCACCTACAAACACATGAATGAGCGTGAGCGAGAGCCCAGTGAATAATATCAATTAAAGAAGTTACACAAATGGTATTTAGAACAACGTGCTTCAAACGGCCTTGGGCCCAATTCGTATTTCTATCTAACATATATATAAATATAGGTCAAGTGATTACGGTTCCAAATACATCATATGGCCTCAGGCCCAATTCATTTGTATCATTCAAGTCAAACTGGCCTTTGGCTCATTCGTACTTTCATTCATGTCAAACTGGCCTTTGGCCTATTTATGCTTTCATTCAAATCGGCCTTCGGCCCATTCATTCTTCTGTGTCAAACTGGCCTTTGGCCCATTCATTCAATCATATCAAACTGGCCTCGGGCCCATTCATACTTTCATATCAAACTGGCCTCGGGCCCATTCATTTACCAACACAAACATTGTCCACCATCTAAACTAATGAACTTATAAAACTTATATAGAAGTAAGCAATTGGACAAACAACACATTTCAGATATCTTTGTTAAGATATTACTCACAGTGATCGGTTGGTTGATTTGCCTTGGAGCATGACCCTACACATCACATAACACATATGGGTCACAAACAATTCAATCCGTTCTTAATTCACATATTCCTCTTCAGGCTTCATTCTTATCCTTTTAACTCGTTTACAATGCTCAATGCATGCCTAAGAGTTCTTAGAAGTGAAAGGGAACGGAAAATGAAACACAGAACGCATTCACAAAATTTCAGAAACAGGGGTCCCTGCTCGAGCGTGGACTTCCCCGCTCGAGCGGACCCATGAGGTCTACAAAAGTGCTGGTTACATCAAATTTACGCTCGAGCGCGCACTCGGACGCTCAAGCGCAAACTCAGTCTACATAGCTCCCCGTTCTAGCGGACGTCATGTCTGCAGAAAATACTAGGAGCTCGTATTTCCCGCTCGAGCGGCAGTTCCCCCGCTCGAGTAGACATCATAAATTCTGGGTTTTCCAGAATGGTTCTTGAGCTCAAATTCAACATCCAAACCAACATTTCTTGCATATTATGGCTCAAACTTAACATATACATATACTAACATGGCACCAACACCAAATTACAACATTATGAGGCTCAATTCCATGAATTACTTACATACATGACTCAAATTATCCCAAACTCATCACCAACATGCTAAATTCAAACATTCAAGACTCACACCTCCATGATTTGCACATGCATGTGGGAGATACTCATTATTCTCAACTTAATTGGTGAAGAGATGGTCAAATACATGGACTTCAACCAAAATTCAACATAGATTACACACTTTATGCTCAAACATGGAAATTTATAGCAATTTCTTACATGCATGCATCTATTGACTTCAAATTCAACAAAACCAACTCAATTCATGACCTTTATCATCGTTCAACCTTGAATTTACAAATTTACAACTAGAACGCATGGATTACTCACCAAGGAGCTTTAATCTTCACAATCTATGGTTAATCCTTGAGTTTAATCTTCAAGATTTCCAAGCCTTGAGCCAAAATTGCACACTTCTCCTCTTGCTCCCCCTCTAGAGCCGGCCCCTCACTCTCACAAATGTATAATTCAGATTTTGAGCTAAAAAAGAAACAAATGAGAGTGTATAGTGGCCTTTTATAAGCCCCCTCTCAAATACATTATTCAATATTAATTAATTGGGCACTCATTCATTAATTTAATCAAGTTAATTTGATCTAAATAAATTTTCAATTACATTTCACCGTAGGCTCTTAAAATTACGCTAATTACAATGGCGTAATCAATTTCGGGTTTCGTGGCCGATAAGGCCTTCAATTTAAATTCCGAAGCAGATAATCAAACAGATATTCCTACGGTGAACAGATAGAAATTCAAAACCACATATTTTCACATAATGGCACACAAAATCATATCAAACACATAATCACGTTTATAATAAGGACCAATTAGCATAATAAGGAACAGGGTTGTCACAGTACCCATTCTGTCTGTCCAATAAACTTGGCACATGACACTGAGCAAAGGGAAAGGGTTAGTGTAGATTTTGTACGGCCTATAATGTCTACATTGCTGCAAGAAGATAAGGGGCAAGTAATAGCCAAGCAAGATAATTCTAAGCGGGTAGAGCAAGGGCCAGCCGACTTACCAACTGACCAAACGAGTGCGTATGTGTAACAGGTCCCGCGAGGGAACTCGCTGGTTACAGTTCGGACTCCCCTTTTTTGTTTGTTGTGGTTCTTAATCTGAACCAGAGAGTCCAACTTTGGCAAATCGTTTGAGAAAACATATTTTTTTGAAAAGTAGTGCCAAACATGGACTGCTTTGCCAGATACAGAGTCGCCACCTAAATATTTTAAAATGGGAAATTTAGGAAACCCTGACTCGGTGCCAAAGGCCACGTGTCCGTCATCACCAAAGTTGTCTTGGCTCGGGAGCTTGGGTACGATCGGGGAAGGTCAGCTATGAGCACCCCCTCTCGCCCGATCCGAAGACCGGCCTCTACTAACCGTGATATCCGATTTGGAAAACGTTATGTGTTCTTGTTCCAATTATTAGCCTAGAATTACTATGTTATGCGCACAGCAAACAAGTATAGACTAGATTGCCTAATTTGGAAACAAGCATTGCATATCCGTTCGTTTTGAAAGTGTTTCGGAATTTGCTACTCGCAAGTAGGCTAAAACACGGATTTCAACGAGTTTTTCCAACTCAAGCAATCCAACCTCCACCCACAGGCATTCAAACAGTTTATCTCATATAAGTATTTAGCCACATGGTAATCATACTGTCATGTTAACATTCACACGCATGCGATATGCTAAAGCATAAATACTTACATCGTACTCCGTGCCAAAACAATAAACCAGTTAGCAAACATGCATGTCCTAGTTCATGTTAAGTGACTAATGCATCGCATACAGGATGTGATTAGGATAGGCTCGGCTAACCCTAAAATGGCATGTGAAATGCAATCATTCGGTGCACGTATTCAAGTTAGATTTGAAGATACAATGCAGTTTGTATGATGTACCGAGCTCGGTGCATGCCAACAAATGCATGGATGCACGCATGCATTGCATAAGGTATGCTAAAATAAACGTGCCTTAATCTACCATCGTAAGCAGGTAAATAAAAAGGAAGAAAGAAGTGGGGGTTGGAAGACATACACACCACTCACACACGCTTATTACAAATTTGCCCTCGCTCGGAGGGGCCAAAATAATAATACAAATTAATTAACTACGCAAGCTAATTGAATATTACAAATTAATTAATTAATTAACAAATTAACCATGCTAAGAAAAACCAGTAAACCGCCTCAGGGAGAGGGTTCAATGCATGCACGCTCGGATTCCGCTCGGAATTGCACTGCCATGCCTAGCCTGCCTCTGTTTTCCCTGCTTTGCTTCTCTGAAGACTGCCAAAGTCTCAAGGATGCCTCTCTGGATACTGGGAATCACCACCGACTAAGTAGAATGATCACCGGCAGTGAATTTGTGGTCGTCGGCACAAAATGAATCCACCGGCCATAGATTGACTGCCGGTCGGCACTAAATACTGCCAGCCGGCAATAAGTTCCTGCAGAACCTGCAACTCACAGCAGCAGAGGGCAAAATTTGCATGGCAGCTCAATTCAAGCAATGTATGCACCAAACACATTCCTTATCATGTTTGTGACTCAAAGGAGGATGTGCCTCGATTCTCGGACCACCAATCATGCATTTCCATGCATGATGGCCCAAAGAATCAAGTGTGCACTTCAATTTCAAATGAAATGCAAATCAAACAAATAAAAGGGCCCAATTCCCATCACCAAATCAAGGGACAAGGCATGCATGTCTATGTGTGCAATCCTAAGCATGTCAACTAGTATGCAACATGGGATGCAAACAAGAATGCTAGTATGCAAACACACATACAAGGCAAGTATGCAAACCAAGTAAAGGAGTGGACTTAAACATGATTTAGGTAATTCTAAATAGGCCTAAAATCAGTGGCCAAAAGCAAGGAAATGAAGGCCAAAATGCACACACACATGCGAGCACTCATGGTCCAATACTTAAAGCATAATGGGGCGACTTTTAAACACATTTAAAAAGGGACAAATATGAACAATTAGCATGCAAGTTAAGCTCTGAAATCATGTTAGAAGGGATGCCAAACCAACTCAAACAAGACAAGCAAAAAGCATGCAAATGGCCCAAGTGTTTAAGGCAAGCCAAGAGGCATTGAACTACACTTGACAAGACCTAACATGGCAAGAATTAAGCAACTAAAATCAGAGTTTTAGCACACAAAATCAAGCCCAAAGGACCATTTAGATGGCATTTAAATGGTTTGAATTCAAAGGCAGGCACAATGGTCAAAACATAGGGCATACAACACATGCTCTCAAAGCAACAAAGAGGCAACTAAGGCAAGCATACGAGCATGCCAAAGGGACTGAAATTACATGTTGGATGGTTCCAAACCACCAAAATGGTGCAATCAACACATGCTACACATTCACATACTTGAGGCATACAAGCCCGACAAGCCACAAATGCAAAGGAGCTATACTAAACATGCCAAAATCGATCCAAAAAACTATGGGCAGACCTAAAGCATAGCAAAATAAGCACAAAACATTCACAAGGCTAAGCCAAAAACATGCTCGAACAAAGGCTAACAACCTAAGGCATGTTAAGGGATCAAGGAGGCATTACATGGCAACTATACTAAACATGCATGGAGTACCAAAACCAACTTAATACAAAGTTATAACATGGAAATATAAGCATAAAATACAGCCATGGCATGCTCAACACACACTTGAACAAAGACTTCCTTAAGAGACCAAAAATGGTCCCTTTCAAAGACAACAAGGAGAGGGGGTGGCCCTCTCCTTTTGGAGACTTCAAGGCACCATCTCCACCACTGAAATCCCTCAAGATTTTAGTGGTGAAGAGGCCCAAACACCCAACTCTCGAAACTTGCACAAAATGGCACAAAACAAGGGCCTTATAAGGCCTAAGAGGGGTCAAACTTCCCCAAAGCACAAAACACTCTTAATAAACTATCAAGAGGGCTTAAAAACAGAACTTTTTTATATTAAACACTAAGCACAAAAATAGCTCTAAGATAGGTAAAAATACAAAGAAAAAAAGGGGTAAAAAGTGACTAGTTTCTTACCCTTGAAGAACTTCTTCACAAATGTTGATATTGTTGCTTCTTTGAGCTCAAATCCAACCAAAGGCCTCAAGAACAAGCTCTGGTCCTTGAAGAAACCAAGAAAAAGTGAAAGACTAGGTGTTTGTGTGCAATAGTAAGACACAAAGCACCTAGAACACACACAAGGGAGATATAGAGATAGGATATGAATGGAACTCAAACCTTAAAACCAGAGCTTGCTCTGAGTTGTTTTTTTACTAAAAAGCCAACCCTAAAGCCAAGGGGGAAAGGCTCCTCTTATAGAGGAGCCAAACTTGTAATGCTTACAAGTTAAACAACCAAGAGGGGCATCCCTCCATACACGTGTATGGAGGGGGAGCCAATGCCAGATAGCTGTAATAAATATCTGAAAAAGTAGCTGAACAGTAGTTGGCTGGCCAAAAATGTCATTTTGACAAAAATGACTGCCGACCGGCAACAAAGAGTGCCGACTGGCAATATATATTGCCGGTGGCAACAAAAACCAGCCGGTGGCCTCTAGCTAGTGCTGGTGGTGTGTGGGGATGCCTCACAAGGCATTCCCTGCCCCTCCAAGGAAAAACACAAGTGTTTGGTGCAAAACCAGACACAAAGCAGTTGAGTTCGGAGATCCTGAGACAAGGCGCGTAGCCGAGAACTCCGGGAACTCCAAACAAACACAAACATGGATAATCACCGAGTGTTCAAACGGTGACGTCCAAGTCTTGAGGACGATCAAAAATGGGGTGTCTACAGTATGTAGGAAAGCTGCGCATGGAGTCGGCCAGTGCCTTGGATTTGAAAAACTCTCAAAACCCTTATGATTGCTGAAAATTATTCATTGGTGAGATGTAGAAGCTCTTCGTCGATGGAGCCTCCAACAGATAGGGCGCCAGGCTGGAGGTCGTATTGACCTCACCAGAAAGACTGACCATTGAGCATGCTATCATGCTTGGATTCCCAGTATCCAACAATGAGGCAGAATACGAAGCCCTCATCGTAGGCCTGAAGAGTGCTCTACGAATAAAGGCATCAGAGCTTATGGTATTCAGCGACTCCAAACTGGTGGTCAACTAGGTCTTTGGGAAATATGAAGCTAAGGATGAAATGATGGCCAAGTATCAAGCGCTAGTACACGCTAAGGTCAAAAAGTTTTCTGCGATAAGAATGGAGCAAACCGCGAAGAAAATAGTCAAGCCGTCGAATTAGCCGCCTTGGCATCTATTCAAACCACCTTTCCCAATCCTTTGATGATAGAATTCTTGCCCCGACCAAGCATCAAGGAACCAGAGGCACCCGAGGTACATTGCGCCGAGTTGGGACCATCTTGGATGGATCCAATCATTACCTTCCTAAAATATGGGGTCTTGCCTATCGAGAAGAAGGAAGCCAACAAGATAAGGGCCAAGTCTGAGCGGTTTTGGCTCTCTCCATTTGGTGCCTTATATAAGAAATCATTTATTGGACCATACCTATAATGCGTCCACCCCAGCAAAGTTGACGCCTTTCTCTTTGAAATTCATAAGGGCATATGTGGCAACCACATTGGGGGCAGATCAATGGCGTACCGAGCAATTTTCCAAGGATATTGGCGGCCGTACATGCAGGCCGACGTGCAGAAATATGGCCGCAAATGCGAGAAGTGTCAGAAATTTGCTCACTAGATCTACCAACCGGCCAGAGAGTTGCTCCCTTAACCAATCCTTGGCCATTCGCACTATGGGGGCTAGACATTGTGAGATCGCTTCCAATCGTGCCAAGCAATCGCAAATCGCTGCTATTGACTACTTCACCAAGTGAGTGTATGTGACAACCCTCACCACTGTTTACCGATTAACTACTGATTACTGCTAAGCTGAGACTAAACATGTTAATTGGTCGATTTGAAATCTGGATCGATTGTGCATGTCTGCTTTAAGTGCATCTCTATCTGTTTGACTGTTAAACTATCTGTTCATGTTTTATGTTTTAAACTGCAAATTGAAGGCCTTATCGGCGGCCGAATCTAAAATTGATTAGTGATATGTGTTAATCATAATTTATGTGATTTTATGGCATATTTATTTGAAATGTGATTTGGTATGATTTAATTAGATTAAAATAAGCTTTATTCCACAAGTTGTATTATTTACAACCTTGCCCTATTAGTGGACCACTACACCAAACATTTTGAGGCTTGGTTTATTTCATCTTGGCATCATTTTGATCATCTCATTTTGAGACCCTTAACCGACCAAGAGAGAAGAGAGGGAGAGAGTGAGAGAATTTGAGTTCCATCTTGTGATTTGCTTAGAGAATTAAAAAGATTGAAGGCTGATTTCATGATTGAGCTTCCTACACTTGATAATCAAGGTCTAAGGTAGAAAATCCACCTTCTTAAACTTCTCCTTGAGTTAGTTCTTGCTTGATTCTCATTATATTGAAGATTGGAGTCAAAATTAGCTTAATACATTGAATTGAGTAGGAATTCATGCATGCATGTTGCCATTCTTGAGTTTTGAGGATTTTTGTCCATGAAATTGTACATGTAGGTTCACATTGTTGCATTGGACCATGGTTTTCTCATGTTATTGAAAGAATTGGCTCTTTGGAGCATGTTTTAGAAGCTTTGAAGTCATTAGAACTCATGCATGTATGAGTTTTGCATTAATTCCCATGTTCTTGAGTTTTGAGCTAAAGTTTGTATTTAATTAACTTACCTTTGGGCTTTGATTTCTCAAATTGAGCTTTGAATCATGTTATATTATGCGTTTAGAAGTGTTTTCTAGAAAATTAGCCTAAGAGGATCGGATTTGATGCATTTAAACTTGATTTTGAGCTTGAGGTTCAAATCTGGAATTTCCAGAATTTGGACTCACGCTCGAGCGGGGAAATTGGTGCTCGAGCGTGAAATACGTGCTCTCAGCACTTTGCATTGTTTTACAGTCCGCTCGAGCGGGGGAATGCACGCTAAAGTAGGGACCTAAGTCACACGATCGAGCGTGTGTCGAGCGCCCATCAAGCGTGATTTTCACACATCCAGTACTTTTGCCATGTTTTACAGTCCACTCGAGCGTTGGAAGTGATGCTCGAGCGGGGGACCTTTGTCTGCATGTCCGCTCGAGTGTAGAAAGCCACGCTCGAGCGTGACCCCTGTTTTCTGAAAATTTTGTAAAATGGTTACAAGTACATCTTTACATCCTCTTTCCATCCTAGGCATTCCTAGGGTATGTTCAAGGCATCTTAATGAGGATATTGATATGGAACCACACTGAGTCAAATTAGGAATTAAGTTATTGTTTCCCAACTGTGTAACTTAGTGTGTTCATCCTGTAACTGTGTAGGGTTGGCATCCGGAGACGCGTACTAGCTTATCTGTAGCCCAGAACTCTGTGAGTAACAATGTTGTAAAGATATGTTCAAAAATGATTATCTTCTGAACAATTGAACTGTACTGTTTTCTGAAATGATACTGTTACTGAATGAATGATGTCCTAATTGTGAACTGTATTGTGGCATCCTTAGTAACTTCATCGTTATCGCAGTACTCTTACCATCAGAGATCTCTGTTGGTTCCCATGTTGGAACCACTACTGTTTACTGATATGATGGCCATCAACTGACTGTTCGGTCTATTAAGACCTACTGTACTGCTTTGCTATTAGATGTACCACATATGACTGCTATGACTGAATAATTGTTTTGAATGACTGAAATACTGTTTAAATGACTGTTTTCAATACTGAAAGGATATTCATTCTTAACCTCTTTACGCATATGTTATTCACTGGGCTTTAGCTCATGCGCATATATATATGTAGGTGTACAAGCACCAGACCGCTGCTAGGGGCGTTGGGTTAAGCTCCCGTTTTGTCAAGCCAACCTTTGTGCCTCACTGCGAGGTTCCAGAACTGTTCAAGCCAAGGTTGTTTAGGGGTGTTTTAGGTTTCCCCCTTTTTGCCTCTATTTTGTAATAATGTATAGACTAAATGTTTTTGTACTGTACTGTCTTAATAGGGATTGGGTCCCTATCCTGAATGATTATATATGTATGTAAATACTATTTTGTTCTGGATGTATATATGTTATGGAAAGTCTTTTGCATACAGACTGTCACAGCTCATTTGACATCTTTTAATTACTGTTTTGGCTTCCGCCAGCCCCTGCACTCTGTATTACTGTTTCACTGTTAAGCAGGCCTTCGGTAATCTCGGATTACTGGCCGGTTACGGTACTAAACCCATAGGGGCGGGTTTGGGCTGTGACAGTGTAGGCCAAGCCATTGGCTACCATCAAGGAGAAAGATATAAAGAAGTTTGTCTGGCAGAATGTCATCACTTGCTTCGGCATCTCAAAGGCCCTCATCTCAGACAATGGAACACAGTTTGATGGGAAACTCTTTCATGGATTTTGCGAATAATTAAAGATTGAATTCTACAACTCGACACTGGCCTACCCTCAATCAAACAGTCAAGTTGAAGCTTCAAACAAAACTATTTTGGACGGGCTAAAGAACCAGCTAGAAAAAGCCAAGGGAAGGTGGGCAGAGGAACTCTCCAACGTACTTTGGGTATACCAAACTACCCCAAGACATTCAATTGGGGAAACTCCATTTGCCCTGGCTTATGGCATGGAGGTGGTCATACCCTTGGAGATTGGCATGCCACCCATTTGATCTGAAAGCTTTGAGCCTGACTTGAATAGTGAGGCTATCGCCTTGGAGTTAGACCTAGCTGATGAAAGAAGAGAAAAGGCGCTAATTCACATCGCAGCCTATCAACAAGAACTCTCCAATAAATACAACAAGAGCGTACATCCACGTCAGTTCAAAGTTGGAGATTGGGTCTTGAGGAAGGTGATGGGCAATACACTAGTCCCTGGAGAGGGCAAATTAGGTGCAAATTGGGAAAGGCCATACAAGATAATCGGTCTTGTTTTCAAAATGGCGTACCATCTGGAGGACTTGGACTGCAAAACTATTTCGAGACCATGGAATGCTACCAATCTCAAGCTGTTTTACTTCTGAAATGTAATCTTTCTCCCTTTGTATTCAAATTTGGCCTTTTGGCATTGTAAGTAATGTTTAATATATAATGGAAAGGACCTTGTCATCTGTCTTTGTCATTTTGCCCATGTAATTAAAAGTGTTGTATTTAAGTGGCTGGATGCTAAGGGTATTTCGTCTTTAGTTTCAATTGTTAGCCGTGCAGAATTTTGTCTTACGAAATGCATGAGGCATTGGCTTAACTAAACTCCAACCAAGCTGATTTTTGCTCGCTGAGACGAAAATTGGTGACATCCCCAATTTCTTCAACAGAACCGAGCTGATTTTGCTCATCTTTCCGAGCTGGGATTGCTCGCCTTGAAATTAGCCGATTTTTTGGCTAGCTCATAATTTGAGACTGAGCTGACTTTGTTCAATTCGGGCTGACTTTGCTCGCTAATTGAACAGTTGGTGTTTTTCCCAACTGTGACTGCTTGTTCTGAGCTGACTTTGCTCACCCATTCAAACAGTTGATTTTACTCAAATCAATAGGAAGTTGGTGTTATGAATAACTTTTGATTTGGGACCGAGCTGACTTTACTCGTCATCTCTTGGCTAATTTTGCTCGCCCTTTCCAAGCTTGGTTTGCTCACCTGCAAATTAGTTTGCACTTTCTCCAATTCATGAATTGATTTTTGCTCGGATGAACGTTATGTTCCCCCAATTTTGAAAGGGTCTTTTACATGCACACACATTCAAAAAGCTGAATCGAGCAGTTTTATCTCGGCAACAATGAAAGCTACAGTTACCATCATTAAGCCAAAGCAGACAAATTGAAGAAAGCAAAAAGAAAAATGCATGTAGCGAGGAAAAAGTTAAACTGCTTTCCATTCATGTTGAAATGTGGTTACAAAAGTGGGGTTCGCAGCCCGGCTATATTAAAAAAGAAAAAAAAAAGAGGCTGAAAAATACAAACACGCCTAATCTAAGTTCACAGTATTTTCCTATTCAACCAAGTCTTCCTCGGTTACGTTCATTACATCTCCTCTTCAATGATAGGGCTCAGATCAGATACCAGCTCGGCCCTGGCACCGCCCGGCAAATCTTCTTCCTCATGGACTGGTTGTTAAATCTCATTGGTTGGTGGGGGGAATGCAACCTCAACCGTGTGAGCCGCCTTTGCCACCTCGAGCAATTTCTACTGTACGGCTGCGGCGTAGGTCTACATGTACGGAGGAATGAAGGCAAGCGGAGGATTCTTGAAAACGTCAGAGTCAGGGCCATGGCCAAGCTTCTCTGCAGTAGCTTTCCAGCCGCATTGAAAGAATATATCCTTCGTTCCCTCCACTTGCCGTTCATACACCTTCTCTACCTCAGCATAGTCACGATCTTCCGTATCGTCAACTTGTTTCTCTAACTCGGCTTTATGGGCAGCACAGAGCTTGTGCAGCCCGGCTAAATATCTGTCCTTCTTGGCCTGCACCGCCCTTTGCTAATCCTCTTCGGCTTTCGTAAATTTTTCATCCATCTAATCCCACTCGGCTGTCAGCGCCTCGTGGGCAGTCTTTAGCTTTTCTAGCTCGACCGTCTTGGCCTTATTATCAGCGATGGCCTTCCGTAGACTTTATTGCACGGAGATTATACGCTCATGGGCAAGATAGTTTTTTTGCGCGACCTACAACACAGAAGCAGTTAGTGCTCTAAAATCGAGCAATAACTGGACAAAGTAATTCATCTATTTACCAGCACAATAGACTTGGCAATCGACCTAAGGACCTTCAGGTTGGAGAGCTCCTCATGCTTCTTCATGTCTGTAGGTAGGAGCAGTCTCTTGGTTATGTTGAACCCTAACAAATAGTTCTTGTCAGCATAGACCGAATCGGATGTGGTAACTGCTCGACCTTTATATTTCAGCTCGGGTGACCAAATTTGTGGGGCAGTGGAGCATCACTAGCGCTCCCAAAGTTTTTCTGTATGTACTAGCCCTGTATGGGCGCTTTGGTGTCTTCATAATGGCCAGACTCCCATAAGAAGTCATCATCGTTCATTTCTTTATCTGGGTTACCCTCTACAAGCTTTGCTCGGCTCTTTCTAACCTTCAGGTACTAGCGAAAGCCCCCTTTATTCTTATTAAGTGTGTATTAGTGGAATATCTCGGCAAGGCTGAGGTTTAGACTGAGTATCTGATTCAACGCGGCCACACCGTTTATTATTTTGTAAGTGTTGTTGGAGACCTGGGTTGGGCACAAACTAGTCTACCTCAAAAACTCACAGACTAGGGGCTAGACTGGGAAGCGATGGCCGCCCTCCACTATAGATACCACGGTGAAGGGGCAAGCGTCCAGTTTGCCCCATAGAGTGTCTCATTTTTTGGCCAACTTTAAGTGGTCGTCGTCTGTAATGTTGAATCCCTTACGGAACTCAGCCATGGGGCCAGGTGAGCTGTCCATAAAATGATACTTGCCTATTTTTCTTGGCTCTATTTCGTTATTCAATCTAAGTTATTGCCCGACTAATGGTTGCTCGGTCTGTGAGCGTCAGTAATTTCCAAGGATGAGGTGTGCCTGGTCGATCCTAGTTTCTGTATTATTAAAACCAAGTATTAGCGTGACATACTTTGTACGGCTTCAAGGTGGACTGTCAGTACGGAGCAAATGGAAGAACGCCATGTGGCATGGAGGTGACAGACTATCAGTACAAATGATGGGTTGTCAGTGCGGCCAATTGATGGATAACGAGACTGCTAGCACAAGTCTCGAGGATCGGCCAAAACGGATAGCTCGGTTGGAAATGGTAATCCCAATCACGCTCAGCTCGGATGAGATTAAGAGGCAATTGAGAGGGAGATTTGTGCCGAACAGTGGGCCGAACTACGCTAGCAAGGACTCTAGTATTGGGCTGCGTAAGTTGAGCTTGGGCGCATTATGGGGCTGAGTTAGGGCCGTACTGGATATGGTGACATGCATGTGCTTAGCCGAGCTAGGATCATGCGGAACAAGGTATTTGATTAGGTCTATACAAATGCGTTAGGCCAAGCTATAAACAGTTCGGACTGCAAATGTGGGGACTGAGATGGCCCACGAGATTGCTGTGTGAGGTCGAGATGCCGAACGGCATGCCTGGCATTCAGTTGGTTCTGATGGACCGGTTTCGTTTTGCTCAGCAGTAGTTATCCAACGTAATGTTTATGTTTCACCAAATAATAGCTCGGTTAAGTATTCCACGTGGACCAATGATGTAAAGAGGGGAATCCACTCCTGGTATGCGTCAATAGCATTTGGCTGTGCGACAAACACTGTTTAGAGGTTTTGGTCTCTACACATGTAAGAAATGTAAAAGAGAGCACAACCACCTGTCAAGAGAAAGACAACAAAGGTAATGCGCTGTAAAACCCAAGTTTTGTATATTATTATTTTTGGATAGGTTGGTAATTAAATTAATTTATATGGGTCATTTAGTAATATCAAGGAATTAGTTATAAGATGGTATTATAATTTCTATATCATAGATGGGCAATTTTGTAAGTTTGAGAACTAGGTTAATAAACCCACATCTTTTGCTTCAAGTCTAGGAAGAACAAAAAAAAAAAAAAAAAAACAGAGGGCTCTGGAGGGTTTTCCGAAGGCTGCGCAAGGTTATAAAAGTAGGAGAAAAAAAAAAAAAAAAAAAGGAAAAAGAGAGGCGTGGTTGCTCAGCAAGGGTTTGATAAAGAAAAATTAAAGAAAACAAAACAAAACCAAAGTGAAGAAGGAGGATTCATAGAGTGGTGATTTTTCTTTATTTCATCACTTAGGTAAGATTTATTTTGTTGTATTCCTATCTATGATTTTAGTGTTAATATATCAATAGATGATTTTATAGGCATATATGTTTAAATAATTATATTGATGTAGTCTATGTTGGGGTTCTTGATTTTTTGCTCAATTTTAGAGTGTATTTTGCATTACATTTGGGTGGTTCATATTTTGAGATTAATATGTGATAGGTTAGGTTTAATGGTGGGCGTTTGTGGGATACAAGATTTACTACAAGTAATTACAAATTTTTACATGTATATAAACAACAATAGAATAATATGGGTTGAGAATTTCTGAAGCTTTGATGGCTTTGTTTTGATGCTAAATCGTGGGAGTTCCTAATAGACTATTGGGTTAATTTATTCTATTGTTGTTACAAGAAGAGATGGATGGGTGCACATAATAATTGTTTATGCGGTGTAATATTTTATTAGGTTTGTGAGATTGAGGTGGATCTTGGTAAATTGAGATTAGCTTGAGAAATATTATTTTAGCTGTTGGAGGTAAGTAACCCTCTATCACTGTTGGTTTATTTTAATCCTATCAAATCGTTTAAAATCATAAATATTTATTCGTAGCTTTTCTGTTCTCTTAAAATAAAATATGGGTCAAGTATAAAACAACATCGAATAATATTATGAAAATTATTTGAATATTTGGTGAAACTATTCTGAAAATTGTACTAAACGTTTATGCTGAAAATATCGAATGTTTTATTTAAAATTTGTGTATTGTTTGAATTTTTGAACATCACTCTAGTCTGACTATGATTTGGACCCTAGCCAATGGGGGTTATTTATTGGCACAGAAACTAGTTTCTTTTGGGGCTTTACCACCGGCCTATGTGTGGTTCTGGGCCTTGTCACGGGCTAAGTGACCGTAGTCACCAAGACTTGGGTTTTGTGAATCGATCATTGAACCATCTGAATATCGATTTATAAATTTTGGATAACGAAATTTCATTGAGTTACCCCATTGACTTTTAATTAAAATGTATTGCTACACTGTTTATTTTCAGCTATGAAACCGTCTTACAAATAATCATGTCATTTATTGATTTGTATCAAAAATTATATTTATTGGTTATCTACTATTTATTTACTGCTTTTTGATATACTTGATCCAGTTGGCAGTGATGGTTGGTTATTTACTAGGCTGTCTAGCTTACCCTTATTTTTTTTTTCAGATTCTGAAGAGTAGAGCTGCGCGGGATTTTTACATATGGGAGGGCCGAGAGTAGGGCTATGGATTACGTACTTGGATATTTATTTTGTTAATGGATTTTAATAGTGGACTTGGTGGAAAATTATCATAATGTGCCAAGAGTAGAACTATGATTTAAGTACTTGGATTATTGTTTTGTTAATGGATTTTGTTAGTGGACTTGGTGGATAATTTCATATGTTAAGAATAATCAATTTTTGTGGATTTTAGCATTATGACAATTTAAGGATTTATTTTGAGTATTTTACATTGTGGGTTATGTGATTGGATTCTTAGCCTTGCATGCTCACTTTTATGAGTGTGCGGCGTTGTCACGGAGCTTGGGGCGTGACATGCGCCCACAATCTCTGAGGTTGCATGGCCAGCCTTGAAAAGAAAGAGTATGCAGATTTTAGAGGTAAGCAACCTGAAGCAATTTCGAACTCTTTCTCTCTCTCTAGAGTGTTTTACCTTCTCTCTGCTCCTAGAAAGCTAACTTGACGGTTGGAGGGGTTTTCCGGTGAACCCACCAGCCGGGTAGCTCACTTTTGTTCTGTTCACAGTACAATGGAGTTCTAACGGAGTAAGTCGACCTTGATAGCAAGGAGGTATAGAATGAGGTGAATATTTCTCCCATGTACAAAGAAGAGTGTTTTCCTTGGTGGAACTTTGATATACCATCTTGTGCAGAGTTGGTCTGAACCATATGACAAGTGGTCGAGCTGTTGTATGCTGCAGAGGACAAGTCAGAGTTTAATGACAGTTGTATCGGTATTTGGATTTTTCCTACCGCAGTGGGTTTGATCTCCTTGAAGAAAACGAGATATTCGTGTCTCAGCTTAATTTATGTGTACCTCATTTTCTTTGCATTATTTATCAATAAAATATAATCCTTTTGGCATTGTCACCACCAATTTTAACGACGGAATTAATGATCTCAATAAGCCTTTCAAGTTCAAGGGAATTTATTTTAAGAGGTGGAAAGGAAAAGTTCTTCTTTACGTCATCCTTTTGAAAGTTGCTTATATTTTTACCGAGAAGAACCCAAACAAAATCTCAACCGAGGATATGAATGATGAAGACTACAAGGCACATAAAAGCAAAAGTGACTTCATACAATACAAATGAGTATAAATGTTATTTTTATCTCTTAAATTGCGTTGCCGATCAATTTTATGATTACTATGACACCACTTACACTTTCGCAAAGAAAATTTGGAAAGTTGTTTTCTTAGTGTAGCTTTGGGCTCACCATCTTGTGCAGAATTGGCTTAAACCATACGATAAGTAGTCGGGTTGTTTTATCCTAGAAGGGACAAGTCAGAGTTTAGTGATAGCTGCATCGGTATTTGGGTTCTTCCTACCGCAGCGGGCTTCCGTGCATCAGCCTGATCTATTTATATCTCATTTTCTTTTCATTATTTATCAATAAAAATATAATTCTTCTGGTATTATCACCAACATCTTATTTAACACCTGCTTAAATACATTTTTCCCAAAGAAGATGTTGGAAAAACTGGCAAGGATCAGTATATTATTTGGTCTAATCCCAGGAGGCTAGACCCTTGCAAGTTGCAGTCTGGTGTACGTCTTAAAAATTACTCCGACATTCCTTGTCAAGAAAGTTGTATGACATTCAGTCTCCCAGTCTTGACACATATTTCACTTGCTAGGACATTGGAATGGAAAAATATACATATTTATACATATAATTTTTGGGTAAATTACACTTTTAACAGTTTGACCAAAATTTTATTTTGGTTCTTATTATTCCAAATTGAATAATTTGATCCTCACACTTTAAATCTAATTTTAATTTAGTTCTTCTGCTTAAGTTCGAAGTTAAAATCAACAATTTAGGGTCTCTTGAGGCATACACGTAGAAAAAATTAACAGAAATTTGGACAAAATGACTAAATTGAAACTAGACTAAATTTTTTAAATTCAAACAATACGGACCAAAGTGATTTTTTTTTAATCAAAATATAGAAGTATAAATTGTAATCTTAGAGTGATTTTTTGTATGACTGAAATATTTTTAATAAAATTATTTATAAACACAAAATCTGGTGTTAAAATAACCACAAAAAAACCCCATCCTACAACTATTTTTTTGATAACCAAGTGTCCGGTCCAGTTTACGTGCACTCTCGACTAATCTCGAGACCCACACAAAGAGCCCCCTTTACGTGAATCTGGCAAATTTCAAGCATAGCCTGCAGGCGTGGTCCCATAGAGCGAATTGCTCCTAATGAAAATTAAACCTGCGACCTAGATAAAGCGCACCCCTAGACCCCAAGTTACTCCCGCTAAGCCAACCCCTTGGAGTTCCCATCTTAGCACTATCAACTCTTAGCCATCACCAACTCCCACCCTTTCCAGTCATCCCTACCGCTATCATCCTTCCCAACTATGATCACCATTGTTGGCACCAGAATGATGTGGGTTTTTGTGATATATTCATTTTCAATCAAAACACCCATTATTATTTTTATAATTTTGAAAAGGATATAGCTTTTCTATAGTCCCCCACCGTGCAATTGGTTTACTGCAGGGCAACTTTGCGCCCACCTCAATGATCTATAATGTTCATCTTGTAGGGCTTGTTGAGTCAATAATCTATCCAAAAATCAAGTTAATCGAATATTGACAGCCACAATTTCCTCTGAATAAATGAACGATCAATTCTGGAAATGATGCATACTGTTTTTTTTTTTCAGAGAAAAATGTCATCCAATCGTGAGGCTACCGATTTTCGATTAACTTGATTTTTTATATAAATAATATATTCCATAGACCTGACTGCAGAGACTGCAGAGAAGCTGTATCCTTTTGTGTCAATCATTTTGGATGTATTTTCTATATGATATTTGTGTTTTGAAAATTATTTTCCTTCAATGAAAATGGAAAAATTACCTATATTCCTTCCTCTAAGGGCAGCATGCACTACTGATCTGGTTTCCGAACTAGACATGGAATTGTCCATCACCACTACCTCCACTGTTTCAGCTGTCATTAGCTTCACAAGATCAAGAAAGCCAGCTTCCGCAGCCATGTACAGCGGAGACTTTCCTTCTTTATTAGGATAACTTGATACACAAGGACATAACTCGAACAAAAATTCAGCCACTTTCTCATGATGATTTTTCAAGGCGACATGTAATGCTGTTTCTTCATTCTTATTGACTTCCTTCAGCGCTGATACTCTCCATTCTTCACCGTCCCTTTCTGGAAATCCGAGTAGGGACTTCACAGTGGACAGGTGCCCAGAACTTGCCGCAGCATGGATTGGAAGGTTGCCATTAGAGTTTTTCTTGGAGGAGAGGTCGATTCGATGTGTGAGTATGAGCTCCACAAGGAGGACATGGCCTGAGTATGCTGCAATGTGAAGGACTGTATCCTCTTGAGGACTTACTTGATTGAAAGGAGAAGCTTCTCTATCTTCTATTGCTCTTTTAAAACCAGAAATGTCACCTGCTTTTGCAGCTCTGTAGATTTCAGGATTCATGTATTCAGCAACAAACATCCCATAATTGTCATCTTGAGACTCTTCATGTTGGTGCATGTTGATTTGTTCCATCTATAAGACAAAACAAATTGGTATAGTTGCTTGTAATTCAAGGTGAGGGAAATGATTGAATTATATATATATATATATATATGCAAAGCAAACTAGCAGCTTCTTCTACTTCTACTAATTTGGTATCTGTTTTTATAGTTGCTCTTTGTTTGTTTAAGTTCTAACTTTTGAAGACATGTAATTATTGCATTTTAAATTCTAATTTTAGACCATATTCCATCAGTACCCTTTTATTTGAATTTTAAAATATATTTATAGCCACTTATAAGGGATAATTTTGTAAAATTACACACTTTTTTTTACTTTGATTTTGAACAGGACTATTAGAATTAATATTTATATTAATATACATTTTCACGGTCTCATTTTGTTAGTAAAATGAAATAATGAGAATATGTACAAATATAAAAAGATATACTAATAAAATGAGACAGGAAAAATATATAGTAATATAAATAGAAAATATAAAAAGAATTTGAAATTTAAGCCTTGTTTGGGAAGACCAAATAAGTGCAATTTTTGTCTTTTTTGACTAAAAAATTGAGGTTGAAAATATGGATGTTTGGGTTAACTTTTTGACTTTTTATGGAAAAATGTGTAATAAAAAATTGTGAAAATTGGTTTTTAGAGAAAAAATTGAATTGGGAGTTGTGCAGCCGTAATTGTTGACTTTTGATGAATAGTATTAACTTTTTAACTTTTTAAGTAACTTTTTGACTTTTTAAATTATTTGGGAGTACCCAAACAAGGCCTTATACTACTGACTGTTACTTTTCAATTCCGTAGTCTTTTTAAATCCTACCCAACCACCTCAACCAAAATTAATTAGTATATTTTGTAAAATTTGAGGGCTGCTGTGGAAGTTGGGGAAATTGGTCGGTGAGCATTGACGAGCTGAGGAAGATATACTAACAAAATGAGAAACATTGACAAATTGTGAAAAGACTACGGAATAAAAAATATATTAATATAAAAAGATACACTAATATAAATAAAAAATATAAAAACAATTTGAAATTTATACTATTGATTGTTTACTTCTCAATTCCGTAGTCTTTTCAAATCCTGCCCAACCAACTCAGCGAATAGTTTTTCTCAGGCAATTGTAAATATATTTTTTTGAACCAAATTGTCTTCTAAAGTGTGTTTTCAATCTACCATTTTTTTATTAGAGTTGTATTTTATAATCACCACTTCAATTAATTTGACTTAATTTAGAAAATAAATAAATAAATAATCCAAAACGACTTGCATTAAAGATTGTTTTATTTATTTATTTATTTATTATTATTATTAGGGTGAAATATCAATAAATCTCAAAATGGGATCTTGCGAACTATTTAGTCTTTTCTTTTTTCTTATGAATTCAAAGGTCCCATTAAAGTAAAAATTAAACAAAAAGATAGTCACTTGCACGTTTGGGTTTAATTTTTGAGAGATAAAAGTAGATTTCTCCAAATGTAAAATTACACATTTGAGCAATCCACATTATAGAAGTTTTGGATTTTCTGTCATTCTAGAACAAATCTCACATTACGAATAAGAACATAATACTCTAATCTAACACTAAAAAAACTCCCTTAGTGTATTTTTTCCAAACGTAACACACAAAAAAACTCTTTAGTATATTTTTTCCAAACGTAACACTCTAATGTAACACACAAAAATACTAAAATACTTCTTAGTATACTTTTTTCAAACATAATACTCACAGTTTGAAATTATATATTTATCCAAAACTTACTAAAGAATTTTCGTACTTTTTTTGGAATGATTTGAAGAATCTCACATCCTTTTAAAATGGTTTGAAGAATCCCACATACATTAAGGAGTTTTTTTTTATGTGTTATATTGGAGTGTTACACTAAAGAGTTTTTTTAGAGTATTACATTATAGTGTTACGTTTGAAAAAAGTACACTAACGTATTTTTTTGAAGTGTTGTATTGGAGTATTACGTTTGGGAAAAGTATATGAAGAAGTTTTTTTGGTGTGTTACATTAGAGTATTACAGTGGAGTGTTACAGTTTGAAATTATATATTTATCCAAAACTTATTAAGGAGTTTGTACTCATTTTGAAATGTTTGAAGAATCTCACATCCTTGTGAAATGTTTGAAGAATCTCATATTTAAAATCATTTTTGTATTGCTTTTGGAATATTTAAAGAATCTCGCATTTTAAGTTATTCCAAATAAAAAAGATTTCTATATAAAAATTCATTCCAAATTTGATTCTCATAGATTATGTATCTTACATTTATAGCACAAAAGAAAAAGAACAAAAAGAAGAAAAAGAAAACATAATAGAAATAAGGGTATAACCATAAATCTAATTTTCAAATAATATATTAAATCTACATTTTCAAAATCAATGAGACTAATTGGTTTATAAATAATAAAAAAAAAAACTCTGGGGACTAAATGGGTTATCATTCCTCAAAATGGGATTTATAGGTAAATTTTTCTTATTATTATTATTATTATTATAAAAAAAAGAAAAAAAAAGAAGAAGAAGTAGTGGTGAGGTTTGACAAATAATAACTCAATTAACTTGTAAGCCTACTTTTTGCTTTGTGTTGGCACGGATTTTTTTGTGCAAAAAAATCAAAAAATTAATTGAATGAGGTTGTTTGGTGAAATTTATGAAGCTACTTATAATTTTTATTATTTTGAAAATTTATGCAAGAATGTTTGCTTGAAACTACATCAAACATGCCCAATGTCTTTCAAGTTAAATAATTGGATTTGATCATTTTGACTTTCACAAATGTAAGAATATTATTTAAATAAAAAATAAAAAAGATGAAAATTATAAAACATTGAAGGTAATTTCATCAGTTTGTAATGAAAAGTTAAATGAGTTATAAACGTTAAATTGTCACCAAACAAAATAGGAAAATGGGTGAGAACAGACCATACTTTTTTTTATTGGACTAAAGAAGTCAGATATCATCCCCCCAAAAAAATGTATTGACTCCACTCAAAACTATTTTGGACAAATTAAAAAGTGTATTTTGTATACACACTTCATTAAGTGTGTAACCAAAATCAAATTCAACAAAAAGTGGGCTAAAAAATCCTTATGTCAAATTAGTAAGCTATTTAACCCACACTTTTCACTTAAATTTTTTGTATCGGCTTTAAAAGCAAAAAGTTAGGAAGCCATCCTTATAGAGTCACGAGTAAAATGAATTTAAACTATTAATTATTATTTTTAAATAAATTCCAAACAAAAAAAATTCTGGATTTATAGTTTTACTTTCAGCCGTAAACAATCAGAAAAATAGTATCAAACATTTTAAGATGATTAGTTAAAAAAAAAAACCATTTTAAGATAAGTAGGCTCAATCAGCTTGTGAATTTAATTGTGAAAAAATACACTAATGGGCCACATGTGCATTTACATTTCAGGTGAGAACACTCATAACAAGAAAATAATGCATAAAATAATAAAAACGTATACCAACTTAACGTTCATCAAAATTTTAACAAGAAAATAATGCATAAAATAATAAAAATGTATACCAACTTAACGTTCATCAAAATTTATATAGTTAGTTCTAGAAACTCATTAACGTCTATGCATGCACAGTGTGGTTTGGTGCAGTTTAAGGGTAAAAGAAAAATAATGCGGCGGCGGATACCGGATTGACAAATTTGTCATTAAAAACCACTATTTTTTCATCAAAAACCGGCCGAGTGGTTTGCAAATAATGGAGGGTTTTGACTTGGCAATTCGGGCAGATTAGCGGATTAGAAAAAACTTGATACAAATTATAGAACTTGAATCAAAGATTAAAAAACCTAATTTATAAATTACCTAAAGTAGTTGAAATTAAAATAGATGTTCATTCACCTAAGACCATCTCCAATGGTTATTCAAACCTTCCATCAAATTTGAATTTGATGAAAAATAAGTTATTTTCCTGCTCCAACGATTGCATCAAATAGGTATCAAATTAAGAATTTCATTTTTCTTTCATCAATCATTGCCGTTGCCAGATGTCTCTTCGGATGTCATCGGCCGAACATCCGCTCGGTCGTTCACCCGGTCGATAACAATTATACAAACCCTAAACCCTAAACAATTATACAATAACAATCCAACAAGGCAACAAAAAGGTTGATGATGGATGATGCAGCAAAAGGGTTGGATCACTGTAGAATCGGATTCGATAAACCAAACTCAACTCGACTCAACTCAAAACTAAACAGAGCTATTGCTGACACCATATTTTATTTTTTGCTGATTTTGGCCTATCAATAGGCCAAATCTAATCTAATTAGCCATGACCTGCCAATTATGACAAAATCTAATTTTATTGATCATGGCTTGTTGATTATAGCCAAATCTAATCTCATTGATTGTGGTCTGTTGATTTTGATCTGTAAATTCAAATCATAGATTTTGTTTTTTAAAAGATTATGGCCTTGTTATTATTATTATTGTTATTATTACTAATTTTATGCAGGTGAGTTTCATTCAAACCCACCAAATCGTGGGTTATGCATGTTGGATATACCTCCTTATTAGAGTATGTGACCTAATTGGTTTATTAAAATATTTAGTTTGGTTTGGGGTTGATTATAATATATTTTTAATATATCATATCTAAGTTTTGGAGGCTCAATGGGTATTTTATAATCAGTTTAATAATAACTAGGGTTTTGATAAAAAAAAAAAAAAAGCCCAATAGTCTACAATATATTTGATATTGTTTTGTTTTTTCCGGAGAGAAGAAAACAAAAAAAAGATAGCTGTTTGACTTGGAGCAGTAGCAGCAACTTTTTGACCATCTTTGGTGGGTTATCATCATTGTGACAAGAATAGTGGTGCTCTGCTTCGTTCAGTTTTTGGTTCTGATTTGGAATATTATTTTGAGTCTTCTACAACTTTATTTCGAAGACTTTGTTCATCTATTTAGTGAGGTCTTTCCTCTTATTTATTTGTGATTATTTGGAATTCACCTAAGGGTGGTTTGTGAGACCATTCGTGTTTCGTTTGTAATCGTTTGGAAACTCTTTCGTTGATAGTAGAATTGAATTTCGATCCCGTGGACGTACCTCACATTGAGAAAACCACGTAAAAATTCTTGTGTCGTTATTGATTTAATTTTTTCGCATTAGTTTTTATTCTCATTGATTGATTTACTTGTGAAAAATCATATATTTTTCCTAACAATTGGTATCAGAGCTTACAGTGTATTTGGGTTTATTTATTTGTGTAAATGAATGGAGGGGAATGTAGGTCGTATGTCTAGCTTCAATGGAAACAATTAGGTAACTTGGAAAACTAAAATGGATGATCTATTATTTTGTAAAGATTTGTATGGACCCATTGAGGGTGATAGTGGCAAACCTAAGGGTATGAAAGATGATGAATGGAAAAGGCTTAATCGAAAAACCGTTGGTGTTATCCGTCAATGGATTGATGACAGAGTGTTTCATTACATTGCTACTAAAACTTCAGCACATGATTTATAGAAAAAATTAGAAAGCCTTTATGACAGAAAATCAGCCACAAATAAAGCCTTTCTGTTTCGAAAGTTGGTTAATTTAAAATATAAAGATGGCAACCCTATTTCAAAATATTTAAATGAAATAAAAAGTATTGTTAACCAACTTGCTTCTTTGAAAATTATTTTTGATGATGAGTTGCAGGCTTTGATGCTAATTAGTACTTTGCCCGAAAGTTGGGAGACTTTGGTTGTGACAGTTAGTAATTCAGCTTCTGATGGAGTTGTCACAATGAGCCAAGTCACTAGTAGCTTGTTGAATGAAGAAACTAGAAGAAAAATCAGTGAGTTCCTTTCATTCAGAAGCATTTGTTGTGAGAGGTTGAAGCAAAACAAGGGAGATGAGTAAGACTTCTCATGGTCGTGATCAAAGCCGTGACAAATCAAGAGATGGTTCTTTTTTAAAGAAAGACATTGAGTGCCATTATTTCCATGAGAAAGGGCACATGAAGCGGGAATGCCGAAAGCTCAAGAACAAGGAGAAAAGGAGTGACAAAAGTGTAGATAAGAAGCAAGAAGACACAACGGCGGTTACAACTGATGATCTCATGGTCGTTTGTGAAGATGATTATATCAATTTTGTGGACCAAGAGAGCAATTGGGTAATTGATTCCGGTGTTTCTTTTCATGTGACTTCTCGAGTTGATTTCTTTACTACCTACACCAAAGGAGATTATGGTTCTAATCAAATGGGTAATGAAGGTTTGTCCAAGATTATTGGCATGGGTGATGTTTGCTTGGAAACAAATTTGGGTTGCAAGTTGTTACTTAAAGATGTGAGGAGTGTTACCGACATTCGCCTCAATTTGATATCTACCGGGAAGCTAGATAATGAAGGCTTCAACAACAAATTTGGTGATGGAATATGGAAGCTCACAAAGGGTTCTTTGGTGGTGGTGGCTAAGTGCAGGAAGACTCATACACTTTATTCAATGTAAGGAAAAATTTGTAAAGATGTTGTCAATGCATTTGAATATGATACTTTTACCAAATTGTGGCACAAGCGGCTTGGGCACATGAGTGAAAAAGGACTACAAGTTTTGCTCAAGAAAGAGCTTCTACCCGATTTGAAAGGTACACATTTTAAAACTTGTGTTTATTGTTCGGCGGGTAAACAACATAGAGTTTCTTTTCATAAAAATGTTATTTCTAGAAAAGAGAATGTTTTTGAGTTGATTCATTCGGATGTTTGTGGTCCTTTAAAAGTTAGAACACGTAGTGGTGCACTTTATTTTGTTACTTTCATTGATGATTATTTGAGGAAAGTTTGGACTTTTATACTAAAAACTAAAGATCAAGTTCTAGATGTATTTAAGCATTTTCAGGCCATGGTTGAAAGAAAAACAGGGCATAAATTGAAGTGCATTCGAACAGACAATGGTGGTGAATACATTGGGCCATTTGATAAGTATTATTGCAGCTAAGGTATTTGGCACCAAAAGACAGTTAAGAAGACTCCTCAACAAAATGATATTGCCGAGAGGATAAACCGCACCATTGTGAAAAGAATAAGGTGTCTTCTTTTATATGCTAAATTGCCAAGATCCTTTTGGGGTGAGGCAATGAGGACAGTGGTTGACGTGATTAATTTGTCTCTTTCCTATCCTTTGAATGTTGATGTTCCAGAAAGAGTTTGAACCAACAAAGATGTGTCTTATGAGCATTTGAGAGTGTTTGGTTGCCGAGCCTTTGTTCACATTCCAAAGGATGAGAGGTCCAAGCTTGATGACAAGTCAAGACAATGCATTTTTCTTGACTATGGGTGTGATGAATTTGGTTATAGATTGTGGGATTCGGTCGATAAGAAAGTCATTCAAAGCCATGATGTTGTGTTTCTTGAAGACCAAACAATCGAAGACTTTGGCAAAGGTGATCAACCAGAGCCAAAAACTAGTGATCTCATTGACATGGATCCATCTCCTTCATCTTTAGTTGATGATGAAAATGGGGGAGATGTGCAACCACCTATTGAAAATGTGGAGGATGATGTTAATCCTAAAGGAGTTGAGCTAGAAATTCAGGAAGACCATCCAACTCAAGAACCGCCACCACAACTTGAGTTGAGAACATCTACAAGGGACGGACAACCATCGAGAAAGTATCCTCCCAATGAATTTGTATTGATTTTCGATCAATGGGAGCCCGAGAGCTACTAAGAAGCAATTGAGCATGCAAAGAAAGATGATTGGAAAATGGCCATGGAAGAGGAAATGAAGTCATTGCTTGAAAATCACACTTATGATTTAGTGAAGTGGCCTAAGAGGAGGAAAATTCTGAAAAATATGTGGGTTTTCAAATTGAAGAATGATGGCAAAAATTTAAGGTACAAAGCACATCTTGTTGTGAAAGGCTTTGGGTAAAAGAAAGATATTGACTTTGATGAGATTTTCTAGCCGGTTATGAAGATATCTTCTATTCGGGTTGTACTTGGCATGGCCGTAAGTATGAACCTTGAAATTAAACAACTTAATGTGAAGACCACATTTCTTCATGGTGACCTTGAAGAAGAAATTTACATGGAGCAACTGGAAGGTTTTGTAGAGAAAGGGAAAGAGAAATTTGTTTGCAAATTGAACAAAAGTTTGTATGGCCTCAAACAAACCCCGTGACAATGGAACAAAAAATTTGACTCTTTCATGATGAATAATGGTTTTTCTAAAACCACTTCGGACCATTGTGTGTTTGTGAAAATTTTTCCAGATGGTAAATTTATTATTCTTTTGCTTTATGTTGATGACATGTTAATTGTGGGTCAAGATTACACTATGATTAACAGGTTGAAATTGGAGTTGAACAAGACTTTTGCTATGAAAGATTTGGGGTCAGCAAAACAAATACTTAGTATGAAAATTGTTCATGATCGCAAAAAGGAGCTGATTTGGTTGTCTCGAGAAAGCTACATCGAAGAAGTTCTTGAAAGGTTCAACATGGATAAAGCAAAGTCGATTGGCTATCCACTTGCTAGTCACTTTAAGCTTAGTTCAAATCAATGTCCTACAATTGAAAAAGACAAGGAAGAGATGCAGAAAATTTCTTATGCTTCTGTAGTTGGTTCTTTGATGTACGCCACATGGTTTATACAAGGTCGGATATTGCTCACGCCGTTAGTGTAATGAGTCGTTTTCTCTCTAATCCGAGGAAAGAACATTGGGCAACGGTGAAGTGGATTCTAAGATATCTTCGAGGGACTTCGAAGGTGTGTTTGTGTTTTGGGGATGGTAAGCCAATGCTTGATGGGTTCACAGATTTTGACATGACTGGTGATGTTGATTCTAGAAAATCTACTTCAGGGTATTTAATGACTTTTGTAGGGGGAGCTGTGACATGGCAATTTAAATTACAAAAATGTGTTGCTCTTTCAACTACTGAAGTTGAATTTATTGCCATTACAGAAGCTTGCAAAGAAGAGTTATGGTTGAAGAAATTTTTGTAAGAATTGAGTTTGAAGCAAGAAAGGTATGTGCTTTATTGTGATAGTCAAAGAGCTATTCATTTGAGTAAAAATTTTACTTTTCATTCAAGATCGAAATAGATTGATGTGAGATACCATTGGATTCGTGATGTGTTAAATTCAAAATTGTTACAACTCGAAAAGGTTCACACAGATGATAATATTTCAAATATGTTGACTAAGACTTTGTCGAGGGATAAACATTTGAAGTGTCGAATTTGGCGGGTATGGTTGATGTCTTCACCTAAGTTAGTAGGGGGAGAATTGTTTGTTATACCTCTTTATTGGAGTATGGGACCCAATTGGTTTATTAAAATATTTAGTTTAGCTTGGTGTTAGTTATAATATATTTTTAATATATTATATCTAAGTTTTGGAGGCCCAATGTGTATTTTATAATCAGTTTGATAATAGCTAGGGTTTTGATAAAAAAAAGCCCAATAGTCTACAATATATTTGATATTGTTTTGTTTTTTTTGGAGAGAAGAAAACAAAAAAAAAAAAAGGCAGCTATTTGACTTGGAGCAGTAGCAGTAACTTTTTGATCATCTTCGATGGGTTATCATCATTATGACAAGAATAGTGGTGCTCTGCTTAGTTCAGTTTTCAGTTCTGATTTGGGATATTATTTTAGGTCTTCTACAACTTTGTTTCGAAGACTTTTGTTCATCTATTTGGTGAGGTCTTTTCTCTTATTTATTTGTGATTATTTGAAATTCTCGTAAGGATGGTTTGTAAGACCATTCGTGTCTCGTTTGTAATCGTTTGGAAGCTCTTTGGTTGATAGTGGAATTGGATTTCGATCTCGTGGATGTACCTCACATTGAAGGAACAATGTAAAAATCTTTGTATCGTTGTTGATTTAATTTTTCCATTTTAGTTTTTATTCCCATTGATTGATTTACTTGTGGGAAATCATATATTTTTCCTAACAATACATGGGCAACATGAGGTACAGAGAAATAGTGCCAACATGGCTTGATATGATGATCATGGGTAGTTGGCTGTTGTTTGTGGCAAACATTATGCAACTCGTGAATTGAATTGAAGAAATTGCCTTTGTAATTAAGCCATGGGACTTTGCCTATAAATAAGCAAAGAAGAGAAGATCAAAAAAAGAGGATGTGGACTCACCTTTTTCTCGCGCCCCCGTCTTTCGAAAAGGGTTTGAAAAGAAGGCCTCAAAGTTCGAACTCCCACGGTTTTGAATCTAGTCTCACAAGTGCAATTTAAATTGACAAACACCAAAGAATCCAAATCCGACAAATCGTTTTGGAAAATCGATTTTAAATCAAATAATGCCAAAATTGGATTGTTTTGACAGATACAGAGTCGCCACCTAAATATTTTGTTTTGGGAAAATTTAGGAAACCCTGACTCGTGCCAAAGGCCACGTATCCGTCATCACCAAAGTTTCCTCGGCTCGGGAACTTAGGTACGAAGAGGCAAGGTCATGAAATGAGCACCCCCACTCGCCCGATCAAAGATCGGCCTCTACTAATCATGATATGATGTTTTATAAACCTCATGTGTTCTTATTTCGGTTATTAGGCTAACTTTACTATGTGATGCACACAAGCAAGTATAGACTAGTCACTAGACTTGGAACAAATTCAACTCATGTTTGTTTTCGAAAATGGTTTGAAGTTGCCACCCTCAAGTAGGCTTAAAAATGCGGATTTGCCACCAAACATAGTGGGCTTAAAACATGATTTGTCACTCAATAAAGTGGGCTTAAAACACACATTCTTTGAATTGTTTCAATTCAAACAACATAGCCTTCATCCACAGGCATTCATGCAGTTTAGCACGTAAGCACATAGCCTCATGGCAAGCATGCGAAACATGGCAATATGGCAATCACACTCATGTAAGCATGCTAAAGCGTAAAACTTACCGAGTACTCCAAGCCAAAACAAAAACTAATTAGAAACAATGCATGATCCTAATTATACAAGATGCCTAATGCAACACATGCAATATGAAATTAATAGGCTCGGCTACTAATATGGCATATGATTCAATTTGATAACATGCTTTTAAACACGTATTCAAAGAAGTGTATTGTAATAACGATGCAGTTTGAATGATGCGTAGAGCCTCGGTGCATGCAAGACAAATGAATGGATGCAAACATGCGAGCATAAGGTATGCTAATTGAAAATGTCCCGAATCTAACCATCGAAAGTGATTAAATAAAAGGAAGAAAGACGCGGGGTTAGAAGACACGCACACACGCACGCACACTTATTATAACATTATGCCCTCACGAAGGAGGGTCTGAATAAATAAGCTAAGCTAATCTAAGCTAAGCTAGGCTAGGCTAACTAATCTAATTAAACTAATTAGACTAATTATTACAAATCAAACGAATAACTAGTAAACTAATTACTAATTATTACAACATTTTAACTAATTAGCAGATAATTAATTAAATTACAACACAAATGTACATAAACTAATCACGCAGAATATTTAAACTACACTGTCGCAGCTCTGCTTCGGGAAGTGGAAGGTGCATGCACTCGATTTTCGCCCCGAAAAGCCACCGTTTTGGTCTTGAGAGGCTTTGTTTGCAGGGTTGACCATACTCTAGAATCCTTTTGCTCCACCTTACCAAAAACTTGCTGAGGATTGCACCAGTAGCCTGCCGACCATGGGAGGTTGCTACCGGCCATCTGTCGGCCAAAAGTGTGCCTTGCCAACCAAGAATGAGGCACTGTCGGCCACTGGTGCTCTGCGTCACCACACTGCAACAGAGCACAAACAGAGGAAAGGGAAGGTTTTTCCAGGGGTTTATTTGTACTGTACCTCTCCTTATCATCTCAAAACCTCAAAGAAATGGCTCACTTGGATCCAAAACCACCAACCAAGCATTTTCGATGCATGATGGCCAAAGAACCAAGGGGTACAATTTCATTGTATGCAAAAAAACAAGACTCAAGACCACCACCTTATCATGTGTGATCAAAGGCAATAGAGACCAAGGAGATTGACTCATTTCATCACTTTGAGTATGCAATGCTCCAATCTTCCTTGTGTTCAATATAACGTTCGATTGAACACATGCAATGCAACACAATATGCTTAATCTTGCCTTTTTTTACTTTGTTCATTTTGTTTACTCATTTTAGATTACCAATCCATTCTTTAATTGATTAGTCCAAAAGGTGAGTGTCCTTTAATGAAAAGAGGGCTTAAACCACAAGTAACTTGAGCATGAAAGAGGCCTCATGCTGTTGGTAATGAACTCCCGAAGGAATTAAACCATTAGGTATGAGGGTCTCAATTCCACACTCAAGGCAACAAGGGGTTTGAAGCCACTTTCAAAACAAATGAAAGAGTGAAGAATAGAGGGAGATTACAGAGATTTCAGTGCTGAAATGGAGTGTAAAATGACACTAAATCATGCAAGCAACTCATGCAATTCATGTTTAAAAGCCTAAAACATTAAGCTAGTGAAGAAAGATTGCACTACAACCACACAATACAAGCCTCAAATGAACAAACCAGCTCAAAACTAAGTTAAAATTAGTCAAAACAGTGTGAAAACATGCTGGCATTAAGGTACTAAATGCTAGAAAAACATGCTCACATGTTAATCTATCTAGGCTTGCAAACAAGACTCAAGAGCAACTCTCAAAAGCAATGAAAGAGTGAAACAAATGAGTATGTGACAGAGCTATATATGCTGAAATTACATGTAAAAAGACACTACAACATGCAACCAACTCAAGCAAATCATGTTTGAAGGCCTAAAACACCAAACTAGTGAAGCCATTTGCACTACAACTATGCAAAACAAGACTCATATGACCAAAGCAGCCCAAAACAGAGCTAAAATAGTCCAAATCAAAGGCAAAAATATGCTGGAAATAAGCTAAGTTAAGCTACAAAAACATGCTACCATGTGATGTTAACTAGGCATGCAAACAAGACACAAGGAGGGGAGGCTAACCCCTCATATTTTGGACTTCAAAACATGGTTTTTGCCACTGAAAATCCTCTGAAATTCAGTGGTTAAAAGGGCTAAAAAAGTTGATTTCAAAGTGTTGGAAGATAGCACAAAAGCTTTAACAAACCAAGGAACAAAAAGGTGAACCACCCTTAACTCAAAAGGAACCTCAAACCACCATTTTTAAACCATAAAAATAGAGATTTGAAGAGGTCAAAACCAGCCTTAAAACAGTATGTAAAGATGGCAAAACAAGTATTTAAATAAAGCTCAAAATACAATTGTTCTACCTCTTGAAGACAAGATGCAATTTAGGCACCAAAACCAAGCTAAACCAAGATAAAATCCTCTTCTAAAGCTCAAAGAGGGCCTCAAGTAACCTCAACTCAATGGTGATCAAGTTTGGTCAAGGGTTCATATGCAAGAGTGTAGAGAATTTAGGCTATAAGGCACAAAATATCAAGAGAGAGAATTCTAGAGAGAGAATTTTTTTTGTCTTCAAAATTTTCTCAACCCCCCCCCCCCCCACATGAAAGAGAGGGCTTCTATATATAGACAATGCAAAATCCCCTCATAAAGATCCAACCACACACGTGTTGCAAGATGCTTCAATCTGTGCAAACAGCTGGCACAAAATATCAGAAAATATTTGCTAATACATTGGTGGCTGGCCGGCCATCAGTGATGGCCGGTAGGGCCTCATTGATGGCCGGCAAGGCACATCAATGGCCGGCAAGCCAAGAGCCATGGCCGGCAGTACCCAAGGATGCCGGCAGGCCATCAACAACATCATGCTGAAAAGACCTAAACATGGTCCAAAGACGAGACAGAATGGACGCAAGGTTTGGAAAACTCAAACCTGTGGCGTTCCGCCGCGGATTTCGAGCACTCGATGAGTAATCAAACTCATCATTGGATGTACCTGTAAGAACATCCAAGTCTTGAGGACGGTCAAAAATTGGGTGTCTACAGAGGACCTGACTTCATACTCATCAGAATCCTTTATTTAGGAGTAGTCTACCTTAATTTAGGAGTAGATTATCTTAATTTAGGAGTAGATTAATAGTTAGTTCTTGTAACCCTTTTAATACTTGTCGATTGTGTAACAAAGATTGTGCTTGTTGTTCGATTAATGCAATTGAGTGACAAGTTTTAATTTTATTACCAATTTCAGTGTGTCTATGTTTTGTTTCTTCACATTACAACCTCCAAAGAAATCCTTGAATCTGTCAAGGCATAGGACACCAACCATAGTTGCTTGATCTATTTGTTGTTTGTAAAATTTTGGTTTCTCTGTCAAATCTACTCTGTCGATTTGGCCCAAACCAGATTTTTGCTAACATATTTTGGCATGCCCAGTGGAACCTGTCTAATTTGGAATGATGGCAAAGAATGAGCAAACAGCTATGCATGGAGATTCAGACTTGGAAAGCATGCTTCCACATGAAAAACAAGAATTGTTTGAAGAACTGAACGTCATATTTAATTTCAAGTTGGCTCATAAAATGCAAACCGTTATTCATGAAGAGCCAAGGTATGAAAATAATATGGCTCGAGGGATGAACACACCAAGTCATGAAGATAACATGACTTTGGAGAGTTTTCATAAGCCATCAATGGCTAAAATTAAAAAACAGCCCATTCTCCCAAAAGATGTTAAAAATCTATTACAAAATGATAGTGAAGATTTACTTGGGGGGCATAATTTTAAGCCAAAGATGGCTAAAAATTATGAACGTGGGGGGCGTAATTTTAAGCCAAATATGGCTGAAAATTATGAACAAAAAAATGATGAGCAACAATCCTTTTTGGCAAAAGATGATAAAAATCATTGGGGAGAAAAGCAAGTTTTTGAGCCAAACATGGCTAAAATTGATGAACAACCAACTGTTTATGAATTCAACATTTTTGATATCATTCAAAATGATGAAATATATAAAGTTTTAAAGCCAATTTATGTTATGGCTTTTGATTTTCAAAATTTACTTTGGATTTGTGAATCACACCAAAACTCAATTTTAATGAAATGATTAACAAAACAACAATTGCTAGAGAACATTTTTTTGTCAATTGCATGTAATGCATAATTAACGATGGTTATTTGGCTAAGTGTGGCCAGTAAAGGTATAGCAGGTTCATGTAGTATTAGCCAATGAAAATAATAAAAACAAAAAAGTGTTTGCAAGGCCATGTATGAATGTTCACAGGTCTGTTTTGAAGATGAAAATGCTTCAAATGTGCATTGATACTGTCAATCGTATATAAATTGGAAATTATTTAATCTCCCAAATAATGTCTATTTCGTTATAGAACTCTTCAAAAATTCGAGTGATCTCATTTTTAAGAGTTGGAGGGCATTGTTCGCATTATAAATTAGTTTCCAGCGATTGTGGCCTGTCAATTATGGCTAAAATAATCTATGAATTTTAGTAAATATGGATTGTCCTAAATTTTTGTCCTTTATATCATTTAAGGCAAAATTCATTTTTTCCTTAAATGAAGGGGGCATTGTTGACACCATATTTTATTTTCTACCTATTTTGGCCTGTCAATAGGCCAAATCTAATCTAATTAGCCATGACCTGTCAATTATGACAAAATCCAATTTTATTAATCATGGCTTGTTGATTATAGCCAAATCTAATCTCATTGATTGTAGTCTATTGATTTTGATCTGTAAATTCAGATCATAGATTTTGTTTTTTAAAAGATTATGGCCATATTATTATTATTGTTATTATTACTAATGTTATGCAGGTGAGTTTCATTCAAACCTACCAAATCGTGGGTTATGCATGGGCAACATGGGGTACAGAGAAATAGTGCCAATGTGGCTTGATATGATAATCATGGGCAGTTGGCTGCTGTTTGTGGCAAACATTATGCAACTCGTGAATTGAAGAAATTGCCGTTTCAAAAAAAAAATTGTACAAATTTTATACTTTTAAAATATATCTAAATTAAATTGATCTGATGTAAATATAATGGTGAAAATAAAAATAAAAAACTATATTCATATATAAAAATTTATATAAAAAATATCATAAAAATGTTGTGATAGTGATATTGTTGTAAATATAAATTATGTTTATAGGTGTTTTGTTTTAAAATGAAAGGTCACTATTAAGCCATATTATTGTGTTTGAAATTCTATATAAAATTTATGTTTGTATATCATCATTCAATAAAAATATGTTCAGATAGAATTTAATGATAAAAAGTTATAAAATGTAGTCATGATGTATAGCGATCCCGGTTTCCTTTGCTTTAATTGTTGTATCCGGACTTAGGTTCCATAGAGTTGTTGTTGTGTATATCTTGTTTACATCCTTTACTCTTTGTATTTGAGTCTTGGGTTGTGTTGGGCAGGTTTGAAACAGGTTGGTTGAACTTAGAAACCAAAAGTAGTTGCCCAGATTTTTGCCTTCACGCTCGAGCGGAGCTTTTGATGCTCGAGCGGGAACTTCGATGTTGCTTCTCCGCTCGAGCATGATTTTCCATCTCCCAATATTTTCTCTGCAGTGTTGGATGCTCAAGCGGGCGTTTTGACGCTCGAGTGTGAGTTTGTGTGTGACGCTTGAGCGGAGAGTTTCACGCTCGAGCGGGGACCTGGTTCAGCAAAAGTTCTGGGAGTGTGTATCCGCCGCTCGAGCGGGAGTTTTGACGCTCGAGCGGGAGTCTGTGAGTGATGCTCGAGCGGGGTTTTCTACGCTCGAGCGGGGCGATTTTTATAACAACTTCGGGATTCCATTTTTGAATCACTTTTTCACATCTCTTCTCTCTTTTACTTTTTCAAAAGACACCGTTGGAGAGCTTCTCTCTCTAAACCCTTCCCTTCTCTCTAGGTATTGATCTAGTAGGAGTTGTTTCCTCACCTTTGGCCTTTACAAAAGTTGTGTTGATCGTCGAGGGCTACGTGTTGATCCGAGCATATTGAGTTTTGGAGCACTTTGATTTTCGTCATCTTCTTCCTTTGAGCTCCGAATTTGAAGTAGGGATATCCTACTCCTCTTTATGAGTTTTGTCTTTGAATTTTGGTATTTTGATATGTTGGAGGTTGTTGTGTGTAATTTTGAGAAAGTTGGGTCTTTTGTGTAATTTTACAAAAGTTGGAGTTTTGTTATTATAAACTTATATGCATGTTTAGCATAGAGAAATGAGACCAATATTGGATTATTAGTGAAAATGGAACCTTAGGGTTATGATGTTAATTATGGGAAATGCCCTAATTATATTGATAAATTAATTGGTATAATTAATTTGAGGAAAAGAGGAATTGAATTGAGAATGTTGGAATTGGATGTGTATGGGATTAAAGGGTGTAATTAGATTCATTCATCGCTCACCTAGTTGAAATGTTGATTATATATCTATTTGGTGCATTTATTTTCGGTATAGAAATAACTGCTTTGGGCTATTGGTGGAGGATAGTCTTGATTGTTGTAGACAATGCATGATGATTAGGCAAACTAAAACTAATCGATTGAGTATGCTATCGAATATAGCGATTGGAATAATACATTAACTTTATGTATTGATTGATTGTATATGATCTATGTTTATATACATGTGTTGTGTGGGAGGAGATAGCGGATGTACTCCACGGTTTAGGGGAAGATAGGGGATGGACCTCTAAACCGGATTTTGTGTGACATTGATACAACATTACAATGTGTATCAAATGTTGATTATGGAAGTGTTCAAATTGATTTGATATAGCACTAAAATGTACATCGTTATCAATTGTGAAGTATAGAAGTGATTCTATGTTATGTTGATATAGCACCGAAATGTGAATCTTTCGTAAAGTGTGGAAATGGTTTATGTGTTATCGATACAGCATTAAAATGTGTATCCATCATGAGTTTCGTAAGTGTTTTAAAGATGAGTCTTAACCT
Source organism: Camellia lanceoleosa (assembly GCA_025200525.1). Taxonomy (NCBI): domain Eukaryota; kingdom Viridiplantae; phylum Streptophyta; class Magnoliopsida; order Ericales; family Theaceae; genus Camellia; species Camellia lanceoleosa. Next base: position 146,403,930 of record CM045766.1, on the reverse strand, counting down.
CATTAAGTTATTTGGCTAGGTGTTGAGCCTTGTTTCCAAACTCAAAGTTGAAAAGAAATGGGAAATGAAGTGTATCATGGACTTAATGTCATGAAATCGGAATGTGATATATGTGGATGTATCTGTGTTGACCATCTATCAACTGCTAATCTTTTAGTCATTGTTCATAGCTGGTTTAGTGTATTTCTACTGGGCTGTGGCTCACCCTTTATGGGACACCATTTTTAGGTACAGGTAGCATGCCACCTCCAAGGACATAGCTTGGGAGGCAAGAGGCAGACAGACTTTTGCCATTTTGTTATCTTTTGGATGTATTACATGTAAATTCAAGACAAGGGCTTAATGTGTATTTGAGTTAGTACTCTCCTTTTTGTAACCAAGTGTTAACTTGGAAAGTTGTAAGCCCGTAGGGCATTTGCTTTTATTGTTAACATGTAATACTCATTGTAATTAACTACTCTAATGAATAGAAGAATATTTATCTTTTATATCAATGCATGTCTAAATTGTTGGGTTTTAATGTTATTATTTTGAGGGCGTTACATGATGATATGAAGAAAAAATAGTAAAAAGAAAAAAGGCAAGATAGTCATTTAAAAAATTTTAATCAACATTTTTTACTACACTTAAAAATTATAAAATTTACACTTAAAAATATAATTAAATATAAAATTATTGGATATGTTAAAAAATTTCATTGTGTCGTTATAAAATTTTAATCAACATTTTTTACTACACTTTAAAATTATAACATTTAGAGTAATGTTATAAAATTTACACTTAAAAACTTAAAATTTTATAATTTTGCATGAATTACGTGTTTTTATGTATTTTGAGTACAGCAATGCTAGGTATCATGAAAAATCTTTCATGAAAATAATCCTGAAAGCTTTGTGACCCTTGGATTACACTTAGAATAAAACACCATACACTGATCAAGGTAATCCAAGGATCATAAATTTTTCATGATCATTTTCATTAAAAAAAATTTATGATCCCTAACTTTTCCCTTTTGAGTATTTGCACTCAAATTATTGTGAGGTGGCACCGTATCACATTCCTTCTGCAAAATCCATACTTTTTTACTTTTATTTTTATTTTTATTTTTAACTTCTATTTACCTTTCTTATACTAACTACAAAAATCCATAATTCTTCTCTCCAAAATAAGAGTGCCTAGCAAGTAGTTGCTTTGCCAAAAAAAAAAAAAAGGAAAAAAAACAAGCTGTTTATTTTTCTCTCTCTGAAAAAAAAAAAAACCCACTTTTTCTTCTCCAAAAAAAGAAAACTCACAAAAAGAAAGATACCAGCGAACTATTTCTCTTTTCCTTCCTTTTTTTTTCTTTTCTTCTGCCTTTGATCTTTCCTTTGAAGATGGTCCAAAGAACAGGGGAGTTTTTGAAAGAGAAATCAAGGAAGCAAGAGCAGTGGAGCTAACCTGAAAAAGAAGAAAATAAAAAAATTAAGATCATTTAAGCGTTGTTGAAAAATGTTTACAAAAAATTTAGAAAGAGTAAGAAAGCAGAGAATATATATTCGGCGACTCTTTCGCTCTGTTCGACGAATCTCGAGGTCCATGATCTATATCCATCATCGTCGCTGCAAATCTCCTCACTGCAGTGGTCGGTGCTGTCGTTGTTAGAGGCGAGAAGAGGGTAATCAAAGATCGGGGTTGGTGCGAAAAAAAAGAGAGAGAGCACCGTTTGTAAGAGAGAGAGATGGCTTTGAGAGAGAGGAGTGTAGACGTGGGTGTTCATAACTGCTTCGCTTTGAGCAAAACAAAGCGTGCTAAGGAAGATGTTTATGGGCAGTAATCTGAAATCTTTGGGGTTGTTTGAGATAATCTAAATAAGTGTAATTTTTTACTTTTTATAAAATATAGGTTGGGTATGGGTATGGGTTGGGTTTGAAGTGATGTGCTGTAATAACCCTCACACTGTCCTAACCATACTCATATGCATTTATATGATTCTATCCTGTTAAGCTTGCATTTCAGATCTTGTCTTTGTTTTGCTTAAGTGTTATTTGCATGCTTTGTTCCTTGTTTGGTGTGTGGTTAGCCTAGACTAATCCAAGCCGAGGTCACCTTAAGCCTAGAACTACCTTGGAACCCTTTTTCTGGTTGGCCTCCACCCCTGCCCTAACATGTTGGCCGAGATGTCACTATCTAGGCTGAGATGTGTATTATCTAGGCCGAGATGTTACCCTTGAACCCAAGTGATTGAACCCAAGTGATCTTGCTCCTGGACTGGTACGACCTAGACCGAGGTGTGGCACATCTAGGCCGAGGTGTGGCACAGCTAGGCCAAGTGTTGTCCTTTCTAGCTGAGGTCATTGTCCTTTCTAGCTGAGGTCATTGTCCTTTGCTTGCCGAAGCCTTGTTATTAGCCGATGTCACTACTTGCCGGAGTGCCCTTGCCGCCTAGCTTGTTGAACACACTTTGTCATAGTCTTGTCTTTTCACTCAGTCACCTTTTTTAGTAGAACCAACCAGCCGTTGCCACGTGCCCCTGCAGAGGGTTAAGTCAACCGACAGACCCAGAAAATATACATTTTTGTATCATATTTTTGCCTTGTAGAGAGAGAGAAGCTCTAGGAAGAAGAAGAAGTTTTAGAGTGAGAGAGTAGGCCTTCGAGCTTGATTCCTAGAGATCAAACTGTTAGATTCGTGTATTGAGGTTAGATTCTTGATTTACTCTTGTTGTTCTTTATGTTTATTTAGCTGCATTGCATGATCTAGCATGATTCATGAGCCATGCATTGATTTAAAGTTTGGTTCTAGAAAGAGAAAATGGTGTTCTTGGGTTCTTAAAAGAAAAGCCTTGTTTGATCCGAAAGTTTGTAACAAGTTCCATGTTTTTGTGTTTGTTTTCATAAGATCTTCAAGTATGGGTACCCAGGCCCATGTTTTCGAACTCATAGCATGAAAATCCAGTTTTGAAATAACAAGTTGTGATTGAGCATTCATGTTTTTACGTTCTTCATGTTCTTCAAGAGAGAAACCCAAATTTTCGGACTTCATATCCTTGAATGTGGCCCTGGGACCACACCTCGGCGAGATGTGGAACCTCGGCCTAGACTGGTTGGTGCCCAAAGATGTTTTCCCCGAGATGAGAAACGGTGTTTCATTTTGATTTGACTTAGTTTTTGAAGAATGCCGAGATCATCTGTATGCATGTGAAACTTGTTTGAAAGTGCATTCAACAGACTTTGCCATGTGTTTGTAGGATTTGGACTTGCCTTGACCTCGACGTTTGAAGAACTATGTGAGTGGTATTTTTAATAAAGCTATGTTGCAATGTTTTGATAAAAGCCTTGTTTTGCTTTGTTTTGGAAAGTATTTGTAAGCATGGATGATTATTCCTATTTTGTATATCAAGTATTATATTTTGTTTTGATGACATTCTTGGAAAGTCCTTACATGCTGGAGGACTCTAAGCATTTGCAGCACAATCTTGAAAGTCCATACGTACTAGGGGACTATAAGCATTTGTAGCACAAAATTTGGAAGTCCGTACGTGCTAGGGGACTCTAAGCATTTGTAGCACAAGTCCTTAGTGCCAGGGGACTATAATGCAACTGCACCATTGATTTGAGATATCTCCCTTGTCTTGCCTTGTCTTGCCACTGACGGTTTATCGCGTGGGTTTGTTTGTTCGAAATGTCATCACTTGTACTATATTGATACTAGTAAGCATCCCTTGAAGCTTGAAAGATTTGCTAGATGGACTTGGTTCATCCCTTGATTTGCACTAATTATGTTATGTATCGTTTGATAAAGATCTTGACTATCAGTCATGCAAACCCCTTTATTATTCATACCATTCACTGAGTATCCAAGCTCACCCCTCTCTATATATATGTAGGTGACGAGCAGGACGGCGGTGACGCCTAGATGTACTTGCCACTTGTTTTGGATTTTGCACTTTTGCAGCATCTTGAAGATCATGCTTCTTAGTTGTATTCCATTGTATTTTGTATTTGATGGCTGAGAAGCCTTTTGGTCAAGATGTATTTTTGTACTTCGTTTTGTTGTATTAAAGCTATGTAAAGATGTATGCCATTCCATTTGACTTATGCACTGCTCTTATGGACTACTTAGCTTTTAATTTATTGCTTTCGCATTTGTAAGCCCCATATGTGTACTCTATTTGTGTGTGAATTTTGAAAGTTGGCCTTCGGTAATCTCGGATTACTAGCCATCACGGCACCATTCTACTAGGGGCGGAATGGGGTCGTGACATGTGCAGTAGAGAGGTGATGTGACTTAAATAAGATGATGTGACTTAAATAAGATAGTAACTTTTTGACTTTTTTAGTTTGTGCCAAACAAGGCCTTTATATTAGTACATTTTTTAGCGTTGGATATTGTCATTAAGAGTTATTTGAGCCGTTCAAATGTTCTAACAAGACAAATGTCTCTAAGATAAATTCAAAAAGTATTCTACTATATTATATGGATATATCATTTCTATTTTAACTTTTACGTTATATTTGGTTGAAAGATTTGATAAGAGATTTAAAAAGGGAAAAAAAAAAAAAGAGTAAGTGAAATGGAAATAAAATATGTTTACATTTTATTTAGTTTTACATACTTTTGTTTTTCAAATTCTTCTCCGAATTCCCCAATCAAACACAGTGTTAATGACGTGGAAGAAAGAATAAAAACAGGAATGATGAAGAGTGTGATCCATTTTACATCATTAGGGACGACTTAATACTGTGTTTGGTTGAGAGATTTGAGAAGAGATTTGGAAAAGAAAAGGAAAAAAGTAGGTGAAATATAAATAAAAGGGTAAATTACAAATACATCCCTGGAGGTTTGCTTAAAGTATAAATTGTTCCCCTGTAGTTTGAAAAATTACAAATACCTCATTGTTAGTATTTTTTTATTTATCAGAATATTAACTAAAAAAATGAAATTCATAATTACTCTTCTATACAATAATAAAATTATCAAAATTATTAATTGAAATATATTTCTAACATCATTAAAAACTGTTAATTGACTTGATAATAAAAAGAGCGATTTGTTATGAAAATAGAAACCTTAGAGGGTAGAATGTAATTTTCAAAACGACAAAGGCGATTTGTATTTTAATCAACCCTCAAGGGGTGTATTTGTAATTTATCTTAAATAAAATATACATACATTTTACTTAATTTTACACACCTTTTTCTTTTTCTTTTTCAATTTTCTTCCCAAATTCTCCAATTAAATAGAGCGTAAGAATGTTGAATTAGAATTTCCAAATATTTTTGGGTTATTTTTTGATAAATCCTCTTTCTAAGTATTTTATTCCATCTAACCCATATTCTTTTTTAGTATTCCATTAAGTCCTGTTTAATGTAATATCACTACAAGAAAACCTGGCAAATAACACGGAGGTTTTTGCGACGGTGTAACTGTAGTCGCAAAAAAGTCTTTTGCAACGGCATTTATCTATCGTCGAGAAAATGGCCTTTTGCGATGGGGATGACCTCCGTCGCTAATGATTGTAAAAGAAAAATGCAGGAGCATTTGCGACGCACGGTATACCGTCACAAAAAGTACTATTTAGTGACGGTAAGAAGTTACTGTCGCAAATGGTGGACCATCTGTGATGGCAGAAGCCCATCGCAAAAAACTATTTGTAAAACGACGTCGTTTTCATTTGTTAATGATGTATCATTTGCGGCGGTTAAAATATGCCGTCGCAAAAAAATAAATATTTCACATCCCGCTCATTTCTATATCCTATTCGCGGTCATGTGTCCCAAAGTACCTAAAATCCCCAAAATCCTCAAATTAAAATCACCAAACCAAAATCCCCAAAATCCCAATCCATTGATCCAATTATTAGAACCAAAATCCCAGAATCCCCAAAATCCTCAAATCAAAATCATTCAATGCCGGAGTGAAGGAGGGTGAACGACGGCATTCGCAGAGTGACGAGGGTGAATGACGGCCTTCGTCGAAGTGACGAGGCAGCGACTATGAACGACGAGTGACGATGACTGTGAATGACGAGTGACGAAGCAAGACTGTGAGCGACTGTGAACATTTTAAGGGCGAGTTCCACCACCTTCAATCCTTTCCAGAACCTTGCTTATTGGGCTGCAAGCATTGGACATTTACATACTTGTTGAATAGATGAAATAATTAAATTCCATTCTTCAATTTGATTCCCACTTTGGGACCCCTCAGCCATTTCATTTTGTTTTAAGAATTTGGAGTCCTCCCATTCTTCAATTTGTCTTTGGAAATCTCAATTGATTCCTACTTTCGGAAATTCATTCAGTGATCATCATTATCATTATCATCAATTTCTTTCTCTTAAGAGTCCCACCTCACACACCATGGTTTTAGAGGTAATATATTATATAGCTCATCCTTGTTCATTTGGGTTTTTCTATTGAATGCAATTTTATTAATTGTCTTCAACTCATGTTGTTTGATTATTTGGTTTAGAATCTTAAGTGATATGTCTCTGGTTATGCTTGCCATTAAGGACCAACTCATGATCATTTGATTTTTTGTTTTTAGTTTCCAATAATTTGTGTTGGTTTTAAGATTCTGTTGCTTGATGGTTTGTGGGTATTCCTTGAATTCATTTTAATGGGATATATGTTAAGGAAATATCGTATTTAGAGGGAGAGTTAGAGAAGTTTCAAATTTGATAAGTTTCTAAAAATGTGTTCTTTGGTGGTTCGTGGTTTTTATTTGGATTCATTTTAAATGGAAACTCATTGAGAGAATAATGAAGATGTCTCAATTTTAGATTTTTTTATTTTTTTTTAAAAAAATTGTGAGATAATAGCTTCAATCTACTAAGTGTTTGGGAGAGAGAGAGAGAGAGAGAGCTCGGAAGTTTTTGGATTGAATTTTGAGGGTGCTAGAATTAAACATGTTTGATAAAAAGCCATAATGAAAAGAAAAGAAAAGAAAAGAAAAGAAAAAAAAATAAAAAAATAGCTCTATTGTACATTTAATTTATTAATGCAGGCAAATCTTTAATGACAGAGAGCTTACATCCTGCTGCAACAGAAGCACATCCTTTACATGCACCTTCGTCCAGTTGCTCCTCATTTTCATTCTCTAACCTTGATACAGAGGTAGGTAATTCTTCTTCTTCCTTACCCCATCTGTTTCTTTACATCTCTTTCATTTTCTCTTTCACATACATCATGTGTGGATCTATGGCTACTTCAAGAAAGAATGACATTCACTTTCTATTTTTTCTGCCAAGTTCAAACTAAGCTAAGTCTCTTGCTTAAATGACTATTCCAGAACCAATTTTAATTCATTGTTTGAGAGATGCTACAGAGTTAGGCATGTGCAGATTAAAGGGTTTGACGTGTAAAAAATTTACTGTGACCTGTCTAACATTGGTTAGTTTCAAATTGATGAACATATTGTAAACCAACTACGAACTATCTGAGGATAGCATTTGGCCCAATAGCGCAGGCCCTTGGTTGTTTCCTCACTAATCAGGATTCGAAGCCCACCAATCCCCTCTTCCCTTAGGATAATTAATATGTGATATTATGTCTTGTAATTATATTTTTACCTTTACATCTCATTCTGACTCTTACATTTGTTGTAATTATATTTTTTTCTAGGGCATATTTGTTTTGCATGTGAGATGTATATCTCCCAGTAAGTTTGCCTGAAGCAAATTAATAGTGGGAAACACATATGCATGTGGAAAGTGACTGGCATTTAAATATATTTATATATATTGTTGAGAAGATTACAAAAGAAGTGAAGTGTGCAGTTGAGGGAAGTACAGATGATGGATAAGAGATGGATTGATTTTCCAAATAGGATGTCGAGGGAATACATTAATGGGATTGATCAATGCCTTGTGTTTGCCTACACTAATAGGGTTGAAGGTTCGATGATTAGTTGTCCATATAGAAAATGTGAGAATCGATACCATCTTGTGCGAGAAGGTGTACGGGAGCATCTGATTTTGAATGGTTTTTTAAAAAAGCACAAACATTGGATTAATCATGGGGAATCTTATGTATCTCTACATGGTAATTGAGAGAATGAAACATTGGCTAATGTATACATTGGGGACGATATGGTTGGAATGATACAAGGGGTTATTGGAAATCCATATGCCGGTACAAGTGTTGAGGGTAATGAACCACAGGGGCCTGATCCCCATGCATCTAAACCCCAGCTCGGTCCAAATGCAGAGACTGCAAAGTATTTCAAACTTCTTCAAGATGCACAAAGTGAATTGTATCCGGGTTGTCAGAAGTTCACATCTTTGTCATTCATTGTTCGACTTCTACATTTGAAGGTGCTTAATCAGTGGACAGACAAGTTTGTTGACATGTTGCTTGAGTTATTAAGTGAGGCATTCCCGTTGGGTGTGAAACTCCCGGACTCATATTATAAAGCTCAAAAGGTCACAACAGATTTGGGCATCACGTATGAGACGTGGGATGCATGTCCCAATAGTTGCATGTTGTTTCGAAACGAGGGTGCCAATCTTGATAAATGTGTCATATGCAACAGTTCAAGATGGAAATCAAATGGTGATGGTGGTTCAAATGGTCCTCACAATGATGGCAAACGAATTGCTGCAAAACAAATGAGATATTTTCCTTTAAAGCCAAGGTTGCAGAGGTTGTTTATGTCATCCAAGACGGCTAAGTTAATGAGATGGCATGCAGAGGAACGAACTAATGACGGTGTCTTTAGGCATCTTGCAGACTCCCTTGCATGTAAAGATTTTGATAGTTGAAATATTGACTTTAGTAATGATTGCCGAAGTATAAGGCTTGGCTTAGCATCTGATGGTTTTAACCCATTCAGGACGATGAACATAGTTCATAGCACTTGGCCTGTTGTACTCATTCTAATTTTATCTGTACTTATTGACGGCCTGAAAGGACCTGGTGACAAGATTGATGTGTATATGCAACCGTTGATTGAGGAGTTGAAAGAACTATGGAATGACGGTGTCTCCACATTTGATGCATCAACAAATCAAATGTTTCAAATGCATGTAGCTTTACTGTGGACAATTAGTGATTTTCCTGCATATGCAAACTTGTCAGGATGGAGCACTAAAGGCGACTATGCATGTCCTTGCTGCAATAGGGAAACTACATCGTGTTGGTTGAAGCATAGTAGGAAACAATCATATTTGGGTCATCGCAGATTTTTACCTAGTGGCCATAAATTCTGAAAGGATAAAGTATCATTTGATGGTAGTCGGGAAGTCAGATTCAAACCAAAATTGTTGTCTGGAACTGAGATGCTGCTACAATTAGAATCTAAGTGTATTTTAACCCAATACAAGAGGGATGACCTTAAGGAGAGGCATAAGAGACAAGTAGAGAAGGAGAAAGCTAGACATCACACCCATAGCTGGAAGAAAAAGAGTATCTTCTATGAACTGCCATATTGGGAGCACAATCTAATAAGACACAACCTCGATGTGATGCATATAGAGAAGAATGTTTGTGACAATGTGTTATGGACAATATTAGGGGTTGCAGGAAAATCGAAGGATGGTGTTAACGCTCAGCGTGATTTACAAGAAATGAATATTAGAAAACCCCTACATTTGCAGTTAAGAGGGTCGAATAAAGCTTATTTACCACTGGCACAATTTACGATGACTAAGGATGAGAAAGATTTGTTCTTGAAAGTATTGAAGGAAGTTAGAGTTCCCAACGGGTATTCATCCAATATATCGCGTCGCGTGCGCTTACATAATAGAAGTATTGGGGGTCTTAAAAGCCACGATAGTCATATTCTGATTGGCCATTCGAAGATCGTTACCAAAGAATGTAATTGAACCTTTGATTGAATTGAGCAATTTCTTTAGACAATTGTGTTCCAAAGTGAATCGTGCGACGGATTTGCAATATATTCAAGATCGTATCGTCGTAACACTTTGTCATCTAGAGAAAATATTTCCTCCTACTTTTTTTGATATAATGGAGCACTTGCGTATACATCTAGTTGATGAAGCATTATTGGGTGGAGCAATTCAGTTTCGATGGATGTATCCAATTGAGAGGTATCTTCTTACTTTGAAGCAATATGTGCGTAATAGAGCTCATCCAGAAGGTTCAATTGCTAAAGGATATCTTATGGAAGAATGCATGAATTTTTGTGCACAATATCTCAATGATGTGGAAACTAAATCTAATCAACCCGTAAGGAACTACAGTGGTGATGATAATTTGGGTTGTGCTGTTGGTGAAATCACAAGCTTTTATCTTGATAATACTTCTTAGGCACAAACTCATCGGTATGTCTTATTCAATACATCCACGGTTCAACCATTCATAAAGTAAGTTATGTCACTCACTCAATATTTTATTATGTTTCATTGAATTTTGAACCAAATTTTGTTTTTTGATAAAATTTCAATCTACACAACAAACACCTTGAAGAACTTAAGGTCAAAATGCCTTGTGTTGACGATCATCAGCTTCGGCGTGAACATTTTGAAACTTTTCACATTTGGTTCAAGGAACATGTATGTATTTAAATCTACAGATTCTATTTACCTAAGTCGAGCTACATTTTAAATTTTACAATTTTTATTTTTTAAAATAGTTCAAACTTTGCGAAGGACTAGTAATGTCACATTTTCTGAAGAGATTATTGTATTGGCAAATGGTCCTCATAACCTGGCAATGAGGTTCAACGGGTATATAATGAATGGGTTTCAGTATCGAGTAAAGGCCATGGATGACTGTTGAACCACACAAAATTGTGGTGTAGCTTTGAAGGCAGATACCATAAGTTATGCTAGTCAGAAAGACAAGAATCTTCGTGTGGGGTCTGTGTACTATTATGGACAATTGATAGATATTGTTGAGATTCGATATTCCAATGAGAAGAAGCATGTGTTGTTTAAGTGTGATTAGATTGACAACATTCACGGGAAGATACAAGATGTCTTCAATTTCACGTTAGTCAACTTCAATCATTTGTTGTACCGAGATGATCGAATTACCAATGAACCTTTCATCTTGGCATCCCAAATAGAGCAAGTTTGGTATGTTGCAGACCCGTTAGAACCAGACTGGCAAGTAGTGGTAAAGATGTCTCGAAGAGGTTTATTTGATATGAATTCGACTGATCCAGAAATCGAGCCATATATGAGCCAACAATTAGAAGAAAACATAATGCTCCGTGATGAAGAAGTTGGTTGGGTAAGGGAAGCCGCAGAAGGAGAAACACTTGATGTGGAAATAGACTGATATTTAATAAACATCAGTAATTGAATTCCGGCCAAGTTTGTAGTTAATGTTCAGTTTCTTAATTTACTTTGTCTTTGTAATTGTATTAGTTCAATTAATGTCAAATTATAGTTGATTCAAAACCATTCTCTACGTTTCTAATGTCAATTAATGTCACGGCACTTGTAGATTATTATGGCAAGGAAGAGGAAGCCTGATCATCCCCTACGCATGATGTCCGATGTGATCCGTAAAAGGACATCAGCGGCACCACCATTAGAGGAGGCATCACATCAACCACCATCAGAAAGGCCATTAGTGCCACCACTATCTGACCAGCCACCTCAGCGACCACTATTAGCGGTACTACCATTAGAGGAGGCATCACAGTGAGCACCATTAGTGCCACCGCATCAACCACCATCAGTGGCACCACAGCAGCTATCATCTACTCAGCCTCCACACCTACCATTGGTGCGTCCACCATCAGTGGCACCACCATTAAAGGAGGCATCACAGCGAGCACCATCAGAGGGGCCATTAGTGCCACCGCATCGACCACCATCAGTGGCACCACAATATCTATCATCTACTCAGCCTCTAGGCCTACCATCGGTGCGTCCACCATCAGTGGCACCACAGCAGCTATCATCCCGACTAGAGTCATCGGCTTATGAGCCATCTGCAGGTATATAAATTTTCTTTGATTTGTATGAAAATTATTTAAATATATATTTATTTGATCTCATTACATATATTTGATGTCATTACATATATTTGATCTCATTAGATAAATTTGCTTTGCTTTGATTTATTTGATCTCATTACATATAACTTGTTTATTTTCATTGTATTTTTCAGACCCTTCGACTTTTTCACAGCCTCCCTCAAGTATAAGAAATTGATTTGTATTGACATTATTTAAATTTGCATTTGTTTATTATCATTGCATATTGTTTATTCTTATTGTATCTCGCAGGTCATGTTAGTTCTTTATCAACCTCGAGTAGGCGTGGTAGAGGATGTGCCAAGGGCATTAGGGAGTGGGGTACTGGTACAAAGTTGGACATACAATTTGATGAAAATTACTGTCCAATAGGGGATAACGTGTCTAAGTTAACTACTCAACTTGGCATTATTGTGCAAAATGGTAACATTGTTCCTCTTACTTTTTTTGATTAGAACACTGTACCTGATGATATTCTTGATGCTATCTGGAAGGATGTGAAGGTAAAAGTATATTTTTGTCCAAAAATTTAAATTCCAAAATTGTGTTATTATTATTTAAACTTTGAAATTGTGTTTTATAGGACAATTTGAATATATGTCCAGAGGAGTACAAGCCAATCTGCATGAAAAACTATAACAGCATATGGAAGGATCACAAGAATAAGATTAAGTCTAAGTATTTCAAGCCTAGAAGTTCTGATCCTAATCTGAAGGATGATGTTCCTTTGCACATTGTGCCAAGCTAGTGGGAAGAACTTGTGGAGTATTGGCATACTTCTGATGCTGAGGTATACAAATAAGTTATATGTATGATATGTAAACATACAAATCATATTTATATACTTACATTTGTTGAACCTGTTATAGAAAATTGCAGCTAGGAACTCTAAAAATCGGCGAGCTCACGACATAGCTCATACCACAGGGCGTACTACTTTCGCTCAGATACGGAATGAGGTTTATATTTTATTGTTTTATTTTTGTATATAAATAAACATTGTATATTTGCAAATTATTTGGATTCTAATTTTCATATTTCTAAAAAAATGTAGATGACCAATAAGGGGGAGTCTACTGATAAGATGAATGTTTGGCTTATGACACGTAGAGCAGATGACCCAGAGGTTATCCAGACCTTGGTAGTTTCCAGACACCTTTGATTGTATTTAAAGTTTATTTTTTATTTTTTGTGTGTCAACCATCTTATATTGGCATATACTTGTATGTCTTATTCAATACATGATGAGTTTAATGGCCAACTCTCTATGCTACCTGAGGATTATTGGACTTTGGAGGCTAGGAATGCCATTTTTCATGAGTTGATAGGTCATGATAGACATGGATATTATCGCTTTATCTGAGAAGCTGTGCCTCGGAGGCGGTGTATAAAGATGGTCTTTGGGCCATCACGATCACTGACCATCGACTATTGTTTAGATCACCCAACAGCTTCGTGCAGAGTTAAGGGATGAGTTGAGGGAGGAGCTGCGAGCAGAGTTCTCTACACATTTACAGCAGCTGAGAGCTGAGATGATGGCCTTTGTGTCATAGGGGGCAAGTGTGGATCCCAACAGACAGGTTTGATATAAATTAAATTGTTTGATAGTTAAATTTTCACACAACATTATGTATAAAATTCAAATATGATTAGCACATTATGCATTGACTATCATAGGCTCCTGATGCATCGAGTGGCCACCGGGCATTTAGGGAATCTGCAGAAGACGAGAATCCATATACACCACCACCAGAAGATCAGGTATAAAACTTATCTTTACATTCTAAGCTAAAATGTATCTTTGCATTCTTTGCATTCTAAGCTAAGAGACTTGTGGGAGAAGACGAGACTCAAATCGGGTTCCCGGATTAGGAGTTAGAGAGGGATTTCACTCTAGGCAAACTAGTTCTTTAAGAAACTTGAATTCGAGGTTTTGATGCCCCAAAATACCAAAAAGGGTCAGTTTGGCACACACGACCGCCTAGGCACGAGAGAGTTGTGGAAGAAGACGGGACTCTAATCGGGTTCCCGATTTGGGAGTTAGAGCCGTATTTCGGTTTAGGCAAACTAGTTCCTTAAGAAACTAGAATTCGAGGTGTTGACACCCCAAAATCACCAAACGGGGTCGGATTGGCACAAAACTTGGCACACGCAACCACCTAGGCACGAGAGACTTGTGGGAGAAGACGGGACTCAAATCGGGTTCCCGGATTAGGAGTTAGAGACGGATTTCACTCTAGGCAAACTAGTTCTTTAAGAAACTTGAATTCAAGGTGTTGACGACCCAAAATCACCAAAAGGGGTCGGATTGGCACGAAACTTAGCATACACGACCACCTAGGCACGAGAGACTTGTGGGAGAAGATGGGACACTAATCGGGTTCCCGATTTGGGAGTTAGAGCCGTATTTCGGTCTAGGCAAAATGGTTCTTTAAGAAATTTGAATTCGAGGTGTTGACGCCCCAAAATCACCAAACGGGGTTGGATTGGCACAAAACTTGGCACACACGACTGCCTAGGCACGAGAGACATGTGGGAGAAGACGGGACTCCAATCGGGTTCCCGGTTTGGGAGTTAAAGCCGTATTTCGGTCTAGGAAAACTAGTTCCTTAAGAAACTTGAATTCGAGATGTTGACGCCCCAAAATCACCAAACGGGGTCGGATTGGCATGAAACTTGGCACACACGACTGCCTACGCATGAGAGACTTCTGGGAGAAGATGGGACTCCAATCGGGTTCCCAGTTTGGGAGTTAGAGCCGTATTTCGGTCTAGGCAAACTAGTTTCTTAAGAAACTTAAATTCGAGGTATTGACGCCCCAAAATCACCAAAAGGGGTCGGTTTAGCACGAAACTTGGCACACAAGACCGCCTAGGCACGAGAGACTTGTGGAAGAAGATGAGACTCCAATCGGGTTCCCGGTTTGGGAGTTAGAGTCGGATATCACTCTAGGCAAACTAGTTCCTTAAGAAACTTGAATTTGAGGTGTTGATGCCCCAAAATCACCAAACGGGGTCAAATTGGTATGAAACTTAACCCACACGACCACCTAGGTATGAGAGACTTGTGGGAGAAGACGGGACTCCAATCGGGTTCCCGGTTTGGGAGTTAGAGCCATATTTCGGTCTAGGCAAACTAGTTCCTTAAGAAACTTGAATTCGAGGTGTTGACGCCCCAAAATAACCAAAACGGGTTGGTTTAGCATGAAACTTGGCACACACGACCGCCTAGGCACTAGAGACTTGTGGGAGAAGACGAGACTCCAATCGGGTTCCCGGTTTGGGAGTTAGAGTCGGATATCACTCTAGGCAAACAAGTTCCTTAAGAAACTTGAATTCGAGGTGTTGACGCCCCAAAATCACCAAACGGGGTTGAATTGGCACGAAACTTGGCACACGACTGCCTAGGCACGAGAGACTTGTGGAAGAAGACGGGACTCCAATCGGGTTCCCGGTTTGGGAGTTAGAGCCGTATTTCTGTCTAGGCAAACTAGTTCCTTAAGAAACTTGAATTCGAGGTGTTGACGCCCCAAAATCACCAAAAAGGGTCAGTTTAGCGCGAAACTTGGCACACACGACCGCCTAGGCACGAGAGACTTGTGGGAGAAGACGGGACTCCAATCGGGTTCTTGGTTTGGGAGTTAGAGCCGTATTTTGGTCTAGGGAAACTAGTTCCTTAAGAAACTTGAATTCGATGTGTTGACGCCCCAAAATCATCAAACGGGGTCAGATTGGCACGAAACTTGGCACACACGACCGCCTAGGCACGAGAGACTTGTGGGAGAAGACAGGGCTTGAATCAGGTTCCCGGTTTGGGAGTTAGGGTTGGATTTCTCTCTAGCCAAAATTTTTTACTTAACTATCTTTGTAATTATATAGTAGTTAATTTTTTATTTTTTTTGTAATTAAAATATTAACACATAATTATATTGTCCTTAATTATTTTTATTTTTTATTTTAAGATATTTCCTGAGTAGCAGTTTTCTTCTTGTGGAATGCAGGCGTGTGAAGATTGCGACAAACTTTTGTTTTTTTAACCCACGGAAGAATCATGACGAAAATTTTTATTTTTTATTTACGTTATTTAGATTTGTGAACAACATTATGTATGTATTATGCAACATTATGTGGTGGGATAATTTTGCTGATGTGTTGTTATGAATAGAAGAATACTTTAATTATGGATGAATTTTTATTTATATACAGGAATCTTTATATTATTATATAATTATCGGTTTTTTTTTTAAAGTTATTTTCATTTAATACAGGTAATTTCATATTTTTAATAATTTTATTGCAGTTTTTTTTTTTTTTTTTGAGATGGCACCACACTGTCTCAAAAAAAATTAGAACCAGGTTTTTTGCGACGGTAGTATAGCCGTCGCCAAAGATATTGGCATTAATAATTAGTTGAAACAAAAGGCCTTTAGCGACGGTATTCTTCACCGTTGCAAATAATATTTTTAGAGACGGTATGTTTGTGGTCTCAAATAACCATTTAGCGACGGCATTTTTACCGTCACAAATAACCATTTTAGCGACGGCATATTTGCGGTCTCAAATAAACATTTTAGCGACGGTATTTTTGCCGTCGCAAATAACTCATTGACTGACGGCGCAGTCTTTGTCTCAAAACTTCAAATTTCTACACATTAATGGCGATAGTATTTTGCCGTCGCTAAAAGGCATTTTTGCCGTCGCCTATATTTTGCGACGGCGTCACACCATCGCTAAAGGCCTTTAGCAACCCCTTTTGTTGCGAACCCCCTCTTACCATCGCTAAAAGCTAGTTGCCGTGGCAAAAAAGCTTTTGAGATGGCGTTTTGGGTATTTGCGACGGTATTTTGCCGTCGCAAAAAAGTAAATTTTTTGTAGTGTATGACTAAATCATCCTTTCTAATTTTTTACCTATGTTTCTATTTTCAAACTAATACATGATAACAATTACTCATTTTATGGAGAAAATCTCTCCCTCATTCTAAAAAGAAAATCTTTCCCTTATTCTATGAAGAAAATCTCTCATTTATTTTTAGGAGAAAATCTCTCCCACATTCTATGGAAAAAAATCTCAAATCATGAACTTTAAACCTTTTTATAATTTTAAAATTTTAAAAATCACGCAACAAAAAATCTGAATGAAAATTCAAATACAATATGAATGTTCACCGTAAACACAAACATACAATTAAGTTTTGAAAAAATAAAATACATACTAAAGTACAATGTGAATGGTCACAAGAAACAAAACATACAACTAATGGAGTGACTCTGATTTTTTGTAAGTTATTATTTATTATTATTACTTTATTCTATTTTTGGCTTTATTAATTACGTAGCTACATGAAAATTTAATGTGATATTTAATTATATATAATCAATTTGAATATATATATATATATGAATAAAAAAAGATGCTATATATATTGATTTTATAAAGTATATTTATATATATTGCATTTATACAATAAAATGTAATATAATCATTAATTAGGTTATCATAGTGCTGCCAAAAAAAAACAAAAAAAGGGGGCTCTAAGTATGGGGCAATTCCGAGAGCAAAGAGGACGGTAAAAATAAAAAAATAAAAAAAGTGCAACCGAGAGAGAGAGAGAGAGAGAGTGGTGAGGTAAAGAGAGAAAAAAAAATGATTAAGGTTTTATTTTGGTGGTTCTATTAGTTCTTCAAATATTTCTTTGATTTGTAAAAATAATTATGAGTATAAAACTCACTTTCCTTGATTTATGTTTAATTCGTTGTTTTTATTTACTTATTTTTATTTATTTGATATTGTATTTACATGAAGATGATAGATTGATTTTAATTATTTTGATTAGTTGTGTATGCAAGGTTTAGGATTTTTATATGTATTTATTTTATAATTGTAATCACACTCATGGTTATATGAAATTAAAATAAACTATGAGCCCATAGATAAATTCCATACACTACATCATGACTTCATGGATTTTTGTTTTATTTGAGTGTTGGTGAGAAAGAGTGTATAAGAAAAAGGTGAGGATTATGATATTTATTTGAATGCCTTAAACTTGGCATTGTTATATTTGTTCTCATGAATAGATGAGAGGGTGTGTATTTATATATTGTTGCCTCATTCTTATGAGTAGAGAGTGCTTTGATTTACGCGCGTACGTATATGCTAACCATCCGGGGAGTGTAGGTCAAACTTGGGACGATATCCCTGTGCAAGTTTGGCTTCGGAGCAGTGTTAGGTATATGGGAGACACATGGGATATATGTGTAGGCCGGAAGTAAAAGGCTGAAGTGGTGGAGTTAAGGTACAAATAATTAAATATGAGTTTATTGATATAGTGTGAATTGTATTGATTTGTACATCTTGAAAAATAGTAAACGACCTTGATAAATTAAGAAATTTGGGAAGAGGCGTGTATACGTAATTTCTAGACAACTTTTGTGTTTTAACTTTCTACTAAAAAGACGATTAGAACTTGTAATCGGATAATCTTAGTTACAACTGTTTTTGTTCATTTTAGCAATGCAGATTTTAGATGCTGTTTTAACTTACGAAACGAGCTCATTTTTATTGGTTTCACGTAAACTAAAGTAAAACATTATTCTGAACACTTTTTGTGTTTTGAACTTTTCCCAAAAAAATCATCTTAAGGCAGTTTATTTTTGTTTTTAGTTTCAGATTTTTCGATTAAATTCCATCTAGGTTCTTCTATTAAGTTTTTCTCTCAACCTATTCAGTTTCTACTAAATCCGTTCGCGATTTTTTTCAAGAAATTTGATTCTGTACAACTGTTGTTCTTTGAGTTTTTGTCAATTTGAATTATTTAAGTATGAAACAGTGCGGTTTATTTATTTTTTATTTATTTTTTAATTTTTTTTTAATTTTTATACTTCTTCAGCAATTCACTTATGATTAAATTATACTAACTACTTTATTTTTTTTTTGCAGAATGGTGGGTCTTACTAATTTTTTTATGCAGGGTTGACCCACTATATTTTTATGTTTATTTTGTTTATTTTATACTCAATTTATATTTAGTTGTGTACGAGTAAGAAACTAAATGCCACCGTATATCAGGAAACTACCCATTCATCTCGATGCGGGTGAAACTACTTGTCTTATCCCGTAACAAGAATTAAATGTAATTTTGTTTGTGTCTGGTGGACACATGGGTGTCAAATCTTGTACTCATACCAGTATACTTATATACTGACCCGTTTTGTCTCTTGGTATCTTGGGTACATTCTATTTGCAGGATTAGTTAAGACTACGATGGTGACGAGAAATGACTATAGTTGTTGGACATGTCATTTGGATTTCTTTTGTTTTCTAGAGTTTTGAGTTTAGAGATTGATATTAGTTTATGTATGTATTTTTTTTTATGACCTTAGTATTTTGACAATTTGACATTGTGGGTTATTTTTAGACTTTACATTATTTAAGTTGTTTTGACGAGTTGTTACTACTTTAATGTTGGAGGTATTGGATAGTTATGAATTTATGATAGATAGTTTGGTTGGCATTTATTATTATTATTATTATTTTTTATCCCTTGTATTTTGTTTAGCATTGAAATTTACTTAAACTTTATGGAGATGAAAGCATTTAGATTTTTTTGTTTCACCCCTAGGATTTGGATGATGGAATATTGATTGGAATTTAGTCCTAATTTAATATTTAATTGTTAAAATTTTGGGGCGTGACAGTTTGGTATCAAAAGTTTAGGTGATCCTTGGATTTTGGAAACATGGGTTAGTTGGTTTAGTTTGGTGGTTGGATTTATTCAAAGTATTTATGAACAAATTCTATTTGTGTGTTTAACTTAAAGGTGATAGCTGGAAGGTATAATTTGAGAAGTGCTGAGCCTAATGGCATAGGGAAAGAAACAACTGTTAACGCATGCCGCGGCAGCGGCAATGACGGCTATTACCGGGCAACCAATACTGTGCAGGTTAATGTGGGGGAGATAATAGCTTAGCTACTGCAGGTTGTCAGAACAATAATCACGGTCAGCAGAGAGATCCCTTTGCAAAGAGAAATAAAGATTATTGTTCTTTGGGAGGTCAAAAATTCTCTGGAGATGGAGGACCCACTATAACTGACGCTTGGGTTCAGAAATGTGAGATGGTTTTTGGTCGTATGCAGCTCACCGAGGTCCAAAAACAGGAGTTGGCTACACATCAGCTTGAGGGAGAAGCCATATTTTGGTGGAACTTGTGGAAAGAGGGTCTAAATTTGACGACTTTGACTTGGGCAGATTTTAAGACCCATTTTGACCGAAAGTTTGTTCCTGCTGCTATTTGGTCTCAACTGAGTGATGAATTTTTGAAACTGACCCAAGAGGGTAGAACAGTGATCGAGTATGTCACCAAGTTTAATGAGTTGTCTCGTTATGAACCTTACTTGGTTTACACGCAGGAGAAGAAGAATGAGAAGTTTATTAAGGGATTAAATCATTATCTGTGTAAGTCCCGTATTTCCTTGGATGCTGAACCATTTGACAGAGTTCTTGACTTGGCACTGAAGTATGAGGAAAATGAACAGCAATTTAAAGAAGGGAAGGCCAGAGTCAGAGAGACTTCCAGAGGGAGTCATTTCCAGCAACATGATGGGAATAGATACCGACCTTACGATCAAAGGCATAGGGGTCAGCAGTTTCAGAGGCCACAACAACAAGGTAATTAGGAAAATTTTAGACCTTAGGGTAATTTTAGGCCTCAGGGCCATTTCCAGCCCCAGGGGCACTACTATCAGAGATAGGGTTGTCTGCGCCCATAGGGTTGTCAAGGACAATGGCAGCCACAGTTGGGTTATCGTCTTCCCGTACCTTAGTTAGAGGGCCCTCCACCTATCAGAGCAGTAGCACCTCAACCGATCAATAGGAAGTGTTTTGGGTGTCAGCAGTTAGGGCATGTAGTCAAGGATTGCCCTCAGAGACAACAGGCAGGACAGAGTCAGGCAACCCCAGCCAGAGCATTTGTAGTGATGCCAGGAAATGACAAAGTGCAAGGTACTTTTAATCTTTTTTAAGAACCCATTAGAGTACTTTTTGATACTGGTTCCTCTCATTTTTTCATATCTAGGCAGTTTGTAGAAAGAGAAACCTTGTAACTACCTCCTTATCTAAACCTATTCGCGTTGAGACCCCTTTAGGAGAGGCAGTTACTTTTTATGAGACGTGTAAAGATTTTGAGATTGATTTTGTGGGCAGAGTCTTGTATGTGGACCTAATTGTTTTAGGGTTTGAGGGGTTTGTAATTATTTTGGGTATGGATTGGCTGCGAAAACACTTTGTGACTCTAGATACCTGGACCTCCACCTCGACGGGTAGTAGAATTTCGCATTGACTTAGTGCCAGGAATTGCATTGATTTCTAAGGCAGCATACAGAATAGCGCCGAAGGAGCTTGTGGAGATAAAAAAGCAGCTAGAAGAGATGCTTCAGAAAGGGTTCATTCTTTTAAGTAATTTCTTATGGGGAGCATCGCAATCTTTGTCTCCAAGAAAGATGGCACTCTTCACATGTGCAAAGATTACAAAGAGTTGAACAAGGTGACTATCAAGAACAAGTATCCGCTACCTAGAATTGATGACTTGTTTGATCAGTTGAAGGGGGCAGCCGTGTTCTCTCAGTTTGATCGTAGAATAGGTTACCATCAGATGGATGTGTTAGAGGAAAGTATACTGCTTACTACTTTTTAGACTCGGTATGGGTTGTACGAATTTCCTATAATGTCTTTTGGTTTGACCAATGCTCCTGCCTATTTTATGGACTTGATGAACATGATTTTTCAACCGTATCTAGATAAGTTTGTGATTATCTTCATAGATGATATCCTGGTGTATTCTAAAAATGAGGAAGAACACAGAGAACACTTGAAAATTGTGCTACAGACTTTGAGGGAGCAACAGTTATACGCTAAGTTCAGTAAGTGTCACTTTTGAGAGAAAGAAGTTTGGTTTTTGGGACATGTTGTGTCCAATCAGGGGATAGCAGTAGATCTTGAGAAAGTTGTTACGGTCAAAGAATGAAAGCAACCCACGAACCCTTCAGAGGTGAGGAGTTCCTTAGGACTAGCCGGTTATTATAAGAGATTTATAGAGAAATTTTCCACTATTGCAGCACCTATGACTAAGTTGACCCGCAAGAATGTGAAGTTTGTATGGACAAATGATTGTGAAAGAGCTTTCCAGGAGTTAAATGCAGCAGTTCACTACAGCTCCGGTGTTAACTATACCAATACAAGGGGAAAAGTTAGTAGTGTTTACTGATGCGAGTGGGACTAGGTTGGAATGTGTGTTAATGCAGCATCAAAAGGTTGTATCTTATGCTTCTCGACAGATAAAACCTCATGAGAGACGATACCCTACTCATGACTTAGAGCTAGCAGTAGTTGTTTTTGTATTGAACGTGTAACGACACTACTTGTTTGGGGAACACTTTGAATTATATACAGATCACAAGAGCCTCAGATATCTGTTTTCTCAAAAAGAGTTAAAAATGAGGCAATAGAGATGGGTTGAATTCATCAGCAGTTATGATTTCGAGATCATTTACCACTCAAGAAAAAAAAATGTGGTCGTAGATGCACTTAGCCAACAACATGGGATTATATCTTCTTTGATGATTCAGGAATGAAAGTCTTTGGAGTTCGTTTCGATGTATGATGTTCTACCAATAGAGAGTGTCGAGAGGGCATACATTGGTAGTTTGACCGTGCAACCGACGTTACTGGGTAAAGTTCGTCAGATACAGTATTTAGATGGGTTTCTCGTTAACAAGCTCGATGACCTTGTAATGGATTTGATCAATGATTGTCCTACTGATTGGTCTGTGGACTCAGATAAGGGATTGCGATTCAAGGGCAGGTTGTGTGTACCTAACATTATTAAATTGAGGAAAGAGATTATGGATGATGCCTATAGGTCCTGATATACCATTCACCCTAATGGAACTAAGATGTATCATGACCTGAAGAGGACGTTTTGGTGGGAAGGTATGAAAAAGGACGTAGGAGAGTATGTTTCTCGATGTTATGTGTGTCAACAGGTTAAGGCAAAATACCAACGACCATTTATACTTTTGCAGCCTCTCAAGATCCCTACTTGGAAATAGGAGTACATCTCAACGGACTTCGTGGATGGATTGTCGTGGTCTAAGCGAGGTAATGAATCTATTTGGGTGATAGTGAATCGGCTCACTAAGTCTGCTCATTTTATTCCTATCAGTGTTCACCGAACTGCGAATAAATTGGCTAGGCTATATATTTGGGAGATAGTGTGACTTCACGGCCCGCTAGTTTCTATAGTTTTGGATCGTGGTCTATTATTTGTAGCAGAGTTTTGGGAGAGTTGTCAACATGCTTTGGGTGCTAGGTTAGACCTGAGCACGACTTATAATCCTTAGACAGATGAACAAACTGAGCAGATAAATCAGATCTTGGAGGATATGTTGAGAGCTTGTGTCCTCGATCTTGGTGGTAGTTGGGAAGAACACTTGTCATTGGTAGAGTTTGCTTATAATAATAGTTATCACTCAAGTATTGAGATGGCACCTTTTGAGGCTTTGTATGGAAGGCTATGTCGATCACTTGCTTGTTAGATGGAGGTAGGAGATGCGCCGTTGTTAGGGCCAGAGTTGTTGAGAGAGACTACAGAGAAGGTGAATATTATTCGGGGAGCATATTAAGACCGCACAGAGTCGTCAGAAGAGTTATGCTGATAGAAAGCGTAAGGGAATTGAGTTGGATGTTGGAGATTTTGTATTTTTGAAGGTCTCACCGATGGAGGGTATCATGCAGTTCGGAAAGAAGGGAAAGTTGGCACCTAGATTTGTGAGACCATACGAGATCACTGAGAGGATTGGTAATGTGGCATACAAATTAGCCCTACACCTGCTTTAGCTATGATTCACAATGTGTTCCATGTGTCTTTATTGTGGAAGTGTGTGCAAGACCTTTTCCAAGTAGTATCATCAGAAGGGTTGGAGATTAGTAACGATCTAACGTATGTAGTGCTTCCGGTTCCTATTCTAGATCGGGATGTAAAGCAGTTGTGGCGCAAGAAAGTGAACTTAGTGAAAGTGCAGTAGAGCGAGGATGAGAACGATATCACTTGGGAATTGGAAGAGAAAGTTCGGTGTATGCACCTGAATCATTTTGCTTAGTACTCTCTTCTATCGAATCTCGGGACGAGATTCTTTTGAGGTGTGTATATTGTAGTGACCTTGATTTTTCGTAAGTCATAATTTATTATTATTACTTTATTTTATTTTTGGCTTTATTAATTACGTGGCTACATGAGAATTTAATGTAGTATTTATTTATATAAAAAAAAAGGTATTATATGTATTGTATTTATACAATCAAATATAATATAATCATTAATTAGGTTATCATATTGCTGCCAAAAACAAAACAAAAAGAAAGAGGGCTCTATGTATGGGGCAATTCTGAGAGCAAAAAGGACAGCGAAAAAAAGAAGAAGAAAAGAGTGTAGCCGAGAGAGAGAGAGAGAGAGAGAGAGAGAGAGAGTGGTGAGGTAGAGAGAAAAAAAAAGAAACGGTTAGGGTATTGTTTTGGTAGCTCCATTAGTTCTTTAAATATTTCTTTGATCTGCAAAAATAATTGTGAGTGCAAAACCCATTTTCCATGATTTATGTTTAATTCGTTGTTTTTATTTATTGGGTAAATTACACTAACCTCCCCTGCGGCTTACCTTAATTATAGGGACCTCTCCTGCAATTTTAAAAATTGCACAAACCTCCCTTACTTTTGAAACTAATAGACAGATATCCCATTCTGTTACCCACTTGTCCAAATTCAAACAGATTTTGGCTGATATCATCCAAAATTATTGTTCAAATTCCAATACTGCCCTTACCTTCCCTATACATATATATATATATATATATATATGTTTCCATATATATATACCCATATATATAAAAATATATAAGATATATCACTGTAATCTCTCTCTCTCTCTCTTCCCTCTCACACTCTCTCTTGTGTGCTCTGCCTCTTTTCCCCCATCATCCTCTGTTCCCCCCGACGCCTTCCCTTCCAAAACCTCCTCCCAGTGCCGCCACCACCGCACTGAACTCCTCTCTCTCTCTGTCTCTCTCTCTCTCTCTCGCTTTCTCTCTCTCTCATCCATCTCCGCCACCACCACCAAAAACCCTAGATCTAAGAAGTTTGGTGTCGCAGTGGTCGCGATCTAATCGCGAGGGTTATAGTGATGGCGGATCGCGATGACGATCATAGTGAGTGCGACTGTTGCAGAAAGAGTGAGAGAGAACCAAAGAGATCGCAGTGGTAGTTGAATGTGATAGTGACGATGCGATAAGGAGAAGATGTGAGGCTTAAGGAGGCGAGAGGGTAGCGGAGTGCTCGACTGGATTACGAACAGATCTCATGTCAACTAGAACTTCAATCTCGATTTGTTATAGTCTTGAAGCTTTGCACCTGATTTGACTTGGGTTAGACATGTTCTTGCAAAGCACAAAACAATTGTGATTAAGTAAACACACACACAGAGAGAGAGAGAGAGAGAGAGAGAGAGAGAGAGCCATGGATTCGATCATCGGCAGAGGCGACGAAATAACAATAGAATGCATTCTCTTAATCAAAACCACATTTGAAGACGAGCTTGAATTATCTATGTATGCACTGCCAATTTGGGAAGAAAGTGTGTGTTTGATCGGGTTATCTGTGTTTGATTGAGAGTGTGTGTGTTGAATTATCTATGTCTGATCAATTGTCGAAATAATAGTGTGTATCTTGAACCCTTGATTCGTTGCATTAACCCTTGAATCACTTTACATATGTGTGTGTTTAATCGGGTTATTGTTGGTTTGGGTTTTGGGTTTTTGATTAGAAAGGCTTGGGAAGAGAGTGCGAGGAAGACAATGGTGGAAATGGGTAGCAGAGGGAGGAAGATGCTGATGATACAGAGTGGGTTAGGTCTTTAGGGAAGATAATGGGTTGAAGGGTATTATGGTCCATTTCACTGTCAAATTAACGTCGTTAATGTTCTTTTGATGGGCAGGAGGTCTTTGTATATTAGTTTCAAAAGTAAGGGAGGTCAGTGTAAGTTTTGAAACTATAGGGGAGGTCCCTGTAATTAAGGCAAACCTCAGGGGAGGTCAGTGTAATTTACCCTTATTTATTTGATGTTGGTTTGATATTGTATTTACATGAAGATGATAGATTGATTTTAATTATTTTGATTAGTTGTGTATGTAAGGTTTAGGGTTTTTATATGTATTTATTTTATGGTTGTAATCACACTCATGGTTATATGAAATTAAAATAAACTAGGAACCCATGGATAAATTCCTTACACTCCACCATGACTTCATGGATTGTTGTTTTATTTGAGTGTTGGTAAGAAATAGTGTATAAAAAAAAAACAGTGAGGATTATGATATTTATTTGAATGCCTTAGGCTTGGCATTGTTGTGTTTGTTCTCATGAGTAGATGAGAGAGTATGTATATATATATTGTTGCCTCGTTTTCATGAGTAGACAAGTGTTTTGATTTACATGCGTACATATATGCTAACGATCGGGAGAGTGTAGGTCAAACTCAGGACGATATCCTCATGCAAGTTTGGCTTCGGAGTGGTGTTAGGTATACGGGATGCACATGAGATATATGTGTAGGCCGGAAGTGAAAGGCCGAAGTGGTGGAGTTAAGGTACAAATAATTAAATATGAGTTTATTGGTATAGTGTGAATTGTATTGATTTGTACATCTTGAAAAATAGTAAACGACCTTAATAAATTATGAAATTTGGGAAGAGGCATGTATACATAATTCTAGACAATTTTTTTGTTTTAACTTTTTACTAAAAAGATCGATTAGAACTTGTAATCGGATTATCTTAGTTACAACAGTTTTTGTTCATTTTAGCAATTCAGATTTTAAATGTTGTTTTAACCCACGAAACGAGCTCATTTTTATTGGTTTTGGGTAAACTGAAGTAAAACATTATTCCGAACACTTTTCGTGTTTTGAACTTTTACGAAAAAAATCATCTTAGGGCAGTTTCTTTTCGTTTTCAGCTTCAGATTTTTCTAGTTAAATTTCGTCTAGATTCTTCTATTAAGTTTTTCTCTCAACTTGTTTAGTTTCTACTAAATCCGTTCACAATGCCTTTAAGGAAATTTGATTCTGTACAACTTTTGTTCTTTGAGTTTTGGTCAATTCGAATTATTTAAGCATGAAACAATGCATTTTGTTTATACTTCTTCAGCAATTCACTTATAATTAAATTATACTATTTTTTTTTTTTTTTTGTAGAATGGTGGGTCTTATTAATTTTTTTATACAGGGCTGACCCACCATTTTTATATTTATTTTGTTGATTTTATACTCAATTTATATTTAGTGTGTATGAGTAAGAAATTAAATGCCACCGTATCTCAGGAAACTATACATTCGTCTTGGTGCGAGTGGAACTACTTGTCTTGTCCCTTAATAAGAATTAACTATAATTTTGTTTGTGTCTAGTGGACACGTAGGTATCAAATCTTGTACTCATAATAGCATACTTGTATATTGATCCGTTTTGTCTCTTGGTATATCGGGTGATTTGTATTTGAGCATAACTAAGCTTCCTTTGCACGATTAGTTGGAACTACAGTGGTGACGAGAAATGATTATAGTTGTTGGACACGTCATTTGAACTTCTTTTGTTTTCTAGAGTTCTGAGTTTAGGGATTGATATTAGTTTATGTATGTATTTTTTTTTTTTTATGACCTTGGTATTTTCACTACAACAAAATGCACATTTGGCGACCAAAATTGGCGACTAAAAAATATTTAGTTGCCAAAAGTTATGGAATTGGCGACTAAAATTTTTTTTAGTCGCCAAAAGTAAAATATTTAGCTACAAACTTATTTTAGTCGGGGTGTATTTATTATTGGCGACTAAAAAAAAAATTAGTCACTAAAAATGCCAGAATTGGCGACAAAAAACAAACTTAGTCACTGTATATTGACTTTTGGCTACTAAAATATTTAGTCGCCGAATGAAAAATAAAAAAATTATTTTTTTTCTCTTTGGCGACTAAAGTTTTAGTCGCCAAAAACTTCTTTTAGCGACAAAAAATTATTTTAGTCGCCTTTAGCTGATTTTTTCCGACTAAAATGTTTAGTCGCCAATTGTAATTAAAATTTTCAAAGAATTTACACTTTTGGTACTAAATTTGGCGACTAAAACAAATTTAGTCGCCAAAAGTGTAACAATAGACAACTAAAATTTTTTTTTGTTGGCATTAGTTCATATTTTGGCTACTAAAATAATTTTACTCGTCATTTGTTAATATTTCCCGACTGAAATTTCGTCGCCAAATGTGTATAAAAATTTAGTGGGAAATATTTCATCTTGGCTCCTAAATTTTTGCCCAAATATGTTAGTCTTCACACGGTTCTATTCTATCTCTCTCTTGCTCTCCCTCTCTCTCTCTCTCTCTGTCACAGAGAATCGATCACTACCGCCCCACATCTCGCCGTCGCAGACGACCACAGTTTCCGTCAATCTTCCACTGTCGAATATCGCCACCGCAGCTCACCATTGCCTCGCCTCGCCTCTCATTGATTCGCTTCTGGCGGATTACTTCTCTGTACATTTTTTTCTCTCCTCATCATCTCTTTTCCTCACCAGATCGATGACAATCTCCCCACCCTTTACTTCTCTCTGTGTTCGATTTTTGTTGGTTCATGATCTATGTTCAAAGTTACATATTTATATGTGTGTGTGTGTGTGTGTGTGTCTTTAGTGATTTCTATATGTGTGTGTGTGTAATTGGGTATCTGATTGTTCGATTTCCAAACCCTAATGGCGGAAATGGAAATTCAAAGTCTGTATATGTGTGTTATTGGGTATATGATTGTTGTTTGATTTGGTTGTTGGAAATCTAGAGGAAACGCTTTTGTTTACGTTTATCCAACTGTTGATTACCAGGTACATGCTGATTTAAAATCAAAATTGAATTATTTTTTGTGTGATTAGAATGAAATTGAGCTAGGGCTAAATTAGAGAAGCTGTTCTGATTGTCGGATTTGATTATTTTGGATTGATTTGGGGGCTTTTTGATGGAAATTATTGTCATTTTGGATTCAAGTGTTATTAGTTTGAAAGAAGTGTTTTCAATTCCCTTTTCTAATTGATTTTGCAGGTATATGCTAATTTAGACTCTAATTGTTTTTTTTTCTTTCTTAATTTAGACTCTTTTGGCCTCCATCGGTTTCATGATTGTGTTTGTTATTCTTGTGACTGTAGTACAAGGCCTTCTTCACCTAGAGGGTCTACAAAAAAGATTACCATTTCTGAGTGGAGTTTTAAAAAGGTAATTACTTTCAAAGTTCTACAAAGCCTTTTGGAGACTCACTTCAAAGCAAGATAGTCCTGAACTGTCTTGAGTTGAAGTGAAGGCTGTTGTTATCCATTATGAGTCTTGTTATAGTCAAAGGTGTGCTTTGTGATGGTGCCTTTAAACACTTAAAGTTATGGGTGTATCCCTCATATGTCTTAGTATTTTTTTGACTATAATATTTTAAGTGACTTGCCATTTTTCTAAAAGTATTTTTATTATATATCTATACTAATATAGAAAGAGAGAACAACAATATGGTGTTCCCTCTTTTTGAAGCCATGTTAATATTTAATTTTTCAAAAAATCCAATACTTTTTAAATGTGTATAATCTTTGTATCATTTGAGGGTACATTTCAAATATCCAATAACTAAGTTTGGTAGGGATGGAGTTCTTATTATTTTATTAATTTTTTTTTGGGAGAGAGGATGGATGTTGAGAGGCAGTCAGGAAGAAAACAAACTGATAGTTGACAGTTTTATTTTTATGAAACTATTCTCCACAACGTATTACAAATGAAGAAAAGGAAAAAAAAGAGAAGAGAAGAAACATTAGTTCCTTTGATTTGAGCATAGAATATTACTTAAAGGTATGCAGCTAATAACATAGCACGCCATTTTGCCAACATCTTAATGATAGCATCATGAGTCCATGATTTATTAATCTCCGAGTGTAGTTTCTTGAATACAAAAAGCTTGACAGATGAGGAGAAGAGTTGTGTGAGTACATAATTGCAGTTTTATTGTTATTGTGTTGGTGGTGTTATGCCAATCAGGTTGTGAGTAAAATTCTTAGATTCTAGAATGTCACAATTTTTAAGTAGTACACCTGGTTCCATTTAACCCAACAACACTCCCCAACCTTCTCTCTTTTTTATCACCTATGTCATGTCATATCATGATGGAGTCAACCAAGAGAGGGCTATAGAGCACTACTTAAGTTATAGAACTATGAAATAGACACGCAAAATGCAACTTACCTTGTTCTTATTTGTGTGCAGCAAGTTTATAATCCACATAGTGACTGGTTACCTTCCAAGTGTGGTATTGGTTTTATTTCTGTATACTGTTCCCCCAACAATGTATCTGTTTTCAACAATTGAGGGGGCTATCTCTCGTAGTAGCAGGAAAAAGAGTGCATGCTGCAAAGTCCTGTACTTCTTAATCTGGAATGTTTTCTTTGTAAACGTTCTATCGGGGAAAGTTATTAAGCGACTGAGTGTTGTTTCTAGTCCCAAAGATGTAACGGCCCAACTTGCCACAACAGTACCAACACAGGTATTTCTTTCTTCTTCCTCTTCTTCTTCTGAGTCCATGATTTTGTTGAAATTTCCAAAGTAGGTGGTTATCCCTTTGGTTTATTGGAATATACAATAATTTTTTCTTCTGTGACCCCTATTTTCTTTTGTCAAAATTTTGTATATTCCTGTGTTTCTTATTGATTTTTTATTTTCTAATTAACATACCAAGTAATTTTTGTGGACTCTAATTTCATTGTTTCCTAATTTATATATATATATATATATATATCTATTGGGCAATTTTTTTTCCTTAGTTGTCAATTATGGCTCTCCATGATAGGTTTATTAACGAATTTATGTATTCATGCTCTCTGTTATTACTGTTGTTGCACATTTCTTTGGATGGGTAATTCCGAGTCATATGAATAGTTTTCTACTCCCTTTAGTCCTTTAGTCCTTTAGTTTGTATTTATATGTTTATATATTATATATTAACATGAAGCTTCATGAGTAATGTCTAACCTTGATTATGGATTCCAATTTTTTGCAGGCAACATTCTTTGTGACTTACATTCTATCTTCAGGTTGGGCAAGTTTCTCATTTGAACTCCTGCAACCTTATGCTCTTCTTTGCAACTTATTCTACAAATTCATTCTCAGAAACAAGGAGGATCCATGCACTTTAGCGTTATTTATTGCCATTTATTTGGAACTTGCAACATCAATGTTTTATGTATTCATCTTATTTATTAATGTTATATATGTTATGAGAGGCTTACTATTTTTCCAAACATTCCAAATAATTCTAGGTTTCTGAACCCTTTTCATTTCTTTCTTTCTTTTTTAATAAAAAAATTGTGTCATTTTTTTGTGTTCCTCTGAAGAACATATTTTCAATTTGTGATGCAGGCTGCAAATATACCTTTCAGATTCTCAATGTATACGTCACAATTTATGAAAGTGGGGGAAAGTATTGGCCTATTATGCATAACACTACAATCTTCTCGCTGGTGTTGACACAAATAATAGCCATAGGGGTCTTCGGACTGAAAGAATCAATAGTTGCATCAACTTTTACCATTCCGTTGATTATCCTTACACTCCTCTTCAATGAGTACTGCAGGCACATGTTTTACCCAATATTCAAGGACGATGCTGCACAGGTAATGACTGGAACTATTTTTTACGTCTTTCTAATCTTTTAATCTCCAAATCTGGTTGGTTTGATTTCTGGTTTTTGTCCATAGGTTCTTATTGAGTTGGATCGCAAAGATGAACTATGTGAGAGAATGTGTAGACACCCTATTTTTGACCGTCCTCAAGACTTGGACGTCACCGTTTGAACACCCGGTGATTATCCATGTTTGTGTTCGTTTGGAGTTCCCGGAGGTCTCGACTACGTGCCTTGCCTCAGGATCTTCGAACTCGACCGTTTTGTGTCTGGTTTTGCACCAAACACTTGTGTTTTTCCGTGAAAGGGTAGGGGATGCCTTGTAAGGTCTCCCCACACATCACCGGCCGTGGCTTAAGGCCACCGGCTGCTTTTTGTACCCATCGGCCATATATTTGGCCGACCGGCACTCTTTTTGGCCGACCGGCCATCAATTTTTTCAAAATGGCAATTTTGAGCAGCCGACTACTGTTCATCTGCTTTTGCAAATATTTTGGGACAGCTGTGTGGCATTTTGTTCCCCTCCATACGTGTATGGAGGGATGCTCCTCTTGTAAGCTTATTGAACAAGCTTTACAAGATTGTTTGCCTATAAGAGGAGGGCTCTTCTCTTGGCTTTAGGGTTAGAGAATTTTGGTTAGAAAAGTGTAGGAGAAGCTCTGGTTTTAGGGTTTGAGTTCCATACATAACCTATCTCTATATCTCTCTTGTGTGTGTTCTAGGTGTAGTTGTCCTTACTATTGCACACAAACACATAGTCTTTCACCTTCTCTTGGTTCTTGAGGGACCTGAGGCTTGTTCTTGCTGTTCTTGGCTGGATTGAAGCTCAAGGAGGCAACAAGATCATCTTTTGTAAAGAGGTCTACAAGGGTGAGACACTAGTCCCTTTTATCCCCATTTTTGCATAGCTTGTTAGCCTATCTTAGAACTATTTTTGTGCTTAGTGTATAATACAAAAAAGTTCTATTTTTGGGCCCTCTAAATTGTTTGTTTAGAGTGTTTTGTGGTTTGGAGGTGTTTGACCACCCTTAGGCCTTGAGAGGTCACATTTTGTGCCATTTTTGGTGAGCTCCGAGACTTTGGTGCTTGGGCCTCCTCACCACTGAAATCTTGAGGGATTTTAGTGGTGAGAATGGTGCCTTGAAGTCTCAAGAAGGAGAGGGCCACCCCCTCTCCTTGTTGTCCTTAAAAAGGACCAATTTTGGCCTCTTGAGGGAGCATCATGCTTAAGTGTTTGTTGATCATGCCATGGCTGTATTTCATGCTTATATTGCTATGATATAACATTGTTGTATGTTGGTTTTGGTACACCATGCATGCTTAGCATACCTACCATGTAATGCCTTGTTGTCGCCTTAATATGCCTTAGGTTGTAAGCCCTTGTTTTAGCATGTTTTAGGCTTGACTTTGTGGAGCTTCAATGCATGTTTTTGTATGCTTTAGCTCTATTTTAAGTTGCTTTAGTCATACTTGTCATGTATTGCATAGCCCCTTTGCATTTTTGGCTTGTTGGCCTTAAGTGTGTGAATGTATAGCATGCATCCTCGCTTCATTTCAATGGGTTGGGACCACTTTCCATGTAATTTCAGTCCCTAAGACATGCTTGTATGCTTGCTTTGGACACCTCTTTAATGCTTTGAAAGCTTGTGTTGAATGCTCCATGTTTTGGCCATTGTGCATGCTTTTGAATTTGAGCCACTTAGATGCCATCTAAGGGTTCCTTTTGCATGGTTAAGGACTGCCTTGAACCTATTTTAAGCCTTCTTGGCCTTATGGGGCATGGTTGGCTTAGCCATGGTTTAAGCCTCTTTGGCTTGCTTCAAGTACTTGGACTATTTGCATGCTAATGTTTGTCTTGTTTAAGTTGGTTTGGCACCTCTTATGGCATGATTTTTCAGAGCTTATGTTGCATGCCTAGTGTCCATGTTATACTCCTTTCGTGTCCATGTTATACCCCTTTCAAGTGTGCTTGAGAGTTACTTGCTTAATACTTAGATTGGTGTCTTAACATGTGCATGTGTGTATGTGTGTTTAGCCCTCATATTTGAGCATTTTGGCCACTATTTTGGGACTAATTAGAGCTGCCTAATTCATGTTTAAGTCCATCCCTTCATTGGTTGCATATGCTCCTTGTGTGTTGTAGCATATTGGTAAGTTGTTGCATGTTGGAATTTGCATGATTGAATGAAGTCACATGCTTGTTTGCATGCTTGAACATCCACATTACATCTTGCATGCTTGTTGGTCAACATTGATGTTTCATGTCTTGTATGCTTGTTAGCTTGTATGCTTATTTGCATGGCCATGGTTGTATACTAGTCAATGTGCCTAGGATTGCATTGCATCAACGCGCATGCTTGGCCTCTTGAAGTGAGTGTGATAGAGGTTGGCCCTTTTATGTGATTATGTGCATTGCATTCATTTGAAATTGAAATGTGCACACTTGGTTTTTGGGCCATCATGCATCGAAATGCTTGATTGGTGGTCCGAAAACCAAGGACCATGTCCCTTTGAGTTCTACACATGATGAGGGGTATGGTTAGGGCATACATGGTTTGAATTGCTTTTCCATGCAAGTTCTGTCCTCTGCTGCTGTAAGTTGCAGGTTCTGCAGGCATTTTTGGCCGACCGGCAACATATAGTGCCGACCGGCCATCCATTGGTGGCCGATGGATGCATCTTGTGCCGATGACCACACTCCACTGCTGGTGGTAATTCTACTCAGCCGGTGGTGTCTTCCAATGTCTAGGGAAGCAATTATGAGACTTTGGCAGTCTTCAGAGGGGCAGAGCAGGAAAAACAGAGGCAGTCTATGCATGGCAGTGCACTTCCAAGCAAGACCGAGCATGCATTGCATCGGACCCACTTCCCGAGGTGGTTTACTATTTTTCCTAGCTTAGTTAATTTGTTAATTAATTAAGTGGTTTGTAATATTTAATTAGCTTCGTAGTTAATTAATTTGTATATTCTTTTGGTCCCTCCGAGTGAGGGCGAATCTGTAATAAGTGTGGGTGCGTGTGCGTGCATGTCTTCCAACCCCCACTTCTTTCTTCCCTTTTACTTACCTGCTTTTGATGGTTAGTATTAGGGCACGTTTATTTTAGCATACCTCGTGCAATGCATGCGTGCATTCATGCATTTGTCTTACATGCACCGGGCTCGGTACATCATGCTTACTACATTGTATTTCAATTCCAAATTGAATACGTGTTATTTGTAGCATTTCACATGCCACTTTAGGGTTTGCCGAGCCCATCCTAATCACATTCTGTATGCGATGCATTAGCCACTTAACATGAACTAGGGACATGCATGTTTGCTAACTAAGTTTATTGTTTTAGCACGGAGTACAATGTAAGTATTTATGCTTTAGCATCTCGCATGCGTGTGAATGCTAACATGACAGTATGCTTACCATGTGGCTAAGTGCTTATATGAGATAAACTGCCTAATTGCCTGTGGGTGAAGGTTGGATTGTTTGAGTTGGAAAAACTCGTTGAAATCCGTGTTTTAGCCTACTTGCGAGTAGCAAATGCCAAAGCATTTTCAAAACAAACGGATATACAATGCTTGTTTCCAAATTAGGCAACCTAGTCTATACTTGTTTGCTGTGCGCATAACATAGTAATTCTAGGCTAATAACCGAAATAAGAACACATAACGTTTTCAAAAATGGATATCATGGTTAGTAGAGGCCGGTCTTCAGACCGGGCGAGAGGGGGTGCTCATAGCTGACCTTCCCCAATCGTACCCAAGCTCCCGAGCCGAGGCAACTTTGGTGATGACGGACACGTGGCCTTTGGCACCGAGTCAGGGTTTCCTAAATTTCCCAAAATAAAATATTTAGGTGGCGACTCTGTATCTGGCAAAGCAGTCCATGTTTGGCACTTCTTTCAAAATCTGTTTTTCCCAAAACGATTTGCCGGATTTGGACTCTTTGGTTCAGATTTAGAACCGTGACACAAAATCGAGTCCGAACTGTAGCGGGGTCCCCCCGCGGGCGTTGTTACAGAATGGAGGAGATGTATAAGAAATTTCCTAAAGCTTATTCTCAGTTTCCATCAACTTCCAATGACTTGTGTAAAGACATTCCCCTAAGCCATTGCGAGAATAGAGATGGCAACACCAGACTTCAAGACCTAGAGGACATTAAGCCAGGTTTGGTCGACCCGACGCTTGAACAGCTTTAGTTATCTTGCTTCAGACAAGTGTAAATCTATGTGTGTCTTTTTCAGGTAACCTACCCATCCAATCATGGATGAAGACTCTCTTCCTGGGCAGGTTCTACTCTGTGCATAACTTTGTGGCAAATCTACAGCAGGTAAGGAAGTCCATTGGATTAGGTAGATGAGTTTGAGTTAGGTGTTTGGAAATGTGATTAGTTTGTTTTACTGAAGAAGTTTGTTCTGATCTTACCTCTGGAAAATAGGCCTAAGGACTGAATTTAGGTACTTCATAGCACAACAATTTATGGTTTACTTAAATGTTTGATTTGGTACTAGTCAAACTTAGAAGTTAGAAGGGTTATGATCATGGGTATGGTATGATATTTCTATTTTGTCTAAATCTAGTTTTATCTCTTATTCAAAGTGTGCTCATACTGTTACTTGCTGCCCTTGGTAATTCATAACAATTCAATTTCAGTTAGTGTCCCACAATATCATAGGTCATATTTCTTATTATAAGGTGTCACTCTACATGGATTGATTTAAGGAAATCCTGGCTTTTGTAACTATATCTGCATGTGCTTTGTCTATTGTCATTGTTAATAGAATGATCTTAGGACTGAAGTTCTTGGAATATGTGCAGACTGCAGAGGAGGCTATGACATCGATTGAATCAATATTTTTCTTTCGATTGACAACCTTATCATGCCTTATCATGCCATTGTTCAAATTGTTTGTTAGGCTCTAATTTATTTAGCCATGAATGATATTATGTTTCTTTTTTTATTGTTATTTTTATTTCAATTGATAGATTTAGTTTTCTTTTTCTTTCTATTTTCTCAATTATACCTTTTAGTTGCTGCCTTAAAAGGATAATAAATTGGATTTGTGTAGTCAAAAAAGGGCGTTTCGGGGGCAAATATTCAAAACAGCCCCCAAACCACTATGTGACTCTCACGGACAGCTTCTCCATGACAAATAGAATTTGTGACAACTGACGAAATGTAATTCGGACCCATAGGTAGGGAGTTAGAGCCGAATACGCCCTAAACTTAGTCAAAAAAGGGCGTTCCGGGTGTGAAAATTCAAAACAGCCTCCGAACCACCATGTGGCTCCCACGGATAGCTTCCCCTTGACAAATAGGACCTGTGACAACTAACGGAATGTAATTCGGACCCATAGGTTGGGAGTTAGAGCCGAATACGCGCTAAACTTAGTCGAAAAAAGGCGTTCCGGGGGTGAAAATTCAAA
Organism: Camellia lanceoleosa; assembly: GCA_025200525.1. NCBI lineage: Eukaryota > Viridiplantae > Streptophyta > Magnoliopsida > Ericales > Theaceae > Camellia > Camellia lanceoleosa. The sequence continues at coordinate 146,366,800 of CM045766.1, read as the reverse complement.
ACAGCCCCTGAACCACCATGTGGCTCTCACGGACAGCTTCCCCATGACAAATAGGACTTTTCACAATTGACAGAATGTAATTTGGACTTGTAAGTTGGAAGTTAGAGCCAAATATGCCTTAAACTTAGTCGAAAAAGGGCGTTCCAAAGGTGAAAATTCAAAACAGTCCCCGAACCACCGTGTGGCTCTCACAGAAAGCTTCCCCTTGACAAATAGGACCTGTGACAACTAACGGAATATAATTCGGACCTGCAGGTTGGAAGTTAGAGCCGAATATGCCTTAAACTTAGTCGAAAAAGGGCGTTTCAGGGGCAAAAAATCAAAACAGCCTTTGAATGACCTTGTGGCTCACACGGATAGCTTCGCCATGACAAATAGGACTTGTGACAACTGACGGAACGTAATTCGGACCCGTAGGTAGAGAGTTAGAGCCGAATACGTCCAAGACATAGTTGAAAAAGGGCGTTGCAGGGCCGAAAATTCAAAAAAGCCCCCGAACGACTGGGTGGCTCACACGGATAGCTTCGCCATGAAAAATAGGACTTGTGAGATCTGACGGAACGTAATTCAGACCCGTAGGTTGGGAGTTAGAGCCGAATACCCCCTAAACTTAGTCGAAAAAGGGCGTTTCGGGGTGAAAAATCAAAACAGCCCCCGAACGACCGTGTGGCTCACACGGATAGCTTTGCCATGACAAATAAGACCTGTGACAACTGACAGAATGTAATTCGGACCTGCAGGTTGGAAGTTAGAGCCGAATATGCCTTAAACTTAGTCGAAAAAGGGCGTTTCGGGGGCAAAAAATCAAAACAGCCTCTGAATGACCTTGTGGCTCACACGGATAGCTTCACCATGACAAATAAGACTTGTGAGAACTGACGGAAAGTAATTCGGACCCGTAGGTAGAGAGTTAGAGCCGAATACGTCTAAAACTTAGTCGAAAAAGGGCGTTTCGGGGGTGAAAATTCAAAACTGCCCCCGAACGACCGGGTGGCTCACACGGATAGCTTCACCATGACAAATAGGACTCGTGAGATCTGAAAGAACGTAATTCGGACCCGTAGGTTGGTAGTTAGGGCTGAATACGCCCTAAACCTGAAAAAATGGCTTTCCGAGGGCGAAAATTCATAACAGCCCCCGAATACGCCTTACAGTTAGTCAAAAAACTTGCAACATTTAGTTAAAAAAGCAACAACTTTATTAAAATAACATCTACATATTCTAATAATTGCCTTTATATATTTATAGATGGAAGAAATTACATATTATATTGTTTGTGCAGTTGGTTAGAATAAATATTGCATGATGAAGAGAATATTGCTCAAGCTGCTCAAGATCTCAAGACTTAGACATTGTGTAGCCATTAATTTTGTAACTGTTTTCTGTTCCAACTCAGGTTGAGTCAGCTTTTCTAATTCAGGTTGAGTTAGCTTTGAGTCGGTTAGTGGTCTACTTAGTGCAAGGGCAAGCTGTACAATATATATACATTTGTCTTCCTTCTGTAATTCTTTAATAAAGGAAAATAGTTGGTTTCTCTATATGGTATCAGAGCATCATATGCTCCCACGAGCTTCGATTCTCTCTCATGGCTGAGTTACCTTCAAACCTCTTTCCCACTTTATCTTCCACTGTTGATTCTTCATTACCTTCAAATCTGACTCTCTTGATTTCTAATCTCAGTTCGTTTGTCACTGTCAACTTGATTCCACAAATTTTTTGATTTGGAAAAATCAATTTCACAACATTCTTAGGACTACGAATTTGCTAGGGTTTGTTGATGGATCTTCATTGTGTCCAGAAATTAAGGCTCAAGATGCCACTGGAAAGGAGGTCTTCAATCCGGAGTATCTTCGTTGGCAATCAATCGATGCGCATCTTCTCAGCTGTATTACTACTACGTTATCTCCCTCGATTTTTTCATCTGTTCTTCATCTCCATTCTTGCGCAGAAATCTGGACAGCTCTGGATAAACGGTTTACGTCTCTTTCACGCTCTCATATCCACCAATTGAAGAACAAATTGAACTCTATTCGCAAGAAATCAGATTCAATGGAGCACTACTTGCATCAGATTAAGGAAATTGTTGATCAATTGCATCTGGCATCTGCTTCGATTGATGATGAGGATATTGTTTTGATTGCCCTAAACGATTTGCCCTCTGAATATGATTCCTTCAAAACAGCAATCCGAGCTCGTTCCGAGAGTATTTCGATGGAGGAATTATCTGCCTTGCGCTGCTCTGAGGCAATTCATGTTGAGAGCAAGGTCACTTTCTCTGATCTTACTGTGGCTTATGCTGCGTTCAAAAGTTCTTCGCCAAAGTCATTTTCTCCATCTACTCGTGGTCGTTTTGCTTCCACTCAGAGAGGCAGAGGTTCTTTTTATCGTAGTGAATCGCGCTTCTATAAGCCTGGTCGTGGTTCCTTCCGTGGCAGATCTCCCAATCATGGCCGTGCTTCCTCTGGTTCTTCTTGTCAAATTTGTGGAAAAACTGGTCATAGTGCCTTTGACTGTTGGCATCGGCTTGATCCTGGTTATCAACCTCCTGATTTCTCCTTCACCACTTCACGATCCACGAGGGCAGGTTCTCCTCCTCGCATCACAAGTCTGAGGGCACAGTTCTAGAGCTTTTGTGTCTACATCTGAGCATGAACATGGTTCTTCGTCACAGTCTCCTATCTCTCCGTGGTTTCTTGATTCTGCAGCTACAGACAATATTACGAATGATCTCACCAATCTGAGTGTCTACCATCCTTACTCAGGTCCTGAGCATGTGACTATGGGTAATGGTTCCTCTATTCCTATTCACCATACTGGTAAAGGAATCCTGCCTACACCTCCTATTTCATTTAAATTGAATTCTCTTTTGCATGTTCCCTCCATCTCTTCTAACCTTGTGTCTGTTCATCATTTCACTAAAGACAATCACTGCACTATTACCTTTGATCATGATGCTTTTATTGTTCAGGACAAACACACGAAAGCTATACTTCATAAAGGCTTCCATGTCAATGGTTTGTACCAGTTTGCTTTTTCTCCAGCTTTGTCTTCTCTTACATCATTCTTCCCTTCCTCTTGCGTTTTGGTTTGATGCTTTAGCCACTGCTACATATCTTATTAATCGCTTACCTAGCACTTCGCTTGCTCATTCCACTCCTTTTGACATGCTTTATCATCGTCCTCCTGATTATAATTTCTTAAAAGTGTTTGGGTGTTTGTGTTTTCCTTGGCTTAAACCATATTTTCCATCTAAACTAACTCCTAAATCACTTCCCTGTGTGTTCCTGGGTTATCATCCTTCTATTAAGGGGTATCGCTGTTTGGATCCATCTACCGGTCGTATTTACATATCTCGTCATGTTGTCTTTCATGAAACTGTGTTTCCTTTTCAGAAATCCAAATCTTCTTCTTTATCTGTTTCCACTCCTAGTTCTTCTTTTTCTTTTTCTTGGTCCTCTCCTTCTTCTGTTCCCATTTCAGCCACTGTTTCTACTCCAGCTTCTGTTGCTCCTGTCCTTGACCATCCTGCAGAACAGTCTCGGGCTCCCTCTTCTCACTCTTCTCTTTTACCTTCCCCTGCAGGTTCTATCCCTGCTTCTCCTGTTATTTCTCCTCTTGGTATTCCTATTAACAATATTTCTATTTATTTACCTCCCTTGTCTTCTTCTCCATCCTTGCCAAATATTCATCCTATGCAAACCCGGTCCAAAACTCTTGCCTCCACTTCTCTCTTATCTGCTTCTTCCCTGTCTTCTTCTTCTTCTTTGTCTGATATTGAATCTGTTTCTCAAGGTTGCTCTTAGATCCTCTTTGGACCCAAGCCATGAAAGATGAGTTTTCTGCCTTACAAAAACAAGGTACTTGGTCATTGGTTCCTCTTCCACCTCACAAGAATGTCATTGGCTGCAAGTGGGTCTTTCGCATCAAACGCAATTCTGATGGTTCCATTGCCCGACATAAGGCTCGTTTGGTTGCTAAGGGTTATTTACAAGAAGAGGGTCTTGATTTTCATGAAACCTTTAGTCCCGTTGCCAAGCAACCTACCATTCGGATTTTTCTTTGTATGGCTCTTCATCATCAGTGGCCTCTCAAACAGTTGGACATCTCTAATGCCTTTTTACATGGCCGGTTAGATGAAGAAGTGTTTATGCTTCAACCTCCTGGCTTTGAGGATGCTTCTCTTCCTTCTCATGTTTGTCGGCTTCATAAGGCTCTCTATGGCTTGAAACAAGCCCCCCGCGCTTGGTATTCTACTTTTAGCTCTTTTTTGTTGTCTCATGGTTTTGTCAATAGCAAATGTGATACATCTCTCTTTGTTCATCGCACTGCTAGTTCTGTTACTTATCTCTTGGTCTACGTTGATGACATTTTGCTCACCGGCAACAATCCCACTCAACTTCAGTCTCTTATTGATCAAATGCATCTTGCTTTCTCTATGAAGGAGCTTGGTGATCTTTCTTACTTTCTTGGGATTGCTGTTCACTCTTCTTCTCAGGGGTATTTTCTTTTCCAGCAAACATATGCTTCTGAGATTCTAGTCAAGGCTGGTATGCAATCTTGTAAGCCTTGTTCCACTCCTGTTGCTGTCAAGTCTCCTGTGTCTCCTAGTGATTCTTTGCCCTTCTCTCAGCCGTCTCTTTACCGTAGCCTTGTTGGTGCATTGCAATACTTGACTATCACCGGACCCGATTTATCCTATGCTGTCAATCATGCTTGTCAACACATGCATGCCCTTTCTCTTGGTCATTTTGCTGCTCTTAAGCGTCTTCTTCAGTTTGTGAAAGGCACTCTCTCTCATGGTCTCTCCTTTTCTCCTAGGTCTTTCTCTTTACAGGCTTATTCTGATTCCAATTGGGCTGGTGACCTTCAGGATCGCAAATCTACCTCTGGCTATTGTGTTTTTCTTGGGTCGAATCTCATTTCTTGGTCTTCCCAAAAGCAACCCACTGTGTCCCGTAGTTCTACTAAGGCCGAGTATCGCTCTCTTGCTAATACCACTGCTGAGCTTACTTGGTTGACTATGTTGCTTGCTGAGTTTGGTATTCCTCAGTCCTCCTCTCCTACTCTTTACTGTGATAATCTCTCTGCCCTTTCTCTTGCCACCAATCCCGTATTTCACTCTCGCTCCAAACACATCGAAATTGATTGTCACTTCATTCGCGACAAAGTTGCTGCCAAGCTTATTCATCTCAAATATGTTCCTACTGAAGCCCAGGTTGCTGATATCTTCACTAAGCCCTTGTCTGCGTCTCGTTTTCACACTCTTGCTACCAAACTCATGGTCTTTCCTTCACCCATTTGTTTGCGGGGGACTGAAGAGAATATTGCTCAAGCTGCTCAAGATCTCAAGACTTAGACATTGTGTAGCCATTAATTTTGTAACTGTTTTCTGTTCCAACTCAGGTTGAGTTAGCTTTTCTAATTCAGGTTGAGTTAGCTTTGAGTCGGCTAGTGGTCTACTTAGTGCAAGGGCAAGCTGTACAATATATATACATTTGTCTTCCTTCTGTAATTCTTTAATAAAGGAAAATAGTTGGTTTCTCTATACATGATACATATATATATATACTTTCTTTTATTTCCAAGAAGACATTTCTTGATTGTTCTACCTTAAATGCATGTTAGAACATATTCCATATAGCTGACTGAATTGATATTTTGTAACCAATTCTAATGTTTCATTTTTTGTTTTTCTTTGTAGATGGTTTTGTTGTGTGGACTTGTGGATAATCCATATTGGTGTATGGAGAAGAATTTTCACAATCATGTGAACTTTTGGCAATCAACAGATAATGACTATCATGGTACATAGATCACCTTCTGTCATGGTAATATATACCATTTGTCGGCGTACATATAGGACGCTTTGTCATGGTCCATAAAAAACTTTTGTCATGGTACATATATCACATTTTGTTGTGGTACAGATTACGATGGTAATTTCTATCATGGCAAATGGTAATTTCTCTTGGTAGTAAATATATTTTTTTGTATACGGAGGGCTTTGATTTTTGTACGACATATTTTGTATGGAATTATTATTTTAGTTTGGACAATAGTTGATTTGTATGGACTTTGATATTTAATGTTATTTATTTTTGGTATATGGATGCAGATTGTGGAATGATTGATTGTATGTATCATTTTGTTTTTATACGTATTACAGGTTGCATTGTATATAGACAGGTTATAGAGAAATTAAAATTTCGCGATAAAACATAATATCATGTTTTTTGCGACTAAACAATTAGTAGCTAAAAAGAAATTGGGAAAAGACATTTGGCGACTAAAAGTTTTGTAGCAAAAAAAAAAAGACATTTGGCGACTAAAAGTTTTGTAGCCAAAAAAAAAAAAAATAGACATTTGGCGACTAAAATTTTAGTAGCCAAAAGAAAATCAAACATTTGGTGACTAAAATATTTCGTAGCTAAAAACAAAAAATTAAATTATAAACACACTTTTGCTTACTAAAATTTTAGTAGCAAAAAACGTAGAACTTTAGGCGACCAAATATTTAGTAGCCAAAAGAGGAATTATTTGCCGACTAAACATTTAGTAGCCAAAGATAGGGACTTTCGGCGACTAAAATTTTAATAGCTAAAAAGGTGGGACTTTAGGCGACTAAAAATTTGGTCGCCGAAAAGGGTCTAATTTAATTTGATGTTCAACCTTTTGGCGACTAAATATTTAGTCAGCAAATGAATACATTTGGCGACTAAAATAATTTTAGTCGCCAATTAGCTTTCTCGACCACTCTTCGGCTACTAATGTTGCGACCAAAAAATTTAGTCACTAAAGCCCTTCGGCGACTAAAAATTGACTTTTGGCGACTAAATTTTTAGTCGCCAAAAGTGAAAATTCTTGTAGTGTTTGACAATTTGACATTGTGGGTTGTTTTTTGACTTTACATTATTTAAGTTGTTTTGACTAGTTGTTGCTACTTTAATGTTTGAGGTATTGGATAGTTATGAATTTATGATAGATAGTTTGGTTGGCATTTATTAATTAATTTTTTATTTTTATTTTTTTTTATCCCTTGTATTTTGTTTAGCATTGAAATTTACTTAAACTTTACGAAGACGAGAACATTTAGATTTTTTTTTAACCTTACGATTTGGATGATGGAATATTGATTGAGATTTAGTTCTAATTTAATATTTAAATTTCCAAATTTTAGAGTGTGACAACTAACCTTTGAAAAAATAAAATTCATACCAAAATACAATGTGAATGTTCATAATTTATAATTAACATACGACTAACCTTAAAAAAGATAACTCATACTAATGTAAACATTTACACTGCAATGTGAAAACATAAAATAAAATTAAAAAAAGTAAAAATCGACTATTTCAATTGTTCAATGATGACAAAAATGATTGTTCAATTAATAAGTATAGTAACAAAAACAACAAACATACAATTAACTTTCAAAAAATAAAACTTATAGTAAAATACAATGTGTTCACAATTTACAATTAATATACAGCTAGTTTTAAAAAAAAAATTAAATTGATACCAATGTGAACATCTATATTGTAATGTGAAAACATAAAATAAAATTAAAAAAAGAAGTAAAAATCGACTATTTCGATTGTTCAATGATAACAAAAATAATTTTTCAACCAACAAGCATAGTAAAAAAAATAACAAAATATAACTAACTTTCGAAAAAACTTCAAAAAAAAAAAAAAACTTATACCAAAATACAATGTAAATATTCACAATTCATAATTAACATACAACTAACCTTAGAAAAACTAAATTTATATCAATGTGAACATTCACATTGCAACATGAAACAAAATTGAAAGAAAAAAATGACTATTTCAATTGTTTAATGGTAACAAAAAATGATTGTTCAAATAACTAGTAACAAATAACCAATGATATGTGAACATTGACATCTTGTAAAATATATAATTATGTCCATATTTATATTCCAACATTTATTTATCAGACTTTCAAATAATGTGAAATATGAAATGTGAACATTCACACTGATTGACAAAAAAATAGAAACAATGATAGCAATAGAATTAGAAATCCACAAAAAAAAAAAAAAAAAAAAAAAAAAACTCAATCACTCTAAAAACAAAAAAAAAAAATCACCCACACTCTCATCTTTGTCATTATTACTATCATTAACAATATATACAATTTCACCATTCCACCAATCTAAATCAAACCAAACCCACATTTAAAGAATATGTTTGTAACAAAATTGACTGGGCATAAACAGAGTTTTGACTTACAACAATAGAGAAACATAGAATTTTGAATACAGAGTAACAATGGATGAACACAGAACTTCAATACAAAGTGACAATGAAGGAATACAAGACTTCACCGCAACAATGGAGAAATATAATATTATTTCACCATTATATATAAACTAGAGTTTCTAAACCCTACCAAATAGAGAGTTTCAAAACCCTAGTACAATGAAACAATACCACAAATGTGAATGAAACTAATAAAATAAAAAAAATATGAATAATTGTAACTACCAAAATAGAGATAGCAACAAAAAAAAAAAATGTGTATATCCTTTTTATATGTAATACGTATTAACAATAGACATAATGGTTTAATAATCCAACAAATAATATAAATCAAGAAAAAATGATCTCATGAAATAAAAGTATAAATACATAAGACTAACTAAATTATAATTTCTTTGATGAACTTATTAGGTTAGAATATCTCTAGTTGGGATTTATCAATAAAAAATCTTCCATCTCAAAAAGCCTTCACGTGACCTGAGAATAATGGAAGTTGTGCACAATTATGATTTCATATAAATGGAAAGTTGTGTACAAGTTACAACATTATGATTTGGATGGGAACTACATAAGGCCTCGTAAGTTAGTTAAAATTTGGATTATCAAACATTATTGTTTGGCAAGTTAGTTAAAAAAAAAAAAATATTATTTTTTTGGGTTATATCATATTTTTATTTTTTATATTTATTTTTTATAAAAAAAAAGGTTAAAAAAAAAAGAAGCTGGCTTTAACCTAATTCCCAATTATGTAGAGAATACATCCTCACTAATCATTATTTATTATGTCTCTCATATATTCTCAATCACCAAATATAAATAATTAATACTTTTAGTAGGTTATTTTAATTTTTAACTATTTTAATAGGCTAAAATAATTGTGTTTGATAAGAGAGATGTATTTTTTTGTAATTGAATGTAATGTTTGTGAGAAAAAAAAAAGAGTAAAATTATTATGAATTTGATGTGCTATTTTATCTTATTAGTTATTTTAACATATTTTATCTTTTAGTGCTACTTTAACTCAAAAAGTCAAAAAAGCCTTTTGCCAACACCCCTAATTGTTACATTAAATATTTAGACTATGTTTGGCATGAGTTTTTTTTTTTTTGGCTATTTTAGCCACAAAAAGGCAAAATAGACTAAAAAGTCAATAAAATAAAATGTCACATCCAAATTATAATCATTTCATTTTTTTTCTCACAAAAATCAAAAAAGTCAAAAAATTCATCCCAAACGAGACTTTTTAATCCCGGGCTAAAATAACTAAAAAGCTAAAAAATCAAAAAATCAACCCACATACCAAACGAAGGCTTAATATATTTTTTGATGAGGCGTGTTAAATCCCTTAATTGAAACTCCTCAATTTTAATTCTAATAACGTGATTCATTCTCATATGAAACGTGTTGAGACTACTAAGCCAAGCGCCTGAGCCAATCTGACGATTGCGGCTTACACCCATACCCTTGACTCCATTCACACTTGACCACAAGCCATCCTTGATCCACATTATAAAAGCGAGCCCTGACACTCTTGACCATGATTACAAAAGCGAGCCACGATTACAAAAATAGTTATCTGATCCCACGTGTGTGAGTTGTAACTAACTTGTAATATACAAATTACATAGCTGTTAGAGATTCTAGAATACTCTGTATTAGACCTCTATATATAGATACTATCTTGAGTAAATTGTAAGTAAGAAAGTCAGCTATTAATAAATGAAAATATCTCTGTTTTTCATAATTTTCTTCAAAACGGTCTTACTCCTTTCCTTCTTATATTTATTCTCCCTAATTCCACAATATTGGGAGTGGAATTGAGTGTATAAAATTAAGAGATGAATCATTTTTCTTTTTTTAATTAATGTCTTGATTTATTTTTTTATTATTTTGTTTTTTATTTTTATAATAGAATTGAATAATAGTAAAGAAAAAATATATTACATATACAAAACAACATAGTAATGGCATTATTACAATTATTGATTGGATTTTGTTAATAAGTGTCCCAAAAAATTTTAAAAAATAAAATAATATCTATGAAGATACTAAGAAAAAGAGATTATGGAGTTGAAATATTGTCATAAATTGTTTAGGTCGAAAGACATCACCCAATTTTAAAAAAATTTATTGTTAGTAATAAATTTTATTAGTATTTGTAAAATGTATAATAAAAAATTATACATTTATCCCTTATTATATTATACATAATTTTGCCTTTTGAATTTGTGCTTATCGTTTCTCTCCTATACTTAGATAATGAGAGTCCATGCAGGTTATTAACATAGATATGTATAGAAAGTGCATAAAAAATGTAAAAATTTTATCAAAAACTTTGTTAAGAATGGTATCACTTTTATAATAATTTTTTACTATTTTTATGGTAATACAAGCCGAATCTAACATTTTTTTTCTAGAAAAAACAGTAACTATTGTATTACCGAAATTTAGTAGTTATATTCACAGTTTTTCATCGTTAGTTTGATTTCTTAAACCAAAGAACAAAAATAAAAGAAAATTGCTTGAAGGAAAAACTGAACTGAACTGAGGCCTCACAAAAAAGTACACACTATAATGCTGCAATTAAACTAACGATAAAAACAAAAAAAATGAAATTTTTTTAGAACAAAAAATTCAAGCAAAGACATTAACACTTAGCAAGACCTGTAACCACAATAGTACATTTCATCAAGATCAAAGTCGTTGTTGTCGTCCCCCTCCTCATCATGATCAGAGTAAAACATCGAACCCTCAGGCTTGAAAGTGTGGATATGAGAAGCAAGCTTTAATATATCAATGTCACCCTCATCAAAACCTTCGCAATAACTAACATTAACATACTCAAGTTCTTTACAGCCCTTCAATATCATCACTAGGTACTCCTTTTCAATATTTGCACATCTTAGATCCAATTCCTTTATGTTGGGGAGCAAGGTGGCAATAGCTGAAGCATCAGATTTCCCTATATAGGCATCTGGAACACCCAATCCAACGAAGTTGTTGCAGTGAATGCTGATTTGGTAAATGATATCTTGCAACTGAAAGCAGATTGCACCAAGTGTTAAGTACTCTAAACTTTTCCACTTGTTAATAAGGTTTGGGATCTTCAACATATGTTCATAAGGTAGACCATAAGGCAGCACAAAAGTCCTCAAATTAGGACACCTAACAAAAAGTTATAAATTAATTAATTCATCCACATTATGATAAAACAAGCTTGCTTAAGATTTTATCATCACCATTAATGTAATTCATAGAACTTACCCATCTGCAACATAAATTAATGCTTCATCCGTAAGACTACAGTTGGGAAGTGACAGATATGTGGCACATCTATCACTACGATTGACGACAAACTTCATCATAGAGATGGAGCAAAACTTTACTTCATATTTATAGATTAATCGTGCAGTTGAGTCTTCAAAAAAATTAAGTCGTCGCCAGCAAAGAGAACTGAGTGTGGCTTTGAACCATGACTTGCACACAAAGGGAATGTCTAAAAGCAGTGATTCAATTCCAACTCTCCCAAGCACATTCACCAAGCAATCCATATTCAATTCCTGCCATTTTCTTCCTTCCATCTACACCCACAAACCAAAACAAAAATACTATATGTTATACATTCCCAATAAATAAAGAGAAAAAAGGAAGGGGAAAAAAAAAACAAAAAAAACAGAAACAAATGTTTCAAGAGCAGATTGTAAACTCTCACAGCCAGAGTATATATAGAAATTAATCAGCATAATTAGAAGCAATAGAATAAAGTTTGAACACTTGGAAATCATCTAGAATGTAAAATGCAAGTAAAGAGAGAGCCTTTCAAAAGTATTACTTGTAAAAGGAAAGATACACCGACTCTTCTAGCATCTGATTTTGGGTTACTCACTCTATCGAATCAAATGTGTATGTAGTGTGTGTGTGTGTGTGTGAAACTATATATATCCCCTGCCAGTTGAAAAGTCTGGAAGATATATCGTTGATTGGTTGATGGGTCTGTGTATGAGAGAGAAAGAGAGAGATGAACTAACTCTAAAATGGTGGATTCTTTAGTGTTTTTTTTTTTTTTTTTTTGGTGCATTCCAAAGATTAACGCCCCTTTTGTTCCACTAAAATAACTCTAAAATGGGTTGCGAACTTTATTAGATGCACAAAATTCAAGCTCATGAGTTAAATTGATTCTCAGAATTGGAAACGTTTTCTAATAGAGATGCCCAAGTCCCTGAGTTTTTGTTTCCGACGAGAAAAAAACATTCAACCAACGAAATATCTTTCGGACTTTTCAACTGGCAGGTTTTTCATAATGACTATTTTTATTAGAGTAATACTATATGTACTAATTAATGTACACATTATACTAATAGATGATGGTTGTATAGTTTTGGATATTTATAAGTTGCATAATAAATGTGATCAATAATAATATCATAATATACACTAGTGTGTATATTAATTGATGAATGTAGCACCACCATTTTTATTATATTTTGTTTGTAATGTCATCATCATGTGTTATACATTGGTTTATTGTGTCTCATTATTACTACTTTATGTTAATAATTATCTGAACTTTTGTTGGTTAATGCGTATTGTGGCATAATAGCATTTAACAATTTTTTTATCCGAATCCAAGGTTCTGAAAAGTGGTTGTGGTCGCCGTAACGGTGGCGGTGGCGCGATTGCGGTTGCGGTCGCGGTTGCGTGGTGTAAAGGCTGTAGTGTAACGGTTGCGGTAACCGGAATCGTGAATTTTTTTATTTTTCGCACAATTTGAAAAAAAACCTCACCGATACCCATATTTTTTTTCCATGATCATATTTATCAGGTTAAAAATAAATATTGATCAATTTTTGTAAATTTTTAAGTATAATCCAATATATTTTATATTTTTAAATCACTATAAACTGAGTTTTTTACATTTTATTTTAATAATTAATGACTTTATATTATATAAAAAAATCAATCACTAACTATTATATATAAGATAAACAATGACAAAAGTAAGAGAATAAATAAAAGCCTAAATATATATATATATATATATATTTTAACCAAGTCAAATAGATAATGACTACACTTATTATTATTATTATTTTCAAACAATATATAAATAGACAGACACAAATAAAATGATTGAGTGATAGCAGTTGAATAGAATAGCATAGGTCTTACAACTTCAATAAATCAATAACATGTTCTTCATCTTTCCTCTTCTCTCTCTCTATCTCTTGCTCCTCCATTTTCTCTCTTTATCTTCCCTCTTCTCTCTATCCCTCTTCTCCAATTTTTAGCTTTTTTTTGTGTGTTTTTTTGAAAAAAAACAGTTTGGAACTGCGTAACGGTGCATGCGATTAAATAAGCACGTTCACGGCTATTATGGCACCTTTGAATCTCAATCACACTGCAAAAGCAGCCGTAACGAGTGGCGGTAACCGCCAAAACCGTTATGTAACGGCGTTACGTAATGGTTGCGGCCACTTTTTAAAACCTTGTCCGAATCCTTTATTTGTTGTTTTAGTCTTCACATTTTGTTCTTCAAATGACATCCCAATTTCTTTATTTTTTTTTAATTAATTACCAAAAGTTCAAAATTTGTACTTTTATTTTTCTCTTTATTTGTAGTGTATAATAGAATTTATTATTGTTCTTTCTTCTTTGTTGTTATAGATGAGAGGCCGAAAATGGGAGAATTTGCGTACGGAATGCTTGGTGAATGTGTTTGGTAGAGAAGGAATTGAATCACTGCTGTTAGATGTTCCTTTTGTGTGCAAGTCATTGCTCAAAGCCACTCTCAATCCTCTATGCTGGAAGGAACTTGATTTTTCTCAAATCAAATATTATCCATTTTGTTTTAATCACAATTCAAGACTAGTGGTTGAATATCAATTAAAACGCCAAAAGTGTGGCACCGAATTCATCATGTAGTCAAGCGTAGTGAAAGATCTACCACTTTTTTTAATCACTTCTGGACTGTTGTACAAAGGAAGCTTTGCTTTATGTTGCAGATGAGTAAGTTCTCTACAAACTACAAGAAAAAACAACCCGCCATATTTACTGAAAACCTTAGTCTGTTAAATTGACTCTGCTATTTTGCTCTGTTTTTTTATTTACCAGGTGTCCTGACTTAAGGGTTTTGCTTCGGCCTGTTAATCATGTGTTCGAGATATCAAACCTCATTAAGAGGTGGAAAATTTTAGAAATTTTAAGATTTGCAAGCATCTTTCAAACGCAAGAAGTGTACTAATTGGGCTTTTTTTTTTTTCCAATGCAAGAAGTCCTTACCCAAATCCACATTCACTGCAGAAATTTTGTGGGACGGACTGTTACCAGTGCTGATATTGGGCAAAGCCTAGCTTCAGCTCTTGTTACTTGGCTTCCAAAAATAAAGCAATTGGATCTGAGGAATGCAGTTGTTTTGAAGGACTACCTAGTGAGGATTTTGGGGGCTGTAAAGAACTTGAGTACCTTGATGTTAGTGATTGCTTGGGTTTCAATGAGGGTGACAGTGAGATATTGAAGCTTGCTTCGCGTATCCGCACATTCAAGCATAAGGATTCGCATGTGCCTGATGGCTGCGATGACAAAGATGATTATCATATGTATAATGTGCATTATGATTTCGTTTATGATAATTGAAACTTCTCTGACTAAGGGGGATTTCATTTTTTAGTTTGCTTTTCTGGTGTTAAAAAACTCTCTTTTGTTGTTATGTAATGGATATGTTACCCAATATGATCCCAACATTAGAATGTGCAAGGTTTTTTGCTTTCGTTATTTTGGGTTTTTAACAGTTAATTATTAGTAATTTATGCTGTTTTGGTTTTAATTAGTAATATATGGGGTTGGTGGAGAAACAGGTGTGTGCTATGCTTAAGAGATTGTTAATTGAAGATGTTTTATTTACGTTTGGAAACAGGCTATTTTAGTAACTTTTTAGCTTTTTACGAAAAGATATGCAGAAAAGTAGAGAGGTGATGTGACAACTTTTAGTAACTTTTTGACTTTTTGACTAAAATAGCCACTCCCCAAACGAGGCTTTACAATTGGTATTTTAGACTTTATTGTTCTAATAATTTTTTTGATATTTTTGTGTTAAATTTTTTCTTAAATGTTTTTTAAAAATTTGTTCTATATGGTTGTTGTGCATGTGTTTGAGTTACTAGATTTAATTTTATAAATTTTGAGAAATGATTTTATGGTCCATGGGTAAAAGAGGTTACATTTTGTTATGATAAAATACAAATACACTCTTTTAGTTTTGTTTTAAATACAAATTACTCCGCAGTTTTAAAAATTATAAATATTCCTTATTAGGATTTTTTTATTGAAAATTATACATTTTTGTTGTAGATGTTTGGTAGAATTTTTCATTTTCTGAGTAGGCTACCGCTAATGCCACGCAGCAACTTTATGCTGGCATGCAAGTTATATGTATTTTGACAATCTTACACTTTAGTATAGTCATACTTGTGCCAACTCTACTCACACATGTTAATGCCAAATCACTTTTTGTATGAATTTTTCGTATGAAGAGTATTTTCTATAAATATAACAGTTTCTCTCCCCCTAATTTTTTTGTTTTAATTCTGCATTCTCTCTCTAAACTGTACTACCAACAACCATGCCCAATTTTGTCAGATCACGCCGGGTGTACCTTGGCACTGATTTGGTTACTGTCGTGGTGGCCTTGCTATTGTTCATGGGGTTTGTTAACTAGTGCCCTTAAGACACTCATTAACAAAATCCTTAAAAAGAAAATTAAACCCACATTATCAAACAACCACACCCACATTAGTCCATCAAACAAACACACCCTCCTCAGTCCAGGAGTTGTATGACTGTCATCAATGTATATAGAAAGGGGAAAAAAAACATAAATTATATATAGAAATCACATTCAAAATAATGCCACAATAACATTGATGATGTTATGTTGTCAAATGCAACCCCTCATCCTCGAATGTTTTGATATGAGAAGCAAGCGTCAAAATCTCATCATCACCAAGGTCGAAACCTTTGCAGTTCCTTACATCAAAATATACAAGTTTTTTGCAGCCCTTCAAAATCATCAATAGACTCTCTCGATCAATGTTTGAATACCTTAACCCCAAATACTCTATGTTTGGAACTGAGGTGACAATAGATGTGGCTTCATCTTTCTTAATATCAGCATGAAAAGCAGAGAAACCAGCAAAGTTCTTGCAGTGAATGCTGATTTGGGCAAGAATTTCTTCCATTTTAAAGGTGGTTCCAAACCTTAAAAACTCCAAGTATTTCCAATTGCCCATGAGTTTTGGGACCCTGGACACAACATCATGATCTGTATCAGCTGGCAGCTCTAATACAATTAAGTTAAGACACCTTGTGAGTCAAAAAAGATAGCAAGGGTTACCAACCACTAATACAAAGTAATGAAACACCTTAATATAAAACAACAGAGAAAATTAAACCAAAAGGGTTGGTTTGATTAGTGAAAAATATGTTGTGAAGTTAAAAATATTTATAAAATAAAATAAAATAAATAAAAAATAAACTTTATTTTTTAATACAAAAATTTTTTCAGATGAAATTTATGTGAAATTTTTAGTAGTTGACTACTTTTACCAAAATATATATTTGAAAAAAAAAAAAAAAAAACTTTACAAGAAATTGAAAGTAAGTTACTTGCAAAAGTGGATTGTACAAAAAAAATTTAATCTTGTATTTTCCCCTACTTTCATACTAAAAAAATGTAGTAACATTTTTTTTTCTTACTTGCACTTTCCATCACTTCTATTTTCACAAGACTCAGCAAAGAGTCAAATTTTAATTCTACCTTAAGCCAATTTGTAAAGTAGGAAATAAAAATATGCATTTTTTTGCCAAATGCTAACTAGTGCCACGGTATACTTATTTGTTTTGGAATTGGGTAAAAAGTACATTAAAAATAATTATTATTTTAAAAAAAAAAAAAAACAAAGAAGTTGTGAAATCCAAAATGTGTTTTGAGTTCGAAAAAAAGTGTCATTTTTTCTTTGAACTTTTTCTTCAACATTGGGCATGAAGAACTCATTGATCTGCAATGTAAAACAATACTTCATCACAGAAGCCAGAGCCGGGAAACAATACATACACAGTGGATGTAGTCACTACACTTAACTAAAGTCTTGACGATTGTTGTGAAAGAGAATTTTCCCTTCACTTGATAGTCATCGATTAATTTTGCTAAGAAAAATAAAGAAGTGCAATCATCAAGTGAGATTTCAAGAAAATCAAGTTTTCTCCAACAAAGAGGACTCCTCATGGCTTTGTACCATGACTTGCACACAGATGGAACATCAATTAGCAGTGATTCTATTCCCACTCCGCCTAACACATTCACCGAGCAATCCATGTTCAATTCCTTCCATTTTTCTCCTTCCATCTGCACAAATTGAAGATGAAGGGTAAACATAAATGATAAATAAAAAGAAAAGAAAATTGCGGCCTCGTTTGAGAACCAGCCCATTTAACCAAAAAGCCAAAAAGTTACTAAAAAGGCTAAAAGCCAACAATCCATACTAAAAAGTTAAAGATTCTCTTTTCTCTCTACTTTTTGCACATCTTTTAGTAAAAAGCCAAAAAGTCATCCCAAACATACTAATTTTTTTTAGCTCATATTTTAGTCAAATAGCCAAAAAGTTACTAAATTAACCTGTTCCCAAACGAGGCCTAGTGCAAATAACTCAAAACAATTGTATTTTTATGGATGTACAAATCAAAACAAGTGAGAGTTGTTTCTCATGCCACAACTTTCACTTGCGCCAAACACAACTTCTTACAACTTTATGAAAGTTATAATTACGTTGTTCTTATTTAAGTACACCTTTTTTTTTAAGAAAATATTTTTTTTAAAAGAACTCCATGTAGCCAGTGAAGGTTTCAAATGAAAATTTGTTCCATGTTACTAGAAAATGCTAGGTAAAAAAAAAACAAAAAAAATCAAAAAAAAACAAAAAAAACAGAAAACTGCTAAGAAAATGAAAGTTTGTTTAAACTCTAAAATCATGCATTCATGCAAAAGATAAAGATTCATATATTGAGATTATACCAATATTCACATGAACAGATATGGATACATTCATATATTGAGTAAAAATAAAAGCAATACAACATTTGAAGCCAATTTTTTTAAACTCTGAAATCATGCAATTGATGCAGAAGGGAAAGAGAGTGCTTGTTACAGCATTAATTCCAAAAGGAGAGACAGAGCCTTCTTGTCTCTGATTTTGATTACTCTACTGAAACAAATGTGTGTATATATACATACAAGATACACGTGTATGGAGGGTGGAATTGGAAATGGAAAATGAAGAGTTATCTGAAAGTTGAAAAGTCTGGAAAATAAGGATAAACTACTAATGGGTCCTAATAATTGGATTTAATTCTCATCAAGTCCGATTGAAAATAAGTCATAGTAAAATCATCGCTAAAATAATTTTTTATGACATTTTTTGCATAGGTCACTAAAAATTGATAATTAGTAACTTTTTTTGTCACGGTTTTATAAATTTTTACTAAAACTTACAATTAATGACTTTTTCTGTGACGAATTTTTTAAAGTGTCGTTGAAAATTGAAAATTAGTGATTTTTTGGTGATGATTTTTTTAAAATGTCACTAAAGTTTATAATTAGTGATGTTTTTTGTGTCAAAATTTTCAAATTGTTGTTGAAAATTAACCATTAGTGACGTTTTTTTAATAGCGTTTGATGAAAAATATCATTAATTATCATAGAACTTATTGAACAATAAGTATATTTATTAGATCTCTCAGAAGATAATTAATTACCTCTTTATCAGTCAACAATACCAGAATTCAAGAAGATTTGAATGAGTTTAATTCATGCGCTTGAATTTGGTGCCAATTAAACTAATTTTGATAAAGGCTACTAAAAACCATTATAATGGAAGTTATGTCCCCCAAAAAAAAAAAAAACTCTCAACCGAAAAAGATATACAATGTTCATCTAATAAGTGGAAAAAAATTGGGGATATCTATACTATATATTAAGCAAAAGGGGATTTTTAATCCCAAACCTTGTGGGAGCTCCAATCTCCCAACCTAAATTTTTTGATTTTTTGATTTAAAAAAAAAAAAAAAAAACCTTAGCATTTATTAACTTCTCCCAACCCCCAAGTCTTACCCTCATAATAACACTTTAATACATTAAGAACAAGCATAAAAAAAATTCTTTGAAATCCAACACATATAAATTCCTTGAAAAGTCCCAACACATATAATTATTATCCCTTATAATAACACTTTAATGCATTAAGAACAAGTATAAAAAAAAAATTCTTGAAAAGTCTAACACATATGATTATTATCAAAATATTAAACTTTAATATAATATAATAAAAAAAGAAGACATTTAATTCCTTGAAAAGTCCAACACATATGATTATTATCAAAACATTAAACTTTAATATAATATAAAAAATGAAAAAAAAAAATTTAAAAATCGCAATTCACATATATAGATAATTGTAAATATATTAAGGAAAATGAGGTTTCTAAATCCCAAGCCTCGTGGGAGCTCCAATCTCTCAATTTTAATTTTCTAAATTTTTTATTTAAAAAAAAAAAAACCTCGGCATTTATTGATTTAGTCAAAATCCCCTGATCAGCATTTATTAACTTTTTCCAATCCATATGCCTGTATTTATTGATTTGGTTAAAATTCCCGATTAACATTTAAAATCTCCTCATACAAATAATTATAGATATAGCCTGTGCATAGTTACTGCAATAGCCTTTTTAATTTCTTCTGTACACTATGGTTAGTGATAAGATTATTAAATTATTTTTATAAAAAATCTTAAAAAACATAATTTATATATTAAAAAAAAATTAAAACAAATATAAATATTTATAATTATCTCGTGCATAGCACGGGTGATAGGCTAGTACTACAAATTTCAATTGTCAAAATTTCTAAACCAAATTAATTGTAATTTCATCATCCCTAGCAGCTACTTAAGAAAGTCATGCCTGACATTGCACCTCCAAGTCAAGAAGGCATAGGGGCGTCCACCAGAGATGGATGAATTCTTCCTTCGTTGAGTTTTCATAGTGGGAAACAATTTGAATCCATTAAGAAAATTGATAAAAGCTTTAGACAAGTGAGTACCAATTTATTTCAGGTTGTTTGACAAGCAAATCAGCAAAGTATTTGTTAGCTGTTAAAAGAAGCAGTTGAAAACAAAAGCCAAAAGTAAATATCAAGGAGTTCAAGAGCGGCACAAGCTAGTGCCTTGATATTTCATCCATTACATAACAATCCATTACAGACAACACAATGGAGAGTTTCTAGAAACTGAGTCTAGGTTGACAATCCCAACCAAACACATTATACAATACACTTTAGTCAGAGACGTTTCCATCATGGAAGCCGTCTTCACGATACGAAGGGCAGTAGTTATCATAATAATCATACAACATCGAACCCTTATGCTCGAATGTTTGGATATGAGAAGCAAGCTTTAATATCTCATCATCACCCTCGTCGAAACCTATGCAGTCCCTAACATCAAAATATTTAAGCTCTTTGCAGCCCTGCAAAATCATCACTAGGTTCTTCTTTTCCATGGATGCATGCCTTAGAAACAGTTGCTTTATGTTTGGGAGTAGGGTGACAATAGCTGAGGCTTCATCTTGCTTAATATAGGCTCTTGGAATACCCAATCCAATAAAGTTCTTGCAGTGAATGTTGATTTGCGCAAGGATTTCTTGCAAGTGAAAGGTGCCTCCAAGCCTTAAAAGCTCCAAATTTTTCCACTTGCTCATAAGGTTTGGTATCTGTAACATATGATCACGAGGTAGATAACGAGGCAGCAGCAAAACCCGCAAGTCAGGACACCTGGTGAAGAAAAAACAGACCAAAGGTTACCAAGAAAAACTCATACAAAGTCATCCCTCATCTTCCGATCAAACTAGAAAGTAATTTTAAATCAGAGTCATTTAACGGTTTAGGATCCACTGCAAATAATCCACCTTTGCAATAAACTTGCAATGGTGGGTTAAGAGCCAAAAACAAAATCATTGCAACTTGCAAGGTTAAACCACTCTTAGACCGCTCAATGATCGTATTTCCGGCTCATAAACCACCATTGCAGAGTATCCTACTCCCATTTTAGCTGTCCCTTCAGCCTATTTATGCAATTTCATTTGCTGAGTTTTTACCTTTTGAGTTTTGGATATATATAAAAATTCCATAGTGGCAGATTGTTAGTAAATGAAGACATAGAACAACTTAATGAAGTTAGTTTGTAGAACTTACTCATCTGCAACATAAAGCAATGCTTCCTCTGTGCAACAGTCTGGAAGTGACAGAAAAGTGGCAGATCTAGCACTACGCTTAACTACAAACTTGATGAATGCAGTGACAGACAATTTATCATGTAATTGATATTTATCAAGCAATCTTGATATGGATTCATCATAAGACCATGAATCAAGTGAGATTTTAGAAAAATCAAGTCGGCGCCAGCACAGAGGACTGAGCGTGGCTTTGTACCATGACTTGCACATGAAGGGAACATCCAGTAGCAGTGATTCAATTCCAACTCTCCCAAACACATTCACCAAGCAATCCATACTCAAATCCTCCCATTTCCCTCCTTCCATCTACACCAATGTCAAATAAAGGGTAAGTATAAATATTATATTTCTCTAAATATAGAGAGAGATGAAAAAATTATGGCAAGGGTTATATCATGAAGTCTTGAAAAACACAACTTTATAGATAACAACAGAACTACAAGTGAGTTCAAGAAAGCCCATTTTACAATATTTTTGTATGTGTGGAAAGATTGGAAGGGGTAATTTCTGTGTCTAAATTAGGATTAAAATAGAAATCAAAATGTACAGTGAAATGTTAGATCATACAAAACCAAAAACCAAAAACCAAAAACGCATAAAGAACATTCCCAAAACAAAAAGTGGGTAATCTCTAATTGGCTTGTATAAACTACTACATGACAAAAAACCCAATTCAAATACAAGCATAACAGGCAGATATAGAGTCAGAAAATCAAGGGAAATCCAAAAAGAGGGATTAACAATGCGATCATGAGGTAACCCAAGCACCCCTGAAAGAAGTGTGGAAGAAAAAACACAGATTCATAAATTAATGCTGTTCCAAATTGATGAAGAAGACCTACCTCTGACATGATGAAGATGAGTAACAACACAGTCTGCTCTGATTTTGATCACTCCGGTTGCCAGCAAATGCAGGGTATGAAGAAGTCCATTCATAAACAGCAATGCATAGATAGACCTTTAATGATGAAGAAACAGCAATTTGAGAGCTGGGTGGAGGAAAGGTATCACTTTGTTGGGGGACCAAAGAATGTTTGGCACAGCTTATAATCAGCTTATTCCAGCTTTCAGCTTAATTTAAGCTATTTTGATGTGTTTGGTTTAGCTTATAGTTTATAGCTTATAGCTTTTTGGAAGTCAGAAATCAGCTTATTCTTTGAGTGGGGCAGGAGATGCTTTAAGAATAAGCTGGAAATCAGCTTAAGCTGAAAGTTATAAGCTATAAGCTGTTTGGGCATAAGCTATAAGCAGTTTCCCACAGCTCTACCAAACAGGGCCAAAGTAATGACTCGGTCTTCCTCTTTCTTTTGCTTTCTTCTTTTCTTTTCTACCCTTTACCTCCATATATATAATATATATATTACAAATTATTTTTTTGCTGTTAAAATGAAAAATGGTAATGACCAAAACTTGCATTGGAATGTTATTACAAATATATTAAAGTATATATATATATATTTGATGTCATATGAAAGTATTTTAGAAATTGTTTCTTATTATTTTGAACAAACTACAACCTCACATCTAATTTGATAAATATTTGGTTATATAATCAAATTGGAGGACTGCTATTAGCACCTATCTAATTTTTTTGAACCCCACAATTTCCTCTTTTCTTTTTCTTTTTTTATTACAATTATATCATAAAGTAAAATTACATTAAAGGACAATCTTTAATAGAACACTCACCCACCAATAAAAACAACTCTGCAATATTGTTCACCCACCTCCCCACCTAAATGTATTCCTCACCTACCTAAACCTAACGTGTTTGACTTCATCACCATCCTAAACCCTAAACATATTCCTTTTCATCACAATCTAAAACCTTGAACCAGAAATTAGTGGCTGAATTAGAATGGATGTTTGTTATTTTGTTTGTTATGTTGAATTGGAATGGAAAAGAATGAATTGAGGGTTAAGTTATACACTGTTGAAAAATTTGTTTATATTCGGCAACATAGTGCTGAAAAAATTGTTTATATTTGGCAACACAGTGCCGACAAAATTGTTTATATTTGACAACACGGTGCTGAACCAACCTTTGGCCGGTTGACCGACCAAATGACCGAGTGGTTGACCGGTGGTGTGATTTTGGCTCAGTTTTACAACAATGATGCAATGGTTTTGATAAAATGGACACTTTCGTTCACTGATTTCGAATAAATCAAAGAGAGGTACCATCGTCATCATCTTTCTTCAATATGATAGGGATCGTCGTCGTTGTTCTTCAACAGGAGAGGGAAGGAGAGGGAATGTCTTCAACCATGATGGAGAAGGTGTGCAAAATTAGATTGGTGTGCACTTGGGTGTGATAATATTATGAATATGGATAAATTTGATATTAAGTAGGATGTTAAAAAAAATCTTATTGAAATTTAGGGTTTAGGATGGGGGTTGAAAAAAATAGGAGGTCCAAAGAATTAAGATAGGTGCTAATAGCAGCCATCTTAAGTTGTTCAATTTTTGTAATAATCTTTTTAACCATCAAATTAAGTTTCGTACAATCTTTTTTCAATTGGGCTACATGAACTAAAATATATAATTGTAAGCACTAGCAGATAAATTTGACAATTTTGATATGAAGCCAAAAAAAATTAGTGATAACTTAAGAGATAAAAGTGAAAAATAATCTTTTTCTCTGCTCACTAACTATTTATTAAGACTTTGATTAACATCACGTTTGTTTGTTAATTTTATTTTATTTTTTCATAGAAAAGGGTTGTCAATTAAGTTGTGGATGTTTTGTTTCTTGATTATTTGGGAGGTCATAACTTGTAAAAATCATCTATCCTTTTCTATTTTGGAAAATATGGTGCTATTTTTTAATTTTTTTTATAATGCCTAACACCTACCTATGTGTAACTGATATAAAATGTGAAACCCATGAGTTTGTCAATCGCTTCTGTGACTTTTCTATTTTCGTTATTTTACAAAATAAGTGTTTTAAAAAACACACACACACACACACACACACATGACAGAGACACTAACCCTGATTTTGATTACCCTATTTCCTAGCAAAAGTCAGTCCATAAACAAACAAAAGATGAAGAAATGAAAGGTGTCATTTTGTGAGAGAGTTGGAAGTCTTTCATCTTTCTTTTACTTTCACATTTTTTGTTCACTTTTCCTTTCTTCAATGCTAAGTTCTTTGTTTTTTTTTAATTAAAATAAAATAAAAAGGCATTGTTTTAATAATAATTTGATTTACTTTTAAACTTAAATTGTCGGATTTTCTCTAACTTGTGTTGTTATAATGAAAATTACAACAAAATTATTGCAGAGAAAAAATAACCAAATTTCACAATTGAGTAGATCTATTGTAGATAAGCAACCATATTTGCTCCCAAAATCACCTATAAAATCTCCCTCTCCATTAGGTGGCATGATTAACAAAAGTTAAAATTCTAACATAAAGCTTGAGCAAAATATGAAAATATTTTCACCCATGCTTCCACAAGAAAGCCATGGAATTGAAAACATTTCAAATTGTTCTTGATGTAACTTATAAAAAGCACAAATTCAAGAACATGTATTTACAAAATTGGAATCATGTTATTCAATGAAATTGCAGAAATGATTTAACAGAGAGAATACCACTTTTCTAGTACTTACTTTTTTTTTCTTTTTTCTTTTTTTCTGATCCAATTTCTAATGCTTACTTAAACAAATAAATTCTCTACCATGCAATAATCAAATGAATTCTAACATGAACCAAACAGAAAAAAGTAAATAGAAGACATTTGAAGAACAATATCCAGAGTTGGTATCATATTCATATCAACCAGAAAGAACACCACCAAATAAAAAAGTTAATAGTTTAAATGGAAGCTAACATTACAATCTTTCCTTGCTTTTTCTTTCACCTTTGCATTACACAGATCCAAGAAAGTATATGTCTGCAAGGTTTTTTTTTTTTTAGTTTTAAATTGCTAAGTAGATTCCTTCTGGGACGCAGTCATTTCCCTTACAGCCCACCTCCATCTTGGTGCGTCATGGCATCAATTTGATCGCCATCCCTCATGTTAAGCTGCTCAATCAAATCAAGAGTCAATCCACACAAGGCTACAAGCCTGACATAAAACAAACTTTATCTACTTTTTTTGTTTTTTTCATTCTTTCTTTCTTTCCGCAGTCAAAATGAGATAAGAACCGCCATTAATAACATGTCACCTTGAAGCCGACTAAATTTTATGAAATTGCGGAGATAGGTAGTTTGTGCCTAGAGACTATGAATAGGCCAAGCTCTTAGAAGAAATTTTAACTACTAAGAGTTGTATATATTCAACATTCAGTGAATAACCAACAAGTACCAATTTCAAATTATGCCAAATCAATTATTATGCCAATATGAATTAAAGCATGAAAAATCAATGGCAACCACGACATAAATAACAATGAGATAGTAGGCAGACAACCATTTACGTGGGAAACCTTCCTTGTGCACAAGAGAAAAAGTAAGAACCACGGTCACACCCAACAAAAAAACAAATCCACAATCAATAAAACAGTTTATAAGATTCAAAACCAAAGAACCCCCCTTATCTTGCAGTTTTTCTCCAATCTCCTTATTTTCATGGCTCTAAACTCCTTATAAACCCTTGATCTGATAGCTCCATGGAACTCCTCGCTCCGATCTTCATTCCTTGTGGCACCATTACACAAATTGCCGAGGTTGAACATGTCAAGCAAGTGTGTGCATGGATTATTGTGCCAAAAATTCAGTGTAGTAATTTTTAATAACATGTATAATGAATGAAGATCAAGTTCAAAAATTGATAATCATGGGTTTCGACGACTTTTTCAGAAATATGTTACAAAACAATTTGTGTCTGAAAAGTGACCATCATTTACCTTGGTCATTTTTCCCCATTTTACACTAAAGTTAAACATGTAAACTAATCTAGGGTCATGCTAGGTCAACTTGTGCAATATTGAAAAGTGTCCTAAAAATGGTCTCCTAATGTTTTTTGCAACAAAAGTGTCACTTTTACCCTCCTATGTTTTAGTCATAAGAGAAGAAAGAATGCAAATGGAGAGAGCCTTGAACCTACAACCACCCCCAACCTGAGTTTTTATACTATGTAAAGTCACCAATTTTTCCGAAAGCTTAAGTTGTTAGGAAATAAGTCCAATAATGTCTATCAAGGTATTCAACAAAACCAAATATCAACATTTACATGAGTGTATTCAGTTTTGTGGTACACAAGTTGTTGTTTCTAATGTGGCAAAGTAGTAAACATAGAAAGTGAAGAAACCCTAAAATGCCAATTAGTTTAGCTGGTGACTGTAAGGATTTAGTAGTCAAGTCTTGCCCTTGGTTTTAGGTTGGGAGGGTTATATATAGGTTGACACAGGGCTGCCCATCACCATTGTGAACTTTTGAGAGAACGGACACGAAAATCATATACAATATGAGCAATATAGGAACAGAACAGCAGCAGTAGTTTAGCTTAAGAATATAAGCACTTGGATTATATTAGTGTAAAACTACAAGAAAATTGAGAATTAGCGGTGTTTTTAAAACGCCTCAAAAGGTCAGAAAAACGCCGCAAAAAGATAAGACGACGTTTCAAAAATTTGTCGTTGATACAGCCGCCGTCGTATCTTTGTGGCGTTTTGAAAATGCCACTATAGACTTTAGACGACGTTTTTTAAAGCGTCACCAATTGTTTACATCTGTTAACTATTTCCGTCAGAGGAGTTAACCATGACGTAATTATGACATCATTTTGTGACGTTTTATAAAAACGCCACCTTTACTTTTTTTCCCAAAAAAAAATCAAAATTATGATATTTTAACTTCTGTTCAAAGCAAATCTTTTTCCTCAAAAATAAATAAATAAAAATAAAAATAAAAATAAATTACAACCAACCTATAATCCATCACCATTTTCAAAACATATACCATAATGTGAGTTAGTATTCCAATTTTCCATAACCAAAAACAAAAACCTTAAATCACATTATGTTAATACAAAAAAATATAAATATAAATTGCTAATACTCTCATTTTAATAAAATAAAATAAAATAATATGGAGTGTGCTTTTGCTATTTAGCTTCAAAGGATGCTCTCTCCTCGAAAAACTTTGCCTCCAACTCATCATGTTGGCTCTACAATGATACAACGAAGCATTACACTTCAATACACCCAATAAATATATAATTGAAAAAATATATATTTATATCAGAAATCAACCTCAAAGGCCACAACCTCACTCTTGAACCACACACGCCAATAAGATTTTCATATATTTATATCAGAAATTAACATAATTTACTCTAAAAGTGATAGTATGTAAACAAGCAGATAAAAAAGAACCAATGCTTCATTTTCCCCTCATTATAACACCCAGATTCGTAAAATTCACGTTCCATTAATTGTCTGATCCCTACTTACCCTACAAACATTGCATTTGATCCAAAATCATCAATTGCACAAACAAGAATCAGCCAGATTAATGGGAGCTACAAACTAAACTATCTCAGCTTAACCTCTGAAAATGTATGTCAATGGGCAGAGAAATTGCCTAAAAAATAGAATGCCATAATCTTCTGGCATTTTTTTTTTTTTATTCATTCAACATTATGATAATATGAAATTGCTAGCTCCAACATAAGCATTACTTGTGTTCTATCACATAGTGTATGCCGGTTTATTTGTTAAGACAAGCTTATGAGGAAAAAAATTTCAAGTAAATTTTCAGATGTCAAAGAAATTAATCAACTGTTTTACATTCAAATGACAAAATAACGTATACACCGGGACATAATTGGTAATGGATTTGACACCTCTAGCTCCACCACGAGTGGCATGATGGAATTCATCCTCATTATAAAAGTTCAAGGGTGACAAACCTTCCTACATATACAAAAACCAAGACCATATTAAACCTTTCACCTTTCTAAATCAAATTCATAATCCAATTTTTTACCAAGAAAAAAAGTTGAAGAAAGCAATAGAAATGTCACCTTGAAATAGTTTCCATTTTATACCTCCCAGTTTGAAATGGTAATATAAGTGCACCAATGATCCATACAAAAAATTTTAAGATGATATCAGCCATACATACCATCAAAGAAACCTCAACAGTGCACCTATTATACTCAACATCCTCAGAAGTGTCCAACATATCTAATTCAGGAAGTGTGATACCCAATAATACCTGTGGAAAAAGTCTATTATAACACAGAAAATGAAATACAATTTGTGTTTATTGTGAAATGGTGTCAAATGAAACCTGTCAAGCTCACAAGACTAACCATCCTATTTTTATGTGGCAAATGACTTAATCAAGTGAGCTTATAGAGCATAAATATAATTCAACATAATCAGCTTATCATATAAATATGAGACAAATTGCAACATTCATTTAACCTCAAGTAACTAAAATTGACTAAAGAAATTCAAATTTGTGAGGTAAAGACAAAATTTCCTAAGAACCAAGTTTCATCTTCAATCTAATTTAAAGGGGGAAAATATCTAAATCACAAACCTATGCCATAAAGCAAGGAAGCATAATCCTCAATATTTGTTCTAGTACTTGAGTGCCGGTTGATTCAATGGCTTGCACAGGAATTGGTCGAAATGCAAAAGGAATCTCAATGTTGACCCGGAATTCACATGACAACAATAGAAATTTTGCAAAAAATAAAAATAACTTCCAAAATGAAATGTCACAGCTAGAAGAGAAGCCAATTAGCAATTACCTCAATAACTGTATTTGAAGTGAGTTCAGCCACCGAGGAGTCGCTCTGTTTCCTATCGCATGATACTCTATTCACCATAGAAACTGCATGCCCACACCAAATCAGTGTCAAAGCACTCTTGAAAAAAAGCATTTCATAATTCAACTTAGAACCAAAAAAATTTAAGCTAAAAATAAAGTGCAACATTCCACTAAAATATGATTCTCGATGTCATACTTCCCCTGAATAGAGTACATAATTTTGGGTAGCTTGGATTATTTGGAAATGTTATAAGTAAAAAGGTTACATGGCATTAATAAAACAGTACTATTTTATGATTCTTGATGTCAACTAAACTTCCCTTGAACATACTTTTTGCACCTATTCATCTTTCATCACTAGGAAGCAGTTACACTAGCAAGCACGCCTTTAAATGTTGCACAGCATTCTTAAAATTTTGAGGAAATTATGAATCAGTTGGAAGACCAAAAAAAAATTACAAAGTGTTGGAAAAGTTTATAATTTCAATTATTAAAGTTAATAAACTTCATCATTGGTTTGAAATTTATTTTGGAAATATGGGCTGAATGGTTATAAGAATCATACGATTCATGATTCAATTCATACGATTCGAAACGAGTTTAAACAAAAACGATTCGAATCATGGTGTTGAATCGGAAATTGAGTGAATCGCAAGATTCAATTTACGATTCATTGCGATTCAATATGATTCACACGATTATCGGTTTTAAACTTTGCATAAATCTTATTCAATAATTTATGATAAATAATAACAACTACACAAAACGAGCAAACTGGTGTGACAAAACTCAAAATATGATCAGCATTGGTTGCAGGAGTACATGTTATCCTTGCTGCAATAAATTCATCAAATTGTAAACTAGCTTGTAAGAAGTGAGGTCATGCATTGTCCAAATATTTAAAGCATAATTTACTATTTCAGATCAATAAAAACCTTTTTGCCCCATTTTTGAAGAGGATATTTCAAACAAAACTATGTAATCAACAGACCTGAACATTAAAAAAAAAATGATTCTAGCAATTATGGTGTTGTTCCCAACAGGTCAGATTGAAGCAGATTAAACCCCACCACAAACAAAAATCTTATCAAAGTAGATCAAACATTACTGTCTAATCCAGTCATTGCTTATACAATCTAATTGTACCATTTTGCAGCAAACAAAGAGAATTTGAATGAACTTCTTACCATCAATCTTCTCATTCTGTGCAACCACAATTGGTGAACCTTCAAGCTGCCATAAACAAAATACAAGGGAAAAAAACACAAAAACAAAAACAAAACAAAAAAAACAAAGTAATCATTAGGAGAAAAGGACACATAACATTGAAGTTTGAACACAAAAACCAGAGCAAAATCATTAACCTTGCAGGACAAGAGCTTGATATAAAAACCATTTGGCTCCTCTTCAACTCTAACCAACAAAACAGGGCACACTTCAAAAGCGAAGAACTTGAAATTGTATACGTAACACCTGAAGGTGCTATTGTCAACTCTCTCAATACTCTCTGCATCCAACACAGAATACTGAATCGCAGGCAAACTCATATACTCCACTGCAAACAAACAAAAAAACCGTTAAGATATTTTAATAAAAATAATATTATATTTCATATATTCAATTTGTCCCACATCTTAAAATACTTAGCACTAGTACTTGAGCGAGGAAAAAATACTAAAAAGCATAAAATAGAAGAAGTGTTACTTCAACTTACTCTCCACTCGCTAAATCTTATTCACTTAAACATAAAGAAATATTGCATGCACTTGTAAATCTAACGATCACTATATATTTCTTAGATTATACCTTGAAAGCACTTTAAATTGTAACTTTGATTAGTTGCAGTTACTTTAGCACAAAAATGTGCTCCATAGGATAAGTTTCCATTATAAAAATATGATTTTCTTGAACACATACTGCCCAATTATGTGTCTTTGATAATTGTGTAGCCAAAGCATGTATGCAATAAGCTATATCCGCTCGAGGCCTCGTAGCTAAAATAGCAGCAAAAATAGCTGCAAGGGAAAACAAAAATTGTCCATCACAACCCATTTTAAGGCATATTAAAAATTGACAAGCACAAAACGGAACAAATATGAACAAAGGAGCAAGCCCATCAAAAAAAAAAAAAAACCATCTCCATCTCGATAGAAATTACCAACCTCTTATGTGTTTTTCTTTCGCTGGGCGCTCAACATGATTTGTGGACTTAACAATTGCAATATCCAACTCCTACAATTCCAAAACCCATTCAAGAAGGTCAAAAACCATCCATCATTGCAAGAACCATACTGAGGATCCCAATAGAAAATACCTTGTGTGGGGACATATTTTCAGAGTACCAACACGTGGCAAGGTGACGCCGACGTGTCAGCCGAGGTGCCACGTGTCCTGGTCGTTATGCCGAGGTGATCTCGGTTAGGCCGAGGTTATCTCCGAAGATATCGGAATCCGAGATAAGCGGATAGGGGACAAGAGTCCTAGAATGAAGAGGGAACTCAACCTGGATATGGACAAGAGTCCTAGATTGGGAGAAGACTTCAGTTTGGGTAAAGATAAGACTCTTAGAGAGTTTATCCTAATCCCACTGAGAGTCCCAGATTAGCAGTAATCCTGAGTCCATTAGGGCCAGGCTCCTATTGGGACTAGGATTGTATTGGCTATAAAAGAGAGGCACCCCCATGGGTCTAAGGTATGCTTTTGATACTCAAGCTTGTGAGTTTAGCACTTGATTTATCTTTGAGAGATATACTGACTTGATCGTCGGAGTGCCCCCGGGTGGTCGAAACCACCGCGGGATTCTTATATTTCTGTTGTAGGTCAGTCAGGTGCCATCTATTCTGCCAGTGCTCTCCAGCTGGTTACTAAGCGGGCAGTGTGGTCGGAAAATCACCCACACAATTTGGCGCCGTCTGTGGGAAAGAAAGAAGAATAGATGGCCAGTGACGGACAGAAGGATCGGATTGAAGACAAACACACCTGCTGGGAGTGGGAGACCTATCGACCTCGACACTGAAGGGGACGACCGCAACACAGAAACTCGTGACCAGAGTCACGGAGTGAAAGACGCCGGCCAGGAAGGTGACGCATCAAAGACAACAGATCGAAGCGGATACTACAACAAAGATGACCTCTAGGTATGGAAGGATAAATACCTGCGGATGAACGAAGACCCTTCCAGAAGGGATGCAAAGACAGGGGGCATGAGCACTCCCAAAGAGATGACATTCAAGTATAGAAGAGCTCAGCCTAAGTGAGCAGATCCTGGATTCCACATCCCGGATCCGATAAGACATCATCTCGGCCTAGATGAGTAGGCCCGAGAAGACGAGAGCTCAGCCTAAGTGAGCAGATTCCAGACTCCAGATCCCGGATCCTAGAAGACATGACCTCGGCCTAGATGAGTAGGTCCGAGAAAAGAAGAGCTCAAACTGAGTGAGCAGATCTAAGAAGATAAGATCTCGAGCTTAAGTCCGAGAGAGAAGAGCACAATGAGCAAATCTAAGATCCGAGGATAAAAAAACACACAAGATCAGACTAAAGTTGGCGGGTTGAAAACCCCGCCTAAATCTAAAGATAATGCTTAACCGAGTTAAGCGAGATGATGTTTAACCGTAGTTAAACCAAGAAGATGTAACTGTAGTTAAACCGAGATGTTGTTTTACAGGAGTTAGACCAAGCAGATGCTTAACTGTAGTTAAGTCGAGAAGATGCTTAACTGTAGTTAAGCCGAGAAGATTCTTAACCGAAGTTAAGCCAAGAAGATGCTTAACAGTAGTTAAGCCGAGAAGATTCTTAACCGAAGTTAAGACCAAAGATTCCTTAACACTTGTTGAAATTTGTAGCAATTTACAAGTTGTTGAGCTGAAACCATTCCTTAACGCTTGTTGAAATTTGTAGCAATTTACAAGTTGTTAAGCTGACAAAGATTCCTTAACACTTGTTGAAATTTGTAGCAATTTACAAGTTGTTGAGCTGAAACCATTCCTTATCGCTTGTTGAAATTTGTAGCAATTTACAAGTTGAAGATAGACCGAGATCATTGTCTATCGCTTGTTGAAATTTGTAGCAATTTACAAGTTGAAGATAGACCGAGATCATTGTCTATCGCTTGTTGAAATTTGTAACAATTTACAAGTTGAAGATAGACCGAGATCATTGTCTATCGCTTGTTGAAATTTATAGCAATTTACAAGTTGAAGATAGACCGAGATCATTGTCTATCGCTTGTTGAAATTTATAGCAATTTACAAGTTGAAGAAAGACCGAGATCATTGTCTATCGCTTGTTGAAATTTGTAGCAATTTACAAGTTGAAGATAGACCGAGATCATTGTCTATCGCTTGTTGAAATTTGTAGCAATTTACAAGTTGGTTAAAAACGAGATGATGCTTAACCGAAGTTAAGCCGAGGTGATGTTTTTACATGTTGAAATTTGTAGCAAAGGTGAAGTTAAGCCGATATATGATATTTTAATCGTCTGTTAAAATTTGTAGTAATTCTGAGTTAAAGAGAAATTTGTTTAAACACTTGTTGAAATTTGAGAAAAGTTTATAAGTATATATACTTGTTGAAATTCATGAAAAGTTTGGTGTCAAGATTCCGTCAAGTAAAGTTTGTAATTATTATACCCGAGGTATGTAACCGAGAAGATTGCACAAAGAAGGCAAAGAATGAAAGGCACGAGAATATTCTAAGTATAGAATCATACGAAGGCAATCAAGAAAAGACAAAAGCACAAGCATTCAGAGAAGGAAATTTGAATTAGACATTCAAGAACAAAGGGCACATCGGCCATATGCAGAGCTTACATTGTCTAAAGGTACAAGAGTACAAACGACAAGGAAGGAATGATGTAACCGGTTAAGCGAGATGATGTTTAACCGGTTAAATCGAGGTGATGCTTAACCGAAGTTAAGCCGAGATGATGTTTAACCGAAGTTAAACTGAGGTGATGCTTAACCGAAGTTAAGCCGAGATGATGTTTAACCGAAGTTAAACTGAGGTGATGCTTAACCGAAGTTAAGCCGAGATGATGTTTAACCGAAGTTAAACTGAGATGATGCTTAACCGAAGTTAAGCCGAGATGATGTTAAAACCCGAGAAAAGTTTACAAGCAGAGTTAAAATCGAGAATGAAGAAATGGCTTAAACACTTGTTGAAATTCTAAGAGAATTTACAAGTTAAAGAGTGCACAAAGTTAAATGTCGGCAAAAGATTCATCGGAGTCAAACGTCGTTTTGGTTAGAACAGAACCACTAAGTGCACGCCAGAAGTGGTGACCAGAATTGTGAAAGGAATAAATACTTCAAGAAACAGCGATGATAGTTTGCAAAGGCCAAGAGAAAGAGGGTCTAAAGGGGGCGAATTAAATACCAGAAGTTTTAATACATCGGCGAAAGAAGAACACATCAGGTTTGTGATTACGGCACGAAGCCAACTTCCCTAATGTGATCCTAAGTGCAACTTATGTTCACATTAGGGGGCAGGGAGAAGATGCAGGAGCAAGAAATGATAACACTTGTTGAAATTTGAAGCAATTTACAAGTTTGGTATAGCCGAGATAACACTGAAAGACGTTTCCGAAATATGATCATCCGAGATGACCCACTAGCTTGTTAAGAGCTGGGAAGGTTAGCAACGTAAATGAAGACCTTAAAGAATTAGGGACTAAAAGCAAGAACGCTCGGTGATCGATCGCTTGACAGACGATGATGGTTCACCTCGGATCAATTGGAGGAGCTTTTTCACTAATTACCTCGGCACTAATTTCAAGAAAAAGTAAATTACTAAGATCGGCGGCAGTTGTGTCTCACCCCGAAGACAGCTTTAAAGGAACTTCTCAGCCATCTCACCACGAGCTCAAAGATCAATCTCAAGAGTTTGATCGACGCCTTTCTGATTGGCACCTCGGAGTTTTGAAGGCAGGATTGAAAGCAAAAACCTGGAAAAAGACACAGAAATACAGACTCAAGAACAATAGCAAGAAAGTGGTGAAACAGTGCAAGTGTTCAAGACAAAAAGATTGCATAGGTGTGTCAAGCCAAGAACAATGGCGTAAATCAATGAGATATGTGAACAGTGTGTATTCAAGAAGATGATTTGGAAACAACAATGATGATTAACAAATGAAGCAGAGCTTCTTGGAAAGCAACAAGTAATAAAACCAGGAGGAACAGTGGCTTACCAGAAAAAGAGAAGTCGGAATGAGAATTGCCAAAGTCTGACGACAATGACAAAATGACGAAAGTTTCATCGGACGAAAGGAACGAAGACAGTTGCAGAAGCTTGAAAGCTTGGAACAATGATAGATTTAAGCAAAAGAGCTAGAAAGGAAAAAAGCCAGAAGATTGAATGAAAAAAGAGAAAAATCAGAGTCAAGAAGACGACAAAGTTCAAGAATAAAGCTAAGTGCATAGGCACTAAGTGAGTATGTGAAGAACAAGAAAGTAATGGCCCAAACACGATGCTAGCAACAGAAAGATGATATGACAAGAACAGTGCCAGGCATTCAAACAAATCAAAACTTGAAGACAAACGAAAAAAGAAAGCAACAGATGGCAAGTAAACAGATTCAAAAGAGTTATGAAAGATTGAGCTTAATAAAAGAGTTTATGAACCTACCAAGATAAGTGAACGCCGATATGAAGATCGCCGAAGTCAAATTGATGACTGGAAATCAAGAGCCCACCTGAAAATGTGAATGGAGCAGTTGCAAAGCTCTTGGAGTTTATGAATTAATGAAACCAGAAATCTCGGCTAGGAGTTGTGATCTCGAATAGCTTGGAAAGCATGAAGCTTGATACTTGACAGAAGTAGACAGTAGAGTCCAGGAAACTTTGAGGTCGGCGAGTTTGATCTCAGACAGAGGGGCACAGATGAACGAACAGTGTAGGTTCCATCACCTCAGAATGCCGAGGTAATAGAACCTAGGGGGCAGTTGTGGGGACATATTTTCAGAGTACCAACACGTGGCAAGGTGACGCCGACGTGTCAGCCGAGGTGCCACGTGTCCTGGTCGTTATGCCGAGGTGATCTCGGTTAGGCCGAGGTTATCTCCGAAGATATCGGAATTCGAGATAAACGGATAGGGGACAAGAGTCCTAGAATGAAGAGGGAACTCAACCTGGATATGGACAAGAGTCCTAGATTGGGAGAAGACTTCAGTTTGGGTAAAGATAAGACTCTTAGAGAGTTTATCCTAATCCCACTGAGAGTCCCAGATTAGCAGTAATCCTGAGTCCATTAGGGCCAGGCTCCTATTGGGACTAGGATTGTATTGGCTATAAAAGAGAGGCACCCCCATGGGTCTAAGGTATGCTTTTGATACTCAAGCTTGTGAGTTTAGCACTTGATTTATCTTTGAGAGATATACTGACTTGATCGTCGGAGTGCCCCCGGGTGGTCGAAACCACCGCGGGATTCTTATATTTCTGTTGTAGGTCAGTCAGATGCCATCTATTCTGCCAGTGCTCTCCAGCTGGTTACTAAGCGGGTAGTGTGGTCGGAAAATCACCCACACACCTTGTAATCACTATTAACTTTGGCCAAATTGACAGTAGTGGAATCCTTAATAGCTCCAAGTGCCTTCCTCAAGCTTTTTTGTGTACCTCCTCCCAACATTCTCTCTCTCAATTATATAATTCTACAAAATTGTCAACTTCATAAATACCACTGGCATTATGAGATGGATCTGAATTCCCCTCAAACAAAAACAAGCATCCTTCATAATTACTGCAAAGAAGTATTACACATCCCAATTTGATTTAAACTATTAACAAATCTGATATTTAAGCTTGCAATTGGAGTCAATTTTATGTAAATATTAGAGATCAAATGAAAATTATAAAAATAGATTCTTAGCTGATTTTGAATCTAAATACATCAACATGAAAAAAAATTACAGGAAATTCTCAACTATAACCAAAATTTGACACTTAAATCCCGATCAACCATCAATGTCTTTGTGTGCCTAATGGAACCTGGGTTTGAGTATACATCAATACAGTAAAGTCGTAAATATTAGTAAATCACTGATACCAGAGATGTTCTTCAGATGATAATAGTAGGAAGTTATAAAAGCAAAAAGATCAAAGTGAATGTGATTCTATTGAAAAGAGAGCAAACCAAAAATAGCAAGTGAAAAGATTTTAAAAAAAAAATTCCACTGAAGAGAGGCCAGATCGAAGATCTGATGGAGCAATAGAGAGAGAGAGAGAGAGAGAGAGAAGACCTGAGGGATGGTAGCGACGGGAGGGTCAGACCTGAGGAGGAGTTTCAACAGGTAGAATGCATCCAACGCCATTGCGCTCGAGCTTTCTTGGAACAGCCTATCATTTCATCAGCTGGTTTCCTCTTACTCTGACTCGATCGGTCTCAGTCCCCGTCTCGATCCCGATGATCTTAATCCTTCTTCACTCCTTGGTCTCGTCACCCCGCCGATTTGTGCAACTTAACCGAACCATCTTCCTCTGCAAAATCATCAAAATCAGAATCAAGGAAAACAAAAAAACCATCAAGAAATTTCAATCAAATTGATGCAAGAATCGATGGATTAGAATTAGATCTGAACAAGTGATCGGAATCAACCCTAGTGAACCTCTCAAGGAGCATGAGGAGACAGAGAAAACCCTAGATCTAGGACGGAGAGAGAAAATGATAGAGAGAAATGGAGAGAGAAAACAATATGACGGAAAGAGAAATGGAGACAAAGGAGATGGAGCACCGTTATAAGGTGGAACACGCGTGTCTTAATTTCACTTTAGGTCTTCCACAACGTTTTTCAAAAAAACGGTGCCTAAAAAACGTGGTAATAGGCAAATTTTGTTGTAGTGAAAACAGAATTATAACAGATGGATAACTAACTAATGTCCAAATTAGTTTATTCACCATGGATGCACTGCACAGTGCCATTCCATTTTCACTCTTATAGGGGTGACCATTGGTTCAATGGTAAAATCTTGGCCTAATAACCTTGAGGTTATGAGTTTAAGTTACGGAGCAACCACTTTGTGTACTATGCCAAATGTTAGGTGTGTACCTAATCTTTTCCCACCCAAACACACATTAATGTGTACTAATTAGGCGTTATTTTATAGCAGTGGGAACTAACACTACAACAAAATGCACCTTTGGCGATCAAAATTGGCGACTAAAAAAATTTAGTTGCCAAAAGTTGTGGAATTGGCAACCAAAAATTTTTTTAGTCAGCAAAAGTACAATATTTAGCTACTAATGTTTTTTAGTCGGAGTATATTTGTCATGACCCAAACCCGGTACCTAAAAGCTCGGCATCGTAACAAGATAAATATAAAATAATTCAAATAATTCTGTAGTCGTAGTGCAAGCGGTTAAATTAAATAAATTAAAATAAAATAATTGGGTACCAAATGTTTAATAAAATAAAACAAACATAGTCAATTGAGCTTTATTGTATTACAAGAGTCTGAAAAAAAAAAAAAAAGATAGAAATAAAAATAAATAAAAATTAAAAAAATACAGCGATTTATTCCCCATCTTGATCCCGCTAAACCTCGTCACCTGAAAGGGTAACAGCTATAAGCAAATAGCAGAGTGAGAAATATTATACTATGAGTATAGGGACACAAAACAGTCATGGATAGTTATTTGAGCTAAAACATTAACATAATTTGAGTTGAATACACAAATTAATTAAGTGGCAGAAATTGAAATAAATAACTATAACCACGGTACAGAACAGAACAGAGATGGGGTCACTAGAATGACAATCAGAACAAGGGTCAATGGATCCATGACAAACAGGGGCTACAAAGTAGTCAAACAAGGGCCAATGGTTATTTAAGTCCCCCAAGGCAAAGGACTCCCGTGGTGGTGCTTACAGAAAATAATTGTTTACAAGATCATTGTTAAATACTTTCTAAAATTTAAACAAACATATCCATGGGCTTTAATTTATGCAAATAGAGTTCAGAAAATAATCCACCTGATTGAAACATTAACCTAACCATAAAACATAAATTATATAAAATAAATTGTGGTAACTCAAAACATTCGTAAAATATATTATGGTAACTCAAGACATGTAAAAAACATATTATAGTAGCTCAAAGTATAATAAAACTCATCTCTAATATAAATTTATCCCTATTTTTCCTGCGCTCCAAGGCCTTACTTGTTACGCTCCTCTTTACTTACTTCATTTTTGTGCTTCATCAATCTACTTCGCTTCACTATTTATACCCACACAAAGTGTGAGGCCCAAGCAAGAGTCACATACGTGGCAGCATTTCACTATCCCCCTCTAATTTACCCTTTCACTTTGACCCTTATCATGATACAAGAGTCTTACCCCTTGGCTTTATCCCTTATCCTGTACCAAGAGTCACCTAGGTCTTGAGGATCGAATTATAAGTTTAAAGGGTTATTATCCTCTTTGGTAATCCACAATGATCCCTAAAAATTACGTATAATGATAAGTTAGGTTCGCGTCTAAAAATCTCACCACTCAACTATAAAACGTTACTTACCACTTACTAAAATATTTAACGTGCAGTGTCTCACAATCAATTTAATCGATTAATTTTCAATTTCCTAAACTATGCATTTATTTATTTATTATTATTATTATTATTATGAGTTCTATTTATTGAAATACTAAAAAAAGAAAATTCGAGTGTCACAATATTGATTATTGGCGACAAAAAAAAATTTAGTCCCTAAAAATAAAAGAATTGGCGACAAAAAAAATATTTTAGTCGCCGTATATTGAATTTTGGCTACTAAAACAATTTAGTCGCCAAATGTAATATTTTTAATCTTTGGCGACCAAAAGTTTGGACGCCAAAAACATATTTTTAGCGACAAAAAATATTGAGTGACTACTTTTTAAAGCCAAATAGGGTATTCACATGAAACACTAACAATAGGATAGTAAAATCAGTACATTGTACTTGTCTATGTTTTGGGATATGCACGCGCATAACTTGGAATCCGAAGAGCAAAAACAAAAGAAAATTGCTTGAAAGAAAAAGCCTCTAAACTAAGCAAAAGGATAAAAGCAAAGCAAGTTAGTACAAAACAAAAGGGTAAAAAGCAGTAATCATAAAAGCAAAAGCCTCCAAACTAATGCCGAAAACAAAATAACAGAGCTTTAGAACAGGACTAGTAGAGAATTTCAAGCAAAGACAATGAACATTTTAGCAAGACCTATAACCACAATAGAACATCAAATCAAGATCAAAGCCATCATTGTCCCCCTCCTTATCATCATCAGAGTCAAACAACATCGAACCCTCAGGCTTGAAAGTGCGGATATGAGAAGCGAGCTTTAATATATCAATGTCACCCTCATCAAAACCTTCGCAATCACTAACATCAACATACTCAAGTTCTTTACAGCCCTTAAATATCATCACTAGGGACTCCTTTTCAATATTTGCACATCTTAGATCCAATTCCTTTATGTTGGGGAGCAAGGTGGCAATAGCTGAAGCATCAGATTTCCCTATATAGGCATTTGGAACACCCAATCCAACAAAGTTGTTGCAGTGAATGCTGATTTGGTAAATGATTTCTTGCAATTGAAAGCAGCTTGCACAAAGTGTCAAGTACTCTAAACTTTTCCACTTGTTAATAAGATTTGGGATCTTCAACATATGTTCATACGGTAGACCATAAGGCAGCACAAAAGTCCTCAAATTAGGACACCTAACAAAAAGTTATAAATTAATTAATTCCTTCACCTTATGATAAAACAAGATTGCTTAAGATTTAATCATCACCATTAATGTAATTCATAAAACTTACCTATCTGCAACATAAATTAGTGCTTCATCTGTAAGTCTACGGTTGGGAAGTGAAAGATATGTGGCACATCTATCACTACGATCAACAACGAACTTCATCATAGAGATGGCGCAAAACGTTACTTCATATTTATACATTAATCGTGCAGTTGAGACTTGAAAAAAATTAAGTCGTCGCCAGCAAAGAGAACAGAGTGTGGCTTTGTACCATGACTTGCACACAAAGGGAATGTCTAAAAGCAGTGATTCAATTCCAACTCTTCCAAGCACATTCACCAAGCAATCCATATTCAATTCCTCCCATTTTCTTCCTTCCATCTACACCCACAAACCAAAAAAAAATAAAATAAATTACTATATGTTATACATTCCCAATAAATAAAGAGAAAAAAGGAGGGGGAAATAAAACAGATACAACTGTTTTAAGAACAGATTGTAAATGCTCACAGCCAGATTATAAAATTAATCAGCACAATTAGAAGCAATAGAATAAAATTTGAACGCTTGGAAATCATGTAGAATGCAAAATGCAAGTAAAGAGAGAACCTTTCAAACTTGTAAAAGGAAAGATACACCGACTCTTCTAGCATCTGATTTTGGGTTACTCGTGTATATATATTATATGTGTATGTGTGTGAAACTATATATATCCTCTGCCAGTTGAAAAGTCTGGAAGATATATCGTTGATTGGTTGATGGGTCTGTGTATGAGAGAGAAAGAGAGATAAACAAACTATATTGAATGTTTTTTTTTTTTGAATTCCAAAGATTAACACCCCTTTTGTTCCACTAAAATAACTCTAAAATGGGTTGAGAACTTTATTATATGCACAAAATTCAAGCTCATGAGTTAAATTGATTCTCAGA
Organism: Camellia lanceoleosa; assembly: GCA_025200525.1. Taxonomy (NCBI): domain Eukaryota; kingdom Viridiplantae; phylum Streptophyta; class Magnoliopsida; order Ericales; family Theaceae; genus Camellia; species Camellia lanceoleosa. Next base: position 146,324,789 of record CM045766.1, on the reverse strand, counting down.
ATTTGAAACGTTTTCTAATAGAGATGCCCAAGTCCCTGAGTTTTTGTTTCTAACGAGAAATAACATTCAACCAACGAAATATCTTTCTGACTTTTCAACTGGAAGAAGAGCCCAGTTCATATTATATATATATACAAATTTACTTCTACAGACTTATCAAAATCAGGGACCAGATCCGCCTGTTAGCTCTCAGTTTCAAAGTAATGTCTAAAGGTTTTTCATAATGACTATTTTTTTTGTTTGGAGTTATGCTAAGGACCCCAAATAAATTACTAAATTTTTTACCAAACCTCTCACCTAGGTGCACGTGTGAGAGGCTTGGTAAAAAATTTAGTAATTTATTTGGGGTCTATAGTATTTTTCTTTTATTTGTAATGTCATGTGTTATACATTGGTTTATTGTGTCTCATTATTACTACTTTATGTTAATATTTATTTGAACTTTTGTTGGTTAATGCGAATCTTGGCATAATAGCATTTAAGAATTTTTTTTTATCCGAATCCTTTATTTGCTGTTTTAGTCTTCACATTCTGTTCTTCAAATGGCATCCCAATTTCTTTTTTTCTTTTTGTTTTTTTTTAAATTAATTACCAAAAGTTCAAAATTTCTACTTCTATATTTCATTTTCTCAGTAGGCTACTGCTAATGCCACGCATCAACTTTATGCTGGCATGCAATTACATGTATTTTGACAATCTTACACTTCAGTATAGTGATACTTGTGCCAACTCTACTCACACATGTTAATGCCAAATCACTTTTTGCACGAATTTTTGGTATGAATAGTATTTTCTATAAATATAACGGTTTCTCTCCCTTAACTTTTTTTGTTTTAATTCTGCACTCTCCCTCTAAACTGTACTACCAACAACCATGCCCAATTTTATCAGATCATGCGGGTATGCCTTGGCACTGATTTGGTTACCGTCGTGGCGGCCTTGCTATTGTTCATGGGTCTGTTAACTAGTGCCCTTAAGATACTTGCTAACAAAATCCTTAAAAAGAAAGCTGGGAACAACTAATTGTGGTAAAATTAAACCCACATTAGTCCATCAAACAAACACACCCTCAGTCCAGGAGTTGCATGACTGTCATCAATGTATATAGAAAGGGGAAAAAAAACACAAATTATATATAGAAATCACATTCAAAATAATGCCACAATAGCATTGATGATGTTATGTTGTCAAATGCAACCCCTCATCCTCGAATGTTTTGATATGAGCAAGCTTCAAAATCTCATCATCACCAAGGTCGAAACCTTTGCGGTTCCTTACATCAAAATACACAAGTTTTTTGCGGCCCTTCAAAATCATCAATAGACTCTCTCGATCAATGTTTGAATACCTTAACCCCAAATACTATGTTTGGAACTAAGGTGACAATAGATGTGGCTTCATCTTTCTTAATATCAGCATGAGAAGCAGAGAAACAAGCAAAGTTCTTGCAGTGAATGCTGATTTGGGAAAGAATTTCTTCCATTTTAAAGGTGGTTCCAAACCTTAAAAACTCCAAACATTTCCAATTGCTCGTGAGTTTTGGTACCTTGGACACAACATCATGATCTATATCAGCTGGCAGCTCTAATACAATAGTTAGGACACTTGGTGAGTCAAAAAAGATAGCAAGGGTTACCAACCACTAATACAAAGTAATGAAACACCTTAATATAAAACAACAGAGAAAATTAAACCAAAAGGATTGGTTTGATTACAGTGAAAAATATGATGTGAAGTTAAAAATATTTATATAAAAATAAAAAATAAAAAATTATTTTTTAATACAAATTTTTTTAAGATGAAATTTATGTGAAATTTTTAGTAGTTGACTACTTTTACCAAAATATATATTTGTAAAAAAAAAAAAAAAAATTTACAAGAAATTGAAGGTAATTTACTTGCAAAAGTGGATTATACAAAAAATTTAATCTTCTTGTATTTTCCCCTACTTGCATGCTAAAAAATTGCAGTAACATTTTTTTTTCTTACTTGCACTTTCCATCACTTCTATTTACACAAAACTCAGCAAAGAGTCAAATTTTAATTCTACCTTGAGCCAATTTGTAAAGTAGGAAATAAAAATATGCATTTTTTTTTGGTCAAATGCTAACTAGTGCCATGGTATATTATTTGTTTTGGAACTGGGTATAAAGCACTTTAAAAATAATTATTTTTTAAATAAAAAATAAAATAAAAAAGAGGTTGTGAAATCCATAAAATGTGTTTTGAGTTTGGAAAAAAAAAAACAAGTGACATTTTTTCTTTCAACTTTTTCTTCAACATTAGGCATGAAGAACTCACTAATTTGCAATGTAATATAATACTTCTTCATCACAGAAGCCAGAGTTGGGAAACGATACATACATAGCAGATGTAGCACTACGCTTGACTAAAGTCTTGACAATTGATGTGAAAGAGAATTTTCCCTTTACTTGATAGTCATCGACTAATCTTGCTAAGAAAAATAAAGAAGTGCAATCATCAAGTGAGATTTCAAGAAAATCAAGTTGTCTCCAGCAAAGAGGACTCTTTGTGGCTTTGTACCATGACTTGCACACAAACAGAACATCAATTAGCAATGATTCTATTCCCACTCTGCCTAACACATTCACCAAGCAATCCATATTCAATTCCTTCCCCTTTTCTCCTTCCATCTGCACAAATTGAAGATGAAGGGTAAGCATAAATGATAAATACAAAGAATAGAAAATAGCTTTTTGTGAAAATAACTCAAAACAAATGTATTTTTATGTATGTACAAATCAAAACAAGTGAGAGTTGTTTCTTATGCCAGAACTTTCACTTGCACCGAACACAACTTCTTGCAACTTTATGAAAGTTATAATTATGTTGTTCTTATTTAAGTACACCTTTTTTTTTTTTTAAGAAACTATTTTTTTTTAAAGATTCCATGTAGCCAGTGAAGGTTTCAAATGAAAATTTGTTCCACGTTACTAGAAAATGCTAGGTATTCAAAAAAAAAAAAAGCAAAGAGTTGAGGAAATGAAAGTTTGTTTAAACTCTAAAATCATGCATTCATGCAGAAGATAAAGATTCATATATTGAGATTATACCAATATTCACACGAACAGATATAGATACATTCATATATTGAGTAAAAATAAAAGCAACACAACATTTGAAGTAAGTTTTTCTAAACTCTGAAATCATTCAATTGATGCAGAAGGGAAAGACAGAACTTGTTACAGCATTAATTCCAAAAGGGGAGACAGAGCCTTCTTGTCTCTGATTTTGATTACTCTACTGAAACAATGTGTTGTATATATACATACAAGATACACGTGTATGGAAGGTGGAATTGGAAATGGAAAATGTATAGTATTATCTGAAAGTTGAAAAGTGTGGAAAATAAAACTAAACTATCAATAGGTCCTAATAGTTAGATTTAATTGTCATCAAGTCCGATTGAAAATAAGTCATAGTAAAATCATCGCTAAAAATAATTTTTTTTGACATTTTTTGCATGTCATTAAAAATTGATAATTGGTGACTTTTTTTGTTACTTTTTTTATAAAATGTTGCTAAAACTTACAATTAATGACATTTTTCTATGACGAATTTTTTAAATTGTCGCTAAAACTTATAATTAATGACATTTTTTGTGTCAAAATTTTCAAACTGTCGTTGAAAATTAACAATTAATGACTTTTTTTTAATAATATTTGATAAAAAAATGTCATTAATTATCATTGAACAATAAGTCCATTTATTAGGACTTACATGTAAATCCTCGTAAAATGATTAATTACCTCTTTATCAGACAACAATAGCAGAATTCAAGAAGATTTGAATATGAGTTTAATTCATGCGCTTGAATTTGGTGCCAATTAAACTAATTTTGATAAAGGCTACTAAAAACCATTGTAATGGAAATTATGTCCCCCCCCCCCAAAAAAAAAAAAAAAAAAAAAAATCTCTCAACCTATGAAAAAGATATACAATGTTCATCTAATAAGTGGAAAAAAATTGGGGATATACTACAAATTTCAATTGTCAAGATTTCTAAACCAAATTAATTTTAATTTCATCATCCCTAGTAGCAGCTACTTAAAAAAGTCATGCCTGACATCGCACCTCCAAGTCAAGAATGCATAGGGGCGTGCACCAGAGATGGATGAATTCTTCTTTCGTTGAGTTTTCAAAGTGGGAAACAATTTGAATCCATTAAGAAAATTGATATAAGCTTTACACAAACCAGCCCAGCTGCAGCATTAGACATGTGAGTACCAATTTATTTCAGGTTCTTTGACAAGCAAATCAGCAAAGTATTTGCTAGCTATTAAGCAGTTGAAAACAAAAGCCAAAAGTAAATATCAAGCAGTTCAAGAGCGGCACAAGCTAGTGCCTTGATATTTCATCCATTACATAACAATCCATTACAAACAACACAACGGAGAGTTTCTAAAACTGAGTCTAGGTTGACAATCCCAAGCAAACACATTATACAATACACTTTAGTCAGAGAAGTTTCCATCATGGATGCCGTCTACACGTCGAGGGCAGTAGTCATCATCATAATCATACAACATCGAACCCTCATCCTTGAATGTTCGGATGTGAGAAGCAAGCTTTAATATCTCATCATCACCCTCGTCGAAACCTATGCAGTGCCTAACATCAAAATACTCAAGTTCTTTGCAGCCCTGCAAAATCATCACTAGGTTCTCCTTTTCCATGTAAGCATGCCTTAGAAACAATTGCTTTATGTTTGGGAGTAGGGTGACAATAGCTGATGCTTCATCTTGCTCAACGTTGGCTCTTGCAATAGCCAATCCAATAAAGTTCTTGCAGTGAATGTTGATTTGGGCAAGGACTTCTTGCATTTGAAAGGTGCCTCCAAGCCTTAAAATCTCCAAATTTTTCCACTTGCTGATAAGTATTGGTATCCGTAACATATGATCATCAGGTAGATCCTGAGGCAGCAGCAAAGCCCTCAAGTCAGGACACCTGGTGAATAAAAAACAGAGCAAAGGTTACCAAAAAAAACTAATACAAAGTAATCCCTCATGTTCCGATGAAACTAGGAAGTAATTTTAAATCAGAGTCATTTAATGGACTAGGATCCACTGCAATAATCCACCTTTGCAATAATCTTGCAATGATGGGTTAAGAGCCAAAAACAATTGCAAGGTAAAACCACCCTTAAACCACTCAATGATCTTATTTTTGGCTCTTAAACCACCACTGCAGAGGATCCTATTCCCATTTTAGCTGTCCTTCAGCCAATTCATGCAATTTCATTTGCTGAGTTTTTACCTTCGAGTTTGGGATATAGACAAAAAGAGCCATAGTGGCAGATTGTCAGTAAATCAAACATAGAACAAAAATGGTGCTCTTTTATTTTTTTAATGTAATAAAATCAACTTAATGTAGTTACTTGTTAGTTTGTAGAACTTACTCATCTGCAACATAAAGCAATGCTTCCTCTGTGCAACAATCCGGAAGCGACAGAAAAGTGGCAGATCTAGCACTACGCTTAACTACAAACTTGATGAATGCAGTGACAGACAATTTATCATATAATTGATATTTATCAAGCAATCTTGATATGGATTCATCATAAGACCATGAATCAAGTGAGTTTTTAGAAAAATCAAGTAGGCGCCAGCACAGAGGACTGAGCGTGGCTTTGTACCATGACTTGCACATGAAGGGAACATCCAATAGCAGTGATTCAATTCCAACTCTCCCAAACACATTCACCAAGCAATCCATATTCAAATCCTCCCATTTCCCTCCTTCCATCTACATCAATGTCAAATAAAGGGTAAGTATAAATATTATATTTCTCAAAATATAGAGAGAGATGAAAAAATTATGGCAAGGGTTATATCATGAGGTCTTGAAAAACACAACTTCATAGATAACAGAAATACAAAGTGAGTCAAAGAAAGCCCATTTTACAATATTTTTGTATGTGTGGAAAGATTGGAAGGGGTAATTTCTGAGTTTAAATTACGATTAAAAGAGAAATCAAACTGTACAGTGAAAAGTTAGATCACACAAAACCAAAAACAGAAAACCAAAAACAAATAAAGAACATTCCCAAAACAAAAAGTGGGAAATCCAATTCAAATACAAGCACAACAGGCAGATATAGAATCAGAAAATCAAGGGAAATCCAAAAAGAGGGATTAACAATGCAAACATGAGGTAACCCAAGCACCTCTGAAAGAATTGTGGAAGAAAAAACACAGATTTATAAATTAATGTTGTTCTAAATTGATGAAGAAGACCTACCTCTGACATGATGAAGATCAGTAACAACACAGTCTGCTCTGATTTTGATCACTCCTGTTGCTAGCAAATGCAGGATATGAAGAAGTCCATTTACAAACAGCAATGCATAGATGTACTTTTATTGATGAAGAAACAGCAATTTGAGAGCTGGGTGGAGGAAAGGTATCACCTTGTTGGGGTCTTTCTTTTTCTTTTTTTCTTTTCTTTTCTACCCTTTTCTCTCCATATATATATATATATATATTACAAATTATTTTTTGCTGTTAAAATGAAAAATGGTAATGACCAAAATGTGCATTGGAATGTTATTACAAATATATTAGAAGTATGTATATATTTGATGTCATATGAAAGTATTTTAGAAATTATATGTTTTTTATTATTTTGAACAAACTACAACCTCTCATCTAATTTGATAAATACTTGGTTATATAATTAAATTGTTCAATTTTTGAAATAATCTTTTTAACCATCAAATTAAGTTTCATAAAATAAGTAACTGTACGCACTAAGTAGATAAATTTGACAATTTTGAAATGAAACCAAAAAAATTAGTGATAATTTAAGAGATCAAAGTGAAAATAATCTTTTCTATGCTTACTAACTATTTATTAAGACTTTGATTAACATCACGTTTGTTTGTTAATTTTATATTTTTTTTTTTTTCACAGAAAAGGGTTGTCAATTAAGTTATGGATGTTTTGTTTCTTGATTATTTGGGAGGTCATAATTTGTAAAAATCATCTCTCTTTTTCTATTTTGGAAAATATGGTGCTATTTTTTATAATCCCTAACACCTACCTGTGTGTAACTGATATAAAATGTGAAACCCATGAGTTTGTCAATCCCTTCTGTGTCTCTTCTATTTTCATTATTTTTTTTTTCATTATTTTACAAAAGAAGTGTTTGAAAAAAAAAACACACACACACACACACATGAGAGAGACACTACCCCTGATTTTGATTAACCCATTTCTTAGTGAAAGTCTGTCCATAAACAAACAAAAGATGAAGAAATGAAAGGTATCATTTTGTGAGAGACTTGGAAGTCTTTCATCTTTCTTTTACTTTCACATTTTTTGTTCTCTTTTCCTTTGTTCAATGCTAAGTTCTTTGTTTGTTTGTTTTTTTTTTTTTTTTCATTAAAATAAAATAAAAAGCCATTGTTTTAATAATAATTTGATTTACTTTTAAACTTAAATTGTTGGATTATCTTTCTCTGAGTTGTGTTGTTATAATGAAAATTACAACAAAATTATTGCAGAGAAAAAATAACCAATTTTCACAATTGAGTAGATATATTGTAGATATACAACCATATTCGCTCCCAAAATCAATGATCGTTATCCCATTAAATCAATGAAATGAAAACATAAAGCTTGAGCAAAATATGAAAATATTTTCACCCATCCTTCCACAAGAAAGCCATGGAATTGAAAACATTTCAAATTGTTCTTGATATAGCTTATAAAAAGCACAAATTCAAGAACATATATTTACAAAATTGGACTAATGTTATTCAATGAAATTGCAGAAATGATTTAACAGAGAGAATACCACTTTTCTAGTGCTTACTTCTTTTTTTCCTGATCCAATTTCCAATTCTTACTTAAACAAATAGATTCTCTACCATGCAATGATCTAATGTATTCTAACATGTACCCAACAAAAAAAAGTAAATAGAAGACATGTGAAGAACAATATCCAGAGTTTGTATCATATTCATATCAACCAGAAAGGAACACCACCAAATAGAAAAGTTAATAGTTTAAATGGAAGCTAACATTACAATCTTTCCATGCTTTTTCTTTCGCCTTTGCATTACACTGATCCAATAAAGTATATATCTGCAAGGGTTTTATTTTTGTTTTAAATTGCTATGTAGATTCCTTCTGGGACGCAGTCATTTGCCTTACAGCCCACCTCCATCTTGGTGCGTCATGGCATCAATTTGATCACCATCCCTCATGTTAAGCTGCTCAATCAAATCAAGAGTTAATCCAAACAAGGCTACAAGCATGACATAAAACAAACTTTATCTACTTTCTTCTTCTTCTTTTTTCTTTCTTTCCACAGTCAAAATGAGATAAGAACTGCCATTAATAACATGTCACCTTGAAGTCGACTAAATTTTATGAAATTGCGGAGACAGGTAGTTTGTGCCTAGAGACTGTGAATAGGCCAAACTCTAAGAAGAAATTTTAACTACTAAGAGTTATATTCAGCATTCAGTGAATAACCAACAAGTACCAATTTCAAATTATGCCAAATCAATGGCAACCACGACATAAATAGCAATGATATAGTAGGCAGGCAGACAACCATTTACGTGGAAAACCTTCCTTGTGCACAAGAGAAAAAGTAAAAACCACGGTCACACCCAACAAAAAACAAATCCACAATCAATAAAAAAGTTCATAAGATTCAAAACGAAGGAACCCCGCCCCCCCCCTAACCCCCCCCCCCCCCCCCCCCATCTTGCAGTTTTTCTCGAATCTTCTCACTTTCATGGCTCTAAGGTCCTTATACACTCTTGATCTGATAGTTCCATGAAACTCCATGCTATGATCTTCATTCCTTGTGGCACCATTACACAAATTGCCGAGGGTGAATATGTCAAGCAAGTGTGTGCATGGATTATTGTGCCAAAAATTCAGTGTAGTAATTTTTAGTAAGATGTATAATGAATGAAGATCAAGTTCAAAAATTGATAAGCACGGGTTTCAAGGACTTTTTCAGAAATATGATAAAAACAATTTGTGTCTCAAAAGTGGCCAACGTTTACCTTGGTCATTTTTGCCCATTTTACACTAAAGTTCAATATGTAAACTAATCTAGGGTCAAGCTGGGTCCACTTGTGCAATATTGAAAAGTGTCCTAAAAATGGTCTCCTAATGTTTTTGGCAACAAAAGTTTCACTTTTACCCTCATATGTTGTAGTCATATAAAGAGAAGAAAGAATGCAAATGAAAACCAAATGCAAATGGAGAGTCCAATTGTGAAGTCACCAATTGTCCTGAAAGCTTAAGCTGTTAGGAAAAGTCCAACAATGTCTATCCAGATATTCAACAAAACCAAATATCAACATTTACATAAGTGTGTTTAGTTTTGTGGTATACAAGTTGTTTCTAATGTGGCAAAGTGGTAGACATATAAAGTAAAGAAACCCTAAGATGCCAATTAGTTTAGCTGGTGACTGTAAGGATTTAGTAGTCAAGTCTTGCCCTTGGTTTTAGGTTGGGAGGGTTATATATAGGTTGACACAGGGTTGCCCATCACCATTATGAACTTTTGAGAGAATGGACAGGAAAATCATATACAATATGCGCAATATAGGAACAGAACAGCAGCAGTAGTTCAGCTTAAGAATATAAGCACTTAGATTATATTAGTGTAAAACAGAATTATCAACAGATGGATAACTAAATAATGTCCAAATTAGTTTATTCTCCACGGATGCACTGCACAGTTCCATTCCATTTTCACTCTTATAGTAGTGGGAACTAAATATTGAGTGACTAATTTTTAAAGCCAAATAGGGTATTCACATGAAACACTAACAATAGGATAGTAAAACCAGTACATTGTACTTGTCTGTGTTTTGGGATATGCACGTGCAGGAGCGAATGTGTGTGCATGTGCGTGCACGCGCACGCGCACGAGAGAGAGAGAGAGAGAGAGAGAGATGTGTTTTACATCATGGGGAGTTCGTTTTACAGGAACGCGATCGCCTTCATAGAGGAACTCCACAGTCTTGTACGCCAAGTTTCGCTTTTGGCAGTAAGCCCGTAAGACCTTCAGCAGCATGGTGTTAGTTTGGATCCTGAAAAACACCTCAACGCCATCCTACAATCATGTGGACAAATGAAAACATAAATACCAAAGGGAAGGGCAAAGGAGATGAGAAAATAGAGTATTACAGCACATTTGAGGAGTGAATCTGAAGCCAATCTAAAGGCAGTCTAAAAACATTCGGTAGAGCAGTGATTTAAAAGCCTGAATCTAAGCTTTGACAGACTTGTTCAACTTAAATTGAGCAGTGTGGTAGCCAAACATGTCTGTCTGATTGGATTGAATTTCAGCTTGCAAATCATTTTTCTAAGAGAAAGATCATGGATTGAAAAAATATATTTTATTTCCTTGAGTTCACAGGAAAATGTGTCATCATAGAATTTTTTTTTTATTTATTTATTTATTTATTTTTTTTTTTTTGGGGGGGGGGGGGGGGGGGGGGGGAAGACTGAAATCACGACATCTATAAACAATTCTTTGCATATAAAGTATGTATATGATTCATTGTTGTGGTATAGCAGTAAACAACCACATATTTTGAACAAGATGACAAGAATAATTAAGCATTATAATGCAAACATGTTAAAGTGGTTGAGGAAACTTCGATATTTTAACTTGACTCCTTGCACAAAAGTCTTCTGGAGTTAAATGTGTTATTAAATAAATGAATTTTTTTATCACCAGACAGAAAGTAGTGTGTCTATTTTTATCCCGCTTTCTATTTATCCTATGGCCTATGATACTTGACATCCCAACTAAATTAACTCTGAACTTCGCACCTCAATGATACCGCGACTTTGAACCATGGTCAATGCTCGTGAGAGTCACTTATTTAGACAGATATTTTAATTAGCCAAATTTGAATATTTTATAATATTTGTGACCCCGTGTGGTAGCTAGGTTAGTCTCTTGCAAAATATGGTTGCTGGTTTTATCCAAAATACTTTTGATTATTGATGAAAATTTGCCCCAGCTTGGCCCTGACCCCGTTCCCTTGCCCATCCCATGTGGATTTTCCTGACCTGATAAGAAAACAAGGAGGGCAAGGCATTTGCTTTGCCCGGGCTGTTTTTCCCACCCGCAGGGGCAGAACCAATGAAGGCCTAAGGGACCCATGAATACAGAAAGCATCTCTAAGAGCATCTCCAATGGTGAACTATTTTTTTTATCAAATCTAAGGAAAATAAAAAGGCTATTTCTTCAATTTGATACGAGTTGGTCCAACGGTGAACACTGTTGCTTGCATCAAATGCCTGGGGATGTCTGGTGGGATGACTGGCCGGTCGACCCGTTACGCCACTGATTTTTTTTTTCCTCCCCTCCATTTATGTTTCCAATTTTGTTTCCCATTTCTTTTTTCCTTCTTCTTTCTACAGGGCCACTGCCACCATCACGCTGCAGATCGCTCTTTACATTGGCAACTTCTATGAAATCTGCACCTCCAAGTCCTGTGTCAGTCACATTAGAAAACTCCCATTCTGTATCACTCACAGGCCTCAGCTCTCTCTCTCTCTCTCTATGTCTATGCATGTGACCACTTCCATTAGTCCATTTTAGCAAATACCCAGCTTTACTCGTCTCTCTCTCTCTCTCTCCCTCTGTGACCATCATTATTTCCCAGCAGATGAAATGATGAAATGGGTTTCTCTAAAAATTGTTTCCAAGAGCTACCATTACTAGAGACTCACTTTATATGTATCAATGTAAGAAATGGGTCGGTTTAATCCTTCTTTAAAAGCACCATTTTTCACTCTCTTTCCTTAAAACCCCAGTGATCAAAACCCACAAAACCTTCATTTTGGCACAAACCCCACATCTTTTTTCACCCACATTCCTCCAAAAAAAGCCCTAGCTTTTTCACTTTTCTCTCTGGCCCAATCTTTTAAAAGCAAAACCACCACTCTCAATTGAACTTAGCAAGCTAATAGGGATGGGTTGTTGCCTCTAAACTAGAGGAGGAAGTAGTCTCTATTTGTAGAGAGAGAAATGGGTTTCTCCAAAGCTGTGTACCAGAGCTACCATTTTACTAGAAACCCACTTTATATGTATTAGTGTAAGAAATGGGTTGGACCATGCAAGGGACAACCGGTGGGACGTCTTATGGAACAACTGGTGGGGCAACTAGTGGGACATCCGGCCGGTTGTCCGGTGAGACCCACTTCCAACGTAAACGCACAGTGTTTTGATGAAATCTGCCCAGCTCCTCAGTTTAGTGAAATTTTTTGGCAGTTCTCATTTTGATATCAGTTTGATGAAACTGTTGAAGCAAAAAAAGTTATTTTTTTTCACCAAATTCAAATTTGGTGATGGTTTTGCTTAACCGTTGGAGATGGTCTAATATATCTCTTGTAAAATTATATTAGTGTCTCTTCTAAATTATTTTATGGTACCTAATAGTTTTTATTTTTCTAAAAGAACCCCTTATATGATGTTTTAAAAAGAGAGCAATAATATACAAATATAATGCTTGTACAAAAATTATATACATAATGAGCTGAGATTTTGTGATTCTTTCATTTTCAATCAAAACATTTACTAATTATCCTTATAATTTCACAAATGTCATTGACACATCGTTCTATTAAATTTTTTTATATGAATTTTAACTAGGGCATTTAGCCTAGTAGTATGAGATCTTGGGTTCAACTTATATGAGAAATAGTTTGATACCATTTGTAGTGTTTGATTTATTTCGCTCCCATTATGAGGGTTAAAAAGTGTCCCTTCTATGTTAAATTCCTAGATCCGCCACTGTCCACCCGCACCCGCAACCGCACCCGATTATATTTATAAATACCTTTTGTATGTATGTATTTTACTAGCGGCAGATGCATCGCAGTGTGTATGCAACGTTACACTTGATTTTTTTTTTTTTTTTTTAATGGTTTGATGATTGAGGTATGATTAGAAGAAAACCATTTAACAATTTTAAGCAGTTTGATGAATGAGATAACCCTTTAGCAATTAATAGATATGATAATTGAAGGCCATTTTTGAAAGAAGAAAAAAACAAGCTATGACAACGTTCACACCAAATGATTTTGCTCGTGTATCCAACCCCATCCCCACCTCAACAGGAAATGAGGTGGGGATGGGACACCACAATCCCACCCTTACCAAACTAGTGTAGGACCCAATTGGTTTATTAAAAGAGTTTAATTTGGTTTAGTATTAGTTATAATATATCTTTATATATTATATCTAATTTTGTGGAGACCTAATTCAGCTTGGAAACAACTAAGGTTTTGATAAAAAAACCCTAGATTCACAATACATATTTTAGATATTGTTTTTCCCAAAGAAAAGGTGTTGTATGGCTGCAACAACATTGAAAAACCAATTCGGTGGAAAAATTTGAATTGGTGTTGGATGGTTTGGTGGAGTTAATTTGGGTCTATTATTTTGGGTCTTCTATAACTCTGGTTCTGAAGATTTTGGTTTATCTATTTGGTGAGGTCTTTCCTCTTTATTTATTTGTGATTATTTGTGGTTTGTGAGACCATTTGTGTCTCGTTTGTAATCGTTTGAAAAATTATTTGGTTGATAGTAGAATCGGATTTCGATTCCGTAGACGTACCTCACATTGAGGGAACCACATAAAATTCTTGTATTACCTTTGATTTAATTTTTCCGCATTAATTTTTATACTCATTGATTGATTTACTTATGGGAATTATAGATTTTCCCTAACACTTTGAGTATTGCATAAATAAATGGTTATGGATATAGATTTGATTAGGATTCAAATCAATTCAAAAGGCTCATGTTTGTCAATATATACAAGACCAATTTTTCTTTCTAAAGTTTATATAGTCTTGGTTAAAATTAAGGAAAATGATTTGTCCCCCTAAAAAAGCACTCCCTAATCCCCTAATGCCCAAAACGACATTGTTTTGGGCTTTTTTTTTTTTTTTTTTTTTTTTTGCCTTGGTTTGAAATTTAGGGGGATTAGGGGGCCAAAAATTAGAGGATGTAGCACAGCCCTAAAATTAATAACCGTAATACTCGTATCTAATTATGATTTAATTAATCTATTGCTTGATTTCACGATACCCAATTTCCAAATGATTCTCCTTTGGAAATCGGGTGAGAATAATTTAGCTCACTAGAAAAACAATATAAATTAAAAAAATAATAAGATAAAATATAACATCTAAATTATAATTATATATATATATATATTTTTTATAAAATTATAAATAAAAATATCAAAAATTCTTTAACGAGTTAAAATAGTCATAATGCCAAAAAAAGCCATGTAAAACAGTTCTACCCAAACGAACGCTAGACCCAACAAAAATTATTCAATAGTTTATATTCCGACACACCACCATGGCACGAGCACAAAAGAAAATTTGGCTATATCACACCCAAAAAATGGATTTAATCTTTTTTTTTTTTTTGTGATTAAACATCCAAAATAATCAACATAAATACATGTCCGACACGATTCAAGTACAATTATGGAGAATTTACAAATCAAATAAACTTTTCAAAAATAATTTCACACGGAAAAGTTAATGATTTTAATAATTTAAAATAATAAAAAGAAGAAGAAGAAGAAGAAGAAGAAAGAGTAAGAGAGAGTTGAAGAAAGAAACAAGATAGAGAAGAAGAGAAAAAGAAATGAACACGCACCTGGCCCTTGATCTTGATATCGATGACTGAAGATGACTGGTCTATGGACCTCTTCCTGCTTTTTTCTTGCTGGGGATGACCATCAACTTCGGACATCTTTTCCTTTTCTTGCAGCATACGAGACCCACAAGACATTTTCTCGGAGGGATTTTCCCGAGAAAAAGAAAGATGAGACAGATAGTGGTATTTTGGGAGCAGATATAAACGCTGCGTCTGGCTGAAAACGCAGCCGCCAGACGCCAGCGTTTCTGGGCAAAAAACTGATTTGGGAGGCTGATTATAATCAAGGCGGGAAATTACGATACTACCCTTTATCATGCATGGCAATATATTATATTGGGTGAGGACATTTTGGTAATTTCACAGTTCCACATCATGACATGACAACTTAAAAAAATATTATCTACAAAATCAAAAAATATAAATTTTTATTAATTCTTGAAATCACTTTACTTTTAATCAAAAATTTTGATTAAAAATAAAAAAATTAATTTTTACTATCTTTTCAAAATAAAATAAGCCATAGAAACGTTTCCGAGAAAGAGTAGAGAGTTCAAAAAAAAGGCTGGGTCTTATGAAATGATGACTTGCCAATTTGGCTGCGGCTGTCACTTTCACACCTGGGTCTTGGACAGGCGTTTTGTTTGCATTTTGCCTTGCTTTTAGCCTTCTTTTGGCAGAGAACTAAAATAAGGTCTCGAGTTAAAATAGTAATAAAAAAATAAAATATATTAAAAAAATTAATGAGATGAAATATTATATTTAAATTATAATTATTTTTTAAAAAAAATTAAAAAATTCAACTGAAACGAAATTTTTAATCTTAGAATAAAAAAATTAAAAAGTCAGTTCACTGACCAAATAAATTTTTATGCCTCGTTTGAGAATAATTTATTTTAGTAATTTTTTTAATTTTTTGGTTAAATATGAAATAAAAAAATTTAATATATTTGAAATAATTTTTTAATTTTTTATGAAAAGATATACAAAAAATAGAGAGAAAATAAAATGTTTGATTTTTTGATATATGTTATTGACTTTTAATTTTTTTAGTGACTTTTTAAATTTTATATCCCGTTTGAGAACATACTAATTTAGTAACTTTTTGGCTCTTTAGTTAAAATATGAGCTAAAAAATTTAGTATGTTTGGAATGACTTTTTAACTTTTTACGAAAAGATGTGCAAAAAGTAGAGAGAAAAGAGAATCTTTGATTTTTTGATATGAGTTGTTAACTTTTTGGCTAATTTTGTAATTTTTTGACTTTTTAACTAAAAATGAGGATTCCCAAACGAGGCCTAAAATATTGAGTTGTCAAACAAAGACCCTAGTGGCTCTTTAGAAACTCTTTAGTTTTATTTTTTTTTTAAGTGATTTTTATTATAAATTATATTAATAGGGTGTTTGAGATAATCAAAGGGTTGGTTTGGAAAGTGGGTTGGCTTTTTGACTTTTTGGTTTTCTTGACTATTTTAGCTTAGGCTAAAAATTTGGTTTGGGAAAGGCTTTTTAAACTTTTGACTTTTTGACTTTTTTTATGAGAAAAGAGTGTAATGATTATGGGTTGGATATGATGTTTTATTTTTTGTGACTAAAATAACCTATTTTGTCTTTTGTAACTAAAATAGCCAAAAAAAAAGCCCTATATTCTTCTTCCCAAACGGTGCCTAAATAAATCATCATTTAGCATGGGGTTATCAGGTTAAAATAATCACAAAAAGACAAAATAGAATAAAAAATCAATAAGATAAAATATTACATTCAAATCATAATCATTTCATTTTATATCTCACAAAAATTAAAAAAGATAAAAAGCTCAACCCAAACAAGGTTTTTTAAGTCTCATTTGGGAACAGATTTTTTTAGTAATTTTTTAACTTTTTGACTAAATTATGATATAAAAATACTAGTATGTTTAGGATAACTTTTTTATTTTTTACGCAAAAATGTGCAAAAAGTAGAGGAAAAAAAAATCTTTAACTTTTTGCTATAAATTTTCGACTTTTTAATTTTTTTTAGTGACTTTTTGACTTTTTAACTAAAAAAGTAACTTGTCAAAATAGCTAAAAATTCAAAAAATTAACTCACTTTCTGATCTAAGCTAAATATATTTTTTAACTTTTTACGAAAAAAATGTGTAAAAAAATAAAGAGGTGAGAAGTATTTAGAATCCTAATTTTTTTTTTTAAACTTTTTTAAAAAATATCAAAATATTTATAATTTTAATATATATTTTCCAACACAAACCATAGTTTTAAAGACTATTTAAATATTTTTTTTAAATAATTGCATCAATTTTACTGCTCAAGAGTAGTTGTATTTTTACAACTTTTTACAAATGAAATTTTGGTGAAAATATTAGGGCTGTTCAAAAAATTCGTTCGATCCGGTAATCCGGACCGAACCAGACCGAATCATACGGTTTGGTTCGGTTCTATTAAGAATTGGTTCGGTTCTGGATTAAGAAATATGAGAACCGTAAAAACGGTTCGGTTAATGGATTTTATGAAAAAACCGCGGTTCGAACCGAACCGAACCGAATTTTAAAACATATATATATATAATATCAAGTTTTATTTTTATTAATTAGTTTTTTATAATTTTAATGATATTAGGATGATATAGATATGTAATATTAAGTAATGCCTTAATATTATTAATTTTTATCATGAGTTAAATGTAATTAGTTTGAGTAATTATTTTGCTAATATTAATAATTTATTTTTATAAATAGAAATTTTGGAATCAGAATAAACCGAAAACCGAACCGTTTTTCGGTTTGGTTTTGGTCCGATTTTACAAGTGTAACGATGCAGTGCAGTTCTCAAAATCACAGAACCGTTAGGATTGGTTCGGTTCTTGGATTTTCTCAGAACCGAACCAATCCGGACCGTGTACAGCCCTAGAAAATATCATAAAAGATATTTTATTAATAAAATTATCTTTTAAAAAAAATGAGATACGAGTGGCACTGATATCTCACTTTTTTTTTAAAGAGATATCAAGTCATTCTAGTGCAACAATTACCAAACTTGACTTATAGGCACAAATATCTCGTTTTCGTCAAAAAGATATCAAGCCACTCTAATGCAATAGGATAGTGTTAGATCATCTCCAACGATGTATCAGAGTTGATATCAAATTTGAATTTTGATGAAAAATGCACTGTTCACTCC
This sequence comes from Camellia lanceoleosa, assembly GCA_025200525.1. Lineage (NCBI taxonomy): Eukaryota > Viridiplantae > Streptophyta > Magnoliopsida > Ericales > Theaceae > Camellia > Camellia lanceoleosa. The sequence continues at coordinate 146,306,923 of CM045766.1, read as the reverse complement.
TCCAACGGTTCATCAAACGCTTCATCAAATCGACAATTCATCAAAAGTTTCATCAAATCGACGACAGAATACTGATTTCACCAAAATCATTCTTTCGATTTGAAAAGAGGCCGGTTGACCAGACCAACGGTTTGCCGTGATTGACCAACCGGTCAACCAGTGAAAGGTTCAAAGAGTTCAAGGAAAATCAGTTTAAACCGTAAAAAAAAAAAAAAAAAAAAAATTTTTGCCTAACGGTTGACGGCGATTGACCATCGACCGAAAAAAGTTCAAAAAGTTCAAAAAAAAAGTTCAGAAAACTCAAAAAAAAAAAAAAAAAAAAATTTTTTTTTGGGCTAGTCGGTCGACCACCCGGTTGTCCCGAATGAAAATTTGATGAAAATTAAGGGTTTGAGCGCTCAGTATCAGATTTGGTGAAAAGGTAATTTTTCGACTCAAATTTGGTGAAAAAAATAATGAAGCGTTGGAGATGCTCTTATACGTACAAACTTTTCTTATAAATAATGTGTCCCCTAAAATATTAACGAGTTGGCTCTTATTTCTCATTTCAAAATTATATCACTTCATATCACATCAATTTATAACAAAAATTTATAAATTTTTTTTTTATTTATATAACATTTTCCACCGTAACAATCACCAAACTTGTATTATCCTTAAAGAGACACATTTAAATCATCAAATGTGTATGTGTCAGGATTTTGTGAATCCATCATTAAGTTATAAGCATTGATTACTTCAAATTATTTCTAATTGCCATGATCCACGCAGCTAGCAAAAATAGAAAGGGTGGTGGTAATAACAACCGTGCTACCGACTCCCAGCTGGGGGCACCCCCAGTGACTCCCAGTAATAGGTGACACACTGTCAATGGCAGGAATTCAAGAAAAAAAAAAAATTTATTTTTTGACCAATCACCAATGACCCCCAGCACCTCCACTAGGGGTCTAAGTCATTTTTCGTGGTAATAATATTAGGAATATATGTTTTCACGGACTTTTATGATGGATAATTGGCATAAATATTTTTTAAAATAAATTGTTAAGTTAATAGAATCACACAAATGGATATTAATATAGTATATATATATATATTTACAAGTGTCACTCGAGGTTTAATAAGCATATGCAAGATCATATTTCTGATGTTAGTCTATTGACTAGAGGTGTATAACTATATGTTGGAAAATTTGGTTTTTATAGGCTTATTTTTGGCCAATTTTGAGTCCAAAATTGAGTGGGGCCCACACGTCTTTTGAGATAGGTCTAAAGAGGTAACGCGTCCCTTACCGCATAACAAGTCACACGGTGAAGACGGTTCGTCAAAATCATTTATAAGTAAATGAAAAGTTGATATCGTTTTCAGGTTCGTGGAATGGACATTTAAAGAATTAAATGTGAATTTCCTTGAAATGTGTTGTCCCACATTGAAATTTTAAAAGAGCTTTTGTGAGTATATAAGCTCTTAGTGTACTAACTTGGGTTGGGCCCCAAGGGGCACTCTAAGTTTGTAGAAGGGAAGAGTTATGGACAAAGTGAACCTTAGCCCAAACCACCACACGCGCGCCGTCCGATCGGCTGGCCGTGCCGAGCACGATTGTGAGTCGAGTCGGTTCTAATATTAATTTTTTGGACAAAATTTATTTAAATTTTTAATAAAATCAAATTCAAATTTTGTGCCAAAATTGAATTAATTTTATGTCTATTTCTATATCCTTCAGTCCGAAATTTCTAACAGGTTAACTACTAGAATCTGCTCATAACTGCTACAATTACACAGATAGAAACTGCACAGTTCGGACAGATCTGTTGAATTTTGGACTACATCTGTTCATTCAAAATATGCACCTGTTCGGTTCAATTGAACCTGTTCGGGCAGATTATTTTGCCTATAAATACCAGCATTGTTCCAACAGTCTGGACATCCAAAAATAATCTGAAAGTTTCATTTTGCTGTCCAGTTTTGCTCCTTTGCATAAATACTTTTCATATTAGTTTTTAGGAAAAAATTAAAGAGAATATAGAACACAAGGTTTCTATTTGCCGTACAAATTGTTTGAAGTGCTACTACAATTTGTGAAGATCATTGTATCCTGGAAGATAGACGCCATTTCTATGATTTTACAAAATAATATTTTGGTTAGAAAAATAAATAGTAGTAATATATTGTTTGACAGATAGTAGTAATATACTGTCTATTTTCTTTAACAATTAGTAGTAATATACTGGTGTCATTAACAATTCAGAATATTTATTTGTGGAATTTTTTCAGAAATTAATTTTGGTTTTCTGAAATTATTTCGAAGTGTTCGTTAATTAAAATTTTGTTTCAGTATTTTAATTATTGAAATGTTACAAAAATTTAATTTTCTATGTGGAATTAATTTTGTTAAATAAAATTTTATTTTATTTCCAAATTAATTGAAAATAGAAGTTACAATTCTTGTTTCTTTTATTTTACAGAATTTAATTCTGTGGTTTTGGTTTAAATTTTTTGTGTAGTAAATAATTCTAATTATAAGTTTGTTTTATAATTTAGGATTCATGGCTACTGAAACTGGTCAAACTAATGCTCAAACAAGTACTAGTGTGGTGGCTGCAATTGCTCCAACCCCTCCTCCTGTTATGACTATGCCAGTCAATCACAGTGAGAAGCCAGAAAAGTTCTCAGGAATTGATTTTAAAAGATGGCAACAGAAAATGTTATTCTATCTTACAACTCTCAACCTGGTTCATTTTCTCCGTGAGGATACTCCTATTTTGAAAGAGAATGAAACTGACCGGCAAGTGGTTGTTGCGGTTGATGCTTGGAAACATGCTAATTTCCTTTGCCGACACTACATCTTAAACGGACTTGACAACACATTATATAGCGTCTACAGTCCTATCAAGATAACAAAGGAACTTTAGAAGTCTTTGGAGAAAAAATACAAAACAAAAGATGCTGACTCAAAGAAATTTGTGGTTAGCAAATTCCTGGACTTTGTGATGGTTGATTCTAAGACTGTGATTAGCCAAGTTCAAGATCTCCAATTCATTCTGTATAATATTCACATAAAAGGCATATCTCTCAGTGAATCCTTCCAAGTTGCAACCTTAATTGAGAAATTACCACAAGGATGGAAGAAATTCAAAAACTATCTCAAACACAAACGCAAAGAAATGTCTTTAGAAGAATTGATTGTGCGTTTGAGGATTGAAAAGGATAACCGCAATTCTGAAAAGCGGGCTAGTAAGCATCCAATGGAGTTTAAGGCAAATTTGGTGAAACATGCTCCAAAGAAATTTTCTGGAGAAAGTTCATCACAAGGCTCTAAAGGAGGGAAACTAAAAAGTACATGTTTAATGGCAAATGTTACATTTGTGACAAAGAGGAACATCGGGCCAAAGATTGTTGTAGCAAAGGCAAAAACAAAAGAAGAACAAGCAAAAAGCCTACTCAAGCCAATATGACGAAGTGGACAAAATTTCCAATGGTGTTGATGACATAAACTTTCTGCAGTAGTTTCCAAGGCAAACCTTGTCAAAAATCCTAAAAAATGGTAGGTGGACACTGGTGCTACTCACCATATCTGTGCCGACAAAAAGATATTCACATCTTATTCTACAGTGGACAACGGTGAACAACTTTTTATGGACAACTCCCCAACTTCCAAAGTTAAAAGACAAGGAAAGATTATTCTGAAGATGACATCTGGAAAGGAACTCACCCTCAACAATGTACTGCATGTACCCGATATTCACAAGAATCTTGTTTCCGGATCTTTGTTGAGTAAAAATAGATTTAGACTAGTTTTTGAAAGTGACGAGTTTGTACTTACCAAAAACGAGATGTATGTAGGAAAATGTTACATGTCTGATGGCCTTTTCAAAATGAATGTAATGACTGTTGTACTATCTGTTATTAATAATAATACATCTTCTTCTTACTTGCTTAAGTCTTCAAATTTATGGCATGGTAGACTTAGACATGTTAATTATGGATTTTTGCATATATTAATTAATATGGAATGTTTATCTCAATTTGACATTGATTCAAATCATAAATGTGAAATTTGCGTTGAGGTAAAATTATCCAAAATTCATTTTCATTCAATTGAAAGAAGTACAGAACCACTTTAATTAATTTATAGTAACATTTGTGATTTTAAATCAATTCAAACTAGAGGTAGGAAAAAGTATTTTATCACTTTTATAGATGACTTTACTAGCTATAATTATGTTTATTTAATTCGAATCAATGATGAAACTTTGAAAACTTTCATTCAATGTAAGAATGATGTTGAAAATCAACTTAGTAAAAAAATTAAAAAGCTTAGAAGTGATAGATGTGGTGAATATGAATCACCTTTTGGTGAATTTTGTAAAGAACATGGAATAATTCATCAAACCACCGCTCTTTACTCACCTCAGCAAAGTGGAATTGCTGAAAGAAAAAATAAGACTTTAAAAGAAATGATGAATGCCATGTTAATCAATTCTGGATTACCTCAGAACTTGTGGAGGAAAACAATAATTTCTGCTAATTATATAATTAATAAAGTATCCCGAAAGAAAGTAAATCAAACACCTTATAAATTGTGGTATGGGAGAGTACCATCCTACAAATACTTAAAAGTGTAGAGGTGTTTGGCTAAAGTGGCTATTCCTAGTCCTAAAAAGACTAAGATAGGTCCTAAAATAGTTGATTGCATTTTCATTGGTTATGCCATGAATAGTAGTGCATATCGGTTTTTGATTCATAAATAAGAACATTCTGAAATGCATGTAAATACTATTATTGAATCTCGGAATGCATCTTTCTTTGAACATGCGTTTCCGAATAAGATTGGACAAGAGGCTAGTAATAAGAAAATATCTTTTGATGTTATTACTAGTCAGGATTAAGAACATGGTCAAGAACAAGAGCAGGAGATAGATCAAAATGAGGAAGAGGAACTTAGGCGTAATAAACGTGCTACAACTTCAAAATCTTTTAGTCTAGATTAACATTTTTGTTAGAAAATAAGCCCTTAACTTTTAAAGAGGCTATGTCCAGTTCTAAGGCTCCTTTATGGAAAGAAGCTGTAAACGGCAAAGTTGAATTCATCCTGCAAAATCACACTTGGGAATTGGTAGATTTGCCACCAAGTTGTAAACCTCTTGGGTATAAGTGGATTTTCAAAAGAAAAATGAAAGCGGATGGATTAATTGACAAATACAATGCAAGACTTGTGGTCAAAGGTTTTAGACAATCGCCGGTTACTAGAATAACATCCGTTAGAATGTTAATTGTTATTGCATCGTTGTACAATCTAGAAATTCATCAAATAGATGTGAAAATCGTTTTCGTAAATGGTGAGTTAGATGAAGAAATTTACATGGAACAACTAGAAGGATTTTCTGTTCCAGGAAAATAAAAGAAAGTGTATAAATTAGTTAAATCATTATATAGTTTAAAACAAGCGCCAAAGTAATGGCATGAGAAATTTGACAAAGCAATGATGTCAAATAGATTCAAAATTAATAACTGTAACAAATATATTTATATTAAAAACACATACATAGGTTATGTCATTGTATGTCTTTATGTGAATGATATACTCATCATAGGTAGCAATAATGACATGATTAAAACTACTAAGAAAATGTTGAATATACATTTTGACATGAAGGACATGGAGATTGCTGATGAAATTCTTGGTATGAAAATTACCAAAACATCAGAAGGTTATACTTTGTCACAATCTCATTACATTGAGAAAATACTTAACAAATTTAGCAAAGATGATGATCATCTTGCTAGAACACCTGTGGATGTTAATTTGTTTCTTTCTAAAAATGTACAAGAAAGTATTTCTCAATTAGAGTGTGCCCAAATTAATAGAAACTTAATGTACTTGATGAACTGCACTCACCTAGATATAGCTTATGCTGTAAGTAAATTAAGTAGATATACGAGTAATCTATGAGTAAAACACTAGAAAACAATTATAAGGGTTTTAAAATACTTTAGATTTACTCGTAACGTTGGGCTGAATTATACTAGATATCCAGCAGTACTTGAAGGGTACTGTGATGCAAATTGGATATCGGATACTAGAGACTCAAAATCCACTAGTGGGTATGTCTTTAGTCTTGGTGGTGCGGTTGTATTTTGGAAATCTTCCAAACAGACTTGCATTGTTAAGTTTACTATGAAATCAAAATTCATAACTTCAGATAAAGATGGAGAAAAGGCAGAATGACTTTGCCACTTCCTTGAAGATATTCCAATGTGGCCAAAACTGGTGCCTGCTATATGCATATATTGTGATAATCAATCAGCAATAGGTAGAGCACAGAGTCATATGTATAACGGTAAGTCACTACCCATTCGTCGTCGATATAACACCGTAAGACAACTACTCTCTAATGGAATTATTTCTATTGAATATGTAAAGTCTAAAGACAACATAGCGGATCCACTAACCAAAGGGTTAGCAAGAGAGTTAGTTGAGAATTCATCGAGGAGAATGGGACTTAAGCCTATTAAATAAGAGTTACCACAACGGCAACCCAACCTAGTTGACTGGAGATCCCAAGATCTAGGTTGAAAGGGATAACCGAGTTCTGTATGACTCATAAGGATCACTAGGGAGTTAAACTCCTACCCATTTCAATGATGAAATAGTGATGTCTGCAGTATTTTAGGTTCAGTAATGCTTTTAATTATTCTTATATCTAGGTATACCTAGTGGAGTATGGCAAGATACTCTTCATAAGAATCACCTATATGAGTATGAACTGGGCCAGTTGTATGAGATTGTGAAAGGCTACAATTCTCTAGAGCACTCATGAAAGACCAGGTTGTTTAGGAGCCAAAATGAACACAATACTGAGAACTAAACTGTGTCTGGTAATATACTGTGTGAGTTCTATTGTCTTGGTTTACACAAATGGCTGAACAGTTTAAGACATCATGTTTACTGGTTAGCTAGTAAATCTGATAATGTCTCACAAGGAAAGGTTCAAAGCCAAAAGCTACCTATCCTTTGCATAATATTTCCAATTTTGTACTCTCTGTAATTAGATCATGTTGTTGCATTTTCTATCCTTCAAATTCCATTCATGTGGGGGATTATTGGAAATTTTGGCTTTTATAGACTTATTTTGGGCCAACTTTGAGCCCAAAATTAAATGGGGTCCACACGTCTTTTGAGGTGGGTCCAAAGAGATGACGTGTTCCTTGTCTCATGACAAGTCACACGGTGAAGACGATTCGTCAAAATCATTTATGAGTGAATAAAAACTTGATGTCATTTTCAGGTGCATGGAATGGATAGTTAAAGAATTAAATGTGGGTTTCCTTAAAATTGTTTATCCCACATGGAAATGTTAAGAGAGCGTTTGTGAGTATATAAGATCTTAGTGTACTAACTTGGGTTGGGCCCCAAAGGGCGCCCCAAGTTTATAGAAGGGAAGAATTATGGACAAAGTGAACCTTAGCCCAAACCACCACGCGCGCGCCGCTGCCGCCACTGTTCGTCCGATCAGCCAGTCGTGCTAGGCGCGGTTGTGGGTCGGGTCGGTTCTAATGTTAATTTTTTGGACAAAATTTATTTAAATTTTTAATGAAATCAAATTCAAATTTTGTGCCAAAAATTGAATTAATTTTTTGTCCATTTTTATCTCCTTTAGTCCGAAATTTCCAACAGGTAACTACTGGAATCCACTCATAACTGTTGCAGTTACAGATAGAAACTACATAGTTCGGACAGATCTGTTGAATTTTGGACTGCATCTGTTCATTCAAAAGCTGCTCCTATTCGGTTCAATTGAACTTGTTCGGGCAGATTATTTTGCCTATAAATACCAACATTATTCCAATAGTTTGGACATCTAGAAATAATCTGAAAGTTTCATTTTGCTGTCCAGTTTTGCTCCTTTGCATAAATACTCTTCATATTAGTTTTTAGGAAAAAATTAAAGAGAGTATAGAACACAAGGTTTTTGTTCGCCGTACAAATTATTTGAAGTGCTACTACAATTTATGAAGATCATAGTATCTGGAAGATAGACACCATTTTTCCGTAAGCAATCATGGCGAGGCGAATCTATCTTAAGGATGAGTCTCACACACTCGACTTCTTCTTTAAACATTTATTCGGTTTGATAAAATAAATTCGGTACGTAATTTATTTATTTGTTTGATTTGTTTCAATTTATTTATTTTACACAAAAAAATTTTCCAACACTATACAGACAATTCTATTGTGAAGAACTTCTCATCAAACAAAAGTAGAAAGTGAAATAAAAGAGCATCAGTGTTTTGGAGGTGTGGGGTTCCAAGATTTAGGGAGCAGTGGGCTAAAAGAGAATTAATATTCTTCTTTCAACTTGTTAAAATTTTCCCAAGTGCTATGTACATTTACATGTCCTGTGTATGTATGAAATGTTGGTATGCTTGGAAATGGGGTGTAAGTTTAGGTGTTAGTATGAATAAATGATGCTACCTTATATTTTCTGCTGATTTCATTACTATCACCCTTGGAAAAATAGCAAACTTATTTCTTTTTCAAAACCGAATGTAGGGGATGATCTTTGAGGTGTTTAGAGCATGTGATATTTTTGGTAGCCCCTAATTAGACGTTTTTATAGTCTAAATAATTTTCTTAAACAATCTAGCCCTGTGTTTCTAGAAAACAGACCATTTCATGTATTTTAAAAAAACAATTCCAGAAAAATCATCTTAGGTTGGTTATTATGTCAAAACTTATCATTTTTAGTCCTCTTTCCAACAAAATTTATTTGAACAAAAGTTATTGGGTAGATTGAGAGAAATGCTCATTTTCCTAAAATTGTGTCAAATCTAGATAGAATATGGCGTATGGCCTATAGATTAAAATTCTAGTTAGGTTATGCAAATTCTGAAATTGGGAATGAAAGTAAACTTATTATTCTATGTTTCCGTTAATTTTCAGAACCTAAAAAGGTCCAAAAGTATTTTTACCAACCCAATCCTTTGGCTCCTGCTAATCTAAAATCTGCTAAAAATGTGTTACTTTTTGTGTCAAATGTTCCTGAGTGCTCAAAAGCATGCCAAACATGCTTTACTGGCCTTACCATACTTGTATGTATTAATTTGTTATATTTCATCCCATATACTTGCCTCACATTCATGTATATTATCACAGTTAGATGTTGGTTTTGATGTTGAAATACTGGGTGAGCAAAATGGCATCTTGATATCTGAAGATTTTTTTTTTTTTTTATAATTGTTGTCATGCAGAGTTTTGGTGTTGTTCTAAAGATAAATAGATATCTTGAAGCTAAACAAATAAAATAGAAGTCTTCTAGGAATCCACATTTTGGTAAATGTGTTTTGGAATGGAAAGCTTTCCCTCGATCACTAATTTCTTATTTTTTGTTTTGAAAAGCCAAGAACACTAAATTTGAAAACCTGGATTTTTTTTCTTATTAGGCTTCTTTTATAAGACAAAACATCAAATAATGTTAGGAATAACATCCACTTGACAAATTAGAATGCATATTTTTTTTATAGCATAACTATTTATTCTAGCATTGCCAGAAAAGAACAAATAAGAATCTAAGATGATCTTCTATTCTCAGATATCATTAAATTTGGCTATGATGTAGCTGTGTTATGGCCTGCAATGTAGGACTATTGCAGGGAGCTATTTGTGACTGCTGCATCTAATGCTGCTATCTGCATTGCTAGAACTGTAAATCCTACTGGAGTTGTGCAGTTGGTTGCGGTTGCTATTGCTGTAGCTAGTCAACTGGTTGCTAATATATTTTTTTTGTGTACGGAGGACATGTTTTGTATAGAATTATTATTTTAGGTTGGAATATATTAGTTTGTATGAAATTTGACATTAAAGTGATTCCTTTTTGGATGGTTGGAAGTGAAATGGTTGAAAATTGTGGAATGATTGATAATATATGTATTGATTTATTTATATACATGGTATATGTTGCACGGAATACATACAGGTTGTGGACAAAATAATTATAAAAAAAAAAAAACATATTTTTGGCGACTAAAAAATTGGTAGCTAAAAAGGAAGTAAATATTTTTAGCGACCAAATAGTTAGTAGCAAAATATAAAAATAAAATGAAAAAACTTTTTGGCTACTAAATATTTAGTAGCCATAAAAAAATCAGACTTTAGGCGACTAAGACTTTAGTAGTTAAAAAAAAATAAAATGAAAAAAAAAATGTTTAGCGACTAAAACTTTAGTAGTCAAAAACAAAATCAAACTTTGGGCGACCAAAATATTTAGTAGCTAAAAAAAATAAGATAAACAACAAAAACATTTTTGGCGACTAAAACTTTAGTCACCGTAAATAATTTTAGTTTTTGGCGACAAAATTTTTTAGTCGCTGAAAATGGGATCTTAATTTTTTTGAAAGGTTTTGGCGACTAAAAAATTAGTCGGCAATTAATAACTTTCGGCGACCAAATTTTTTTTAGTTGCTAAAACCTTTCCCAACAACTATTCAACGACTAATCTATCGCTAAAAAATTTCAGAGATTAAAAATTAACTTTTAGCGACTAAAAATTTAGTCGCCAAAATGACAATTGTTGTAGTGGTAATAAAAATGGAAGAATACTTGCCCTCCATTCACCTTTGGAATGCAGGGCTCTATACATTTTTCTTAGAATAGACATTTAAAATTTTAAATTTCACAAATTATATAAAAGAAATCACACTAACTAAAAGAAATTAAAAATTTTCAATAAATTTCATCCATAATGAAAGAACTAAATAAAATAAAAAAAGTAATAAATTCAATTTGACGGATACTTGGTACAGATAAATATTTCTTTTTATAAATAAAATTTTTCTTGGTTAAAAATGAATACTTTCAAAACACATGCCACACAATTGTAACAATCTGTCAATAGCAAAACACAAACATTTTAAATAAGCAAACTCACGTGAAAAGTCTCTAAAATATCAAAAACCCTTTAAAACATGTTTAATCACATCAAAAACCAATTAAAAAAACACATTGATCAAATTCTTTTGGAGTGATGTGATCTTGTTATAGAAGGGGTGTTTCAAATTTTTGATGCTAACCAGCAAAATTTTTAGAATTGACAATTAACAATCCAAGTACTACCTGTATAATTTTGTTTTAGGGGGTTCAAATTTTTTTATGCAAACAATCTTAAGGAGGAAAAATATGATCCGCAGTGACGTAGGGCCCTGTTCGGCCAAGTTGGCAGCCTGTGATAGGGTTTAGCAGACTATAGCCACAAGGCATGGTATGATTAGCATAGCGATGGTCAAGACAAACTCAAACAAGAAACTAATGACCAAGATCGAAACAATCTTGTTAAAGAGATGGGGATCCTATCCTTAGGGAAGTTTCATAAAAAATAAAATAAAATAAAAAGCTTATAAAAATGACACTGAACTGAAGAAGAAGAAGAAAAAAATCCGCCAGCCTACGAAACGAATTTAAAACAAAACACACCATCACTTGAGCATATTTATAGTCAATAACATGTTGAAAACTTACATTGAAGTTCGAAGTTTTTAGAGTTGGCAAGAGTTTACGAAAGATGCCCTCTTCGAAGGTGTTGCATGCATGCATACCACACCTAAAGCATTTCAAGCTATTAACTGTTCTAAGCTTCCAAGTTATTCCAAGTCATATGTCTCCAAAGCCGCCACCACCAGTCTGATGCAGCATGGCATCAACTTCATCACAATCCTCCATGCCAAGCTATCAAAAAAATCAAATTACAAATCAGAACATTTATACGAACAATCTAGCTTAAATTTAAGATATGTTAAACTATAAGGTTGAATATGTTTTATTTGTTACAAATATGAAATGAAAATAAACATACCATATAACAAAAACTTTAGGGAAAAAGAGAAAAGAAGAAAGTGAAATAATTTTACTTGATCTGGGGTTTGTTCTGCATGAATACGGCGTCCATCGAACAAGAACAGAATGGACTTGGGGTCCAACGACTGTCGGTCACAATAAGCTGTCATGAGCTTGCGGAGCTCGGTATTACGTTTAATCCTGAAATACACCTCATTCCCTTCCTGAATCAAACCACCACCACCAAAAAGGTAAGGGAGGGGGGGGGGGGGGGGGGTGTGTGTGGGGGTGTAAAAAAAAAAGGTCATGAACAAGATGCCAAGTATATTTGACAGGAAAGTAAGACCCGTGCTTACCATCAGATAGCAAATCTCTGTGAATATGTATTTTAACCACCAAAAAGGCAAGGGAGAAAGAGAAACTGATATAGACTTCTATATAACCTACATATTGTCCAGCATAACTGGGATCCAAAGCTTAAAACAATGAAGCAACATAGCCTAATAACTAGCAGCTAGCAAGTAGCTTACGGCACACAAAACTGTGGAACATTGATATTAAATTTATCAAATTTCTTACCAATTGGACAAGATTATGGTGACACTGATAAACAAAAAGCATATAATCAGAGGCATATTTAAAAAACACAAGATGGACAATGTATATGAAGATCCACAACATTAAAGTCAGTAAGCAAAAGAGAGAAATTGAAGGTGATAAACATGGTTTTTGACCCAAAACCCAACTAATCAAATACAAACAACATTGACAATAAAGCCTTACTCAATCCACTAAGCATTCCAATACTACATTTTCTTCAACTCAAAAGCGTGCACGTGCATCTGCACACAGACAAGTCACGGTTCCATTGAAATATGAATTTAAGTTGTGGCTTAAATCGACATCTTCCAGAGAAATTGGTAAGTATTAATAAATTTGTCCCCTATTCAATATCTATGGTATTTGATACCTTAATTGCTTTCTTCATGGCTTACTTAAATGGATGGTTATATCCCTTGTTTAAAATTCCATTGCTTCATGCACACAACAAAACAGAGAGGTTTAAATGCTGTGGCCTCTACAAGCAAATAACAGATTGCATCCACTCAAACACATCAAGTAATTCTAAGTGAGAACTCTTCACACCATGTCATACTCGTTCATAATAACTCGTAAGTTTTGAATCTGAAAATAGTTATAGAATAAAGCATTCAGACATAACAGTAAATACTATTATCACAGACAAAAGAAGGGAACATTATTTAATGAATACAAAAATAAATGATTTCGTGGAAGCATAATTTAAATTAATTAACTAGGTGCAAAAAATTAACACTACACAGACAAGAGAAATTGAATTGATTCACACAATAGCAAGGCTATATTACCTAGTTCCTGATGAAGTCCCTAAACTCACATAAAATGTGCGATCCACAAGCACGGAACCATGCAGTGAACTAGGGGTACGATAAATAAATAAATAAATAACCAATTCCTTTCGATATGTTCCAAAGTCACAGACACCTAGGCAACAAGTGTTTGGTGAACATTAGAAAATGATGTAGATATTATAAGAGAACCCTAATGTTCTTGTAGAAGGCAATCTTTATGGTCAATCATTAATCTTTAAGTACCCATGTTAGGGAGAAAAGAAACTGAATAGTGTTAACAGATTTCCACTTGTAGATGTTTTATTTGACATAATTTCTTATGTATAGTGTTTGTGTATGAAAAGATACCATAAGCTTCAGTTATTGTGGTAAAAGCCATCACTCTGAAATTTGTCCTTCTGATACCAATCATAACAATTATAAGTTATAATAGTTATCTCTCTCTTGGATTTCGTATGACCACATTATCAATTTTCAGTGAACAACCAAACTGAAATCTCATATGAAAACGTTACCAAAAATTTGACCATTACTACCATTTCACCACTGGGTCCTGCTGTTTTACTTGCTTTGATCTTCTTCATTTTCAGCAACCCCCATATGCCATTCAGTAGGACACACTTACTTACCAATCAATCCAAATCCATTTCTCTCCTACTTCTATCATCCAACTTGTTTTGTGAAGGTAAATTTGAATTTCCTAAAGACTCCAAACTGGTACCAACCAGCTGATTATGCTAGGCCTGCCAAAGTTTCTTCTATTCCGATAGGCACAAGCGGTTTATAAAAGGACACAGCTACTGATTGGGCCAGCCAGTTAGAATTGGGAATTGTAGAATTGCAAAGAAAGGAGCTCGGTTGCTAACTAATCCATGACAATAAACAAAATAACGCCTCATCTCTAATTTAAATATCACTTCATCCTAATCCCTCCAACCTTGCATCTCTCCATAAAAGGACAATGATGAGATGAGATATGAATTCTTATTAAGTTAGTTGAGTCTATGCACCCCAAAAGGCACATTGTATGAAAATGCATTGTCGTAGTCAAAATTCAAAAAGCCAACAAAACAGCTAAAAAGGTTTGTGGATGGTAGACGACTAAAAAATTAGAAGCACTATTCTACTATACAAATTTAGTGTAAGGGATCAAACACAAGGCAATGATGCATAGTGCATTTCAATGAATCATATCAAGAAAATGTTTAAAAAAATAAAAAAAAATGAGGATTTTATCAAGTGGACACAATACAAGCTGGCCAATAATAACATTGGTTAAAGCTTCAAGCATATATGACTGCAGATTTAGCTTACAGGAGAAACATGTTTTTATAAATCAGATTCAAAGCCTTTTACCAAATGGAACCACTGAAGATAAAAGATGCAAAAATCAACTTGATTGGATGACTTCAACCAAATTTGAAGTACTAACAAAAAAAGCTCTCAAAATTGTTTTCAAAAATAAAATATAAGATAGGGATAGCTAGATTGCTTTAGCGAAATTCTTTCCAAGTCCATCAATTTTGGCTCCATTTTCTCAAACAAAAATGTTACATAGCATGGGCAAGTCACAGCATATATCTTGATAAGAGCAAATCTATTTCTCTATACCACTCCAACGAGGAATAATAATCAATTCCATATAATGTGTGTTTGAATTATAGTCACCAGAGTGGCATGTGAAAAGCTTGGCTTGACCAATTTATAATAAATAAACAGGTGAGTACTATTTTTATCAAAACAATATATTATAATAAATATGTAACATCAAAATTTCTCCAAAAAATCAATACGGTTCTGCTACATCCACACAAATATAAGCACCCGAATGATGTTGCCCGAAAAGTGCGTTTGTTTCACACGCTAACACAAAACCCAAATAACAAACACAAAACTGCCTCTCTCTCTCTCTCTCAAACAGCAACACACTCTCTCTCACCGAGACCCACCGGGATCACTCTTTCACCGATGCCCACCGACAAACTCACTGCTCATTCACTTCTCTCTCTCCTCTCGATTTGAATCTCTTCTTCTTGGAGGATTTCTTCGAGGGTTTCTTCAAACGATCTCGATTCTTGTCGAATAGATCGCCGAGAGAGGTCAAAAAACTAGTTCTCCACCACCAAAGATCCGCCATGCTTCGATGACTGGATGTGATCTGCCACCAACTGGGTGATCGATTTCCCTTCGCTTTCTTCCACACAAGCATGATTCTTTGTTGTTCTTCTTCTTTCTCACACTCTCAATTCAACAAAAACCAAAATGGTTTTCTTTACTTATAAAGAATCTAAAGAAAAACATATAGATACAGAAAATCAAGAAAAAATTTGTGTGAAAAAAGAGAATTTTGTAAAGAGAGTATGAAAGAATTGAAAGGATCAATGTAAAGATTTATGGGTTTATTGTGAAACCTGAAATCCGAGAGAGAGAAAGAAGAGAGAGTGAGCAAGGGAAGATAGGTTAAATTATATGATTTTTTGGACTTGTGAATTGGAATTGTACAAGAAATTCATTTTTATATATAAGGTCGTGATAGATAGAGAGAGAAGAAGAAGGCTATGACAGAGAGAGATCTGTGAAAGAGGGAGAAAAGCATCTGATTACCATTTGGGAAAAAACATTTGTTTCCCCTCAAACGGCAAATAAATGATTTTTATCTCACACAGCGCTTTCTCTCTCTCACAGCCTTCTTCTTCTATCTATATCTCTTTCACAACCTTACATATAAAGATGAAATTCTTGTACAATTCCAATTCACGAGTCTGAAAAATCATATAATTTAACCAATCCTCTCATGCTCACTCTCTCTTCTTTCTCTTTCTCAGATTTCAGGTTTCACAGTAAACCCATAAATCTTTACATTGATCTTTTCAATTCTTTCATACTCTCTTTCCAAAATTCTTGTTTTTTATTCAAATTTTTTCTGGATTTTAGTATCTATTTGTTTTTCTTGAGATTCTTTATTAAAAGAAAACCATTTTGGTTTTTTGAATTGAGAGTGTGAGAAAGAAAAAGAACAACCAAGAATCATGCCTGTGTGGAAGAAAGCAAAGGGGAATCGAATCACCCAGTTGGTGGCAGATCACATCCAGTCGTCAAAGTATGGCGGATCTTTGGTGGTGGAGACTAGTTTGTCGACATCTCTCGGTGACCTATTCATCAAGAATCGAGATCGTTTTAAGAAACCCTCGAAGAAATCCTCCAAGAAAAAAGATCGTCGAGAGGAGAAAGAGAAGTGAATGAGTGGTGGGTTTGTCGGTGGTCATCGTTGGTAGGCATCGGTGAGAGAGTGATCCAGTGGGTGTCGGTGAGATTGAGAGTGTTGCTGTTTGAGAGAGAGGGGTTGTTTTGTGTTTGTGATGTGTTCGTGCCTGAAACAAATGCACTTTTGGGGCAACTGAGGTTCTGCTTTCCCAAGCCCAATGGCTATTTGTGTAGATGTAGCAGAACCAAACATAATTTAGCTTTTTTATTAGATTGTAATTTGGTTGTGTACATTGGTTTCATAAATTGCCCATTATGTTTTAAATAACCATGAGATGAGATTTATACCAGTATCAATGAAAGTGTCATGGATTGGTCAATATCAAACAGATATATGTATTGACGATACAGCCGATGATAGATAAACATACATATACAGAATGTGCAATCACGAAAACTAAAACAATAACACAAGCCCATCCAGACATAAACACAATCACGCAGACTATAAAAATTAAAAAAAAATTGAATCTTGTGAAAACTTATCAAGCACTTCTTCATGTAAACAATAAACATACATATACAGAATGTGCAATCCTATTTTTTGTTTTTTTAGGTAGTAAGGAAAGTTATACAGAATGTGCAATCAAGAAAATTAAAACAATAACACAAGCCCATATAGACATAAACACAAGCACAGACTACAAAAATTAAAAAATTATAATTAAAAAAAAAATGAATCTTTTGAAAACTTATCAAGCACTCCTTCATGTTAACATTGAAATCAACGCATGCATGTCGAAATCAGAAAGCAATGCCAACCAAACAAACAGACACAAGAGAATCAAAGTAACAGTGAATGCATCAAAATCAATCAATCTAAAACATAAACCCTGGAAGAAAAAAAAAAAGATTAAAAAACAAGAATAAATGATACCTGGTTCTTGACCTTGATATTGAGTTGGTTTGATTGAGACTGATCAGCCATGTTGGGTTTCTGATCTTCAGATTGAGGGCCTTTACCTGCTCCCATTCCAGACATTGTTGTAGTTGGCCCACAGGAAACTAGGGTTTCTCCCTCTAAAAAGATTCTCTCTCTCTCTCTCTCTCTCTCTTTCCAAAAAGCTTTTTTCTCTCTAAAAAAACAAGACGGACAGCAGTGAAACCAAAAGGCGATTCTGCAGAAGTAGCCGCCACTGTCAGCATATATATATGTGTAACCATGACGTAACGCACAAGGATTTCTAGAAGGGTAAGGCTATTCTATAATCGGTTTACAAACGTAATCATCAAGAAGTAACCGTTTATAACACCACGTGTATAATATCAAAATAAAAGTAAATAATTAATTACACCAAAATCAACTAGTTTTACTTTTATAAATTGGTACATTTTGTATGACTTCTGAATATAGCATTTGACCGTATGATGTACGTATTATTATTTTTTTAAAAATATTTAAGGGAATTTTTTTAATAAATTTATTTTCTAAGAGTTTTATCCCATCCAACTCATATTCTTTTTTACTATTCCATTAGGTCCTATTTGAGATAAGAAGACTAAAATACCATTTTCATTTACTTATATTCCATTTAGCTCACATTGTTTTCTTATGTTTCAATAAATCTTATGGGTGACATAATTACTAAAATACCCTTAATGTGAATGTTCACACCGTCAATGTGAATGCTTATATCATCAATGTGTAGGGACCCGACCCATGTCGATCCTCATGGGTGCTCGGAAAAATTCAAGTCGGGCCGGGCGAGCCCGGCCCATTGACAATATGAATATTCACATTGACATGTTAATATTCACATTAATAGGAATGTAAAATTGGCCCGCGTCTCGTGGAGGCACAATACCCAGCTGCGGCCCATGGGCGGCCTGGGGTAGGCCCAGTCCGGCCCGTTGACAACGTGAATATTCACATTGCCATATTAACATTCACATTGATAAGAGTATAAAATTGGCTCGCGGCGCATGGGCGGCCAAAAGCCCGCCCGCGGCCCGGAGTGGGCTCGGCTCGGCCCGTTGACAATGTGAATATTCATATTGACATGTTAACATTCACATTGATAGGAGTATAAAATTAGCCCGCGCCTCGTGGCTGCCTGAAACCCGCCCACGGCCCGGGGCGGACCCGGCCCGGCCTGTTGACAATGTGCATATTCACATTGACATGTTAACATTCACATTGATAAGAGTATAAAATTGGCCAACGACTCAGGGCGGGCCCAGCCCGGCCCGTTGACAATGTGAATATTCATATTGACATGTTAACATTCACATTGATAGGAGTGTAAAATTAGCTCGTGCCTCGTGGCTGCCCGAAACCCGCCCACGGCCCGTGGGTGGCTCGGGGCGGGCCTGGCCATTTTTTTTTAATTCTTTTTAATTTTTTCTACCAAAATTTTATTATTTTCCACAAAAAAATACATTGCGTCTCGGCGCGGGCTGGGCCTCGGACTGAGCCTTGAATGGGCCTTAAGCGGGCTGATAAGCCGGGCCGAGCTTCAAAGTGCTGACCTAGGCCCTAACCTAGGGTCTCAGACATGCTCGGGCCCGAACCCAAACGAGTCTACCCCAGGCCGTGGGCGGGTTTCGGGCAGTCCACGGGCTGCGGGCCAATTCTACATTCCTATCAATGTGCATTTTAACATGTCAATGTGAATATTCACATTGTCAACGGGCCGGACCGGGCCTACCTCGGGCCGCGGACAAGCTTCGAATAGTGGACAAATTTTACACTCCTATCAATGTTAATGTTAACATGTCAATGTGAATATTCACATTGTCATGGGTCGGGCCAAGCCGAAATTCTTGATCGAACTTTGGGCGACGCAGATTTGCGGGCCAATTTTACACTCTTATCAATATAAATGTTAACATGTCAATGTAAATATTCACATTATCAACGGGTCGGGTTGGGCCCGCCCTAGGTCGCTGGCCAATTTTATATTCTTATCAATGTAAATGTTAACATGTCAATGTGAATATTTACATTGTCAACGAACAGCCGGGCATACCGCCTACCGCCGATGGCGGTTTCGCGACCATGAGGCGCAGGCTAATTTTACACTCCTATCAATGTGAATGTTAACATGTTAATGTGAATATTCACATTGTCAACAATCTGACGCCTTCGAACACGCAGGCTTTTGGCTGCCTATGGGCCGCGGGTCAATTTTATACTCTTATCAATGTGAATATTAACATGTCAATGTGAATATTCACATTGTCAACAAGCCGGACCGGGCCCGTCCCGGGCCGCCCATGGGCCACGGGCGAGTTTCGCGCCGCCACGGGACGCGGGCCAATTTTACGCTCCTATTAATGTGAATGTTAACATGTCAATGTGAATATTCACATTGTTAACGAGCTAGGTCCGCCACGGCTCGCGGGCAGGTTTCGGGCCGCCCACGGGATAATTTTACATTCCTACCAATGTGATTTTAAAATATGAATGTTCACATTATAAAATTGCTAACCGTTCAAAAAATATTTATAAGGGTATCAAAATTAAATATAAGGGCATAAGTGTCCAAGATAATAGTGTAAATCAAGAAAAAAGACTTTATGGAATAAAACTATACATACATGGGACTAAATGGGTTAAAAAATTCCTTCATGGACTTCTTGGGTTAAAACACTTCTAAATGAGATTTATCAATAAAAATTTCAATATTTAATGATATAATGTGTTATAAAAGAATAATTTTAATTTTAATTTAAAATTAAAATTAAAGTATAATTTTAATTATTTATTTTGATAATATTGACGTTATCTTTTATAAAATTGTTACTTAAATCTTATATATATTAATTTTAGTTAGATTATCTATGTATTTTGATAAATTTAGCTCTATCATATTATAAAAGTGTAATTATCATATAATAAATTTGTATGATATATATTAAATTATAATATAGTAAAATAAATATTCATTTTAATATTACAAATAATAGTTAAACTAGAAAAATAATTAGTAACATAAAATTAAAAGTAATTCTAAATATTTAATTTTCTTTTATATTCATTTGGAAAATAAGATATGTAAAAACAGAAATTATATAAAATTTGTAAAACCAATTAAATATAAATGGGTTGCAACTGGATTATTATATAACAACTTTGATTGAGTCCCTGTAAAGTCTCACTCCCACCACACAACCCCCCCCCACACAAACACATGTGAGGGTTGGTCATTGGATCAAAAAAATAAAAAAAAAATGACCAATCAAAGCCCATTGGGGGCCTGGGGTCTAGACCATTTTTCATTATATAATGATGTTATATTATATGTGTATATATATATTAAATTATAAGATTGTAAAATAAATATTTTTAATTAAATTAAAATATCAACTATATAAAAAAAATTTAATGTTCAACAATTGAAAAAGTAACTCAAACAGTAAATTTAAATTTTAGAGATTCATTCAAATTTTTACTTCTATGAGTTGTGATTATATAAAATAATGTAAGAAAAAAAAGTATAATTTCATACATAGAATCATTATAAAATTTAAGCGACAAATCCATAATATAAAATTTGAATTGGGTATAGAATAATATAGGAAAAATAATAACTTGAGAAAAAAAGGCAATTTAGCATTAAAAAAATTTCTAATACCCTTGAAAAAATTAAGAAGAAAAACGTGAAATGTAAAATTGGTATTAGATTTGTGGATTATCTCAATTTATCATGAAAAATATATGAAAAAAAAATGTTTATCAAATAAGTTCATACAAAATAGGCAAAGTTGTATAATTTAAATTAAGTTTAGATTTGTGTATAACTATATATGTAATTAAGAAAATACATACTGACATAGGTTTCTTTTTTTTTAAAAATATTATAGAAAAAATTATTATGGTTTGGGATACACTATATAAATATATTCGGCTTTGCCTTATACTGATGAGGTGGCGAGCCCAGTCGAAACCAAAAAAAAAAAAAAAAAACTATTTTTTTTTATCAATCCGTGATGACACCTCATCTGGGGTCGACTCCAGGGGGTAAGCATTTTTCAAATATATTTTTTATCTTTTTAAGATCACATCACTTCTCTATTATTTTATGCATCTTTTTATAAAAAATTAAAAAGTATACTTATTTGAATCATTTCAAAATATATTTGTCCATAATTGAAAAGGTTTCGATGTGATTAATTTTAGAAAAATGAATAAATGATTCAACAGAGAATCATCTCTTATTCGATTATGTTTGTAACACAATAACCTACCTATCCAACATGTCCTAAGGGTATCATTTGAACGAAGGGTTGCATAGGGCTATGGTTATACCATACGCATCTTGAGTAAGGTAGAAGTCTACCTTGTTAACTCGTGAGAGACGGTCCGTTGACCCGGCATAAAGGCCTATTTTAACAAATTAATTAAAAGTTAATTTTTTAACTAAGTAATGTTAGAAATCTTTAAAAAAATTATTAAATTTTTTATTAAATATCTTATATAAGTATGGGACTCATACCATGTAATGTGAGATATTTAATAAAATTTTTGATAGAATTTTTTAAATCTTTATCATTTTTATTTTTTATTTTTTATTTTTTATTTTCTTAAATCATATTACCTCTTTATTTTTTTTTTATATATATTTAAAAAAAAATCAAAAAATCATCTCCTAATCAACTTTTTGGAAAGGAAAAAACTCAAAATACACTATAATTATTAGCACACTATTCTTAACTCACAGACTGACCCATTCTTGCTTGGACCAAGTTTGTTGGGCGGCCCGATAGAAAAAACAATCCGCCTGACTTGGCCTACACCCAATGCCGACCTTTACATACTCATTATTTTTGTTGAGTAAACCCTTACTTGACTATTTTTGTATGACAATAGGGGTGTAAATTTGGTCTAGCTTGGCTCAGTTCGGCCTATCTGGGTCTAGTTCGGCCGATGTCGAGTCTTGTAAGCTCCCATCAAAATTCAGGTTGGGCCGGCTCACTGGCCAAAAAAATTAGGCCCAAGCCCATCCCTAGGCCTAGGGGTATTCGGGCATTGGGCAGACCGGTGGGTTGGGCCTATCCTCGGCCTTGGGGGGCCTGACCATTTTTGTTTTTTTTAATTTTTTCTACAAAAATTTTATTATTTTATACTAAAAAAAACACTGGGTCTTGAGCGGGCCAGGCCTTAAATGGGCCTTAAGCGGACCGATGGGTTGGCCCACGGGACGGGCTAGGCTTTAAAATGAATACCAAGTCCCAGGGGCTCAGGCTCGGGCCCAAGCGATGGGCCACCCTAAGGGCGGGTTTGAGCCACCCACAAGTCGCGGGCCATTTTTACACTCCTAATGACAACTAAACATGCTCTCCTGAATTTTATTAATAAAATTTTATCACACTTCCCATCTAATGGTAATTTTTTCTAAATGAAATCACCTTGATAGAGTTGGGAGGGACAAATTAAAGGTTGGTTTGGAAATAAGTTATTTTAATAACTTTTTGACTAAAATATAAAGTAAAAAAATTAGCATGTTTTGGATGTTTTTTTTTTTTTTAAAACTTTTTACAAAAAAAAAAACGTGTTATGGATGTTAATTTTTGACCACACAACCAAATGGGAACTCAGTTGAAAAGCACCGACAAAATAGATTAAGCCCAAACAACTTGTCACAGAAAGATAAGAATCTAGCAGTGGTTCGTTTACCCGGGGTACTCCGATGATCAAATCAGTAATCAAATATCTCTCAAAGATAGGAAACTATGCTTAACTCACAAGAAATAACTTATTGCTCACAGTATATTACACATATCTGAGACCCATGGGGATGTCTTGCTTTTATAGCCAACACTAACATGTTCCTTGTAGAAGCCTCATTTCAGTGAACTCAAGCTCAATGCCTATCCTGGACCCTCAGCCAGATAGGGATAAACTCCCTAAGAGTTTTATCTTTATCCAAACTGAGATCCTCTCCTGTTCTAGGACTCCTGCCCCTCATTTGATTATCTCATATTCCGGTATCTCCATAAATAACCTCAGCCTAGCCACAGTCACTTCAGCGTCATAACCAAGCCACGTGGTACCTCGGCTAACACTTCAGCATCACCTTGGCCATGTGCTATCATTCACAAAATATGTCCCCACAATTGCCTCCTAGGTTCTATTACCTCGACAACCTGAGGTGATGGAACCTACATCGTTTCTTTCTAAAGAACGTCGGTTGAAATTCACTCTTTTCTTCGACCGAGATCATGACTCGTCAGTTTCAAGTACTCAGGACTCAACTGTCCATCTCTATCAAAAACCAAGAACCAAAAACCAAGTTCTTGAGTTCTTTAACCCAAGATCGTTCCACTAGCGAGGTTTTCACTTCATTAAATTGAGAACTCTAAGAGTTTTATGTGGCCTAGGAGTCTACACTATTGGTTGCGATCAAGGAGAGTCACTAATGAATCCTATGGTCAATAACCAAGAAAGATCGGATCGTGAAGGAGTCAAAATAGCCTCCTTCTAAGTCGGCTTTCTTAGGGTAGCACTACCCTTTTGAGATCTTAAAAGGTATTGACACAAGGTCTCATAAGCAACGATAAGGTTCACACATAGAATATAAATACATAACAACCGCAATATACTTAATTCAAAAGATGGTTCCATTACATTACATCCCAAAAGAAAGCTTAAATCTTCACACGAGTCTTACAAAATATCCAAAAAGAAACTTCTAATTTTTCTAGGATAGCCAAAAGTCTTCGAAAGTTTTAGGCTCGTCGTCTCTCGCTATGAGTTCCTCTTCAACACCTGGCATGATACGCCGTGAGCTTTGAATGCCCAGTAAACACACACACACCCGCCCCTTTTTCCCAGTCCAATACACAAACACAAATATAACATCAAGTAGTAAAGCATGATACTCATATAAATAAATAGATAAAGGGTTAAGTTAGATGTCAGTAAACTAGAAATCTCCCAAAGAGATTTTGTCCTCCCAACCACAAGAATCGGACGCGGATTATTCGGTATGCCCTCTCTTTTGCTGCTTTGTTGCAGACCTAACCTCGGATGCCTACCAACGGTTATGTACCATGTAGCGCCAACGCAGGGCCTCAAAAGGCGATAAAATGGGGCCTTGCCCGAATCCCTCCTCACACCAAACCACCTAGGGTCCGAATATAACCGCTTCGTTCAAGGGTTCCGAAAACCACTTGCGCAAGACTTTAACTTTCAAATAGGGAACGCATCCCAACAATCCATATATCACATATCCTTATCTTTTCATTACTCAAGTGCTCAAAAACCCAATACCCTCCCAATTAGGTTTCCCGTTGAGTTAAATATTTTACATCAAGGTTAGACAACTTAACAAGATAAAAATACCCACACAAGCGTGCATCAATAAGGTGAAGAAGATGAAGAACATAACATAACACATACATTATCATACCAAGATATGATCATAAGCTAATAAAAATTTTCATGAATACAAGGGCATAAAACATCCATGCATAACAAAATTTCCAGATTTAATATCAAATAAAGATTAAAATGAAAGGACTATTTTAGATCCTTCACCGGACTTGGCCTTCCTATGGTTAAATGAGAATTTGATCTAGTTTCTAGAATATTTTTCAGAAATGAGATTGCTTTTCCAGATTTTAAGTTATTTAGAAAATATTCGAGCTGTCGAATCTGTCCAGATCCGTCGACTGTTACGAAAATTTGATTTTCTTGCAAACCGCTTCATGTTTTTCGATGAAACCAATTTTAGTTGAAAACTAACATCTTAAGGAAGGTTTTGACATAAAATAGAGGTCCAGAATAATTTTGTACATTTTTCTAGAATTTCTAAAGGCGGGCTGCAAAAACAGATTCTAGGGTACTTTGCCCAAAACAAGAAGATTTATGACAAAGGGTTCCACCAGGAAAGTTTCATTTCTTTTGTGAAGAAAATATGCTAAATATCACATGTTTAACTCAGAAAATTTGTTTGAAAGAGTGCTCTTGAAAAGTTGAGAGATTTGTACAAAAAGAAGATAGTTTTGTGCCAAAATGGGGAAAATATAAGAGAGATGGAATCAATACTCAACTCTTAGCATTTTTAACATAAGAACTTAGTAATAACAGATTTGAAAACTTTATTTAGAACCTTTAGAAACATGTATTAGAAAAAGAAAAATGAAAGAAGGTTACATTTGTGGCTTACCTATTAAGCTTTGCACAAGAAGCTCTCTTTTTCCTCCTTCTCCTCTAGACTTCTCTTTCTTGCTCTCCTCCCTCTCTCTAACCGAAATGTGTGTGTGAGTGAGTGTGTTGTGTATGTTTGCAAGCTAGGGGGTGTGTTGGTATTTATAGACAAACCTTTGAGGTAAAAAGTCCTAAAAGCCCCTTAGTTGGATATGGATGGAAAGGTTAGGATTTGTTTGAATTCTAAAGGAATGGAAGGGATTTGGGAGGCTTATTCATTGGTTTAGGCAACTCCTAGTTGTAATGAAACTAGATCTTGGATTTTGCATCCTAAGTCTAGGTCACTAGGTTGTGTTTTCCTAGAAGTTCATGATGGTGTTTCTTGAAAATTGGCTCCTCCTTAGGGAAGTGTGATGGGGTTATTATTTAAATCATTTTAGGTTCTAGGCACACTCCTCTAGGTGTATATATATGTATATATGTATCTTACAAGATTGATGGTACTCAAGGTACAAGATACAAGTACTAGTTTTTGGGGCAAGTTTTTGAATTTAATTAAAGGGTGAGGGCTTGGAGTTAAATACATATAACTTGGGTAGATTTAAATTGGGTTAGGGAACCTAATCCAGTTAGGAAAAAATTTATGTTTTGCTAAAAAAAATAAAATCAAATGCTGACCGACAAGATCTGAAATAATTCAAACATTAGGGTCCTTTATAGAGAATACATTTTTCAGGGGCTTCACATTTTATTTGTGCATGAATTGTCACGCACGGTTTTCTCAACCATTTCCTCCTTGCGTCCGTTCCTCATTGGTCCATACATGACACGCGTTATCAAGATACGTTGCTTTTGCACATGCCACCTGACAAACACGTCGTCCAAAGCATTTCATTATGGTTTGCCGCCATTTCGCGTTTTTGACAAAACTTTTCGTTCTCTCTCTGTCTTTTCACTTTTGCAATTCACAATTTTTTCCTTGTCTCTCAGACTTTCTCTCTCTAACATTTCCAAATCTTCCATTGTTGCATTCACGAGCTATCTGCAACTGCATTCTTCGTTTACCGCCAGCACACCACTCATCATTTTGACCTTAATCGTTTAGCTTGTCTAATTTCGGCATATCTTATTCCGGCTTCAATCGGTAAGTCTTCTGATTCCTTTTTATTTTAATTATCCACTGCCGTTTACTACTCTTAGCCATGCTTATATGACTTCTTTTTGAGTTTTGCTATACACTTCCCCTCATACTTGGTTTTTGTGGAATCTGTATATGCATTTGTAATTGTTCTCTATTGCTATCTTCACGCCTTGGCCATCAATTCTTGTTTCTTGAATCTATTTAATGTAACATAATCTGTTCCTGAATTCAAGAATGTGCGTATTGCTTCTGACTCTAGCACACTGCCTTGCATACACTCACTTATTGTTCTGTGAATTTATGATTTTCTTAATTCTTGAATCTCGGTTGCGTTCTTGATTTCTGAATCATGCTCTTTTTTTTTTTTTTTTTGTCTTGTTGTATTTCAGTTTTTGCCTTGATTCCTGTTTCTATAGTTTTTAGGTTTGGGATTTGCTCTAGAACCTCGTTCTCTAGGAAAATCGAAACGAATTCTCCTTAAATTTTCAAAAATCCTAAAACCAGTGCGCGTGTAGGTTTTAGCAGTGGTCTTTAAACCCGCATCAATCATTTTGTTGTCCAACCCCTTCTTGTTGAGATAATGGATATGTTTAGGTGAAGGGTAGATACCCCAGAAAAGCTAGCGCATTTTAGGCAGGAGTTCTCGATCGATTGATGTCCATTTGAGGTTAGTTGGGAAGGAGGACTCTATCATGCGTGATGGAGACTCCATGCCCTTTTATGTTGTTGCATTTATTGAATGCAAACTTGGTTTCCACTAGACACTCTCTTAGAAATCCTTCATTATTACAAACTTAATCCCATGCGACTTGTCATAAACTCATATAGGGCTATCAGCGGCATAATCGAACTAGCACACTGAGAAAAAGCTAGGATTACATTGGCCGACATCCAATTCTGCTACACAATGTATGGCCTTAAGTCTAAGAAAGGCTACATATACTACTTTAAGCCCAAATCTACCGCCTTCAAACTAATAGCCGACCTCCCAGACTCCAACAAGGGTGCTGGAGATGATTACTTCATTGTCTCGGGCAACTGAGAGTTTACTCCTAATGGTGATCTTCACTCTATCCTCTGTGCCGAGCAGTTTTTAAAGAGGGTGGTGGTAAGACTTAGTCATCTTACTGTAATTCCATTTTGGTTAAGGTTTGTGTGACGTCCTAAAAATCGGAAACATCAGATAATATATTAACCATTAAATATAGAGTTTATCTAAGGTTACAAGAGTAGGAAACGTCACTAATAAGTCCTTTAGTTAATAACCAAGCAAGATCTCAGGAAGGTCGGAGGAGTCAAAATAGCCTCCATTCTAAGTCCAACCACCTTAGATAGCAAGCTACCTTTTTTGAGATCTTGACAAGGTATTAACACAAGGCCTACATAAGTTGATGGAGTATAAGGATATGTTACAAATGTTATATATATACAAATTACAAAATCATGTCTTAAATACAACATGGGAATTCTCAAAACATGTTTAACATAACTAGTTCCTACCTCTCATAGGATAGCCATACGTCTTCAGATACTTCAGCTTTGCCTTCGATCGGTCTAATAATCTTCAATACGGCATGAAATACCGTGAGCTTTGAATGTCGATAAATGCACACACACCCCATCCATTTTTTCCAATCCAATACACTATCATATTTATAGCAAGCAAGTAATGAAGCATGATATTCAAGTCAATAACAACAATTTCAATACTATAGGAAAGTAACATGTCTTTCAAATAGATAACAAAGGTTATAATGTTAGTGGTTAGTATTCTAGAAATCCCCCAAAGAGATTTCATCCTCCCAACCACAAGAATTGGACATCGGACTATTCAGAACTCCCCCTTTTGCTGCTTTGTTACAGAACTAACCTCTAATACCTACTAACGGTTATATACTGCGTAGCGCCAATCATAGGGCCTCAAAAGGGATAACGAAAAGAAAAAGATTTTATCACCCAGAATCCAACCTTATCCTTCCAAAAAAGTTTTGTCCTCCTGAATGTCCCATCCGAACCCAACCTTATCTCACCAATCAAACTATCACAAAAAGTCCGAATACATTCGTTTCATTCTAGGGTTCACATGACGCCGCTTGCAAGAGTTAACCTTCAATTATGGAGCACATCCCATCAATCCATACATAACAAATTATCATCTCTTCAATATCCAAGTGATCGAAAACCCAATACCACCCTAATTAAGTTTCCCGTTGAGTTAAATGTTTTAAATCAAGTTAGAACACACTTAACAAGATAGTAATATCAACATAAGTATGAGCATCATTAGAATGAAGAACATAAGGAACATAACCATAACACATTCAATATCATACCAAGACATGACCATAAACTAATAAGCATATTCATTAACACAAGAGCATAAAACATCCATGCAAAACTAAATTTCAGTTCATTGTCATAGAAATTGTAAACAAAAAGGCATTTTGATTTTCCCTAAACTTGACCTTCCTAGGGTTCATAGAGAATTTAATTTAGTTTTCAGAAAATGTTTCGGAAATGGAATAGCTTTTCTAGATTTTTAGTTATTTAAGAAATACTCCAGCGCTATCCAGATTCGTCGATCGTTACGAAAATCGAATGTTCTTTCAAACCGCTCACTCCTTTTCAATTAAACTAATTTTTCTTGAACGATAACTCCTTAAGGAAGATTTTGAAATAAAATGGAAGAATTTTATACAGTTTTCTAAAATTTTCGTAAGGTGGCTGTAAAACAGATTTTTCTGGCACAGTTCTTGAAAATAGAAAGTTAGCGAGAAAAGAGGTCGGCTAAGGGAAATTTTCCACTTCTCTTGTGGTGAAAACATGATAAATAATATGTCTTAAACTCAGAAAATAAGGTGCAGTGTGCCTTTGGAAATTTTGAGAGATTGATAAAGAAAAATGTAGTCTTATACGATTAAGAGAAATAGAAGAAGGGTAAAATCAAGGCTCAACTCCTTTCATTTTTAACACAAGAATACCATTAGAACACATCTGAAAATACCATTTTAAACTTCTAATAACATGTATTTGAAAAAAAAATGAAAGAGAGAGTTGTGTTGTGGCTTACTTAAATGCTTATGGAACTAGTTTTGCAAGACTTGCTCTCTTTCTCTTCTTTCTCCTTCCCAAGCTCACTCTCCACTCCTCTCCCTCTCTCTATGACATGTGGGTGTGTGGGTGTGTGGGTGTGGTGTTTGATGTTCAAATAGATGGAGGATAGTGGTGTATTTATAGGAAAAATGGTGTGAATTGTCTAAAATGTCCTTTGGTTGAAATCTAATGGAATTAAGTTGTATTTAGTTCAAATGAAATGGAATAGTGGATAATTAGGACCTTAATTATGTATTTAATTATGATCTAGTTAGGCTTAAGTCTAATTTAATCCATTCTAGTTACAAGTACATTAGATATATACATGTATATATATAGAATTGGTACCAAGGTCATAATTATTTCCATGATTCAAGAGATTTGTCTCTAAAGTACAATGATTATAACTTAGGAGGTATGATGGCTAGCCAGCTCAAGATTTGGGAAATTTTTTTTGATTTTATATATAGATATGAAGATATTTGTATATAAAATTATTTATTTTGTGTACAAATTCCATAGATATTGTGTACAAAAAGATTTGATGAATAAGAGGTACAAATATAGATATACATAATGGTACTAACTCGGGGTCAATTTGTGATTTAAGTAAAATATGAGCGCTAAGGCCTTTATTTATGAATTGGAACATTTATTTTAGAGTAGAATTTAACTAAGTTAGGGTTAGAGAATCTAATTCGGTTTGAATTTCTTGTTTCGAATAAAAAGGCAATCAACGGACGAGCGTGATAAAAATCAGAAAAACCTAGGGTTTTCAAGTGGTAATTCTATGTTTATGAAGTCAATTAATCAGTATTAGGGTATTAGAAATGATTTCCAAGTTATCAAAATCGATTAGGGTTTGCGAGTTTTCAATTGACGTATGTATTTTGATCCTAGGGTTACAATTAATTAAGCGAGGGACTTCAAGGAAATAATTTAAAAGTAAGGGACTTTTAAGAAATTAAAATTTTCAGGGGCCTCACAGTTTGCCAACTCATTCATCTCTGCTAATGTTTGCTCTTTGTTTTTTGCAGCTCTTTCTCAACCTGTCAAGGGATTTTGGCAATCATACGTTCCCAGCCGAGATCTAAAGAAACTCTTAGATCTTCTTGTGCAGAAACGAAAAGCCCCTTTTCTGTTGAATTATATACCAACATACAAATCGGCTTTGCCCGACGTCCCTTGGAGAGGTCAAACTCCACTGTCTGCCTCAACCTCTCCAGGAACTTCTTTACCAAGAGATGATCAAGCTTCTTCTTCTGATCCAGTTGAGTTGCTGTCAACCTCTGTTCCCTAACTTATCCCAATATCCCAACGCGGATGCCATCATCATGCCGCAGCAAACGTACCAGTAGGCAAAACTCATAGTCGTAAATGTCAAGATTCTGAGGCATCGGCCTACGATCCAGCGAACCCACCAACAGCCTTACCAGCAATTCATTTCGATACCAAAGTTACCCTCACTGCTACTACTGAAGACATGGGCCGTAAAACTATTGTTGAGGACCTGTTGGCCGACTTGCCAGGAGTGGTCACTGTTAGCTCTTCTTCACCATCTCAATCTTAACCTAAACAAAAACCAAAAAGGGTAAAGAGGGCTAAAGCAAAAGCCTCTGCCACCCAAATTGAATCTGAAGATACAATACCAATCTTTAAACTTGTCAAAATCAAGAAAAATAGCCTCCACTACCAAAAAGAGGCTTGCTCAGGCCGATCCAACTGATACCGCTCAGTCAAAGAAGCCGAGGTCCGAAGCTGCAGCAACCTCGGGTGCATTTAAAGCCGATGAACCCTGGGCTCCTACCATCACTATTGGGGATCAACCAATCAAAGACGGCGACAATGCCATTGACAATATCGAGGTCAGCGTTGCTCTTTCCATAGCCATTTTTCTCCCAACTAATCTAAATTGTATGGCCGAGATCATGAGATATGAAAAATTTGCTTTAATGATGCAGCACTCTGTCCTGGTAAGTCTTCAACTCTTATCTTTTCTGGCTTTTTACTTCAAGTTCTCATACTTCAAAATTTTACTAACTTGCTCATTCATTTTCTTCTAGGCGATCTAGCATGCTCATTCCTTTGCAATGAAAGCCGAGGATTTGAAGAAAGAATTGGTCCACAAGACCAAAGAGGCTGTTGGCTTCCTCACCTCTTTAAATAACGCGGAGGCCAAGATCAAAGTTCTGTTAGATCAGGCCAAGGCCGAGAAAAATTTGAACGGGCGAGGCTGTACCTAAAGTACTAAAATCTGAGGTCGAGAATGCCGAGGCCAAAACTACCGAGGTCTAGGCAAAGCTCCAAAAAGGACTGGCTATGAAGGAAGCCAAGATCAAGGTGACTGATGAGAAAGCTTTCTTAGAGGGACAAGCTGCAGTCTGTGACGCGTACAAAGATCAAGTCAACCAAGCTTATGTAGGCTTCTCGAGGCTCATTGCTGACTCTCAACTAATTATCTCTTTTTATGCACTCCAACCTCTAAGATCTCAGTAAACTTTAAGTGCCTTTCCCTTCGACTTCCAAAGAGTCGACGGGAGGCCGACGAGAGAAGCCGACACGAGAGGATGTCGAAGAAAATGAGGGGTCATTTGTTAGGGCCAAGTCTTCAACATTGAATGATCAAGTCCTGGACTTGACTCATGATGAAGAAGACTTGGTTTCCAAGGCTGCCTCTCTTAAGCAAACAACTTCTGAAGCCCATGTCAGTCTAGTCGAAAAAAGCTTAGACCAAACACTTTTGGAAATTGACATTAAGATAGCGGCAGAGAAGGAAGCCACCTTGTCAACCGAGGCCGACACAACGCCAACAACCGAGGTTGAGCAATCTGAGACCAATGCCCACAATGCCAATGCTTAGGATTTTTGACTTTGAACTTTACTTTTGGATAGTTTGTAATTTTCTGTAACTTTTGGACAAGTAATCTCTTTTGCCAGGCCGAAGTGCCTTTTTGTTTTTGAACAAGTTTTTCCCAAATGTATGTTTGCCTTCTTTTTCCCTAAGTGTTGAATGATTTGCTTCATATATACTTCACTGCTTTTCTTCTATGCCTTTTATGCTTTCATACTTAGAATATTTTTTTGTATTTCTCCAAAGTACACCTTAACTTATGTAATCCTTCGGGATAAAGTACCTTGGATATGAATATGAATTGTTTGTCTCAGCCAACAATTGAAAACACCTCGGCTAACACTTAAAAAACATTTCGAATAAATATTTTTTACAAGTGCTGTTTCTCTAAACTTATTTGGTTAAGTATTGCTCCTTCATTTCCACTTACTGTCTTCTATCAAGACTTCATCCTTCCAACCTTGACAACCTGGTTGGTCACCTAGGGTAATATATATCTCAAATACATCTTTTATGATTACCTCGACCAACTCCAACTTGTAAATTTCTCTGAAATTTCAACAAGTGTTAAGCCCATTTTAACTTGTAAATTTTTTTAAAAAATTTCACCGAGTCCCAAGCTCTTAAGTTTATTTATCATTCCTGCTCCCTGCCCTAAGTTCCACTTCAGCTCACATTATCGTTTATAGTGCATTTAGAACTTAGATTCAAACAAAGACTAACCAAGGTGTTCACCCTTGGTTTCTCTGAAATGAACTTGGTTTCATTCGAGTTTAACTTTCATTGACAAGGCAAGTCTCGGTTAATTCAACTTAGTTCAACTCTATTATATGCAAGTATAATTCAACTCTGCCATATAATAAGTCTAAGTTATTCATTATGTTTCCTTCAAAAACATCACCAACTTAGTTCAACTCTATTATATGCAAGTATAATTCAACTCTGCCATGTAATAAGTCTAAGTTATTCGTCTTGTTTGATTCAGGAACATTGCCAACTTAGTTCAACTCTATTATATGCAAGTATAATTCAACTCTATTGTCTAATAAGGCCTCGTTTGGGAACAGGTTTTTTAATAACTTTTGACTTTTGGCTAAAATATAATGTAAGAAAAACTAGTATGTTTGGGATGACTTTTGATTTTTTATGAAAAGATGTGCAAAAAGTAGAGAGAAAAGGGAATCTTTGACTTTTGGTATAGGTTGTTGGCTTTTTATTTTTTTAGTAACTTTTTGACTTTTGGCTAAAAATCACTTGCTAAGCGAGGCCTAAGTCTAAGTTATTCGTCATATTTCATTGAAACATCGTCATAGTATTAGTTAGTCCTATCGCACAAATTTCAAATTCAAAATCAAACTAACATTTTATTATTACTTGGCTAATAAAATTATGACATAAACTTAAAAAACAAAAAAACTAATGATAAAAAATTTCAAGTTGCAAGTGTTCGGTCTTGGTAACTCTTTGCCCTCGGTGTTTTCAAGCCAATATGCCTTATTCTTGGCAAGAGATGATCCTATAAGGCCTTCCTAGTTTGGGCCAAGTTTTCCTCCCTAGGATCCTTCTTGTTCTTGACAACCTTCTTAGGGCGAGGTCTGACCTTAAACTCTCTTGGGTTGACTTTCTTGTTGTAAGCCTTAACAAGTTGTTCTTTGGTATATGCCTAGTGAATTCTTTGCTCTTTTTCTTTTCTCTTCTAACAAGTCGGATCTTAGGCCATGAATGCCTCATTAGTCTCATTCTCTTCTCCTTGGGTTTTGATTCCTTGGATCTTGAGCTTCGATGGGATAAGCATTTTGATGCCATAAGCCATGGCAAATGGAACTTCGAGTTGATATTCTCGCGTAGTTTGATATGCCCAGTACGTTAAACTCTTCTACCTATTTTCCTTTACTACTTCGGCCTCTTTTCGATCCCATCCAAGATAGTCTTATTGGATGTACACTGACCATTGCTCGAGAGAAACTTGGAATAGAGTAGTAGTTCTTGATTTTGTACTTTGCCTGAAGCTTTTGATTAGCTTACTATTAAAATGTGTACCATTTTTTGCTATTATTGCCCTTGGGATCCCAAGCGTGGTGATGATGTTCTTCCATATGAAGTTTTCACATCAATATCTCAAATCTTCATGAGGGGTTGAACTTCTACTCATTTTGTGAAAATGTCGGTTGTTATCGGCAAAACTTATTTTGCCCAGTTGCTTGGGGCAGTTGTCCAACAAGATCCATGCCCTACTGGGCAAATAGCCAAGGGCTAAATACTGGGTTCAAATATGCTACTGGTTGATGTATCAAAGGTACAAACCTTTGACACTTCTTGCACTTTCTGACGTAGGCTTCTACATCCTTCTATATATAGGGCCACCAGTACCCTTGAGTAATGGTCATATGAGCAAGTGATTTTCCCCCAATATGACTTCCACATGCGCCTTCATGTATTTCATATAAGAAGTCTTCAACCTGGGAGGGATGCACACATCTCAAAAGGGGACCAGTGAAGGATCTCCTATAGAGGTGGCCATCTACAATTAGGCTGAACCTGGCTAATTTCAACCTGGTCTTATATGCCTCTTTTCGATCGTCTGGTAGTTTGTTATCCCTAAGGAACATCACTATTGCATCCATTTAACTTGGACCCATCTCCATACATATTGCTTCGTACTCTATGATTAGTGGTTTCACACTTGGGCCTGACAGATAATCAACCATTATTATCCTTGCCTTCCCTGATTTTGTTGCACTAGCCAGGTTAGCCAAGATATCGGCATGACTGTTATCATCTCGGCTAACCTATTGTAGCCGGCAATCTTGGAACAATGCTAGTAGTCTAACAAATTTTTTGACATAGGCTATCATTCTCTCATCTCAGGCTGCATACTCGCCTGTTGCCTGATTCATAATGAGTTGGGAGTATCAGAAAACTACCACCTCATCGGCTTCCATTACTGATGCTAACTTCAACCTTACGATCAGTGCCTCATACTCTACTTCATTGTTTGAGGCCTTGAACCCCAAACGAATAGACTGTTCTAGTATTCGGCCATCTGGCGATACTAACATTACTCCTGCCTCTACTCCTTGACTGTGGCCGATGTAGATATCGCAGGGCTTTGGTTTCTTTTCTTTCTTCTGTTTTGTTTGAGTGGGGTTTTTCGGCCCCAGTTGGGTTTCTTCTTGCTCTCTTGGGCACCCCAAGCTGTGGTTCATCGGAGTTTGACATGGGATGGCACCAGGTGTGAACTCGGCCACAAAGTTGGCCAAAACCTAGCCCTTAATTGTTATTTTGGGCCTAAACTCTAAGTCATATTGGCCCAACACTACTACCCATCCGGCTACCCTGCCTGTCAGATCTCCTTACTGAAATAGGGACTTCAAGGATGCTCGATTAATACCACAATCATATAAGCTTGGAAGTAGTGATTGAGTTTTTAAAGCCATCACCAAGGCTAGTGTCAAGTTTTCGAGGGTAAATACCTAGTCTCTTGCACTTGCTAGGGTTTTACTCACATAGTACCAGCCCTTTGTAGACACCCCATTTTTGACCGTCCTCAAGACTTGGGCGTCACCGTTTGAACCTTTCGGTGATCATCCATGTTCGTGTTAAATCTCGAGTTCTCGGAGGTTTTGGCGTGCTTTGCCTCAAGACCTCTCGACTTGTGTTTTTTTACGAGGCGAATGGCTTGATTGGATATCTCCACACCTCACCGGCCATGGCTTGAGGCCACCGCCATTGGTGATGGCAGTCGGCACTTTGTTTGGTCGTGAGCCATTAATTTGGCGATTGACTCCTTTTACGGCGAGACCTTTTTTTGGGGAGGCTTGACCCTTTTGAACCCTGTTTTAGCTTCTTGAGGAGGCTTGACCCTTTTGAACCCTGTTTTAGCTTCTTGAGGAAGCTTGAACCTTTGAACCCTTGGTTTTAGCTTCTTGAGGAAGCTTGAACCTTTTGAACCTTTGTCTAGCTTCTCCAAGAAGTTTGAACCCTTTGCTCTAGCTTCAAGAAGCTTGACCCTTTAGCTTCTCCAAGAAGCTTGGCCTTTAGCTTCTCCAAGCTTGGCCTTTAGCTTCTTAGAAGCTTGAACCCTTCTAAGCTTCAAGAGAAGCTTGCACCCTTGCCTAGCTTTTCCAAGAAGCTTGGCCCTTTATAGCTTTCCTTGGAAGCTTGCCCCTTGACCCTTTTACCTTAGCTTCTCCAAGAAGCTTAGGCCTTTACCTTGTCTATATAAGGAGAGCTTCTCCTTCCATTTCAAGGGTTGAAAAAAAATCGATATATAGGATATATATATCACTCTTTCTCTATATCTCCCTCTCTCTACATTTGTGTGGGTTAGAAGGTTCAAAAGGGTCTAATTCTTGCACATTTACACTACACCTCTTAGCCTAACACCTCCAACACCAACCTAAGCTTTTGGAGGGTCTTGAGAGGTCCTAAGGAGCTGCATTTTTTGTCCATAAGGCTGCTGGAGTCATGACTTTGAAGAAGTTCATCAAGGGTGAGCACTATTCCTCTTTATTTCCGTTTTTGCACACACTTTTAGCCTTACTTGAAAGCATATTTTGGATTTGTCATAAACTGAAAAAGTCTTATTTTGAGCTCCTTTTGAAGTTTGTTTAGAACACTTTTGTGTTTGGGGTCGTTTACCCCCTCTTAGGCCTTGTTTGGCCTCTTTTTTGTGCATTTTTGGTGAGCTCCGGGACCACCTTGTGTGGACCTCCTCACCACTGAAATCTTGAGAGATTTCAGTGGTGAGGATAGTGGTTAGGTCCTAAGAAGGAGGGCCATCCCTCTCCTTATTGTCTTGTTTACTTGCATTTTTGGCCTTACAAAGGCCCATACTTGCAAGCTTCAAGCTTTGTTTAGGGCATTTTCAGTGGGTTTAGGACCCCCATAAGCCATTTCTAGAGTTTTCTTGGCTATGTTGAATGTCCTTCTTGCATGTGTAGAGTAACCCTCTTATTGGCCTTTCAAAGCGCATCATTCTTGCATGCATGGACCTTGTTCTATGGGTTTTTGGGGCTTATTTGACATACCATGTTATTGTTTTTGGCTGGTTTGGTGACCTCTCATATGCTTCATATAGGTGTAGTGTAAACCATGCTTACTAGCCTAGGTTGCATGTTGTTTTGGCCCTTCATGTTAGCACCTTTTGGCCATACCTTGGTGATTTCATGCATGTTTTAATTTGCCTTAACCTTTGTTTTCATGCCTCATGGTGAATAATGCTTGTTATACATGCTTGTAGTGCAATGCCCATGCCTAGCTTTGAGTTTTGAAACTTCTTGCATGCTTAAATGGTAGTGTTTTTCATGTTTTAGGGTCATTTTGGAGTCATTTGGCATGCCATTTCAGATCTGGAACATGCACCATTGTATGCCATATTTCCTCCTTGCCATGCCTTGGTAGAGTTGCATTTTTGTGCCTTAAGCTTGGTTAATGCATTGTACATGCATTCCATGTATTTTGTCGCCTCACTTGCATCATTATGGCCACTGATTTTGGTATGCTTGCGAGCTATCCATGTTAGTTTAAGTCCATCATCGCATGTTGCTGTATGCCATGTATGTTTACATGTCTAGGTTGTGTGCCTATTGCATATTAGATACATTACATAATCATGTTGCATTAGCCTTGCTTGCATACTTAGGTTGCATTGCATTGTGCATGCATCCCTTGCCTCTTGATCAAGCATGATAGAGGTTGGGGCCTTTGATGTGTTTTGTGTGTGCATTTCATTTGATATTGAAGTTGCAAACTTGGCCTCTTAGGCCATCATGCATTGAAATGCATAATTGATGGCTTGAGGGTCGAGGGTCATGCTCCCTTGAGTCCATTGCATGATAGGAAGTGTGTCCATGCACACATTTGCTTGAAAATTCCATGCCATACACTGCTTGCCCTCTGCTGCTGTCAACTGCAGGTTTCAGCAGGAAGAATTGGCCGGCCGGTAGTGTTGATGCGGCAAGCAAAACATGTTTGGCCGATAGCACAAGTTTTGGCCGATAGTACCATTCCCATGGCGGTGAAATTGTGTTACGGCGGCGACATTCGAGACACTCGGGCAATGATTCCAGCGATTAAAATTTGTGTGATCCTCGAGAAGCGGTGTAAGCGAAACATGATGCTATGGCGGCAGTTTCGGCGAGGCAGTCAAGCATGCATCATCCACGCATCCCAAAGCGTTGCTGCCACCTTCTTTCTTCATTTATTTCGTTAATTAATTAAGAGTGCGTAATAATTAATTAGCTAGGATAGTTGATTTATTATTTGGCCTGTATATTCTTTTGGTCCCTCTGGCGAGAAGCGGTGTAATAAGTGTGGAGTGCGTGTGTGCATGTCTTCCAACCCAGCTTCTTTCTCCTTTTTACTTACACCTTTTGATGGTTAGTATTAGGTCATGTTTAATTTAGCATACCTTATGCTATGCATTCGTGCATCCATTCATTTGTCTTACATGCAAGACTCTCGCACATCATACTAAGCACTTGTATTTCAATTCCAAGTTGAGTACTTGTTAGTTGCGACATTTCACATGCCATCTTTAGGATAAGCGAGCCTATTATAGTTGCATTTGCATGTGTTGCATTAACCACCTTAACATGAACTAGGATCATGTATATGATTACTAACTAGTTTACATTTTTGGCTTGGAGTACTAGGTAGCTTTTATGCTTTAGCATACGCATGCGTGTGAGTGTTGCCATGATAGCATGATTACGATGAGACTAGCCGCTTATGTGATATAATTGCTTGAATACTGTGGATGGAGATTGAATTTCCTAAATTAGAATAATGCATCAAAAGTGAGTTTAAGCCCACTAGATAGTGGCAAAACTATTTTTCTTAAAGCCCACTTGAGGGTGGCAAAAGCTATATTTTGGCCTACTTGCGAGTAGCAAACGACTTTCAAAACAAACATGAAATGTTTTGTTCCAATTAACGCAATTTGGTCTATACTTGTTTGCTGCGCGCATAACATAATAATTCTAGGCTAATAGCAGGAATAAGAGCGTAATGTTTTCAAAATAAGATATCACGGTTAGTAAGTAGATCTTTGGATCAGGCGAGAATTAACTCATAAATGACCTTCCCAATCGTACCCAAGTTCGAGCGAGGCAACTTTGGTGATAGCGGAATAGCGTAGCCTTTTGGCACCAAGTCGGGGTTTCCTAAATTCCGCTATAAAAAAATATTTAAGTGGCGACTTTGTGTCTGGAAGCGATCCATGTTTGGCACTTCTTTACAAAATCTGTTTTTCCAAGCGATTTGCGGTTGGACTCTTTGGTTGATTAAGAAGTGACAATTTAGTCAGCTGTGGTAGACCACAAGCGAACAAAAGCGAGATTCATCCTCCCGGGATATTCGGGGACGTCTACATCTTTGTTCTTCTTTCTCTTCTTTGATTATCACTGCACTTACTGTGTGCTCTGAAACTGCCAAGTATAGGAACAATTCTTCTCTATGAATTAGATTTGACAGAACCGGAGCTATTATCAGGTACTTTTTTAAGTCGGCCAAGGCTACTTCGCGCTCCTCTGTGCATAAAAAATCTGTAGCTTTCTTTAACAAACTAAAAAATGGTTTACACTTATCGAACTTACCTATAAACACATTAATTGCGGTCCTTCGAGTTAATATCTACACTTGTTTTTGCGATGTCGGGCTTTTCAAGTCAATGATGGCCTTGATTTGATCGGGTTTGCCGATGCCTTACGGTAACTAAGTATCCGGAACTTACCAAACCCGACTCCAAATCGCATTTGAAGCATTGAGTCGAGCCGATATGTCCTCGGGATGTCAAAAGCGCTTTCAAGTCGGATGATTCTCGATTTTTGGTCTTCATGACCATCTCATCAATATACACTTCTCTTGTCTTGCCAATCGGATGTCTAAACATCTTGGTTACTAACCTCTGGTAGGTTGCTCTTGCATTTTCAACGAAAGGCTTCGTTACATGGCGATATAGCCCTTTTGGAGTGATAAATCTGATCTTCTCCTCATCGGGGATACATTACTATCTGGTGGTATCCTCTGTAAATATCTAAAGCTCATCATCTCATGCTGAGTGGCGTCTACTAAGCGATCAATTTTGGGCGTTGGAAAATTGTCCTTGGGACAAGTCTTATTTAAATTTGGTGAAATCAGCAAACCCTTCACTTCTTTGTTCTTTTCACTACTGGGTGTTGGATAGCCAAGTAGGGTAGTTCATCTCTGAATGGCTTTAGCTTCCAAGAATTTGTCTACTTCCTCCTCATTGCCTCAACATGCATCAACGTCGGCCTCTT
Source organism: Camellia lanceoleosa (assembly GCA_025200525.1). Taxonomy (NCBI): domain Eukaryota; kingdom Viridiplantae; phylum Streptophyta; class Magnoliopsida; order Ericales; family Theaceae; genus Camellia; species Camellia lanceoleosa. Next base: position 146,265,980 of record CM045766.1, on the reverse strand, counting down.
CGCTCATTTGGATGATTGGTTTAACCCGACTGTCTACATTGAGAATATAGAAGGTGACCTTGGGTTCAATGCTTGGCATCTCGTATGGCGTCGAGGCAAATACTTCTATGTTGGCCCGTAAAGCTTCTAACTCTCTTTCTCATCCTCGGCCAAGCTGGTGAGAAGGAAGAAAGCGTTCTTCGTCTCCCTCTTAGACTAGAATTTTCTTCAGGCTTCCTCACTCTTCTCATTGGTTCTTTCTTGACATCGTCTATAACTTCTATGTCTTTGTCTTCAATTTCTACTATTTCTTTCTCTCATATTGCGGTGGATTTCATTACGCCATGGATCAATTTTGCTTATGCACGATCCTTCTTTTTCAATTCCATGTTCTGTTGGGAACCGCAACAGTTGGTGCAACATTGAGGGAACAACCTTCATTACGTGCAACCATGGCCTTCCCAAGATAATATTGTAAGGAGAAGGGGTGTCAATTACTGTAAACTCTATACTTACCTTTCTGGTGCCTGCCTGCACCTCCAAATATATTGCACCCAGGGGCCATATCGGCATTCCATTTAACCTGACCATTAATTTGTTGGGTTGTTCCAAATCATCTTGATGAAGGCGAGCTCCTCGTAACATCGGACATACATGATATCACAAAATTGCCTTGGTCGTCGAGAATGTGTCTTACGGCATTCCTTAATCTTGAGGTCACTAGGAGCATCGTTGTGTGGATCTTTGCACCATGTCTAAGTCTTCCTTAGTAAAGGACACCTTGGGCCCTTGGCACTTTCGTTTGTCCTAGGCCTCTTTTGGACCCTAATATACATCTAGTAAGTGTTTCACCTACAGGTCTCTCCTTGTATATCATTCTCATTAACCTTCAAGTGGATCATATTGATGCTTTGAGGTTCTACTTGTTGTGGTTGTAGTGGGCGGCTATTAGCGCGATGCCTAGGCGATCTCGCCTACTCTTTCTTTATTCTGGCCTCATCTATTAGGTCCCTTAAGTGACCCTGTCTGACCAGGTCTTCCAAATACGTCTTCAGGGCTCAACACCCCTGAGTTAAGTGCCCATCCTCATTATGGTAAGCACAGTGCTTCCCAGGGCTTCTCCCTATAAACTCACCAAGAATCTTCTTCGGCACTCTATAATACGACTGGTTCTTGATCTTTTCTAGAACTTTATAAACCGAGATTCGGAACACAGTGGTGACTGCTTGTGCAACTCTCAGCCTTGATTATTTCCTGTTAAATCCAGCATTACCTCGGCCTCGCTTTGGCAAGCCGTTTCTCTTCTCCTGCTTCGACGCCTTTGTTACTGGTGTATCTTTTTCTGCTCTGGCATATTTCTCGATCCTTGCCATGAGCTCCTCCATACTGTTTGGTAGTCTTTGCCAATAACTTCCGAAGCGTACAATCATCCTCCAGGCCGTTCTTAAAAGACATGACCGCTAACTCTTGATTACATCCTAGTATTCGGTTGAACACCTCATAATACATTTTGGCACAAGACCTGAGGCTTTCTCCCTCGCCAATTTTCAGAGCCATCAGGGTGTCTACCCTCAGTGGCTGTAACTTGTTTGTAACAAACCTACCCACAAATATCTCGACCAGGCCTTCCCAACTCCTCACAATTCCTTTGGCAACTTGTGAAACCAATCACAGCGATTTCCCCAAAGGATGAGGAAAACCTTGCATAACAGTTACGTTCCGGTATACAAAGCCATTGAATTTAAATATAAGCCGACGTGAAAGTTCGGATCGGACTTACCATCATATATCTGGAACCTCGGCATATGGAACCTTTTGGGGCCTCAGACCTATCAACTCTTTGAGAATGGCGTTCTCCGACAGCGAGGATATGACCTCGGTATTTGCAGCTTCTTTTTGAGTAGTCCCTCAAATCCTCCTTAGTCGAATGGATTTGACCTTTTTGGTGTCTTTGTCAAATTAATAGTTCTATGTCCTCTTGGATTTCTCTTCATTCAGTATTGAAGCAAAGTTCCTTCCCTTGAACATACAGAGTGTTCCTGACATAAGTTCCTTGGTATGAGGCATCCTCTAGGACTCTTCTTTCATTGACTCTGCTTTGCGGCATCCGTAAGGCCAATGTGAGCGTTCCTTCACTTTGTCATGCTAAAGCTGCTGGAATTGCTTTACGCACCCTTTACTGGCGTAGTTCTTGGGCTGCTTTGGAATCGGCGTGTCCTTGATGGAAGCGGTGGTTGCATGATGTTGTTCTGCATCATGAAGTTAACAATAGGTGTAGATGCCAATTTGTTTGTCATTCCGCCATCTCTGTCCGTCCTCTTAAGCATGTCTATCTTTCCATACCTAGAGGTAAGCTTTCATTGTAATACTAAATCTCGCTGCTTTCTTCCGGAACATCTCCCTCTTAATCCAGCGTCCTTCTCCCAAGATTACGATCGTGGTGCTTTATCACGATTTTCCTCTTCCATGTTAGGATCGGCATGTTTACCCTCCTCGCTAGGGATGTCGTTCCAAATCTTCTCTTCTCGCCCGTCTTTAGCCATATATTCTTCTTACTTTACCACAGAGATAGCGCCACATTGTGGGTGTTGATTTCGACCACACAACCAAGCAGGGAACTTCGGTTTGAAATCTTCGAATAGATTAAGCGAACAACCTATCACAAAAAGATAAGAATCTGGCGATGGTTTGTCTACATGCAAGAACTACGGGAGCACTCCAGCGATCCGTCGATAATCAAATATCTCTCAAAGATAAGGCCCATGTAACTCTGAAATAACTTATTGCTCACAATATATTACATACACAGGACCCACGATGGTGTCTTACTTTTATAGCCAACAGCGGCACAGAATTACTGCCTTGGCAGAAGCCTGTACATGCGGTGGACTCGGAACTCGATGCCTATCCTGGACCCTCAATTTTGAGATAAGGGATAAACTCTCCCTAAGAGCTTTATTTTTTATTGGGATTTGAGATCCTCTCTCATGTTCTGGGATTCCCTACCGCTTATCGATTATCTTTAGATTCGGGGTATCTCTGAATGTAACCCATGCTAACCACGAGTCGCTTTCAGCGTCGCATGACCAAGCCCGGTAATATGCACGGCTAACACTTGGCGTCACCTTATCCACGATGCTATCATTCACAAAATATGTCCCCCACATGTAAAAATAAAGAAAAGAAAGAATCTTTAACTTTTTGTATAATTATTTTAACTTTTTAATTTATGACTTTTTAACTATTATAGAGATTTCCAAATATTAATTTTTTGGCACCAACATACAGAGTTGTATATCCTCAAATTAGAATTTAAGTTGGGGTTGGTAGACTTTTTATCATTGAATTAGTAGTTGTTGCT